>CAXKVI010000004.1:7274246-7458539 GCA_964058755.1 Campiglossa producta | reverse complement strand
TCCTGTACTGAAATTATTTGCCGAGCTTGTGCATTGCCGCACACAACGTCTTCAAGGCAACGTATCGAGCCCGATGGGAATTCTTTTGTTTCGCGAAGCGTCCAAACTTATATGCATATACGGTAATCGTATATTGCACATAGATGTACCCAGAGATCAGCAATATCCTATGCGCTTGAAAGGCATTTCGATATGTTTTTTAATTCTGAAAAATGCTTTGGGAGGCAATTACGTTAATTTTGGCGTTTTTAAGTTGTACGGTGATGACACACTTGATAATGTTCTTAATATTGCAGCAAAGCTCATTATGTCAATCCAGCAGAATGACTTATTGGTGTGTGTAAATTTCTATATTGAAACTGTGTTGAAGGATGCCTTTTGGTCTAAAAACAAGTTGCATCAATTTTTGTTTAATAGTGAAGACAAATGGCATTTTCTCATTTTTTGATCATCAATAATTTCCCAAAAATATTCAAAACCCAAAGTGGGAGTAGGTAGAACTGAAGGTAAGGGTGTAAAAGTAGGTCGCCTCCCAGTTGGTGCACCCTGGGTAACGCTAAATGACCTATGCACATAGCCTACACGGCTAGTTTCTTGTATTGCCGGTTCTACGAGAACGGTACCAGTACTTGTGCTGTACCCATCGTGCCGAAACGACCCGGGCCGTTTTCTTATATCGACCCGGCCAAGAGCAATACACTCGGGGTGACCCTGTCTGACATTTAGGCAGGGCTATACCTCGTTACAACAACAACATAAGACTTTAATTTCCCCGTTTTTCGAAGCTAGCCTCCAAACTTATTTATGAGCTTTCGAAATTCGAAAATATCTATTCTTTAAATAAAATAACGTACGCCAATAAAACAATTGAGGCAAACTGGTCCTGCCCACTTTTTTAAATACAACAATTAGACGGATCGAATATCGAACTTCGAAAGTTCAAAACTATGTTTTGGAGGTTATCTTCGAAAAACGGGTTTGGTCCAATACCTAGAAAAAAATTGATTTTGTTGTATAGTGCTATGATTCCCAAAGTTTGAAAATAAAATCGGAAGAAAAATCTTGCTCAACTTATTTTTAGACTAAAACCATTTTTCGCACTCGGCAATGTGTACATTTTCGACAGAACACTTACATATGTATATAACGATATTTTATATGTTACTACAGGAATACCCGAAATTGTCTTCTGCATATTATGGATTGCTAAACTGTTTGTCACAGGACCACATCACGTTTCTAGCTAGTTTGGAACCGCGTGCTTTTGTTTATATACTGGAAAGTCTTTCCAAAGGCCTCTCGGCTTTAGGTAAGCACACTCCATAATATTTTTTTTATTTGACTTTATTTGCTAAAAATTTTGTACTAAAATAGATTCGACGATCTACATCAGCTGCTGTTCTATATTGGACAGTATCGTATCATATATATTTAAGCAATTACAATTGAAAGGTAATTTTATTAATTTTAAGACTAGAAAAGATAAATAATGCTTTAAAAAATTTCAGTTTCAACATTCCCAAATAAGAAATTGCGCAATATTACGCCCGAAAATGCTCAGTTCCTTGAGGTATTAGCAATTCGTAAAATGCAAATATTGATTTAATTCGAAATTATATTCCTTAGGTTGTAGAAATGAACTCTGATTTGTTGCAAAATATGATGTCCACTTTGCTGAACAACGTCATGGCAGAGGATTGCAGAAACCAATGGTCAATGTCACGACCTTTATTAGTTCTCATACTGCTTTATGAAGACTATTTTAGGTAAGTGTATTTAAAATTAAACAAGCATAACCATCTGGTATAATACTTTTGCTTTTGTTGTTATAGATCATTGAAAGATAATATAATTCGTTCACAACCATTAGACAAACAACAGACAATGGCGCAATGGTTCGATGATCTCATGGTCGGTATCGAGCGTAATGTGTCAAGCAAAAATAAAGAGAAGTGGGTTAAGATTTTTTTAGTAAAATTGAGTGTTATAATTTATGTTTTTCTTCAGATTTACGCAAAATCTTTCATCCTTCCGCCGTGATGTGGTTAATTTACCAAAATCGTCGAGCTATAATACAGGTTAGTTGCATATGTACATATGTATGTATGGATAATAGATGTAATAGTTGGAAATAGGAAAGGCTGTGGCTATTAGCACATGACCGTCACGGGTACCCGTAAAAGTACGGGCATTTTCTGACCCTTAAAAGTCTAGTAAAAGTACGCAAATTTTAAAATCCGTAAAAGTGCGGGCATTTTCTGACCCTTAAAAGTCTAGTAAAAGTTCGAAAATTTTAATATCCGTAAAAGTACGGGCATTGTCTGACCCGTAAAAGTACGCAAATCTTAATATCCGTAAAAGTACGGGCATTTTCTGACCCCTAGAATTTTAAAATCCGTAAAAGTACGGTCATTTTGTGACCCTTAAAAGTCTAGTAAAAGTACGAAAATTTGAAAATCCGTAAAAGTACGGGCATTTTCTGACCCCTAAAATTTTAAAATCCGTAAAAGTGCGGTCATTTTCTGACCCTTAAAAGTCTAGTAAAAGTACGAAAATTTTAAAATCCGTAAAAGTACGGGCATTTTCTGACCCCTAAAATTTTAAAATCCGTAAAAGTGCGGTCATTTTCTGACCCTTAAAAGTCTAGTAAAAGTACGAAAATTTGAAAATCCGTAAAAGTACGGGCATTTTGTGACCCTTAAAATTTTAAAATCCGTAAAAGTACGGGCATTTTATGACCCTTAAAATTTTAAAATCCGTAAAAGTACGGGCATTTTCTGACCCCTAGAATTTTAAAATCCGTAAAAGTACGGTCATTTTGTGACCCTTAAAAGTCTAGTAAAAGTACGAAAATTTTAAAATCCGTAAAAGTACGGGCATTTTCTGACCCCTAAAATTTTAAAATCCGTAAAAGTGCGGTCATTTTCTGACCCTTAAAAGTCTAGTAAAAGTACGAAAATTTGAAAATCCGTAAAAGTACGGGCATTTTCTGACCCCTAAAATTTTAAAATCCGTAAAAGTGCGGTCATTTTCTGACCCTTAAAAGTCTAGTAAAAGTACGAAAATTTGAAAATCCGTAAAAGTACGGGCATTTTCTGACCCCTAAAATTTTAAAATCCGTAAAAGTGCGGTCATTTTCTGACCCTTAAAAGTCTAGTAAAAGTACGAAAATTTTAAAATCCGTAAAAGTACGGGCATTTTCTGACCCCTAAAATTTTAAAATCCGTAAAAGTGCGGTCATTTTCTGACCCTTAAAAGTCTAGTAAAAGTACGAAAATTTGAAAATCCGTAAAAGTACGGGCATTTTGTGACCCTTAAAATTTTAAAATCCGTAAAAGTACGGGCATTTTATGACCCTTAAAATTTTAAAATCCGTAAAAGTACGGGCATTTTCTGACCCCTAGAATTTTAAAATCCGTAAAAGTACGGTCATTTTGTGACCCTTAAAAGTCTAGTAAAAGTACGAAAATTTTAAAATCCGTAAAAGTACGGGCATTTTCTGACCCCTAAAATTTTAAAATCCGTAAAAGTGCGGTCATTTTCTGACCCTTAAAAGTCTAGTAAAAGTACGAAAATTTGAAAATCCGTAAAAGTACGGGCATTTTCTGACCCCTAAAATTTTAAAATCCGTAAAAGTGCGGTCATTTTCTGACCCTTAAAAGTCTAGTAAAAGTACGAAAATTTGAAAATCCGTAAAAGTACGGGCATTTTGTGACCCTTAAAATTTTAAAATCCGTAAAAGTACGGGCATTTTATGACCCTTAAAATTTTAAAATCCGTAAAAGTACGGGCATTTTCTGACCCCTAGAATTTTAAAATCCGTAAAAGTACGGTCATTTTGTGACCCTTAAAAGTCTAGTAAAAGTACGAAAATTTGAAAATCCGTAAAAGTACGGGCATTTTCTGACCCCTAAAATTTTAAAATCCGTAAAAGTGCGGTCATTTTCTGACCCTTAAAAGTCTAGTAAAAGTACGAAAATTTTAAAATCCGTAAAAGTACGGGCATTTTCTGACCCCTAAAATTTTAAAATCCGTAAAAGTGCGGTCATTTTCTGACCCTTAAAAGTCTAGTAAAAGTACGAAAATTTGAAAATCCGTAAAAGTACGGGCATTTTGTGACCCTTAAAATTTTAAAATCCGTAAAAGTACGGGCATTTTATGACCCTTAAAATTTTAAAATCCGTAAAAGTACGGGCATTTTCTGACCCCTAGAATTTTAAAATCCGTAAAAGTACGGTCATTTTGTGACCCTTAAAAGTCTAGTAAAAGTACGAAAATTTTAAAATCCGTAAAAGTACGGGCATTTTCTGACCCCTAAAATTTTAAAATCCGTAAAAGTGCGGTCATTTTCTGACCCTTAAAAGTCTAGTAAAAGTACGAAAATTTGAAAATCCGTAAAAGTACGGGCATTTTCTGACCCCTAAAATTTTAAAATCCGTAAAAGTGCGGTCATTTTCTGACCCTTAAAAGTCTAGTAAAAGTACGAAAATTTGAAAATCCGTAAAAGTACGGGCATTTTCTGACCCCTAAAATTTTAAAATCCGTAAAAGTACGGTAATTTTCTGACCCTTAAAAGTCTAGTGAAAGTACGAAAATTTGAAAATCCGTAAAAGTACGGGCATTTTATGACCCTTAAAAGTCTAGTAAAAGTACGAAAATTTTAAAATCCGTAAAAGTACGGGCATTTTATGACCCTTAAAATTTTAAAATCCGTAAAAGTACGGGCATTTTCTGACCCCTAGAATTTTAAAATCCGTAAAAGTACGGGCATTTTCTGACCCCTAAAATTTTAAAATCCGTAAAAGTACGGTAATTTTCTGACCCTTAAAAGTCTAGTGAAAGTACGAAAATTTGAAAATCCGTAAAAGTACGGGCATTTTCTGACCCTTAAAAGTCTAGTAAAAGTACGAAAATTTGAAAATCCGTAAAAGTACGGGCATTTTCTGACCCCTAAAATTTTAAAATCCGTAAAAGTGCGGTCATTTTCTGACCCTTAAAAGTCTAGTAAAAGTACGAAAATTTGAAAATCCGTAAAAGTACGGGCATTTTCTGACCCCTAAAATTTTAAAATCCGTAAAAGTACGGTAATTTTCTGACCCTTAAAAGTCTAGTGAAAGTACGAAAATTTGAAAATCCGTAAAAGTACGGGCATTTTATGACCCTTAAAATTTGAAAATCCGTAAAAGTACGGGCATTTTCTGACCCCTAAAATTTTAAAATCCGTAAAAGTACGGTCATTTTCTGACCCTTAAAAGTCTAGTAAAAGTACGAAAATTTGAAAATCCGTAAAAGTACGGGCATTTTCTGACCCCTAAAATTTTAAAATCCGTAAAAGTACGGGCATTTTGTGACCCTTAAAATTTTTAAATCCGTAAAAGTACGGGCATTTTTAGACCCGTAAAAGTACGGGAATTTTCCGATCCGTCACGGACCCGTAAAAGTACGGGAATTTTCCAGCCGTAAAAGTACGGGCATTTTCCGACCGTATAAACTACGGTTTTGACCGTATAAATACGGACCCGTACTTTTACGGGTGCCCGTATTTATACGGACCCGTGACGGTCATGTGCAAATAGCCACAGCCTTTTAAATTTGGTGATCTGCCACTTAGCCGTCGATTTATACTAATGGAACTAATCATTTGGGACTGTACTGTAGAAACTACCTATATTGACGGCTAAGTTGAAGATGAGATGACTTCAGAAAACTCTTTTCGAAATTACCGATTCCAAATTGTCTTACGCATCGCACGCCATGTACTAATCTTCTTCATAATTTTACGCTCGATATTACGTCGTAAGTCCGAGGTGTTAAAGGAAAGGCGGTAGCTGTAGTTTATTTTTTGAACACCACCCACAGGAGCTGGATTACGTTTGCTGAATGCGGCTAACCAACAAGCCGAGTCATTCAAATTAAAGTTGGTCATTGTTACGCGAGATTCCGATTGTATATTGCAGTATAACTGTAAACACATTCAAATGAGGTTAGGAATAACTTCACACAAATAACCAACTCACATTATCCTGCGCCACAATAAGAAAAATTTTATTAAGCGGACAAAAAACGTCACGTGTGCCATAACGTCTCCCGGTATACGGATCTATTAGCATCAAGTCATCACTCTCCACGCTGCGATGTAGCACAAAAGTGCATTCGCCATAAGCTGCAGCCGAGCCAAGTACCAACCAACAGCTTACACCTAAGCTGAGCAAAAAATTACACAACAGCACACCCATATCTTTGAACGTAGCCCAGTTGGCGTCTAAGATGCATTGATTATTTAACCAAATACCTTCGAAAGATAGGCATGGATCAAACCCTTTTAGTACATTCAGCATCGATACAAAACGGCACACGAGCTCCAACTGCTGGGCGCTCGCTTTGAATGGTAGTGGGATGGGCTCTAAAAGACGTGTCAAGCAAACGCGTTTACCCTCGGCTGTACATACTAACGGTACAATGTAGCGTTGAGGTTGTAGCTCTTGAGCTTGTACAGACCATTGTTGCAGATGTTGGCGCACCTCTTTCAGTTCGACACATTCCAGACACGAGGTATTCACATGTGGTAATGTCACATGCGGTTCAACGCTCATATAATACCAGAGGCGTATCGTTTCTTTTATTTCTGGAAATTGTTCAATGCTGACATTCACGTCGCCCTGAGATGTAATGTTATCCAGGGTGGGTTGTTTATAGCCGAGCAGCACTTTGGGTGTATCAAGTTCGATGACACCATCAAGCTGAAATGGAATGCTGAGTTGAAGATGGCGTTATTTTAAAATATTTTCCAAAACGTCTTATCTCATAATTTGTTCTTTCAAAATCATCCTATTTAAGAATTATGCCCAAAACCAGAAAATTGGGACTCAGAATAGGTATTGCTATTGAAAATGGGCCTTTTGCGGGAAGAGTTTTTGAAAGTTCGACTGGTCGTAAATTTTAAACTGATTACGGTAAAACGATGAAATTTGGCACGAAGCATACTAATATCTTTAGGTGCATACCTGATGAAACTGGAAAAAATTTCACTCCAACCACGCCCACCTTCGATATCGAAAATTTCGAAAATGACCTAATTCGGTTTGGAAATGTATTGAGTTTTAGTTAAGACAAAGCGTTTTTTAAACTCATTCTGAGATAGGGCGTTCTTGAACAAAATTTTTAAATAGGTTATTATTATTATTGTAAAAAAATTAAGAAAGGTCCTTCTTCAAACAAATTCTGAGATCGGACGTTTTTAAAAAATATATTCCGAAGTATACCAATCTTTGACTTATCCGTCGAAATGTAGACCCGTCGTCTATCTCTACCTACCGTTTGTTGAGCCAACAACAGCACAGAGATCGGAAAACGATATTCTCCCAACCAATTTGTTTGTATTCGTTGATAAATATCCATATTACGTACGCTTAGATCCTCGTTAACATGATTCTCGATTACCTCGTCGAAGAGCGAAATTTTCAAGTCTTCACGTAGATCAGTCAAACTACTGCCGCTGGAATGGTGTATATTTTTTTTTTTTTTGAACTTAAAATAAGTGCTGGGTGTTAGGTTTAAAAGACGTACCTCAATTGTAAAATAAGCTGTTCATTCCAGGTTGGATTGGAACCTTCGACGGTGAGCGAACGACAAAACTTGTCCTTGTAAGATAAAGCGATGAAAGGGCGTACGTTGGAGTATTTATAAACTGAAAGAAAAAAACAATAAATTTAAATTCGCAAAGGTCTTGTATCCAGTAGTTAGGTCTAAAATTCCAAAAAAAAGGCCCACCTACATATTTCGTAAGTGGATTAAAAAAGTAGACAACTACAGTTTCTCTAGAGCCCCCCTTAACGAGGTATTTCTGCCTTCTACATTCCAAGTTTGAGCAATCACTGGTCTGGATGGTTTCACCGCATCATCCTCGATGGTCTTATAACAATATTCGATAAGCTACTATTATTTCAATACTAGTAATATCCGGCTTGCTACACTAAAGGAAACACCTGAATAAGATTTTACCATTTTTACCATTTCTCGGAAGATACAGCCAGCCAAATATCCAGCTCATCGAGCCATAAATACGATTGTTTAGAACAGATCGGTCCCCGGTCCACTTCCCTGAAGAAAAATCATACCATACTTTAACCTAAGCATAACGCTACCTACATACCAAATATCAAATAATTCGAGCCATTTATACGATAGTTTCGAATAGGGCGGTCTCGGGTCCACTTCCCTAAAAATAAATTTAAAGAAACACTCTCCATATGGAGTCCATAAACTACATACATACATCCTATTTTATATTTAGAGAGCTCTAATGAATAAGCCTTCGTGAACCTAAGGAGTTAGGAGGCATTTTACCACTGAGGGGGTAAACCCGAGCTGACCAAGCCTTACAAGTGCTCGTACTTCACTGGATTACAGACCATCCCTTTCTGTGACAGCTCTAGTTAGGTTTCCATTAAAAAATATTGAACTACTAGTTCAAACGGTCGAACTATAGTTCAATAAGGCTGTGTTCATAGTTCATAGTATTGTAGGGATGGGAGTAATCGGGGAAAATATTAAGAAGCCTAGGATCATTAATGAAGCAAATAGTTTCTTACGCCGTCTAATTGCGCCTATTTCGGAAGAAGTTTAAGTAGTATTTCGGATCCAGATCGTATAATTTTGTCGGGGCTATTTATAGGATAACTTTGGGATAATTTTTAAGTTGTTTTTGGTGTAAAGCCGGATCCACTTTGAGACATTCTCGTTGCCATTACAGGACCAATTTACAAAAATGTCACTTCAAAGTTGTTATGACTTAAAAGTGTAACAGCACCTAAGAAACGTTGTGGAGCTTGAGTTGACGGTTTGCTGAGAGCTAAAAAGCTTTTCACAGCTTTTTCATCGACATTGTTCTTAAATTACAAAACTTACGTTGTTTCACGAACATATTGGGACTATCGTCGCTGCGTTGTTTGCTCTCGCTATCCGTTGAGCTCGGGATGCGTACTGGTATACCGGTAGCGCGTACAATATTCAAAATTATCTTATAATTTTGACAAACATCCATATCCAAGGCATGAGCTTGAGACGTAATGCCTGGTTGATTAAGAGTCAAACTTAAAGAGCGCTTTGGGTTGAATATTAAACCCAACACTTGAAAGAATGTGCTATTGGAAGAGAGAAAGAGAGAGATACAAATTATTTGAAACACCGCTTAACTTTAACAACTAATTTCCAAAGCCCACCTCCAACTGGCTGGCACATCACCGATCAATAAATGTTCCGCATTGGCCGCTGTTGTACTCAAACGCGCACACTGACTGCGTATCGCTTCGTAAAGCTGTTTCAAATACTTTTTACCTTCGTGTTTATGCAAATCTATTGGATCCATCCAATCGCCTGCTTCAATTACCGCCACCTCTTTGTCAGACCAATCGAACTCTAGCTCATTATCCAATGCCGCAATGAAACGCAGATCACGTGTGCGCGCATCATTTTTCAAATAACGTGAGCGCAACAATTTGAAGCGACGATTATGATCGATCTCTTCGATGGCACAAAATTGTAATAGTTCCTCGGCGAAAGTGCAGGTGCAAGCAGAGTTTCGTGTAGATATTTCTACAGGTTCTGCTGGATCTGCTTCCTTTTCGTCCTCGCTGATTTGAGCATTTTCATCGGCAAGCGCCAGTAATTGCTCTGCATGCCATGCTCTCTGTGTTTTTGGTTCGTTTATGGGGTACGAGTTTGGTAGTGATGCGGACGTGGAGGTTGGTACATACCATTGGTCACCTAAATCTTTTTGTTCCTCACATTGAAAGCGTACGCTAAGTCTTCCACCAACTTCAATCGGTTTTTGTGCTGTAAAAGTGATGCGTTGATCTTCACTGGCTGCAGTGTGGAGTGGTTGTGGTACGGGGATCTGTACGTCTGCCACTTTACGTGCAGTATGCAGACGAAATTTCTCGTAAAGCTATAATGAAAGAAGTGGAAAGAGATTATTCAGTCCCAGGATATACAGCAGATCCAGTCGCTTGGGGTTAGGTTCAACACCAAGGCGTAATTCGAATATCAATATTCGAAAGTAAAACTCGGATAGCAATATTCGAAAAGTAAAATTCGAATAGTAAAATTCTAAAGTATCTTTCGAATACCAAACACTACAAGATATTACAAAATCTAGAAACTACACGCAACTCCAACTTACTACCACTCGTATACACTTTGGCAAGCGTCGCTCCAAAAATATTCCAAACACTTCATTCATGGGTATGCGCAGATCTGGTTCAATGCGATAACTACGCGTTTCGCTCACAAAATCATTATCAAAGTAAATTTTCATATAGAAACTCTTTAGACGACGCAAACCGGGCAGCTTATAAAATTCCTCATCACAAACACGATGTAGTTGCACATCGATGCGCGGTTCACCAGGCGCACCCAAACACTCCGACAATTTCACGCGCAAATCCGTTGAAATCTGTGTAATGTCGGGCTTGTGAGGCTTTAACGGCAACTTCACAGCGTCCAGCTTACGATCGCGCGCCTTCCACAGTCGCTTAGTGCGATAGTACAACTCCAACTCTTCACGATAGATCTCATTTAAATCAGTCTCGAAACGATCCGCCCAACGATGACTTTCAACAGCCATATTTTCGACATCTTCCACGCGGATGCGCAACTTGAAACGCGTGCATTGATAGTCTTGCGTCTTACGCAATTGCTTCAAAAGTGCCCAGGTATCGAGTATCTCTTTGAGCAGCTGCTTGGATCGCGCCTCCTCCGCGTAGAGTGTGTTGCGTAGTAGGCGCACGCTTAATAGTTGCTCTTCCAGTTTGTGCGCGCGTCGCTCTTTCGTTGCAGCTGACTCTGCGCTGCACTCATCATTGATGCACGACTCTCGCTGTAGCAGCTCGTTGACCACGCGCCGCTCCGTTTGCAGCTGGGCGCGCAGTTGCTCACAAACACGCTGTCTCAGACGGTGCGCATATTGCTCGTAGAGCTCCTCCAACCTATTTGCCAACTCATGTTCTGCCAACAAATGCGGATGCGTTGTGAATACGAGTTCCTTCAGATAGAAGCGCACAAATTTGCGCGTCGGTATTTCATCGGGTTGAAGTCGCGGTTTGCAGAAGATCGGATGAAATGTATGCAAACAAAAGCTGCGATAGCGTGTATAGCCGTCCTGCATGTAGTGGAGCGCGTCACTTGACTGTGTGCGTTTAAGCTCCCGCACAAGCTCTTTGGAAATCGGTTGTTCGCGCGCGCGTTGCTCAATCTGATGACGCTGCAGCATGCGGCAGGTGTTGTTGGCGCTTAGTGCGCGTCGCTTACGTCCGACGTGCGCTGCTGCATCATCTACACTACTCAAAATCAAGTTTATATCCGGTGTCAGTTGTGTATTGGGTTTGTAGAGCAAGTTCGCGTCGGACTTAAATTTCTGGCTCCCCTGCAAGCGCACCAACACATCTTCCTCGACTTGTATGTAGGTGGAGGCGGTATTCTCCTGCTGCTGTGTGGAGGTCGCTGAACTGTCACTTCTCGCCTTATAAGCTTCCTCTTCATCCGCGCTGGTGAGCTCTTCTTCCACTTGCTCATTACCGCTCTTTTCATTATCATCGTCGCTTCCCTCCTCCTCGATGCGTGTTTGCCTTACCAATTTTTCATCTTTTAACGCCAATTTTCGTTGTGTTGTACTTGCCGAACTTGGCAGAAACTCCTCCTCGCTGGTGCGACAAAAAAAGTCTAAACTGCGCGCTAGCTCATCGGCGGATTGCGGGTTGCTATCGATGGAAAGACTTGTGTTCTCCAAGAGTTCTTGCACTTCACGTTCGTTCTGCTGGTATTCGCGTGTGGGACGCGATTTGCGTCGCTTGGACTTTGTGCGACTCATTTGAGTTTTCTGGACTTTTTTACTTTTTTGCTTCTTTTTTGTTTGCTGCGGAAAACGGGTGCTCATTATTTTTTGTTGTGATTTTAATATTTTTATTAAATGAATTTAACGTGGACTTTTGCACAATTTTCGTTTTGTGTTTACTGTCTTTGACGATTTGTTTGGTGGGTCTCCAAGGCAACTTCGTTGTCTGTATGCATGTGTAGGCACCCTCTACAAAAGGGTGGTTTCGTTTTGAAATGTTAGTATCCCATGTATTTTACTAAAATAATAGCTTCGAAAATTCGAACATGAATGTCGAAAATTAGAAACATTAATGTCGAAAATTCGAACATGAATTTCGAAAATTCCGAACAGAAAAATAAAAATGTTTTTACACAAATACATAAATCACTTCGGAAATTCAAATGTTAATACAAATGAATTTCGAAAAATTCGAACATCGGGTCCGTTATCCCGTATATGTATTTTCTTTCAACAAAAAATATGAACGTGAATTTCGAAAATTCGAACATTAAAAATTTCAAATAAAAGATTTTTTTAGAAAATAATTTTGAAAAATTAGCAAAAACATTAACTTCGAAAATTCGAACACAGATTTCGAAAATTCGAACATTAAAATTTTCGAATATAAAAACTTATTATTCCACGTAGGCACTTCAAATTCAAATATCAGTGGCAATAAGGGCAAACGACCAAAGTTATTTTTTTAAATTTATCAGTAAAGCGTTTCGAAATTCAAAATTGTAGTGAAAATGTATTGAATTTCGAAATGGTTTTTTGGCTATAAAATTCACAATTTTTGAGCAAATACTGTGAAAATTTGAGTAATGGGGTGGCTTTCCGTAATTCGACATTGATACTCGTTGTCTCGTTTTTTTGAATTCGATATCGGATTCCATATAAAAAAATTGACGTGTTGTGCTACGGAGAGCGAAAACGATGATTTCACACTCGTTTATGTCCGATATCGAATTACGGAAAGCCACCCCAGAGATTTGTATAAGGAGAAAGCGGTGACATGTCATAGTCCCAAGTACATTTTTGAAAGAGAGCTTGGTGTCATAATCCCAAATAAAAATGAGACCAAATCCCAAGTAAGAAACTGGGTTTATGACACCCACCCTCCCTTGCAGTGTCATAATGCCAAGTTAAAATGAGATTTGATCCCAAGCTCAAGACAGAAAAAGTACAAAGTCGGGACATCAGAATGGGTTTTAGAGGTATGCTTCCTTCAGCAAAGTATCTATACGATTTTCCTTGTCACTTGGGTGATTTTCAAATCGATCCGCTTAATTACACCCAGTATACCTGTAGAGCGCTTGAGACCAAAATATTAGATATTGGTTTATGCTGCATATCTTGAAAGCTTGAAGTCCTTTCCAAAAAACTAAAACTGGTATAATTAAGTAGTGAATGCCTTTCGATGACACATGCTCAATATGGTCCATTCATTATCAATTAGTGGCAAAAAAATTACGTCGAAACCGGAAAAACCGAGAAAATTTTCCAAAAATCCAACTTCTCGCGTGAAAAACATGTCATACTCTTTTCAAATGAACAAAACACTATATATATTTCAAAAGTGTCAACAATTCTCTACCCAAAACCGTTGAGAATCTCAAAATCGGTTAAAATCTTGATTTTTAATAATTTTTTTTTTTTTTCAACGAAAACTCGGAAAAAACGGGTTTTTGGCCTTAAAACCTGGTTTGGGAGTGTTACAAATCTTTTGAAGGGTGTTTCGTGTATAACTTGACCAGATGAAAAGTCCACTAGGTCGCTTTAATTTTTTTTTTTGTAGCACTGTGATTTTAGTAAATAGGAGAAATATAACAAACAATTTAAAAAACAAAATCCAAGTGAAACTAATTGATAATTACTTGCTTAATGCAAATTTTTAATGCAGTGATTGTGAAGTGTATTGCTTCCGTTGCTTCAACGCGGATATTTAACAAAGTCGAAGTATCCTGCAAAGTTTTATTTGTCTCCGGCCTTACAATTTACATACTAAATAAAAAGCTTTCAATTTTTTTTTTTGTTTTTCGTTTTTCTTTTGCTTATGGCATACAAATAAAGTGCAAATTTATATTTAATTTTGTTAAAAATCAGCATAATGAAAGCAGCAAAACTATTAGTAAAGATATTCAATAAATTTGTTAACAAAGTGTAGGAGATAATGGGCTACTATGTATATACATGAATTTATGTGTACTTGTTGGCTTGCTTCGTACTTATTAAAAAAAATTGAATTAATTAAAGAAAATTGAATAACAAAAATTTCTGTATGTTTTTAATTAAAAATTAATTTCAAGCTTTCAAATTTTAAAATTATGTACTATTTCAAAAACAAAGTTAATTGCTGAGAAAGTTTTATTTCTAATTTAATTTTAAATAGTTTTTTTTAAAAATCCTAACAAAATTGTCAGTATATTTAAATGTGTATGCCAAATGCTCCCGAAAAATGTATAGCTGATTAATAAAAAGAAATTGTATAGCGTATGATTTTTTCACTAGTTTCTTGCGCACACTCTTTTATGATGCTGTGTTTTCAAACAATTCTGTTGAATAAATATTGATTCTATAATTTTTTAGCTTAAATACAATGTTGTTTTTGTATGTATGTATGTATTTTTATAATACGAAATTGATGCGCCTTTTTTCGTTATTGTTGTAGAGAGATGTAGCCACGCCTTCGCATGTACAAAAGTCGGTAGTTACAAAGGCGTATGCTTTATTGGAAAACGTCACAATTGTTGGTCGTCTACTCGAGAACAGTTACTTCTTCCTTGACTAAAAATTCAACAATTTCCTCATCAACTTCTTCGGTATCTAAATTATCTGTATCAAAATCTGTAATAGAAAGAAATTCGGAATTAAAATCAAGTTAAATATAAGCTAAAATTAGTTAAATCTGTGACAACACTATTTTTTTTTTTTTTTTGTAATGATTTCCTACATGTCGTTACCTTAATTCACAAAAGCCCTAATTGACACATTTTTCGAAAATGACTTTTTTACATATTTAAGTATAATATAGTTAAATACAAACTCACATCAAATTTCAAGGAGTTACTAACAGTAATAACGGAGATATTCCTAATTTACAAAGCTATATTTACATGCGTTCAATGTAAAAAATTTTTTGTTTTTTGCTTCTCCTGTAAAATTTTTTTTTATGTCAGTTAGGGCCTTTGTGAATTAAGCTGACGATATGTAATATAGAGAACAAATAAAAAGAAAATTAACTCTTATAACAAGGAAGCCAAGCAGACCACGCCCACATTTTTCCTTTTTTATAATTTTTTCGAAGATACCAATTGGAATAGCAAAATTAAAAGTGTCTAATTTCGAACTTCGAAAGCCCATAAATTATGTATTTTTGGGCGCTAACTTCGAAAAACGGGGTTCGTAGTTTTTTCAAGTATATCTCAATTTCTTCAAAAAAGTTGGCTAGATCCCATATCCAGCCGTCTGCTTCACAGTATAGCTATTGAAATCGGTTAAGCTATTCACGAGTTTTAAAGCATGTTTTTTATTTAAAGGTGGCAACCAAAATCCTTTTTGTCTAAAAATTACGCTACTTTTTCAGGAACACTCCGAAAAAAAAATTCATTGAAATTGATTTTGATATCGAAAAAAGTGGGCCACGCCCATTTACAAAATTTTGCAAAAATCGTTCAAAAAATTATAAGACAATTTATTAACCAAAATTGTTCATTGTAGCTTCTTCTGACTTATGTCAATGTTTTATACGTTACGAAATTTCGATAGCGAAAAAATTAGCCACGCCTCGCCAATTTTCAAAAATTTTACAAAAATTAAGGATCTAGACGATTTAGATAGTAGCCATTTAACATTGAAGCTGCTTCTGTCAATGTTTTGCCTGTTTTTTTTTTTCTATATTTTTTGAACTTACGATTTCTAAGTTGCATGCGTCTAGCTTTTTGTTCCTTCCATTCAGCAATACGCTTATTGCGATACTCCATAAACTGTTCACGCAATTGTGCGCGTTTCTCCAGCAGTTCTTTGGAGGCGCGTGTCAAACGCAAACGATCCTTTTGTTCAAATATTGGATAGTATTTCTTCAAATTCTTCTTAATATCGCGCTGTTGTGCCTCGGTTAATAATGTAGGTGGACGTGGACGCCATAAAAATTGTACAAAATTCTTGAGAATCGTACGTCTGATTATACGTCCTTGGAAGGTATACATATTGAAGCCAGTATCTTCTTTAACCTTCCACGCTGAAACACCAGTGACAACATAGCGTCCAGTTGGATCCCATTCAACTTCAGAAGCGCGGAAATGATCCGGTGATGCGCTTATAATAAAGTCATTATTAGTGTCGACGAATTCAAAAGTGCCCATAGAGAGATTGGCCATAACAATAAATTGTCCACGTGGTGACCAGAAGAGATGCGTGCATGATTTCTTTTCCAATTTCTTGACGAGTGTCGGCTTCACACCTTTGTTCACTTCGTAAAAGCTTACATTCGCATTGCTTTGTTCGCCGTGTATGATGGAGAACTTATTGCCGATTGGCTCCCATGCGAATGCTAGAATCAGTTCACGTATCTCCACTGAGTCGACAGGAATTTCTTTTTCGCGCATATGGAAGATTTCGAAATTGTAGAACATGCCTAAGAATTTCACATCCAAGTCTTTCTTGTCCTTCTTCAACTTGGAATAACGATCGACCTTGACGCAGAGATAATCACCTGACTTCTGCCAATGTAACTTACAATCGGCCACATGAAACAAGTTCTTATTGCGCGTTTCGCGCTTTTTCGGTATCTCCATTAAGGTGACACGCGCCGGTATCTGATTTTGTTCCTCCACCCAATAGGCGATCACATTATCCGTAGGCGACCATGAGAAACCACGTATGCCAGGTATTTTAATTGATTTCAAATCAAGCAAATAAAATGAAGGTGTCTCATAAATATGTATGGAGTTATCACCCAATCGTGCTACGAATTTGTCATCATGCGACCAGCGGAACATTGACAGAACAGACATGCCATCAGCAACGAAAGAACGTTTCTCCGCACCCGTGCGTATATCCCAAATGATCACCTTTTGACCAGTGGGCGTTGGACCATATGTGACGAGATAATTTTCGCATGGAGAGAACTCAACGAATTGTGTGCTTGGATGCGGGAATTTTTGTATCTTTTGGAAACTACTGCCGCCCCAAATGGCAACGCCCGGTTTGTGGAATGTGACCACGTAAGTGCCGAGTGGTGACCATTTTACAAATGTGTCTGTAAAACGTTCACGTGACTCCAATTCGTTTGGCTCGGGGAGTGTATTTTGCCAGAAGGATACTTGCACAGAGTTGGGTGCGGTTTCAGCAGCCACACTATATTGATCGTATGCATCCGGATCGGTGATGAAGGTATATAAATCGTTTTGCACTTTGAATGGTTGTGGGGTAGGCGGTTCCCATTTTTCAGGAATATTCTCGTACCTGAAAGAGAAAGACGAAGACGTTAGTTTAAATGTAACATTTTAAAACAACAACAACAAAGGTGCTATCTTCGCACATCGAGTAAGTGAAAAAATTATACATCACATAAAAAATTCAAAAAGTTAAATAAAACAAAACAAAAATAAAATAAAAGAAAATAAAATGAAACCTAATAAAATAAAAGAAAAAACTAAGTATCATAAATAATATAAAATAAAATAAAGTGAAATAAATAATAAAAATAATATAAAAAAGAATAGACAATAAACTAAATAAAATAAAAGTAGGCAAAATAAAATTAAGTAAGAAATAAACAAAACATAAGATAAAATAAAAATAATAAAATAAATGAAAATTTAAAAAATAAGTAAAAAAGTAGGTAATTAAACAAAATAAAGGAAAATGAAAAAAATATAAAACAAAATTTGTTTGGCCTCAGGATCCCGAATTCGGAAGCGCTTTCCGAAATTAGTTGTTTCAGTGAAAAGTTATGGTCAAAAAACCGAAAAATTACCTTTCTGAGTTGGGGGCCTTTGCCGCGATTATAAAAAAAACCCTCATCCGGTCCAACACCGGTACTCCATGCCCAGTATTTCTGCGCAGAACACTTTTTTGCACATTTTAGGGACAGCCTAATGTAATTACAACAACCACATGTAAGTTTGCAACTTTGATTGCCAATATCTCTTCACAGAAGTAAATATTAAAACAGGATTCGTGATCCTGAGGCCAAAACACGTCTTTCTAGCCCTCTCCCATAATAGTTAGCTTATTTTTAAGCAGTTGGGTAAAAAATTAAATAGAAATAATGCGTGATATCTTTCTCGCATCTTTAAGAGCTTACTTCTGAAAGTCGGTAAATAAGTTAACAGCGAAAGTGTGATTCTTGTCCAAACGATGATTATTCAAATTTTTCACAGCCTCCTCAGCCATGCTGGCATTTTTGTATTCCATAAAGGCGTAACCTTTAGTTTTGCCTTCCTCGTCCGTGGGGAAGACTACATTTACAATTTCGCCGCAATGTGAAAACAACTTCTGGATGACGGTTTTCAATTTTTCTAAACGTGATGGTTCCACTTTTGGTATGTTGTCAACAACAACAACACTCTCAACGCCATCCGTCTCCAGCGGACGCTGCGCCAGCATGTTGGCCAACAACTCTGCAAATACAAACAATTATTTAATACCATTTCACTTAAGTTATATTAAATTTTGCCCATTATTGAAACAAATTCCATAAATTTTCATTGTTTTGCTGCCTGGTTTTCTCTTTTGAGGTTATGTTGCATTTATACCTAAATTAGTTGGCGTGCAAAAATAGCAGTAGAAAAATGGTGCTGCGCTGGCACTTACCTTCATCGGGAATATCGTCAACATAGCCCTCGGGATCTTCGAAATTTGGCTCCTCCTCATAGTCACCATCATTGCCATCGGCACCGTATTCTTCACTTTTCTTTTTAGCCATTTTATAATCACGAAAATGCACTTTTTCTGGAAATTTTTAGCCGCCTTCAATCATCAAACGAGCGCACACCGAACGAAAAGATTTGTTGCTGTCATGTTGGCTGCACTGTTGAATGATGGAACTGTCAAATAGCTAAAAAGAAAAAAGAGTGTGCCAAATGATTGAAAAAAATCTGTTTTGATAAAATAAAATGAAATAAAAAATTTTAATAAAATAAATGGGTTGATTTTCCCAGAGTGCAGCATGCCTAGGAATTTTTTTTCTTTTGTGTTGCACAGATAAGCTCACACAGATCACAGGATGAAAAACCCGAGTCGAAGGCCCCCCCTCCAAAATTTGAAGCAAACAATTTACAAAGACGCGTATTTACGAGTAGATTGATAATCCGAAAGCGGAAATTAACTTTTTTAAGCGTTTAAAAATTAAGCTTTCGGCAGAATCAGTCCGCCAGTACGTCAGCTGCGTCACGTACGTCAATTTTAGAGCAATTTCTACTTTGACGTATCCGTCTTATCTGGCGTTACGCATACAAACATTCGCAGTCTACTTTGCTGTCAGTTATTTCGACGTACGTGACGTACGTCACGGATTGATTCTGCTGAACGCTTTACAAGCAAAAAATTGCTACCTAAAAGGGCGTTTACATTGATCGATTTTTCATTAAATTTCATGTTGATTCTGAATATTTTTATGCAAAATTGAATGCAACAAAGTTGGAGGCCCGCCGACTTTTGTTCAACTCATCATTCAACTTTTGTAAACCTTGCTTTTATCAGCAATTCCCTTTTGGTATTGCTCAGAATCTTCAAACGCGGCGAGGAGTTAAAGTTTTTTCAAAATATGTAAGCCCAGGAGGAGTGAAAGAGATAGCAAGAAAAACTTGAAACGAGTTGACGGTACGCTTTCAAGTGTACTCTTCCCCTCTCTTCTCAACCCCTTGTTGTTGTGGTTGTAGCGAGGTGTAGCCCTACCTAAATGTCAGACAGGGTCACCCCGAGTGTATTGCTCTTGGTCGGGTCGATATAAGAAAACGGCCCGGGTCGTTTCGGCACGATGGGTACAGCACAAGTACTGGTACCGTTCTCGTAGAACCGGCAATACAAGAAACTAGCCGTGTAGGCTATGTAAGTCATTTAGCGTTACCCAGGGTGCACCAACTGGGAGGCGACCTACTTTTACACCCCTTCGCCTATGTAGCGGTAGAATTGAATTGAAGACTTGAACAGTGTAAAAGGAGTGTAAAATAAAGAAGCTGCGAAGAATGGCAACACAAAGCGTGTTGACCGAGCACAGGAAACTCGGTACCATTCCTCTTCCGTCGTCGCTCACTCTCCCATAATTCGCAGCGAGCAATTGCTAACAACTTCTTTCCGCGTGTGAAGGCAGAAATTGTAGTTCGCGATCCATGCATACTCAATATGGATGTAAGATGTGACAGTACTCAAACGAAAACGTAAAACGAACGAACAAATAGGAGCGGTAGCAGCAGAGCAGCTACGGCGCAGTCAAAGCAGAAGCAGACAGACGGACGGATACTCGGAGCAGGCAAAGTGGTGAAGGCAAAAAATGTACAGAAAAATTTTTTTATAGAAAAAAATTATTAATAAAATATATTAAAATAGTGCAGAAAATGTTGCTTTAATGAAAAACATGAATAAAGTGTTTGTGAGGTATGAAAATACGCCAAAAAATGGTGTAAAATAGGTTGTGAAAAAGTCTGCGGAAGCAGAAGAAAATTTTTAGAAGAAGAAGCAGTGGAAAATTCATGTTGGTGCCCGATGTGTGCAGCTGCAAATGTACGACGTGTGGGTGTGCGTGCGTGAAAATTTCAGTGCTCCAAAAAACGGCAACGTTATCCAATATAGAGAAAAAATTCCAATACATGCTTTTTTATCTGAATTGTGAATTGTTGCAAGCGACGCACCCAGCAGCACAAAATTGCGTCTGTTCATGTTCATTCATCACATATAAATGCATGTATATATGTATGTGGGAATGCATGTATATTCTTTGCATAAAAACATAATTTTGCCAGAAACAATGCGGTGAAAATCTCTATATTATTAATTTAAATACGAAGACTATTCAATGAAGCCTATTTAGAGTAACGTTTTATAAAAGACCAAGGGAATTAAACTTTTTTTGGGTAGCTACGAATGTACATATGTATACGGGATAGCATTCGAGCCCAACATATTATAAAACTCCATTTGTATGTATTTTAACTTAATTTAATTTTACTTTGTCTCACTTTAATTTATATTAGATATTTTTTCTTTATTTTATATATGTTTTATATTATTTAGTTATATTTGATTTTATTCTTTTTTGTTTTATTTAATTTAATTAGATTTTTTTTGTTCTTTTTTAATTAAATTTAATTTTATTCTATACAATTTAAGATATTTTTGTTTTATTTTACTTTGCTTTATCTCATCTTATTTCAATATATTTTAGTTTATTTTACCTTACTTTCGACGCAAATTGTAAAGGATGAGCCCCAATTTGTGTGCAAAAGTTGCGCAGAAGAGCTATGCGTTGTTTTTGTGTTCACTTTATTTCACCAACGAAAGCTGCTGCAAGGCAGCAACAGCAAATGAAAGCGGCAGCAGCATTTGCTCTGAAGAAGTTACATATTGGCGAGGAAAAAAAACCATGCGTAAAAAACAGTAAAAAAACAGCAGCAAACCTCCTCACATATGTACACATCAAATTCATTGTGAAAAAATGAAGTTATAGTTAATGGGCTAATAGGTGAAACAGACTGATGATTAATTGCACAATTAAAGCAATTTTCTTCTCCTGCAGCAAAACGTCAAACTAGTGAGCAAAATACTAGTATACAACTAGAATTTTCTGGCTGAATTCATACTAGTCAGTAAAACTCCATTTCTTACTAGTATATGCACAACTGTATTTTTTGGTTGAAATTATACTATGCAGATACAGATGCTTTTTCGTGTTATGGTAAATACAAATAGTCACTGCTTTATTGAGAATAAACATGAAAATAAAGGCAAAGGATAAAATAAAGGGAAAATCATGCAAATAATGCAACTATTAATTTCTAAATACGGATTTCGCAAATATGTTTCCAGCGTCATCTATTGGTAAAAAATAAAGCCTGTCGATTTGCCTTATCCAAAAAATAGACTTACAAATTTGCAAAAGTCTCTTCTCTAGTTTTTGAGTATTTCATCACTCCAAATCACCCAAAAACGCACCAGAAATACGGATTTTCTGAAAATCTGATTGAAAACTTGACCCCTGATTCCTAGGCCCCGGACATGGTCACAACTTGGAAATTCTATATTTGGGGTGCACTATCCAGGGGTAATGGTTTCATCGGTTATAAAATAAGTGATGTTTGGCTGATCTGGACTCTTGGTCTAATCCCATACATATGTACGTAATTCAAAAATTGACTAAAAATGGTGAAGCTGCTATAACTACTATCCCTATATCTAATTTCACCGAACTTGCTTCAGCCGTTCCCGAGACAGGGGTCGATATCCGAAGGAATAAATAAAATGCGTTTACCCTTGAAAATATTTTCTGCGTCCGAAAATACCTTTCATTTGATACCCGTATTATCAATTTAATAATTTCTTTCTCTAAATAAAATACGAATAGCGACGGCGAAGAAAAATTGCTCCGTCACACGATAAAGTAAAAAACAATAATAAAAAAGTGTTCGAAATTTGAAAGAAAGCTGCAAAATATTAGCCAACGAACGGTCATAAGCTAACAAAAAATCCAAACGCCGACAGAAAAGTGCTGTGTCTTGTGCGTGCCAAAGCAACAAAAAAAAGGAAAAAAAAGTACAACTTAGTGCACAACTTGTTAAAAAAAAAATAAATATAAAAAATCAAAGCAGCTGGCGTATCAACACAACATTTAATTTCCGATTCAAACCTGTTCGATTCACAAATAATTAACGGACCACAACAAATAACACTACTTCGTGCATTGGACGTCGGTCGGTCACTGGATCCATCGATCGGCCGATCGTTGGTCGATCACTGTTTTCGTACGCTAATAATACCTGGGGCGCCGCTTGACATCAACAACAATGCCCAACAACGAGGGTTAAGTAGATATACCTATTCTAGTTAAAAGCAGTGAAGGCGTTCGGTCGGTCCAGTCGGTTGGGTCCAGTCGGTCGGAAGTTTGTGCGCAGAGCTCTGAATGTCTTTATGCTTTAATCATGGTGCAATTGACCACCACCACCAACACAATACGACGCTACCATATTAAATTCTTTCTGATTACAAATCATGACAGAAGGACATGAAAGGTGAGTACTCTTAAAATATTTGTGTTTTTTTTAGTATTAAAATATGTAGGTAGGTATGTTGTAGTGGATATCACCGGCTTAGTGTTTCAAAATATCTTTAAAAAAACCCCTCACTAAAAATAAAATAAAAACAAATAAAATGAAAAAAAAAAAATTAAATGAACAAAAAAAAATAAATAAAATGAACAAAAAAAAAATAAATAAAATAAAATGAAATAAAAAAAAAAAAAAAAATGAAAAAAAAATTAATAAAATGAAAAGAAAAAAAAAAAATAATAAAAAGAAAAAAAAAAAATAAAATGAAAAAAAAAAAATAAAGTCAAATGAAAAAAAAAATAAATAAATAAAATGAAAAAAAAAAACTAAATTAAATGAAAAAAAAAAATCAAAATAAAAAATAAGCTAGAATAAAACAAGTAAGGAAAGGGCTCTCTTCGGCTGTGCCGAATGCTTCAAACCTTTCATGAATACGAGTTACGTCCCAACAAGCATTTAGGGTTGAGTTACATACGTTAGATCTCAAGTTGAGAACTAAGGGGCTTCTAAAACCTCAAGCGTTGTTTCTAAACAGGAAAACCACTTGAGAACAATAAGGTCCCCGTTTGTCGGAACAGCCGATTGTATGGCGATTATAAGTAACCCTACACTTGGAATACTAGTGTAAAAGTTGCAAAATTTCAGATTCCCAACGGTTTATTGCATGAGTTATAGCTCAAAACCATATTATCGAAGTTATCGATTGTGTGGGGGCTATGTGGAAAATTAGTCGAATCTCACTGATTTTCAACATCGACATTGCACATGAAAAACGAGTAGTAGCTACACAATTTCACATTCGTACTTCTTTAATTACGAGAGTAACCCAAAATTCGTTAATCGGAACAATCGATTGTATGGGGGCTATGTGAAAAATTAATCGAATCAGATCCTTACGTTCAAACGGACAAACAAAAGTTCTAAAAATGTTTCAGATGAAGTCTACAACATTCCCAACATCCACCTTCAGTCATTTTCATATGTGATGAAAAGTGTGTTGTATGAGAATAATACCTGGGGGGAATTGTTGTAAGTGTGTCATAACTATTTAAATTCAATAGAATGAAATTAAAAGCCACTTCCGCTCGATATGTGACACTACGTTTGCTTCATTTCAATTCTATTGATTTCTGTTTATTTTTTTCGCCTTCTAATTGCAAATGACGAGCTCAGCGAAAAATGGTGTAACTTACACGTTGCTCGTAACATTCGTCGCTTTTCGCGCTAAGCTAGTTAAGATAAAAAACATGGAAAACAAGTGGAAGTCTAGGTTCGAGCGAACTGAACATTAAATACCCAGCGGTTTAGCTTTTTATCTTACCGAATTGGGTCATTTTCGAAGGGCAATTTTATCCAGTTTCATCAGATATATCCCAACGATACTAGTATGCTTTGTGCCAAATTTCATCGTTTTACTGTAATCAGTTTAAAAGTAACGACCAGTCAAATTTTCAAAAAGTGGTTATCATCCGATTTCGCCCATTTTCAATAGCTATTTACTTTGGTCAGAAAGTAACCTGTATACCAAATTTCATACAAATATCTCAATTTTTACTCAAGTTATGTCAATTTATGAGATTTTCGATATCGAAAAAGGGGCGTGGTTATCATCCGATTTCGCCCATTTTCAATAGCAATCTACCTTGGCCAGAAAGTAGCCTGTATACAAAATTTCATGCTAATATCTCAATTTTTACAAGTTATCGTGTACACGGACAGACGGACGGACGAACAGACGGACATGACTTGATGAACTTTTTTTCCCAACCTAAGAAGTTTCACATATGGAACTCTATATCTAACTCGATTATTTTGTGCCGTTACATAGTACCTTTATGTGGACAAAATTAAAATACCCTTGTATCAGTACTAGTACGCTGGGTATAAAAATTCAACTGATCAGTTGAGCATTTTCTGCCATAATTCATTGGTCATTTTTGTGTTATTAATAAAATTGCGCACAATTTTACAAAACCACAAAAAAATCAAAGTAGCACATAGCACGCTTTCCGACGCCTACGCTCTGCTCAATAATTGCCCTGCCACCACCAAAATTGAATTCGATTGATTGCTTGAATATTATGAAATGTACATTAGGGTCGATCGACAAAAAAAGATTTTCCAGTCCACCCCTAGGATTAAAGATATTTTAAAGGCGACCCCAAAAAATTCTTTTTTTTTTTTTAAATTTATTTATATATGGTAAGCCATATTTTTTAAAATACCAACAGGTTATCATAACCTCTAACGAGATTTTTAGCCGAGCTTCTCTTTCCAACTTGTGGTGTGTTGCTTTTGAGTTTTTCCTACAAGTTGGCGGGACCTACAGTTTTTTGCCGACTCCGAACGGCACTTGCAAAGCAAATGAGTTTTTTGCTGAGAAGCTTCTCATGGCAGATATACACCCGGAGAGTTTGCCAAACTACTACCGAGGGGCGACCCCGTTTAGAAAAATTGTTTTTCTAAATAATTTTTGATGTTACTTTTGCCGGGCATCGAACCGCCACGACTTGGTGTAGAAGGCCGAACACTTAACCGCTACACCACGGCGGCCGCAATAAAAATATAAAAAAAAATATCAGATAGGTGGCAACCCTTTAAGTAAAGGAAATGCGATTAGGTGGCACCCCAACCTGAAAATGTCATACATAGTTGGTATGAGTGTTCTCCTCAGCACAGAAGTGGTTTCTTGTTCTTTGATCAGGGGACAGCCAGGTGGCTTGGTGTATTCGCTTATGCTGGAACCTGGTACTACGGATGACCATATTGCGAGCAGCAGCAAATTCAATCAACATAGTGCGCGTGGCGGATGTTATATCGTGGAGACTAAATTTTCCAACTGTAGGACCAAAGACTCCTTCCTTGCCCACCTTGGCATTAAAGTCGCCTAGCGCGATTTTGATATCATGTTGGGCCCTGCGATCATAAGTCTGCTCAAGTTTATCGTAGAAGGTGTCCTTCTCTGCGTCGTCCTTCTCCTCAGTCGACGCATAGGCGCAGATAAATGTTATGTTGAAAACCCTCGCCTTGATGCGGATCGCAACGAGACGCTCGTCGACAGGGGTGAACGCTAGTACTTGGCGGCGCAGCCTCTTTCCCACCACGAATCCTACACCACGCGCTTTGTCGCGTGTCTGGCCACTGTAGTCTACGCCACAAGGTCCGTTGGTCGTCTTTCCTTGTCCTGTCCATCACGTTTCCTGCAGGGCGGTGATGTCAGCCGTTGCGTTAACGAGGATATCAACCAGTCGGGCAGCGGTACCATCCCTTGAAAGGGCCCGGACATTCCAGGTACATACATGCCCTAATATCCAAATCTTTATCGTTCATTCGTTTTGCCGGGTCTATACTCAGATGTGATGGGAGTGAAAGATCACCCAATGCCGGCAATTGTTGAAAGAAAAAGGGTATACTTCACAATTTGTTTGAAAAACACCATATCTATACAATAATATAATTTTAGAAAACTCGTCTCTGTGCATTGAATATTTCTTTTAAAAAAATGACTGGAGGTGACTCGGGGAATGTTGTAGAGTTCATCTAAACCATTTTTAGAATTCTTGTCTGTGTGCTTGAATATAATCTATATATATAAAATTGAATGTATGTAGCTTATGGACTCCAAAACAACTCGGTCGGTTTTCATAAAATTTTCGGGATAGATTAGTAGGAGACTGGAGAGTGTTTCTGTAAAGTTTTTTTTTAGGAAAGTGGACCCGGGACCGCCCTAATCGAAACTATCGTATAAATAGCTGGCTTTACTTGAAATTTGGTATGCACATACATACATGGGTACCGTTTTGCCTAGGTTGAAGTATGGTATGATTTTTCTTCCGGGAAGTGGAAGCTCGGTTTGTAAGTAGCTATATGCTTAGATTAAAATATAGGATACATTTTCTTCAGGACTGACTTATTCTATACTGTCGTAAAGGTGGTTGGATTTACTTCAAATTTGGTATGTACGCTTAGGATAAAGTGTGAGATAATTTTTCTTCCAGAAAGTTAAGCAGGGCCCGATATATTTCAAACAATCATATTTATGACTCAATGAGCTTGATATTTGGAGTGTAGCTGGCGTTTTACATTAATAAAGAATGAGATAGTATATCTTCCGAGAAATGGTAAAATCTTATTCAGGTGTTTTTTTTTTTTTTTGGAGTAAACGCACGCCGGGTATTACTAGTTATCTAAAAAACTAAGGAATGGATTCTTATGAGACTTTCAATGCTGGACAGCTTGAAGCTTAGGAAGAGACCGTAAAAGCTCATTTACACGGGTGGATTTTCTGGCTTATTTTTCGCCACAGCCGAGTATATTTTTTGTTCGCTTGAACAAATCTTTAATTTTCTTGCTTATTTATACTAAACCCCACGCATTTCTCATAAATAATATTTTTTTTGCGCTATCATTCAACGTCTTCGTGTGTTTGGTGGAATTTCTATATTATTGTACGTACGCCTTTATTCAAGTTAGACAATAAAATTTGCTGTTGTTCTTTTAATCCAACCCTACGCACACTTGACAATACCACATCCATATAAACTCACGTGAATATACCACACTGAGGTGTTCATTCATGATTAGTATCTTATAACTTTAAACGAATTAAACTTGTATATATGTATGTATATTTGTATATCCGGACTATCTCGGGAACCGCTTGACCAATTGGGATAAAATTTTGAATATAGATAGTATGATTGATGTTAAGACTATCCACTTGGAGGTTGCCAACTGGGGCGGTTTACAGGGTTGTCACCTATCTCAATTTTTTTTTTAATTTTATAGCAAGATATGCCGATATGGGTATCAAATGAAAGGTACTTTCAACGACATGCTAACTAAAATATTTTCAAGTAGGGTTGCCACCTACAGGTCAATTCTACTGTGGTAATAACTTTATTATTACCGGCAAACAAATTCACTCGGCAACTTTTACTCCTTTTTGGTATTTTGAGGGCAAATGTTTGCTGGTAACACCGTTATAAATAAAAAAGCTAAAGTGCAATTGAACAAAATAAATAAAACAAAGTGAAAATCAAACAAATAAACAGGTATATAGTATTAATAAATCACAATAAAAACTGTGTATAACGTTTCTAACGCCAGTAATTCCTTTAATATAGTAAAAATGTCCGCGTTAATACTATTGCTGCTGGCTGAAGAAGGTGAAAATGATGAAATTTTGGAGCGGAGACACAACTTGAAAAGCCTTCGGGACAGTCATAATCCGTTGCAACTTCCTTCCAATATTTTCAAGCAACATTTTCGTTTCCCAAAAGAAGCCTGTAAAATGATCATAGAAGAGTTGTGGTTTGCATTTCAATTCACCATACACACTGGTGAGTTTTTTTGCCATTAGAGCGTTACCATCTGCTCAGAATCGATTTGGTAACGTATTTTAGGGAAAATTGTTTGCCGATGGCAATTTTACCGGTAACGCGCAGCATAGGGCTGCTAATCGCAGTATATTTGTTTATCCGGTACTATCCCGGTAACATGGGATGAAATTTTTCTTCATATAGATAGTAGTTATGATTGATTCTAAGACTATCCACTTGTGGGTTGCCAGTTGGAGGGTGTACAGGGTTGCCACCTATCGCAATTTTTTGAAATTATGGAGCGAGATATCCCAATATGGGTATCAAATAAAAGGTATTTTCACCGACATACTTACTTACTTGAAATAGCCTTTATCCGCCTAGGCGATTTTGGCCGTCCAACAAGTCCGCCAGTCGGTTCTTTGTTGGACCAACTGGCACCAATTGGAGACACCGCGTGTTCTCAGATCTGCCTCCAATTGGTTCTGCCATCGGAGTGGTGGCCTCCATCTTCCTCTACTTCCACCGGCGGGTGCCGATAAGAATACCTTCTGGGCTGGAGCGTCTTCGTTCATTCGCATCACCTGTCCTAGCCAGCGGAGTCGCTGGGTTTTAATTCGCTGAACTATGTCGACGTCTGCGTAAAGCTCATACAGCTCATCATTATATCTCCTTCGGTACTCGGCATCGCCAACTTTTAGGGGCCCATAAATCTTTCGAAGAATATTTTTATGTAGAGTTGCCGGTGTATTGTATCTTTTTGGGATCATTTAGGGGTCACTTTGGGATCATTTTGGGCTGTTTTGAGATCATTTTGGTTTGAATTTTGGATTAATTTGGGAAAATTCTGCGGCCAGTTCCGGACCCCGTAATGTCCTTCACATGTGATGTAATTTTGCGCATATGTGGCTTCCGTAAGTACTAATTAGGATGATGTCACTACAAATTCGTATCTATTTTTGTTTTATCATGTAATTTTAATAAAACAAAGTTGAGGTCTCTTCCTAAGCTTCAAGCTACCCAGCAGTGAAAGATTTATGATATCCATTTCTTAGTTTACGAGATCTTTGCGTTCAAACAAACAAACAAACATACGGACAGAAATTCTAAAAATGGTTCAAATGAACTTTACAACATTCCCAACCTCACCTCTAGTAATTTTTTTTAAAGAAATATTCAATGTACATACTTGTACGACTGTATCTTAGTAGTCCATCAAACATAATTTACCTAGAAATTTTTGGAATAAAAATGTTTTTTTCTTTGTTTGGTCTGGTTGTGAAAAGTCTTATTTTCAAAACTGCATAAAATTTGTATTAATGTGAATGCTACTCCTAAAATACCACCGCTCCTCTCTTGTTGCGTTCCTTGGCTCGTTGTACCCACACGACGTTCGGTTCATTTACTTAAACACTCTCACTAATTTAACTATTGGCCTAGGCTACCTAGCGTCATCAGTACTCACCCATTCAACAGCATTATTCCTCACCCAACAATACCACCACCATCGAGCAAGTTAACGAATGGAGCCACATGTTTATGTTTGAGAACGTTTTTGTGTTGTACTACCAAATATGGGGTAAAGGAATTTTCTGTCGTTTTTTGCATGTGAGAATATTTTTTGAAAAGTGAGAGCAACATTTTTCGTTGAGAGAGAACGTGCGCAAACTTATTTTCAAAAAAGGGGAGGGGGTTTTCACTTTGGTCTTTAAGAAATATGTTATAGAATAAACCCCATATTCATAAAAAAATTAAATTGGCTTATAAAGCCTTTTAAAATGACGTTTCCATAACAAATTTCGAATTATAGGAGCTTAGTAAACTTATTTTATTTTTTATGAATATGGGGGTAAAATTTTCAGATTTTATTAAGGAAATAATAGGGGTATTCGCTCTTAAGTGTATGTGAAGTTACAAGGGTCTAGAAAGTACACAAAATACAATTGCAATAACAAATCACTCAGAAATTGATGTTACACTATTATCACAACCCTACAACATTTGCAGGTGATTGTAGAAATCAAGTGGTGTAAGTGTGAGATCAGTGTAAGCTGGAATTGAGATTATGTTTCTCAAACTGATAGATTTTTTGTTTATACATATGACAACTACTCTTTTCTGTGCTTCTTGGCATTTTGCGTGCGCATTTTTTTTATCAAAATAAAAATCAGCTGATTGTTGTAACCCCATGATAACAAGGTGCGCTCACGCTCATCTAAGTTACACTTACAATTGTACATTGCATACACTAAAGAGCGAATACCACTAATTTAAATAAAAAATAATACATAATCTCGATTTTCAGTAATCTAACCTATAATCAAAATTTTTGCGCTCATGCAAAAGTTACTTGAAAGAGCGTTCCACTGAACAAGGTTCGGTGAATAGCTCTCATCAAGCCGATGTTATGGATTAGACGCTGAGCGCATATAAACAGCTGACTACATGTTGCTCAATTTTACCCGTTTATAATAAAATGTCAGTGAAATGAAAGAACGATAGGTTATGATATGGTTGTGACAGTTCGACAGACACTCATACATTCTTAGGTTTAATCTTATAACTTTAAACGAGCTAAACTTGTATACATATTTGTATATCGGGTACTATCTCGGGAACCGCTTGACCGATTTGGATGAAATTTGGCATATAGATAATATGATTGATTCTAATAGTACATTTATACTGCACCAAATTTGGCGAATTTGAATGTGTCATTTCGAACCTTTTTACACTGACAAATTTGCATTTGGTTTCACCTTCCCCGCAAGAATCTTCTACCAGAATACAAAGCCACCGAAAGAAAATGCACCACCTTGATGTTTTAAACACATGTAGAGTAATAATAAATGAAGAATCAAGAAGGCTTCTCTCTTTTCTTAGTGGAACTGGTCCAATATCATAAAAAAAATTGTTGAAATTGTTATTTAGAACTGTGCATAATGCAAAGGCAATTCTAAATGTGGAACACAGGCAGGGTTGCTACTTTGAGGAATTGTGGATTGTATTGTTCAGCGAATGAGGGCAAATGCGATGGAATTCCAAATTTGGAAAATGAGATTTGTATGGAAAAAGCGCCAAATTTACCAAATTTGGTGCTGTGTAAATGTACTATAAGACTATCACTTTCGTGGTTGCCACATGTGGTGGTTTACAGCGTTGCCACCTATCTCAATTTTTTTTTAAATTATGTACATCAAGATATGACAATATGGGTATCAAATGAAAGGTATTTTCGGCGACATACCAACTAAAATATTTTCAAGTAGGGTGCCGACCAGTGTTACCATTTTACCGTACTGTATTTGTATATTTTTCAGTATAACTATTTGTATACCCGGTATTATCTCGAGAACCGCTTGACCGATTTGAATGAAATTTGGCATCCACTTTGGGTTGCCACTTGAAGGGTTTACAGGGTTGCCACCTATCTATTTTTTTTTAAATTATGGAGCAAGATATCCCAATATGGGTATCAAATGAAAGGTATTTTCGCTGGCATACCAACTAAAATATTTTCAAGTAGGGTTGCCGACCAGTGTTACCATTTTACCGTACTGTATTTGTATATTTTGCGGCCATTTTGGGATCATATTTGGATCATTTGTAAAGCATTTTTGGGTTATTTTGGGTCATCTTGGGTTCAATGTTGGATCATTTTGGAAACATTTAAGCGTCTCTTTGGGGTCGTTTTGGGATTATTTTAGGGTGACTTTGGTTTAACGGTCTTTTTGGGATCATTTATGGGTCGCTTTGGGTTCAAAACTTCACATTTTTTTCTCTTTATATCAATTGGGATGTTTATAAAGGTAGAGACCAGGATCAATTTAGCGGCAGATGGGGTATTTAGTGTATGGAAATGGAAAGTGGGAAGTATTTCGAAAAAAACCTACTCTATCTGGAAATACTGATAATAGACATGGAGGTTTAGCTAAACTTATGTGATAGAAATAATTGGTCATAGAAAGGAAAGCTGAGGAACAGGCGTATGTCGAAGTGTCGCCTAAGGACCGTATGGTCGTCGGGTATGTATACGGGGAACAGTTTTTTCCGAAGTTTGATGAGAAAAAGATGAAACAGCGATAACTTCCGCGATGAAATTCAACTTCTTGAAGTAACTTTAAGGGTACATCCGCGATTGAAAATATTGGCTGGGTGTATTCCGTTGCGCGCTTATAAAAATAATCCTGGGCTACGCCATGTCAAGTCCGGGTGTGTGGTATACCCAAAATTTTAAAAATGCGCTTCCGGATTAATGATCCCGGGACCAACACGCGTCTTTTAAGCCCTCTCCCATAATTTTATCTAGTTTTTTAGCAGTTGGGTGCTAAAGGAAACAAATGCATACCCCAATTTTTATTAATCAAGCATTTTTACTTTGTTTCATTGGTTACTCGCACCAAAGTAAGAAACAGTAAAAAAAAGCAATACAAACAATAAAAACAAGCATTATATTCGCTCATCAACACGACGCGACCAGCTTTCTCACACCACTCACACTTCCGCTGCACACACACATAAGATAAACCCTCCAAAAAAAATGCATTCTTTTATTTGTTTTTATATCTATTGAGAACGAATTTTCTTCTCTAGAATATTTACTACCATTCACAATAGTATGTGGTGTGAAAAATCGCTTGCATACGTTTGTTGTGACCTTCATTTTCATATTCATATACATGCCGTAAAGAAGTGCGTTCGGTTGTGTGTTTGTTCTCACAATCACTTTTAGCATTCAGCACAAGTGCGACTTTGAGCGGCACGCCGACAGTAGGCAGCGTGGCCGAGCGGTCTAAGGCGCTGGTTTTAGGCACCAGTCCGAAAGGGCGTGGGTTCGAATCCCACCGCTGTCAGAGTTTTTTTATTTTTAAAAATTTTTATTTTGTCGGATTTTTTTTCTATAAATATAAAATTTTGAAAACCTAAAAGGGTGACGAAAGCAGTTGGAAAATTTTTCATTAAGGTAAAATACTTTTTTTTTGTTAAATCGTAATTATTTAATATTTATTTTATAAATAAAAGAATTGATTTTTTGTTCTTCAGAGCTTACACAAATATTTCACTTTTTTCATTCATACAATTTATATGTACCTACATATGTATATTTTCATTGATAACTTCACCCTTTTGACACGTACATACATACATATGTATATATTTACTTCATTGGGAGGAAATATGACCATAAACTATGAGCCCAGACTAGCCCATGTTTGTGTACATAGCATGCAATGCACATTAGACCGTTACAGGTTTTGTTCATGAATCATGAACACGTCTATCAAAATCAATTTTTTTTATTTGTAAGTACTCAGTCTTGGAGTGTTATATTTGTTTTCTTAGTACTAGAGAAATTTCCTTCGCTCTCACCTCACAGAATTTCATAAATTGAATAAAAGATGTACACGGTTAAAAATGAGCCCAAATTTTAAACCTGTCTAAAGTTTAAGCGATTTTTTAAACTTTTTTTGGAATATTTTGAGCCTTCCAAAAGTTTAAAAAGAATTTCAATTTCTTTTGGTTACTATTTAAGATCTAATTGAAAAAGCAGTATAATTTTGTTTTTGGTTTGTTTGAATGTAATTGAATTTTGCCCACAAAAACTTTATGTGCGGCATAGCTCAGCGGTAGAGCTGTGGCGCCTGTGACTCCTGAGCATTTTCGTTCGAATCCTGCAAAGTGCCACATTTTTTTAGTTTTATTTTATTATTAAAACTTTTCGGTTTAAAATTAAAACTTTTTTGTTTGAAAATGGACTAAGGTGTGGTTAATTTAAGTTTTTGACGCTGAATATCTTTTTAAATCTTCATTTAATCGGTTTTAGGAAAATATAATTTTCACTTTTTTTGTACATCTTTAAATTTTCTACAAGAATTTGAGGAGGGATATCCAAAATGTGTATTGAAATATATAGTTGTATATATATTTTTTCAAAGTACAAATAAAAAAATATAATTTTCAAAATCTCAAACCATCTAATGTGTCTCTTTAATCATTGAGCGATATCTACCTCTGCTACCTGCTTGCTTATGGCATTGACAGTATTATCAGGGACATTGCATATATTTAGGTACACGCCTCTTACTTGTTATACATTTATACCTATGTCTATATTACATATTCACATTAAACTATGTATTATATTTGTACATACATACATTTGTATGTAAAAAATGCTTTATTCAAATACATGAATGAATTTCTACCTATGTTGATTAAAATAAAAGAAAATATTGAAATTAAAAAAACAGAACCATCATTTCGTCAGAGCACGACGAAAAGGGATATAACGCCTGCGCGCTTTATTTCCTTTTTGAAAACAATTATTCCTTTTATTTGGAAATAACGCCCGCGGGCATTATTTTCCCGGGCGTTATTTCACTGCCCCCAGTCGGCTGTGACTGCTGGGCGCTTCCGTTCGAATCATGCCCCAAATGCAACATTTTTTTTTTTTATTTTATTTTATTCTTAAAACTTTTCGGTTTAAAATTAAAACTTTATTTTTTGAAAATTTAAAATTTTCGATTTAAAATTAAAACTTTTTGGGTCTACAATTTTTGTTTTGTTTTCATTTATTTTTAAAAAGCTTATTCAAGATTGAATTTTTCCAACAACGTTTATGAAAGCGATGTAGCTTAATGGTATATAGAGCAGTCGAGCATTATGCGGATAGTCTTGGTTCGCGTCCCAGCCAACCAACAAAAAAAAACATTTTTCCTTTAAAAAATGGTTAAGACATTTCTGGCTAAATGAATTTAAACCGGAAACTGGTCGAGATTAAATTTGAAACCAAAATTGGTTTGGCCATATATATAGTCCAAAAAAATTTTAAATTTATGCTCAAATTGTTGACCGTGTATGAATTTCAATGATTGAAAAATTATCTACGCGGGTTCCGTAAAAGGGATCACAAAGAATCCAAAATTACACCAAATCCTATATATTTCGAGCCTTTTATTGATGCTGGTCTAAAGTTCTTTTCTCGTTCTTTTTAGCCAAATTTTTTCATTAATTTTGCTTTGTGTTTCGAACCTTTTTGGATATTTTTGTTGATGCTTTTCGAAGGATTTTTGGAGTTTTTTTTTACTCGTTTTTGGTAATGTTTTTTGACGCTTTTTAGGCACACTTTTCCTTCAACGGTTTTTGGAAGCTTTTTGCACTTTTTCGTGAGCTTTTTATTGATACTTTTCTGAAGCTTCTTTGGAGTCTTTTTTTTTGAGTCTTTTTAAGCACATTTTTTCCTTAGCTTTGATGGTCTTTGGAACCTTTTTGATCTCTTTTTGAAGCTTTTTATTCATGTTTTTTTTTTTTTTGTCTTCAATGTTTTATTTAATCTAGATGGTTTTTGAAAAGTTTTTGGACTATTTTTGCAACTTTTGGTTGAACCTTTTTGAAATCTTTTTTGATTCTTTTTATAGAATTTTTTTCCTTAATTTGGATAGTTTTGGACTATTTTCAACTATTTTTAGGCACATATTTTTTTCTTCTCAATTTCAATGGCTTTTGGGAACGCCTTTGGACTCTTTTTATGATCCGTTTTAGAACGTTTTTCCTTAATTTTTTTGGGGTTTCGAATATTTTTGGACTCGTTTTGGAGCTTTTTGTTGATCCTTTTCTGACGTTTTTTTTTAGTCTTTTTTGATTCTTTTAAGTCAAAAAAAGCTCAAATTACTGACACTTTTTGGATCTTTATTTTGGAGCATTCCGACTTTTGTTAGCTGTAGATTGTTTCAGCAAATTTTTTTCGAAATTTTTACCGTTTGTGGCCATGTGTAAATGTGTGTGTGCATTGTCAATGAACAGGTGGTCCACCACAGTTGGCTGCGTTGAAATCCTGTTTATACTGTAGTTTTGGAGTATGCGCTAAAGTGAAAAAAACAGAAGCCCGGGTATACATACATATATGTATGTGTATGTAGCTACAGGAAACTTTGCTAATACTCAAATTACATCAAAGTAACTTCAGGGGTAACAGGGGCGGTTACACGGTTGTGGTTTTCAGGTTCAAACCCTTTCCTTCGGGATCCAAAAAGTCATATTTTTCACAGCAATACAGCAAAACATATAGTAAAAATGACACAAAATTATAGTAAAAAGTTACCCAAAAATATAGTAAAAATTACACAAAAATATAGTAAAAATTACACAAAAAATATAGTGAAATTTCAGGAAAAATATTCTCAAATTACGCATAAATAAAGTTAAAATAAAAAAAAAATGTAGTAAAAAATAACCTATAAATATAGTAAAAATTGCACAAAAAATAAGTAAAAAATTACAAAAATAAAGTAAAATTACACAAAAATATACTAAAAATTACACAAAAATAAGGTAAAACTACACAAAAAATATAGTAAAAAATACAAAAAAATACAGTAAAATTTACGTGAAACCTCGAATTTAACATTGCCCATACAAACAAATGTAGGTATATATTTTTTTGAAAAATAACCAGAAAAGGCGAGTTTTGAGAAACTGTGAATCAAAGATATCCTCGAAAAAAAATTAACCCCCGCCCCCTCCCAAAATCCTGAATCCGCACCTGCTACAAAAACTCCCCAACTTAACCAGCAAAGCTGTAAGAGCGCATTTAATGGAGTTTGGATGAAAAGGAGACAAAAATATATAAAAATATATAAACTTTATGAATGGAGTTGTTTCCATACCCAATGTATGTATGTATGTGTGGTTATATACATATATTTACTTGGTCCTGGGTAACTATAACATTGGGGTGGCTTTATTAATGGCATTGCCTGGCGTTGTTGCTCAATGCCATTTGGCCAGCTCAATATACTCGTCGAATTTTTTTTTTTTTTTTCGTTTTTGACGCTGCGGTTATATCCTGCCTGCAGTAACTTCCTTATTGCTATTTCAAGGATTTTCATAATATGGCTTCAATGAAGCTATATGCATATAGTACATACATATGTAGATGTCAGTATATGTATAACTTTACTGTATACTTTGTTTTGCTGAATGAAATGAGTAAACTCTGTGTGTTGTTTATGAATGGTGGGAAAATATCATCATTTTTTTTTGCCTCCAAAGCACAAACAGAAGCAGTTGAATGTACTTAACACGATTTTGTATATGTAGATACACTTTATGGTTGGCCTAGCCTTTTATTTATTTAATCCTAGCCTCGGCGTGTGACTACATACATATGTAGGTACTTTGGGCTTTTTTGGTAAAATAAGTTAAATCATTTTTGTTTCGAATATATGAAAGGCTGGGAGTAAAAAAAGGAAAGGTATTTTTTATGAGAAAGGGAAAATTCTTTAAAAATATGATTTTTTAATTTGAATGGGGGATTGAAGCTAGATTTCTTGCGCTAGTGGCACTGCACATTACGCTCAAATTAAAAAAAAAAAATTAGCTAATAGGAATATTTTATTTTTATTTTTTTTAAACAGCTGGCAACCCTTTTCCCTTTCTTGCTCATCTACAGGCCTAGCCCTTGCCTTTGACACCTCAATTTTAAAAATCAAACAAACTGTATACAGGAAAAATTAATTTGTAAACAAGTGGCAACCCTTTTACAAAAAAAAATATATATATATACCTTCCTGCCCATCTACAGGTTGAGTCATAATTCATCACATTCGCTTTCAGGTCCTTTTACATAACACTGCAAATTAAAAAAAAAAGAACTATAGAAAACAAATAAACAGGTGGCAACCCTTCAAATAAAAAAACAAAATTCTACCTTCACATCCACATGCTGAACCTTCTGATGCCCTATCTCAACTATGATAATCATATCTATATATATAAAAATGAAATGGTGTATAATTGTAACGCTAAAACTCGAAAACGGCTGAACCAAATGAAATACTTCCTTTGGGGGATTTGTTTGTTATTACCACGCGCAGGTCATGTCTTAAAATCAGAACAAAATATTAAGGGGGCGTGGCACCTCCCATACAAACTGAATTTTTCAAGTTGAATATCTTCAAAAGTGTTTAAGGTAGGAACATGAAAATTGGTACAGAGCTACAGGATAACAGCACCACTCTCACCTATAAAACCGGGGGTTATCCAATAAGGGGGCGTGGTACCTCCCATACAAACTAAATTTTTTAAGCAGAATATCTGTGAAAGGGTTCAAGGTAGGGACCTGAAAATTGGTATAGACCTATATGGTATCAAAAGCCTTCTTACACATAAAAGAAGGGGTAATCGGAAAAGGAGGCGTGGCACCTCCCATACAAACTGAATTTTTCAAGGTGAATATCTTCAAAAGTGTTTAAGGTAGGAACATGAAAATTGGTATGGAGCTATAGGATAACAACACCATTCTCACCCATAAAACTTGGGGTTATCGAAAAAGGGGGCGTGGTACCTCCCATACAATCTATATATATAAAAATGAAATGGTGTTCAGTCGTTACGCTAAAACTCGAAAACGGCTGAACCAAATCATATACTTCCTTTAGGGGGTATGTTTGTTATTACCACGCGCAGGTCATGTTATAAAATCAGAACAAAATATTAGGGGGGCGTGGCACCTCCCATACAAACATTTTTCTTCAAGGTGAATATCTCTAAATGGGTTTAAGGTAGGGACCTGGAAATCGGTACAGACCTATAAGATAACAACACCATTCTCACCCATAAAACTGGGGGTTAACCAAAAAGGGGGCGTGGCACCTCCCATACGAATGAAATACTTCATAGTCGATATCTCTGGAAGTATTCATGTTAGACCACTGAAATTTGGTAAGGGATTATATGAGATCGACCTCCAAAAAAGCTGGGGATAACGAAAACGGGGGCGTGGCACCTCCCATACAAATGAAATATTTCATAGTCGATATCTCTGAAAGTACTTATGTTAGACCACTGAAACGTGGTTAGAGGTTAGATGAGGTCGATCCCTGCCACCTCCAAAAAAACTAGGGTAACGAAAAAAGGGGCGTGGCACCTCCCATACGAATGAAATACTTCATAGTCCATATCTCGGGAAGTGTTTAGGTTAGACCACTGAAATTTCTTGAGGAGTTAAATAAGATTAATCCCATCATCTCCAAAAAAACTGGAGATAAAGAAAAAGGGGGCGTGGCACCTCCCATACGAAGGAAACATTTCATAGCCCATATCTCTGCAAGTATTTATGTTAGACCACTGAAATTTGGTGAGGGTTTATATGTGATCGATCCCTAATACCTCCCAAAAAACTCGAGTTAACGATAAAGGGGGCGTGGCACCTCCCATACGAATAAAATACTTCATAGTCCATATCTCTAAAAGTATTTAGGTTAGACCACTGAAATTTTGTGAGGAGTTATATAAGATCAATCCCGGACACCTCCAAAAAAAACTGGGGATAAGGAAAAAGGGGGCGTGGTTTCTCCTATATGAAGGAGATAGGAATATGGTTTAAAATAGATATAGGGATCGGGTTAGAGAAACAGACAGGGAAATAAATTTGTGGCAGGACAACGTCTGCCGGGTCAGCTAGTTAACTATACAAAAAAATCTATTTTTAAAAAGGTGGCAACCCCTTTTTTGAATTTTTCTGCAACTTTTTTTTTTATTGTTTCTATTCTTTAAGCATTTATTTAAATTTGAAATTTATTAATTTAACAATTATTTTATCTTATCTTTACAGCGACTTCTTAGTAACAGTACGTGCACAGGTTATGACCAGAGACGAAAGTACCGAGGGTTGGTTACCTCTCGCCGGGGGTGGTTTGGCAAATGTTTCAATACGTAAACGTGCTAGACTATCCCCTGGCGCTGCTGGACATGAATACATCATCTATGGCCAAAGAATCTCTGATCAAAGTGTGAGTATAAAAATTATTAAAAGTTCAACATGAAAGTTGCTGTTAAAGTAACATGATATAGTGTTAATTTAACAGGCAGGCAAGTTAATTTAACAGGATGAATGCTAATTTAACAGCCAGACATGTTAATTTAACAGGAAGGTGTGTTAATTTAACAGGCAGGCATGTTAATTTAACAGTCAGACATGTTATTTTAACAGTCAGGCATGTTATTTTAACGGAAAATCATGTTAATTTAACAGAAATTCATGTTAATTTAACAGGAAGTCATGTTAGTTTAACAGGTAGTCAGGTCAGTTTAACCGAAAGCCATGTTAATTTAACTGTTATAGGTACATTTTAAGTTAACAGCATATCGGTTAGTTAAACAGGATGTCGCGTTAAATTAACAGGAAGTCATGTTAAGTTAACAGGAAGTCATGTTAAGTTAACAAAAAGTCATGTTAAGTTAACAAAAAGTCATGTTAAGTTAACAAAAACTCATGTTAATTTAGCTAGAAGGCATGTTAGTTTAACATGAAATAATTTAAACGTTCGTCAGTACGTTTAAGTAACCCCTTCTCTTAATCTGTTTATTTTTAAATTCATACAAATTTCTAACTTTTTTCTCTATTTTTCGCTTTAGGTAATTTTAAGCTGCGTCATAAATCGTGATCTAAAATATTATAAAGTGATGCCAACATTTCATCATTGGCGTGCTGGTAAACAACGCAATGGTCTCACTTTTACAACGGCAGCCGATGCGAGAGCCTTTGACAAAGGCGTATTACGCGCCTACAATGAATTAATTGATGGTAATTATCACTTGTAATTCGTTCGTGGTGTATGTACTTACATATGTACATATGTGTGTGTAGCAAGAATAATTTTCAACTCACAACGAACAACGTAAACAAAAAGCGCTATGAAAGTGCATTAAAATCGGTGGTGACCAAAATTTAAATTCGAAGGAACGTGTGCATGAAATATTGTCCTAAAACAAGGCGAGGCTGACATCGAGATAGGAATGAGAGCTAGAGGTGAAAGGGGAAAAGCTTAGCAGGGGTAGAGATGGGAATAAAGCTGGAGGTAGAGTTTTAAGAAGTAGATTTCGAGGTGGTTAATAGGTAGTAGAGTTTGAACGAAAGGGAAAGTGGGTTAGGAGTTTAGAATTTGCCCGAGGTGTTTTTGTCGTTAAAAACAACAACAAATGGGAAGCTATATTAAGAGAATATTGGGTAGAAGACGAAAAAAGGCAAATGCGCCTGCTGGTTAGAAGATTTGAGCGGATTTGAGTAATTTGCGCTGGCAGCACTCTTCAGATAAATAACAAAACCAGAACCAAGACGCTAGATGTCGCCAAAAAAAATAAATAATTATCAGCGACATCTAACTTTAAACCGCAAGAAATAAAACAAAAACTAGTTGGCGCCGAAAATAGTTCAAAATTTCTTTTAGTGTACAACTAGAACATCTGACCTCAAATATAAGGTTTAGTAACGTCCGAACAGCAGATTTAAACCCTTCCTAAGAGGTAATGTGTCATCTCTAGAAAAAAATTTTGATAGCGTTGAATAGATGTGATCAAAGGCTACTATAGCTTTTACACTGAAAATAGTGTGACAGCATGAACGTCCGCAACGCTGGAAACACCCATATTTAAATATTGAAATTGCATTAGAAGAAAGCCAAATTTTTAGTGAATTTTCGGGAAAAAGGTTTGTAAATGTAAAAAAAAGTACACAACCGCCCTCTGATGGTCCTCAAAAGATAATAAAGGTAGTAAAAACAGTGCCATAAATGGATTCCTCGACCTGAAAAACCCCCACCTAAAAAAAGAGACACACAATCGTTGTATCGAAATTTATTTAGACTTATGAATATAAATATAATTAAATAATAATAAAAAAATAAAACAAACTCTGTTTTTTTTTACAGGTCTGGCCAAATCGAATCCATCAATAATATGTCCGCCACTTACCAAATACGATTCGGTAGGCGAAGACGAAGTTTTTATGGTGAGTATTAAGTACTTGATATATTAAAAAAAATCAATTTTTACAAAAATGATTAAAATGGATTTGTACTTCGAAATATGGATCTTTAGACACATTTCGGAAAGTCTTCAAAATTTAATTTTTTATTTAAATAGAAAATTCCTCCGCGTTGGGACTTATAATTTTTCAGCTCAATTGATTATTAGTAAAATTCTAGGCAAATTAAAAGTTTTTTCTCCTTAAAACTCGGCTTCTTTTACACATATTTTAATTCACTTTTGCAGACCTTGGAGTTACCTGTGGAAGCCGAATGCATACAGAAGACATATTCCAGTCCAGAGGGCAGCGAAAAAAGTCACAGTACGTAAATCTATACTATGTATACATATATATCTATAAAACTCGAAATTTTGTTAAGGCCGATTTTTTTCATTCAAATTTTAAAATATCATAACCCGGCCACAATATGACACCAACAACCTTTTTTTTTACATTAAAACAACGCTAGGCATGAATGACAGCAGCCATCAGTTTTTTTCATATTGCTATTAAGAAAGTGATTGCAAATCCTGATGTAAATATAAATCAGGTTGTATTTACATCATGATTTACCATATCCTGGGAGCGGGTTAGGGTGAGGGATAGGGATAGGGATACATGCTGGCAATGAAATTTTTGGCAGGACGTCTGCCGGGTCAGCTAGTTTGTTAATAAAAATATATGTATATATATAACATATAGTCACGGCGAATTCATTATAGGTGGCATCCTCCCATCATATGGCTTCTTCTTCCTTGAAAATCGAATCATAGCTGTCAAATTGCTATGTCTGACATTTTCAGTTACAAGGAGTGTATGCGCGTGTGTAGATTTGAATTCGCTCGAACCCACCTGTATGAATTCGCCTTGATAAAAGTGTTATTTTTCGTCAGACATAAAATAAAAGTGTTAGTTTTGGTATGGCATGTCGGTTTGTTGTTACCGCGATTTCGATATATGATAACGTGGTGAATTTCTAAGATAATTTACATAAATTCTCATTCAAAAATTTGCCACTGAAACTTGTAGTTAGCTCACTTTACTGAAAGAACTAGTTCATTAAAAGATTTATTTCATATATTTTTTAGTTCAAAATATAACCAAAGCCTAATATGAAACAACTTCTCTCTCTCTCTACATATCTTTCATTCATTAAACAAAAAAAAAAAAAAACAGAAAGTATTAGCCTCGATCGTGGTGAGCGCATCAGCAATACCAGCGATTTAAATAGATCCACTGATGGTGGTGGTGCTAGTGGTAATGGCACGCAACATCCCAAGGCGACCATTCATTACATATCTAGCGAAAAGTCATGCAGCTTGCAGGCACCACCACCACCACCATCACTTTGCGGTGCCAACACTTCACCCGTTGGTGCTAGTGGTAATAACAACAACAATAGCAATCTTAACACTACAACCATTGTGAGTGGCTTCAACACATCGCCACCCAACAACACCGTCTCAACGGGCCAGTTTGAAACATCAACGCCTACGTTGCCAACAGCCATTGTGACTAGCGAAAATTACTCTTACGTACAACTGACAGCGGTAATGACCATTCATGCTTTATGTTTGCTAACAAATTTATTTATAACGTTTTGTTCTTTTCTTGTTTACAGGTGCATGATTATAATTATCCAGTTGTTGATCAACCAGCTGGCGCGCAAGTACTTAATGCACGTCGTGAATCGATAAGTGCGGTAAAGAAACGTAATGCATTGGAGGCGGCTCAAGCGCTTGCTGCTGCTCACCACCAGTCCTCACCCATTGGCACTGGTATGATACTCAAAGATCCCATCAGCAATGTGGATATGCTGATGAAGAGTCAACGTGCACGTTGTCGCTATTGTCATGAGTTATACAATGACGAATGGAATCGGAAGGGTGCTTGTGAATTTGCTCCAGATCGTTTTCGTTCGGCATTTGAGTGTATATCGGGTATGGGTTGTGCGCGCTGTATGCTATATCATTGCTGTAGCGATGCTGAGGGAGAAACGCCACAACATCCATGCGAGTGTGTCAACGAGGCTGGCTGCACTAAACGGTGAGTAATGAGAACAGGCTTTATTATACCGCGACCATTTACACGATCGATTGTTTGACTTTTCAGCATATTGTTGTATGCGGAGGCTCTTTATAATTTAGTGTACCTTCTCAGGTTTTTATTCCATATCACGAGCGGATTGAAAGTGACCCCACCTAGGTAGCAAACCCTCTGAACCGGCGTTTCATCGTCCAATTCGCAAAACCGGCAAATTGTTATATATGACAGATTCAGCTTACTCAGGTTATAACGCAGACCGCAATGTCCCGTATAATACCCAGTGAAGGTTCTTAGATCCACCCTTTTTAGATGCTCTTTGTGAGGGTTTTATAAAGAGTTCGGTATATCTCTGTCCTAGGCTGCTAAGCCAATGCTGTCTAAACTGTTTGTTTTCCCAGTTGCTTATGGTCTCCCTTACGTGGGCCTTGGTGAGCCCACAAAAGGAATCCGGACCTTAAAATGCTGTTAGAGCACCTTGTTTTGCAAGGTGATCTGCTTTTTCGTTGCCGTCATGCCCTTCGTGCGCTGTGACCCAACCTAACAAAACTTTGTTTTTGGCTCCCAGATCATAAAGGATCATACCCGTGGAATTAGAGCTGTCATCTTTGCAGTACTCCCTGCCATGTTTCTATCTATCCATCCCCCAAACTCGGCGAGGTCGAAGAGGGGTACGACGTGCTGGTACGATAAGTCGAAAAAAAAATGTCGAAACTCAAAATGTCGAAAAAAAGGCCGAATGAAAAAATATCGAATTAATTTAATAAATGATGTGTAAAATTCGCGTTCCTTTTAAGCTCGCCACCGAGGCAGTTCAAATCATCCTCCACTTGTTGTTTCCATCTCAGTCGAGGTCTCCCCCTTCCTCTGCTACCGAATTCCGGTGTCGATAGAAAAAGCTTCTGTGCTGGAGCCTCCTCGTCCATTCGCATAACATGACCCAGCCAGCGAAGACTCTGGGCTTTAATTCGCTGCACTATGGTCAGGTCTGTGTAGAGCTCGTACAGCTCATCGTTAAATTTCCCTCGACACTCGCCGTTGGCATAACTGGAAGGACCATAAATCTTCCGCAAAACTTTTCTCTCAAATACTCCAAGGGCCATATCATCTTCTTTTGACACTTTCCATAATTCCGAGTCGTACATCAGAACTGGTATGATAACAGACTTATAGAGCGTGATCTTTGTTTGTCAAGAGAGGACTTTACTCCTCAATTGCCTAGACCTTATATGCGACAATAAGAAGACTGATTCTGCGCTAGTTGGTGCGGTTAGCGGGTTCGCCTTTCTTGTGGATTAGGCAGAGCTGATGTATGTATACAGATTTTTCATATTCCGTATACAAATCTGATGGCCATTTCGGTTTGAACCCTAATTGCGGTTTAACACTTACTTACAGATGACTGCTCATATGATAATCAGCTGTCTTGTAAGTTTACTAATGTATATCTTATTTATTTATTTTTTTTTTGTTTCATTTTCATTTTACAGTTGGCTTGGTCTAACGCTGTTATCATTGCTCGTACCCTGCCTTTGGTGTTATCCGCCGCTGCGCGCCTGCCATTGGTTGGGAGTATCATGCGGCGTGTGCGGCGGTCGACATAAACCACAAGTCTGACATTTGGAGGAGCGACGATTACAAAAACAATTCGATAAAGGCTACATTTTCGGTTATGAGGTGGATGATGATTTTATGAACTCAGAGAATTACTACTACAATGGCTATGGCGATTTGGAAGATCATCACTATGATGATTACTACAATGGCAACAACAAATTTAATTACAATAATTATAGCTATACTAATTACAGTGCTAGCAATAAGAAACTGCAGCAACAACAAAAACAACAACAAAAGCAGCGGCAAATTTCTGCGGGTGGCACAGCATTGACAAGACAATTCCAACAATGGCACATCAGTGCTGATGTTAATGTGAGCACTAAACAAAAGGAAGTAAACTCAAAACAAAAATTGAAAGCGCAAAAGAAGGATAAGAACAAGAAACAGAAGGCACAACAACAACAACAACAACAGCGACAACAACAGCTGCAACTGCATGCACCATTACAATATACCCTACAGCAAGCGTGTCGTCCAATAGCACAACAAAATGACTATGGACCGTTACAATTTTAAATTGGATTTTTTTAAATAATTTTTTTTTTTTTTTTTTTTTGGTAATTTCAATTTTTTTTGAAACAATTCTTTTTCAATAGGGGGTTTCTCCCTAAATTTCTTCCATGAAAACACAAGAATTTAACACACTATTGTCAAAAATTTCCTAGACTATTGTTTCATGCAACAACAAAATACGTGTGCTTTTTTGTTCTTGTTGATGTTGCTTGGTAACATTTTTTGACAATAGTGTGTTGTTTTGTTGTGTTTTTTATGAGAGAATATCCCAAGAAATTTTTTTCATAAATCTTTTTTTATTATTTTTTTTTTTTTTTATATTTTTTTTTTTTAATAGTTTGTTGTTTTTTTAATAATTTGTTTTTTTTTTTTTTCAATAAATAAATGGACGAATAATTTTTTTTAATAATTTCGTTTTATGTTTGGACCTGAGTTTTTGGCGAAAACAAGCTAGAAATGCAACAAACAATATTAACTACTATAAATTTGTTATCACCTGGTTATTTACTGGTCTTCGAACCAAGAAGATTTTTTTAATATTATTTTTTTAATATCTCTATCTTTTTTTTAATTTTTTTTATTAATTTTTTTTAATAATTTTATTTCTAATATTTTTGTAATTGCTGCTTAAATAATTTTTATAATAACTAATAATATAATAATTTTTTATAATAACTAATAGTATAATATCTAACTTTTTTTTTAATTTTTCTTTTTTGTAAATTTTTATTTTTCAATAATTCTTTTTTACTTTTGCTAATAATTTTTTTTTTAAGTTTCAAAATATTTCCTAAACCTTTTTGTACTTTTTATTTGTAATTGTAAAAAGAGGCACACTGCTGATATTTATTACTACGCACATATCATTGTTTAACAGCAATTTCGCATTTATTTAGGTTGAAACTCCTTTTTATTTATTAAAAAAAAAAAAAAAAAAACAATTTAATTTAAAAAAATAATAAAAGCATGCAGAAATTGTTTTATTATTTATTTACGCGCAAATTTTTTTTTTTTTTTTTACTTTTTTTTACAAATCTCAAAAATAATTTAAAATTTATCAAAATTTAATCAAATAATAAAAACTACTGCTACTATAATTTTTTCCTTTCAGTTGAGTTCAAAATAATTCAACCACCTACACTAAAACAGTCTCAACACTGTTTTTATTTCATTTATTTTATATTAAAAATAAATATATAACTTTTTTAAATTTTAAGTAAATTTTTTTTTAAACACATTTTATTGTAAATTTTTTCAAATTAGTTTCTAGGCAAGTTTTATATATATATTTATAAGCAAAAGCTAATTTTAAGTTGTTAAAATTTGCAGCAAATTTTTGTGTCTTAAGCTGTTATGGCAGCACTTATATATATATATGTACATACATATATTGTATTTGTTAATATGTATTATTAAATATATTAAGTACTCTATTTTAATAAGTTTTTGTAATTTTTTTTTTTAATATTTTTTATTTAGTAGATTTGAGTTTTTATTTTAATTGTCAAATAAGAATTTTTAACTATCATACTTTGTACGTTTTACGTTTTTTACAGGCTGCAGATGCTCGTTAGATTTTTTAATACTTTTTTCAATTTTGTATATACTTTTATACTTTGGAATACTCTATTTATTTGGTTTTAATTTTAATCATAACAATTTTTTTTTTTTTTCAATATTTTAGATTATTGCTGATTTCTGAAATATTTTGTTAGCATTTTAAAAAAATTTTAATTTTTTTTTAGAATTTATTTAATTTGTTTTAAATTGATTCAATTTTTCATTAGTATTTTGTGTTTATTGCGATGTATTCTGTTTTGTATTATTTTTACTTATTTTTTTTATCAATTTTTTTTGGAATTTCTTTTATTTTTTATTTTTTTTACATTTTTAGTTGACTAGAAATACTATACCAAGGCGCAAATTATGTAAAAGGCATTGCTACTTAAGGCGTTGCTTTTTCTTATGTGACAGCGAATTCGTCCAATCTTAGATCGTTAGCTCGAATTTTGACAGACTGTACTAATTAGTTTAAACAAATTTTCAATATCTATCCATTACTATTTTTTAAATGAATCTTTCCATTTTTTTTGGTTTGTACTTCTTACTCGCTTTTTGACATTGACAGACTGTCAAACTGACATTTATTGTGTATTTTACAGCCGTGATTGGGAGAGACTGCGACGCAAAGTGTTGTGGCATTTTACATAATAAGGCCTTTAATACAATTCAGTTTTCTGCAATTATTTTGCTCTTATTTTATTTTCAATTTACCGCAGCTTTCTTAAATTTTTTTCATTTTTCTTTATATTTGTTATTAGTTTTTTTTAATAACTATTTCTTCGCTTTTTTTGCAAAATAATTTTTTTTGAATTTTTTTGCAAATATTTTTTTTTGCATTTTTTTACAAATATATATTTTTTTTAAATATTTTCTAAAATATTTTTTTTAACTGTTGTTTATTTGCAAATATGGAAAAAAATGTTTACATTTTTTATTCTTTGAATTTTTTTTGCAAATATTTTTTCTTAAAATATTTTCTCAAACATTTTTTTAACTGGAACAATTACAAAAAAAATTACATATATTTTTTTTTGCATATGTATTTTTATCTTTGGACCTATTTTTTTAACATTTGTACATTTTTAAAATTGTTTTTCTCCAATTTTTTTTTTTTTCAATATATTTTTAACTTCTACTAAATGTGCCACTTACGACTTATTTTCTAATTTATTTATAAGCTTAAAAATAAGGTTACATTTTTTTGGTGCCGAGCGCATACAGTATTAATGGAAAATTGTTAAAAAAAAAAATTAAAAAAAAAGGAATAGAATTGTAGTACAAGCAAAAAAATGTGTAAACTAGGCGGAACTGTCTCTAACTATTAAAACAAAAGGAAAGTAAAAATAAATAGCTGAACAAAAACACTTGAATAGGAAAACACGTTTTGTAAAATGAGCATAAAAGCTGCATAAATATTTAATCGCAAAAATTAAAAAAAAAAATTAAGAAAAGGGAAAAAATTAAGTTTCACTTAAAAATTCTTCAAATATACAAATACTGTTTGGGGAACGTTGTTTTTGTTAATTTTATGTAGTAAACAAATATTTATACAAAATGTTATGCATTAGTTTTTCAACTTTTTGGCTTTGAAACTAGCTGAATTAGCTGAAATATTTTCAAAAAATGCAAATTTCTGTTAAAAAAAAGTTATGCTAAGGCTGAGCACAGCATTAGATTAACGATAGTGGAAATTTCAACTTAGGTTCCACAATGGGCAGAGCTGTATAATTTGCCACAGAGAAAAATGAATGAAAAAGCAGCTGTGGTGAGTTTCAAACAATTATTTACCACCAAAAAAAAATCAAATGAGTAAATCAGAATGAGTATCTCACCACACAAAAAACTAGAGTAGTAATACACCACAAAGAAAGGTGAATAAATAAAAAATTATCTGTGGTGAATTTTAAAAATTGATTGTATTTAATAAAAAGCATTTTATGTGTGTGGTGAGTAAGGTAATTAGCAGCGTCGAGTTGAACAACACGCTGTGCGCATGCTTAAAATTGAAATGTTTTTTCAAAAACAAGTAAAAATGGAAACGAGAGTTGTGAATTATTAAAATTCAAAAACTAAGAAATGCAAAAAAAGAAGAGAAGTCGTCGTAAAGCTACTATTTTACTAATAAAAATGAATAAATGAGAAATTCTGCGTATAAAAAATTATCAATGGCAAATAAAAAAAAAATATAATTTAAAAAATGTTTAAAATAAAAAAGGAAAAATAAAAGTTTTAAACACAAAAACGCAAGCAGGTTATAAGAAAACGTGTGGTTTTGTGTGAAAAAAAAAAAAAACTTAATTCCAAATTGGCAGTATGGTGACAATGCTGCGCAAAAATTAAAAAAAATCAATAAAAACTTTTTTAATTGAAAAAAAGTAATAAAAAAATTTTGGAATTAAAAATATATATATTTGGAAAAAATATATATTAAGATATAAATTGTGTTTAAGTCAGCTACGCGCCCTTACAAACTACGCGTTACTATCGGCCAAAAATGCTTGACAAAAAAAAAAACAAAGCAGTGTCAATTTTGTAGTTTTTGAAAATATAAGAGAAATTATAATAAGAAATAATATTGGAATTTTCATGTAAAAGGAAGCTTTTGATTCTTCACAGGGCTCAAGAGGACTCAAAGTTGTTTCTTTTGTTAATTTTGTAAACTTGTGTTTTCTTCCTAGAAAATTGCCGCAAGAAAATACAATTTAACAAAATTAAAAAAAAAATTGTTTTATGCAAAAAAATAGTTTTTATGAAAAAGCCAAATATTTTTTATAAAGAAAACATGAGAAAAAAAGTATTTTCCCAAATGAAGCTATGTTCCAAAAATAATTTTTATGAAAAAAATAAATTTTTGCAAAAAAAATGTTTTTATGAAAAAAATAAATTTTTTTCGATAAAAATTATTTTTTATGAAAAAAAATTTTTTTTCTGTAAAAAAAAAGTTTGGGAAAAATTTTTTTATATTTATTTAAAAAAAAACTTTCCTTTTGCAAATATATATTATTTTGTTTTTAATAAATTTTAGTTTAATACAAATATTTTTAAAACTTTTTTATATACCATTTTTATAAATATGTACATATGTATTTATTTACATAACAATATTGACACGCTTTGTTGCGCGCTTTTAAAAGCGTATTGCAAAGTGTTTGAGGCCCTTGCTGCACAGCGTTGCATTGCGCAGGCGCATAGCTGTAAAAAAGCATGCAGTCAACTGCTTTACAAAAACCGTTTTTAAAACATTTTTTCGAAACCATTTGACTAACATACTTTGCTTAGCTGTCTACATACATACAAATGTATATATTGAAAAAAGAAAAATTTACATAAGTGAAAAATTAAAAAAAAAAACCGTACTTGTACTAAAAATAAGTACATATGTATGTGTTGATATAAAAATTAATTGTATGTAAGTATATATCAAAAAATACAGTTGCTACTAAATTAATACTACCTATTGTATACCTACCTTCTTAAATATTACAAAAAAAAAAAAATGTAATAAACAGCATACAAAAATTAATAAAAAAAGTAATTAAAAATGAATTAAGAAAAAAAAAATATGCAAAAAGAAAACACTGCATATTTAAAAAAATACTGTAAAAAAAAATTGCCAACAAAAAACAAACAGCAAAAAAAAACAAACAATAAAGTTTGTATAAATCATAAACAAAAAATGCATACATTAAAAAATCTTTTATTTCATGCGAATTTTCCTATATTATTTTCAACTAAAAATTACAACAACAAAAACATGACAAGCCATTTATTAAACTATGTACTATTTATTAATTCTGATTATAACTTAAAAAAAAGGAAAAATAACAAAAAAAGAAAAAAAATACTGTGTTTATTATTATTATTATCATTGTTGTATTTAAGTAAATATAAATATATATATATATATATTTATGTACAATAAAGAGTGTCTAAAACAAAAATAAAATGAAGAAATACATATATGTATATTTAATAAAACGCAAAAAGCATTTTGAACAGCTCTGCAGCCGGCGTTAACATGCCACTGTTAAGTGTTGCTGTTAAATGCGTGTTGTGCTGTTAAAGTAAAAAAAGTGTTTAATGTGTATATACATAAAATATATGTATGTATAATAAAATGCAATTTGATAACTAATGTAATACAAAAATTTGGTTGTGCAAAATAGCAACAAATTCAGCATATAAAATGGAGTAATAGGAGGAAAAACTAACGCGTGGTAAAAGCAAGTGGAAGCAGCGGTTTTTAACAAGTTTTAGGTTATTCACCACGTGGTGAGTTGGCGAGATTTGTTTATATTTACCACATGGTGAGTTCTGCTAGCACATAGGTTTAGGTTATTCACGATGTGGTCATTGATGGATTCATTTTATTTGCCTCACTGAATTAACGTGAACTAGAAAAAGCACTCATCCTGTGATGTCCTAAGCGAGAAAATAATTTTGAAATTACGGACTCTGCATGCTTTTTCTTCGTTCTCTAAACTGGTCTGGGACCTGAGAATCGCAAAAATAAATAGAAAACAACAAAGCAAAAAACTTAAACTTTTGATGCCCGTTTATAGCATATTAACCATGTGGTGTATTGGTGAGATTAATTTTATTTACCACATGGTGAATAGGCGCACGTAAACTGATGGCATTATATTGAATCTGAGAAAATTACATTGGACATAGATTCAAGACACTGCTTACTCAGCACGTGACCAATTAATTCACCAAATTGTGAATAAACTTCACTGTGGAAGAACCAAATGAGAACAAATTTATTTAAGGCATGTTACTCTCAAAGCATCCAACGCTCACAGTTAAATTAGCTTAACTTTGTTTACCTACTGCAAAGGCGAAGAAGCAAAAAAAAAAAAACAAACAAGGAAACAAGCTGAAAAGCGTTAAATTTGTGATGCTTACGTTTACATATTTGATATTCCTCCGTGACCAAACAACCACGATATTCACCATTGGTGAGATGTAAGTTTATTCACCATATGGTAGATTAGACATGTAAAATGAGAACATTTTATTGAAACTAAGAAAATTACAGATTCAAAACGATGCTCAAAACGCGTACTATAACTCACCACATGGTAAATAAATTAGTTCAAAGTGGGCACTCTCAGTTATTGAATCGATAAATCACTAGCTCGGCAATAAATTTTAGACATAAAAAGATAAACTTTTCTCACCGCGTGGTGAATTCATCATTTGCGCAGGCTTTACCTAAGCAATCCGATAAAACCGAAAAATAATCAGGGGATTAATGAAAGCATATAAAAGCCTCGTAAAGCTTATAAACCTTAGAAAAATGTCACTTTTACAAACTTGCGTCTGTTATACGCTTACGTGAAAACCCTGAATATGCCAACTAAGAAAAAATGAGAAAACAATACAAGCGACAAACACACAGTCATTAGAGGAAAAATTATAATAACATATAATGAAAAAATATTAAAAAAAAAACAATGCCGAAGGTACCTACTTGCAAAAAAAGAAAATTTCTGAAACCGCATTCACAAATAGTATGTGGGTTACAAAGAAATAAAAAAAGTAAAGTACAGGCAGCAGCGCGCCAAAAGAAGGCACAAAAGGCAGGCATTAAATATAATAAAGCCGCGCTAAGCTTAAAAACAATTATTTACAACGTTTTTCGCGGCTATGCTTCTAAAATTTTTTGTGGCTGAGCCGCCCTGTTCTGGCGCGGGACTCCCTGTTGGACAACTGTTTCACAACTAACCTGTTACTCAGATCTGAGGTAATGAGACCTTAGAATTCTTATAAGATCTCTATAGCGCGCGCTTTTTAAATCTGACCACAACATTGCTTCATAGTTACGAAGTTGATGTTAAAGTCTTTTAATTTTGCAAAAGAAAAACATTGTTTCTCATTGAAATTCTAAACTGTGTTATACATGTGTAAAAATTTAATTATTTACACAAATTACATGATTACCAAAACAAAAAAAAAAAACATTTGTTATAAAATTCCTAAAACATATGCCGAACGTACTTCTTTTTTGTTATGCTACATTTTCCTTATAGATAAATTCAGAAATTTAAAGCAAAAAAAAAAATAAAATTTTTAGTAAAATATTTATCAAGCAAAAGATAAACTATTTATCATCCAACCGCAAAGAAACAGCACTTTCAAAACTGGAGATGGCATTCTAAACATCTGGTGAAAAACCCAATGTGGTGAAACCTAAAAACTAACCGCATTAAATATTTTGAAATATTGAAAAGTAACTAGATATACTACGCATCAGCAGAAACAACAATAAATTAATAAATGCATAATTGAAATAATGGTATATCCATTAAAACTATAATGAACAACTAAAGAGTGGCAATATAAAGAAGTATTTAAATAAAAATATTTAATAAAACCTACAGAAAACAGAAACGAAAAAAATTGCGTTTTAGTGGCGATGGTAATGGTGGCATTTAAGAGCCTATTGGGTGGCTGGGAATAAAACGGAAACATAATTTTCAGGCAAGTAAAATGGAAACTTATAAAATGTTTAATAAAAAATGGTAAAAAAAATGTTCAGTAACCAAATTGGGGTTTCCATTAAAACGGAGTAACATCGTTGCTATAATAAACAACACCCAGTGAATAATTATATTTAATAATTATTGGGCGTAAGTCCCTATTAATCCTAGCCTGATATGTCTTACTATGGTATAACCCTTTCTCTGCAAACGATTGAAAACGTTGCACAAAATTTGGCCTAGCCCCCTGGGCTAAGAACGTCAGATCATACTCACCACGTTAACAGTCAGAATTTACCATCACTCTGTCAAAAATTGCTTTTTTTTCAACCAATTGGCATACGGCCTAAATATATTTTTTTTTTTTCTTTTTCGGTAAATTTTCTTATCTTTTTTAATTTGAATTTTATATCCCACCAAATCAAGACTTCCGAAATAGTCGGATATCAGACTTTTCTGAAGAAATTTGAAATAATTTCGACTCCTCTTAAATAATTCGTAATCATTTCGTTAAATAAAAGTGTAACAAAAAATGTATGCATCAGATACAAAAAAAAGTTATTAAATGAAGGCTATTGACTATTGCCCAAAGAATTTTCTTGTACTCTGTAGCTGAGTGGATAGCAATTGAATACAAGTTTACAGGCGAGTCGGTTCGATACCTGCCAAAACCTTTTCAAATTTTAATTTTTTTTATTTGCAACTACCGAATTTGTTTCGAAAAATTCGTAACGAAGTCGGAAAAAAGTCGAAATTATTTGTTTAGGCCTAATTTCACAGTGCTAGGTTAACTTGCGTTCCACAGATTTTCATTTTCAGTTAACCAAAGGTTAACTGCCCAACGTTGGTGGTTTAACCTCTGGTCAGATATCAGAAGGCCGTCGACCAACAATTTATATAGAAAAAAATCAGTTAAATAACTTAAATAAAATTGCGAATCCATAGTTAACTGTGGAACTTAAAATAACCTGCCACTGTGAAATTGGGCCTTAGTGGAATGTTGTATACTATTCTATTTTGCTTGTTCTATTTTTATACCCAGCGTACTAGTACCAGTACAAGGGTATTATAATTCCGCATAACGTTACTACTTAACGGCACAAAATGATCAAGATAGATATATAGTTCCATATATGAAAGTTCTTAGGTTATCCTGTACACGATAACTTGAATAAAAATTGATATATTTGCATGAAATTTGGTCTACGGGTTACTGTCTGGCCAAGGTAGGCTGCTATTGAAAATGGGAAAAATCGGAAGATAACCACGCCCCCTTTTTCGATATCAAAAATTTCGAAAAACACATAAATTTACACATCTCGGTAGGTGAAATGGCTAAAATGATATAATGTTATAGGTCAATCCCCACGGTCATTCTGTTATGATTTTTGATAAATTTTTTAAGTTGGCGTGGCACTTTTAAGGAAGGAATTTTTGAAAATTCGACTGGTCGTAACTATTAAACTGATTACGGTATAGCGATGAAATTTGGCACAAGGTATATAGTATCGTTGGGAGCATACCTGATGAAATTAAATAAAATAGCTTTGCAACCATGCCCACTTTCGATATCGAAAATTTTGAAAATTACATAAATTGACTTAATTCGGTAACGGAAATGGCTAACTGACTCCCTAGTCATTCTATTATGATTTTTCGATAAATTTTTTTAAGTTAGCGCCACGGCGCGACTTTTTTTTCGCAGGTTTTTAGGGTCAGCCTAAAGTATCTACAACATGCAAGGGGTGTAAGAGTAGGTCGTCTCCCCGTTGGTGCACCCTGGGGAACGCTAAATGACCTACATGGCCTATACGGCTAGTTTCCCGTATTGCCGGTTCTACGATAACGGTACCAGTATTTGTGCTGTACCCATCGTGCCGAAAAGACCCGGGCCGTTTTTTTTTATATTGACCCGGCCAAGAGCAATACACGCGGGGTGACCCTGTCTGACATTTGGGCAGGGCTACACCTCGTTACAACAACAACCACATAAAAATTTGCAACTTTAATTGCAAATATCTCTTCAGGGAACCAAACTTTTAAAAACCGCCTCCGGATTCTTGATCATGAGGCCGAACCCCGTCTTTGAACCCTCTCCCATAATTTTAGCTAATTTATTAGCAGTTGACGGCTAAACTAGACAATTACCCATAATAGACAATTGTCTCAAAAATTTCAACTGGCAACTCTGTCGATGCGAACAGCTGTTTATCCTGTTTATCTTTTTGTTGATCTGTAAGTTTGTGTTTTTACTGTGGTTTGTGTGCACCAATTTCTTGTAAAAACAAATTTGCGAAACTATGGAAAAATTAGAAGCATTGAAGATATCTTCAATACGTCCACGCACAAATATACTCGATCGACCACTATCAAAAGGTAAAACCGAAGTCTCGCAAAGCATTGTAGCGCTGCTCTTTAGTGAAATTGTGCAGTACTCACAGAGTCAAGTGAGCACAGTGCAGGAGCTACAAAACAGGTTGGTTGTTATTTAATTATAAATTATAATGTTAATAATTATTGTTCCGTTACCTACTATGATTTCTTCACAGATTGCACGAGCTAGGTCAAGATGTGGGTACGCGCGTTATTGATTTATATTTTATGCGCGAACGTAATGGCAAACGTGAAACTAAGCTAACACAAATGCTGTTGTTTGTTAAAACGACTGTATGGAAAAATTTATTTGGCAAGGAAGCAGAAAAGTTGGAGCATGCCAATGATGATGAACGCACTTATTATATTATTGAAAAGGAGCCGCTGGTGAACGCATTCATTAGTGTGCCGAAAGATAAAGGCACGTTGAATTGTGCAAATTTCACAGCTGGAATAGTGGAGGCAGTGCTAACGCATTGTGGATTTGTGAGTAGATATGTTTGTATTGGGAAGATGTGCTGCAATTCCAATTTTATTTTCATTTTAGCCCTGCAAAGTGTCGGCGCATTGGCATAAGGGCACAACTTATATGGTTAAATTTGAAGATTACGTTATTGCGCGCGATAAACAATTGGAAGAAAAATAGTTTACGCTGTAATTCTCTTTGTATTAATTAAAACTTTTTCCTCATTTTATTAGACTAAGTATCTATTATGCTTTAATAAAAGTTCATGATGCACACATATAATGGATGTTCTGGAAATATCGCGAAATTAACTACTTTAATGACAAAATATGACTGCTAACCGCAATCCCATAAACCAAGCTCAGCCCTATTCCGAACCTTACAACCTATATAGGGATACAACATCCATTGGAAATATTGTGACCTCGGTACATAGTGTACCAATATACACGATGCCTCGGTATGAATAATCCGAAATCAAAGACTCGATATTTTATATCTGTCAAGTGATATTTCAACCATTGTACACCTCAGTATACCTCATAATAATAACAATGATTTCAACACTGTCAAATCTGATCGACTTAAACGAGATTTGGTTGCTTATTTCGATAAAGTCGATAAAAGTTGTCAAATTTTACCTAATGAAAACCAGTCTTTAGAGGATGTTCTGCATATAAATACCAGGGGTCACACCCCACTTTGGGAATCGGATCCGGTAAAATTATTGTTTTTTTGCCAATAAATTTTCACTGAAAACGAAGTCAAACACGCGTCTTTTGATACCTCTTCCAAACTTCTTCGAGGTGTTTCAGCAGTTTCAATCACACGAGGTCTATCTGCTAATCCGGCGGAGATCTCGCCGGGAACAATTCGGGAGAGTCGATAGTAATTTCACCAAATTTCGTAGGGAATTTCGATAGTCGTTGGAATCTACCAAGAATAGGTTAACATAACCTTTAACGAGATTTTTGCCGGCTCCTCATCCAACTTATGTCAGTGCTGCTGCTTTGATTTTTTTCTACAAGTTGGCGGGACTTACAGTTTTTTGCAAATCAGTTTTTGCCTGAGAAGCTTTTCTTGGCAGAAATACACCCGGAGTGTTTGCCAAACTACTATTTCAGGATCCGTGATTCAGGGTCGCGATTCCCCGGGCTCAATGTCTCACCTGTATATGGTATGTTCCCCCAAGTTATTTTACACCCCTTTCACTGTTCAATTGAACTACTCTTCAACCAGCCGTTTCGCTTTGGCGAACGCTTTTCAAACTGCTAGTTTCCTTGTACTTCCGTTAGAAAAGCTGGATGATGATCTCGGAGTTGTTGTTGTTGTTGTTAACAATGCATTGCCCTGTCTAGAGTGTATGATCATTCCGAAGATCTTCATCAAGCTCTTCTAAGGGGAGTCCAAGGAAACGTGCAGTTTCAACAGGGTTTGTCCAGAGGGACAGAGGGGTTAGAAGAGTAGGTTCAAATGAACAGTTGAAGAGATGTAGAGTATCATGGGGGGTCCTACCACATGCAGGGCATGTGTTTGAGATTGTGTCATTAAGTCTGGACAAGTAGGAGTTTAACCTTACACTATATCCAGACCTAAGCTGTGCCAGGGTAACTCTTGTCTCCCTTGGTAAGGTGCGTTCTTCTTCAGCAATATCCGGTGGAGGACTGTTCAGAACGGGGTTCACAGGTAGAGATCCGACAAAAGTATCTACCGATTCGGTGTGGATGTCGGTTAGAGCCCGCTTATGATTCTGCAGATCAAACGGCAAGGTAATATGATGCCGGATCTCATCATAATGTTTACGGAGATGTTTCCTTATGTCTCTCGGGGGCGGATCTATGTCCAAAAGATGACGGTTTGGATGTGCTGGCTTGTGGCAGTTCAGAAGGAATTGCTTGCTCAGCATTTCCGCATGCTCTTTTACATTGAGCAGTTTTGCCTCCTGATGGAGGTGAGACTCGGAAGACATGAGGAGACATCCCGTAGCAGTTCTGATGGCAGTATTTTGGCAGACTTGTAACTTCGTCCAGTTGGTGTTATGTACATTAGGCGACCATATGGGTGCAGCATAGTCAAAGACTGGTCGGCCAATGGCCTTATATGTAGTCAACAACGTTTCTTTGTCTTTTCCCCAAGTACTGCCGGCAAGTGACTTGAGGATCTTGTTGCGACCACGTACCTTTGAGACCATTGCAGACACATGACCAGCAAATGAGAAAGTATTATCCAATGTCATCCCTAATAACTTTGGGTGGCTGACAGTTGGTAGCTTAGTGCCGTCAACGAAAATGTCTAATTCATTTCTCACCTGGTGCGTCCACGTCGTAAAAAGCGTCGCCGTTGATTTAGTCGGAGATATCGTCAGATCTCGCTCTGTGAAAAACCTGGAAAGGTCGCAGAGGTAACCGTTGATTTTATTACAGAGTTCATCAGTATAGGGGCCCTTCCCCGTCGCCATTATTGTACAGTCGTCAGCATAAGAAACGACGGAGACACCCTCTGGTGGTGGGGGCATCTTCGATAGATAGAAATTAAACAGTGTCGGGGATAGGACACCACCCTGTGGCACCCCCTGTCTAATTCGTCTTGGTTTTGATGTTGCGTTTCTAAAGTTGACCGACGCCTGCCGCCCATTCAAGTAATTAGCGGTCCATCTCTTTAACCCATCAGGTATTTGTGTTTCTAATAGATCTTGTATGAGAGTGGCATGGTTGACTGTGTCAAAAGCTTTCGACAAGTCAAGTGCCACTAACACAGTCCTGTGATTTGGTTGGTTTTGATTTAGACCGCTATTTATTTGCGTTGTAATGGCATTGAGTGCGGTGGTGGTGCTGTGCAGCTTACGGAAGCCATGTTGATGATTAGCCAGGTGCAGATTTGCGGTGTAATACGGGAGCAAAATGGACTCTAGCGTCTTCACTACCGGCGACAAAAGTGATATAGGGCGATATGAATCGCCTATGTTTGCCGGCTTTCTAGGTTTTAATAATGGAACCACTCTCGCCTTTTTCCATATTTCAGGAATGACGAAAGTGTTCAGTGAAAGATTGAATAGAGCCGCTAAGTATTTGTGTCCCTCCTGGCCTAGATGTTTCAGCATCTTCATGGCAATACCGTCGGGGCCGATGGATTTTGAGGGCTTAGCCTGTCTGATGGCTTCCTTGACCTCTGAGGCAGTGATGACAATGGGCGTGTTTTGGTTTTTGTATTTACGCGCCTGTCGCATGGTTCTACGTTTAGCTCTATCGGGTGGGGAATGTAGTACAAATTGTCTACAGAAGGAGTTCGCACATCCCCTAGGGTCCTTCTTCACCCTGTCACCGAAAGTAATATCAACTTTATCCTTGTGTTGTGTTGGATTAGATAGAGCTTTGACCGTAGTCCATAATTTGCCAACACCGTCAGAGAGTTTGCATTGCTCTAGGTGTTGTTTCCATTTGGCCAGTTTGTGTTTATCGACCAACCTACGAATTTCCGCGTTGAGATCCCTTATACGGGGGTCTGCGGGATTGAGACTTCGCACTTCATCTCTTTCTCTAGCCATGGCCGCTGCCTCCGCGGGGAAATTTGGTCTTATTCGGGATATTCGACCCGCAGGAATGAAGCGTCTAGAGGCCAAGTCAATGATGTTGCGGAAGTCTCGTTCGCCTTTGCGTACGTCCGTAGGAATGGATAGAGCAGCCAAGGATTCGTCCGTATATGTCTGAAAACTGTCCCAGTCCGCCTTGGTAAAGTTGATGTATGTACCATGCTCAGGTGTTATAAAGTCCGTTGGTCGTTCGATGGTAATGACTATTGGGAGATGGTCAGACGCCAACGTGAGTATGGGTCGCCAATTGGTGTTGTTCAATAGTCCTGCACTTACGATAGAAATATCTGGCGAACTATAGCAGTTACCCGATACTCTCGTTGGGGCGTCTCCGTTCAATGTACAGAAAGCCGTATCATCTATTTGTTCTGCGAGTACATGCCCCCTACTGTCTGCTGGCAAGTTTGAGTGCCACATATCGTGGTGCGCATTGAAGTCGCCCAGGATCATGCGGTTATCTCCTCGTAATAGCAAGCTAATGTCGGGGTGATAACCGGTGGGGCAACTTGAGACAGGGGGTATGTAGATGTTTATGATTTGCAGATCGACATCTCCTGTACGGATGGTAATACCTTGGCTTTCTAAGATATCATCCGTTCCTTCGATGTCGGTATCAAATAGATGATACTGTACAGAGTTGTGCGTTATGAACGCTAGACCACCTCCCAGACCTCCTGTTACTCTATGACGGTCTTTCCGGTGAATGTTATATCCGCCATAGGTAATGAGGTCCGACCTTGGACTGAGCTTGGTTTCTTGGATTGCGGCAAGTTTTATGTCATATTGCGTCATCAAATTGGTTATCTCTGCGATCTTACCAGTTAATCCGTTACAGTTGTGCTGTAAGATTTGGAAGTGCGCCGGTGGGGTCGATGTCGAGTTAACCAAAGGCGTGAGAGACGGATGTGTTCGCCCAGGTGTTGGTAGGCGAAGACCAAGGCTGTGCCTCAGCCTAGTTAGCTGTGGACCTGGTGTAACCGGGTTGGCTGGCGTCGTAGGCTGAGGCGTGTTACAGCATGGTGCTATGAACGCATCCGTCCAAAGATTCCTGTTCGCGAGCCCAGAGCATAGATGCACGTGGCATTGGCCTAAGCAGTTATTGCATTTGACCGATGACGCGAGCGTGTATAATCTTTGCCGACAAACAGTACACGTCGAGACAGGTGCAAGAAGATGTTGATCCTGACTCACGTGTAAACGGGAGGGGGGGTGTAAAAAAGAAACAGACAGAGACTGATGCTCGGAGTTGCTCATGTCTAAACTGCTCCGGTGGGAGCAAGAGTGTTGAGCTGCTGCGCGTGATGTTGACGCCATAAGGCACGAGCAACAGTCTGGAATTTGTGTGGCGGGTATAGCAGAAATGCTGCTAGTCGTTAAGACATTATTATTATTATTATTAGTATTGCTACTAGAAGGTGGCGGTAGGGGTGCGCTTGAACGGCGCTTACCGCGGGACGCCCGACGGCGCAAACAACAAGGGGCCACGAAAGTACTAAAGAAAGTACGGGGTCTGTGGATGTTAAGGTTAAGCCCTGAACATCCAGATTTATGGAGCCATCTCTTACACGAGAAGCATTGCACAGAATGCGACCGTTTAATATATATTTTTTTGCAACAGACACTGCATATCCATTCTTTTGGTCCGGGGTTCGGCTCAACGCCCGCCCGTAACAAAAGAATATCTTGCAGCCCTGCTGCAAGGGGGGAGGATGATAGTTTCGGAATGGGACAAAACATACTAAACAGGGTTACATTGAAAGTGACAGTCCTTGGCCGAGGTAAAACCCCGGGTGGTTCCACTGCGCAGAGATCCATGGCGATGTCCTGGGTTTTCTGCTCTGAGAAGTGACTGTACATAGGGAACCTATGATCTCGGAGTGATCATGTGCACTAGGCAGGGCGAAGCATTATTACAACAACAACATACACATATTTCAAAGTTCTAGCGCTTTATTCGTTGCCTTGCTTGCAACATCTTTCGCTTTAAATAAATTTGAATGGACGATCCTTGTATGCAACTTGTCCGGTACGATACTTGTGTTCACGTCCGTCACGCTCTGATTTTAGTGCCCATGCATAGAGCACAATTGGTAAGATGACTGCAAAGAAGCCGTTACGAGCAGCTACACCAGTTGGTCTGAAGTGATCATAGTGTGAAACACGCATCGCTTGGAACCGCGCCAAACCGGCATCGAACTGTAATTATTGCAAATATTTCGTTAGTTGATAAACACAAATATGCGCGTGATGACATAACATCGCTTGGTGCACTTACCACTGTGCCACCTTCGCCGGTAGCATGTCTGTAGGGATTCGTCGATTGCTTTAGGAACTCAGCACGCAACTTTGCTGTCATTTCATGTCGACGACGCAGAAATTCCGTCTCCTCTGCTGATAAATTGGGCATTTTGGCCGAATATTTCCTTCCTTTTCGAATTGATGAGGTGCAAAGTCGTATGTTTTTTTTATGGAGCTGTCAGCTGTTGTTGTCACGTTGGCTGCACTGCTGCATGAAGATTCACAATAGCTTTGTTTCTTTCCTGCTAATTATGGATCATTATGAATAATTATTCCTAAAAAAGTGTTCTTTGAAAAAATTAGCAGCGAATTCAGCAGCTTTTTGACATTTAATTGAGAGAGAGAGCGCCAATTCGCTGCAAGTTGCTGCTGGGGTTTTTTCGTCCAGCAAAAACTAGCAAGTAACAAACAACTGATTGTGACATATGCCAAAATCAAAATTGATTGCATATTTTTATGAAATTTAAAATTTATTACGAATATTTTGAAAACTATGAGTTATTTACCAGCAAATGAAGTAAGTACATACAATAAATACCAAATCTTCAATAATTCCGTATCTTTGAATAGCAATGCGCCGAAGCCCAATGTCCGTTGGACCAACGTAATGTGGCTAGTTTAGGAGACCAATATAATCCCGCAGACACAGTTACAGGAATCGGAAATACTGAAGGTGTATAAGGTATTCAATTTTCTTAATATTTTGTAAGGTTTACGTGGTTTACGTCGATATATAAATTGTCCAAAGACTGAAAAATTCGCAATTTATTTTCATTTGCCAATTGTCAGAACAGCTGTTCTGCTTGAGAATTTCTGCAGGCTCCTGTTCGGCGAAAAACTAGCAGAAATGAGATTTTGACAGCTTTTTACAAGACTCCTTTCTGCTGACAGTTCTTTGCTGGAGATTTCAAGAAACAAAGCTAATAACATATAACAGAATTCTGTTGCCAACATAGGTACTGTAAATTTTGTAACGGATTTCTCTCTGGCGGCCATTGTATTTTTAGTAATTTGCTTCCGGTACGTTAATATTTAAATTCAAGTGGCAAGTGATTTTATTGAAGTTAAAAGTTAAATTTCGCAAGTGCACTTACAAATATATGTAAAAGGGAGTGAAATATATCTGCAAATGAGGTACGTAAATTGGAAGTGGGATAAGAAGCAGCTGTCAAGTGAACTAAAGCAAATAACGGCTTTTGTGATGCAAGGTTGATAAAAATATACCTACTGTCGCTCACCCAAAAGTCTTAGGAGTGACTTTCGATACCATGCACGGTTTCGCTGCCCATTCAGCTGCAATTTTCTCCTAATTACAGAGCCGCAACAAAATCCTCAAGTCACTAGCCGGCAGTTGTTGGTAACGTACAAGGCAATTGGTCGGCCGATCCTGAACTATGCGTTGCCGATATGGTCGGGGCTTGCAGACGTTCATTGGAGTCAGCTGCAGGCGTGTCAAAACATCGCGCTCAGAACCGCTACGGGGTGCGTCCTTATGTCTCCTATAACTCATAAACACAATGAGGCGGAAATGCTTCCAGTTAGGGAGCATTATGAAATGCTAAACAAGCTGCACCTACTGAATTGTTGCAAACCACAGCACCCCAATAGGCAACTGTTTGAGCTCACTCCGCCTCCTAGGACCGTAAGAACGCATCTACGTAAACATTTTGATGAGATCCGGCTTTATATAACAACGCCGTTTGACACAAGCAGGCCTTGGAGCATATTCCGATTGGGATACATCATATTCGAATATTGTTTCTACGCCAACATGTGAGCCTAGAAAGATATTGGCGATGATCACCAACTCAAGCGGGCTACCCACCTGCCAAGAAATTCCTGAAGAAAAAAACGAGCATATATTTCTTGTGCCTGGTCAAGAAATTTTGACGTTTACCAAATTTTCCATTTTTTTGCAAATTACTCTTATAAAAATTTGCGAGACATGTACTCACCTTTGCCGTGAATCTGCGAAACATGTACTCACCTTTTCCCAGAGAACATAGAAAATATATATTTTATTTATTTATTTTCTATGTTCTCTGCGAGTGTCAAATGCGTTACTTAAAATTTATGCAATTTTTGTATTCACCACACCTTAAAATGAGCGAGAGAGAGACTATGGTAGATTTCTTGTGCCTTTCTATTATAGAATACCGGAATCATCTCAAGTCACAAAAATTGTATCTAATGAAATATCTCAAATTTAGTGACTTGATATGAGGCAGAATTACAGAATACTGGGGTAACTTTTATACCCTCACCAGTGTGTCGTTTTTCTTCAATGGATGTTGCATCATCTGCAGTTGTGGTACTGACCCGTTGGCTGCGCACCACGTCCAGTTGTTGTTGTTGTAGCGAGGTGTAGCCCTGCCTAAATGTCAGACAGGGTCACCCCGAGTGTATTGCTCTTGGCTGGATCGATATAAGAAAACGGGTCGGGTCGTTTCGGCACGATGGGTACAGCAAAATGGAAGTAAAAATTTAATTAATATTTTTTGACTGTAACTTAATTACAATTTTTTCTATTTCCGATGGAGGAACACAAAATCAATATTACAATTGAGGGGGTATGCTCAAAGGGCCAATTAAATTGTTCGTGGGAATATAAGCCCACAAATGGAGGTGCTAAAGGGCGTAATGCCCGTCAAAGGCGCAGAGCCAAAAGAAGCAAGGTCAAAAACGAAAAACAGCCGAAAAAAAATTACTACAGAAAAAATTAGTAGTCTTCAAAAATCACATAGATTGGCATATTCGGCAATGTAAATCCTCCTGGGGCCTATATCATTACTATCCCGTTCTGAAAACTACCGCTGGGTATTTAATGTTCGGTTCACCCGAACTTAGACTTCCTTACTGGTTTTTTATTGAAAATGAGCATGCTTCTATTATAAATAATCTATTTCATCAAATAATATATCAATTATGTCCCATGCGTTTCAGTCCTCATTCTCTTCTTTAGGCGTCATCAGCTGTACATCGGATTGGGTGGTTTGGACCGAGCTCACCAACGCTGCTGCTGCTGCCGATGACTCCACACTTGCTGCTTGTGCAATAATTGCGCTCGGCGCCGGTGCCAATTTTGGCATTGCACTCGCACCAGCAGTCAGTTTAGTTGGCGTTAATATTGTTGCGCCGCCTGCTACACCGGTCATACCCGAAACAGCTGAAGCGAATACCAATTTTGGCGGTTGTAGACGCATTTGTTGGGTATGTGCTTGCATTGCTGCTGCAACTTGTTGTTGGACGTGCACTTGCTGTTGCTGCTGCTGGTTTTGTTGTGTGAATAGTCTTGGTAGTTCGGTGAAGAAACGATCCACAGCCGAACGTTCGAATTCCAAGCGTTCGCGTTCAAGTGCCAAACGTTGGCGCTGTATGGCATTATTTTCCATTTGTTCGGTATAAATGTTGCGCAGGAAAAGACGCATGTTGGCGGCTTCTTTGCGTGACCACAAATCATCGCGGCGCTGTTTCTCGTATGGCGGCTTGAACAGGCGTTGTTTTGCAGCGCGCAATTTGGCGGCCTTCAGCTGTTGTTGGCGTTTTTGTTGCTTCTCCTTCTCCAGTTGCTGTTGTTGTTGTTGCTGTTCTTTTTCCAGCTGCTGTTGCTGTTGCTGTGCCGCCTGCTGCTGCGCTTGTTGTTGCTGTTGCTGTGCTTGTTGCTGCTTCTGTTGTTGTTGCTGTTGCTGCTGCAATATTGCAGCATTTATTTGACTCAATGTGGTGGCATTGGTTGCGTTCAGTTGTGTGCCTGCCTGATCCGCATTAACCAGCAGCAGCTTCATGCCGCCAGGACCTGTTGCTACGAAACCTTGGCTGGGAGGCGCGCCCGGTGCACCTGGCACACTCGCCGTACCGCTGAGCAAAATGCGTCCAGGCTGCAAAGTGCCGTTAGCATTTAATGTTTTCGGCAACAATTTCTTTTGCGTCAGTTGAAGCTGTCTCAATGGCGCCGTTGTGGGCGTGGGGGTTGGTGTGGCCGCTTTAGGTTGCATTAGGAAATTTGTGGGTACCAAAGATATTTTGCCTTGTGGCGCTGTTTGTGTGCTGTACGTGATTATGGTAGATGTTTGGTTCGCAGTTTGTGAGCTAGCTGAAACAATAGTCATTGGTATTGAGGCACCTGTACTAACAATCGCCGCGCTGTCACCCAATCGCTCGACAAGGGTGGGCATAATCGGGTTTTGTACGGTAACTGTCGTGGCTTGTATCTCGTCTTCAGCATCCACATCGATAGGCTCATCCTTGATCTGTGCTTCTGTTGCTGCTGCTGTGGGTTTAGTTACTTGTGCGGCCTTTTGCGACTGGCTTATTGTCGTTTTCTCACTATCTAACGACTTCCGCTTCGAGCTCTTACACAACGGAAACTCATCACTGTCGCAACTGTCGTTCTCCTCTTTGATCTGCGCATCACCCACATCCGTGCCCGCATTACTGCTCATTTCAGCCTCATGCTCATCGCCGAATTCGCTACCCTCCAAATCCAAACTGCCATCACTTGCCTTCGATGCCTTACGTTGCTTAGTCGCTGTAAGCGCGCTTACCGTCTTTTCAGCTGCGCTTGCAATAGCCGCAAAGGCTTCATCGTTTATATCCACCTCCACATCAGGTATGATGCCGTCGTCGATTTCGATTCTTGCAGCATTACCGTTACTCAGCGCAGCCAGTTCGTCTAAACCGTCCTCGCTTTCGGATACAGTACCGCCTGTCAAAAATAGCACAAGTTAAAAACTACTATCCCTAACTAGAACTTTAACTCGAATACTCACCCTCTTCCAATATTTTTTTTCTCCGCTCTTCACGTTCTTCACGCGCCTTTTCCAGCTGATATTTGAGCGAGGGTGGTGGCACCTCATTAGGACGCACACTAAAAATTGGTCTTTTCATAATCGCATCCATTTCGGCAAAATGTTTCCATGTGGGCTCGCCTGTTGTTGCCACGCCAGCTTCAATCTCTTTCTTCAGTCGATTATAAAAGCATTTCAAATTTTTGATGCGCGTACTAATCTCTTCCGGGGAACGAAAGTAGCCATACTGTTGCATCTTGGATGCCAAGTCACACAGGACAGCGTGCTTTTTGTGTGCAATAATGAGTGTACGTTGCACTTTCGGATCACCCCACAATTGTATGAGTAGCTTCGTTTCATCTGTATCGAAATTGGGATTACGTCCAATGGTGGGGCCCTTCTTTGTTGCCGAAGTGCTGTTGAGTACGCGATTGTTAGATACCCATGGATCGCCGGAACGACGTTTGGTCTTCAAACGCGAGCTGCTCTTATGACTCATTTTTGGTTTGTTTTTTTGAAGAGCTGTAAGTAAAAAATAAATATGCATAGATAGTTATTTATCAATTGATCATTTTTTAATTATAAGCACTTATCATTGTATGAATAAAATAACAACATTTTAAAAATAGGTTAGCGAATTTGTAATTTCCTTCGAAAAATGTACATATGTAGTGCCGTTTTCACAGTCTCCGGTTAATCCTTATCGGCAGTTTAACCAAGGAGGATATATAAATTTATATATAACTGGGCTGTTAGGCGGCGATGCGAAGTTAAGATTGAGGGTGAAATTCGAATTATTTTTGTAGTAGATCGATACTTTTTAGTTTTGCAGCGGAAATGACAATTTGTAACTCTACAGCAAGGAACCTTTATACTATTTAACCCTTTCACTTCATCTTTTTTGTTTTCAGCTCTAAAAATCAAATCTAGTCAACTAACTGCCATATTCGACCTCAATAGTCACAAGCATGATTGAATTATACGTCTTTGAAGCGACCTAGTAGATATTTTTCATCTAGTCGAGTTATACTCAAAACGCCAAAGGACTTCAAGTTTTCAAGATATGCAGGATAAACCAACATCTAATATTTTGGTGTCAGGCGCCCCACAGAGTAGTACTGTGGGTAATTAGGCGGGACAAGTGACAAGGAAAATCGTATTTTAGGCATCAAAATAAGATACTTTGCCGAAGGAAGCATAACTCTAAAACCAATTCTGATGTCCCGACTTTTTACTTTTGACCTTGAGCGCCAAAGTTTGAAAAATCCTAGGTTGACCCATTTAGAGTGGCCAAATCGTGTCCAAATGTATGACCGACCCCCACTAACTTTGAAGGGCCGACCCAACCATGCCAGTGGCCCACCCCCTAAAACCCCACCTGGGTGGTTCACCATACAAACATTAAAAAAATAACCATTTTTGGCACTTTTCATGAAAAAATCAGTGAAATGGGTATGTTTTTTAAAGTTCTTAAGAGGCAAATGAGCTTAAAAAAAACAAAAGATAGTCATTTAGGCCCACTTGCACGAAAAGTTGTCAAAAACGTATGAGTTTAACTTCTCATTTGGTATTACCTCTGAGTTAAAAATTTAAGTTTTCGTTGTGCAAGTGAGCCTTAGCTGATTTTTCATGTAAAGTGCCAAAAATGGTGATTTTTTTTAAATAAAATATTTTTTTAAATAAATATCAAAAGTTTTGCCCGAAAAACTGCGCGAACCCCTAAAAAAATTACTTCCTATAACAGGCCGGGGGTTTAATCTACATTTTTTTTGTGAAACACCTTCGACGCAATTTTTATACCTTTTATGAACATGAAATGGTATTATAACTTTGGTCCGATTTTGTAAGTATGAGAAGAATAAGAGGTAGACCCACTAATAAGTATACCGTTATGATCAGGACGATGAGTTGATTCGATTTAGCCATGTCTGTCCGTCTGTTTGTACGCAAACTAGTCCCTCAATTTTAGGGATATCTCAATGAAATTTGGTACAGAGGCGTTATTTTATATGAAAATAATCATTTGTCGGAACCAGCAAGATCGGACAAAAACTACTCATAGCTCCCATACAATCGATTGTTCCGATAAACGGATTTCGGGCTATAACTTCTGTAATTAAAGAGCTTGTGAAGTGAAATTTTGTAAATATTGCTGTTTTTATATGTGAAATGTCGATGTTGAAAATCATAGAGATGGGATATATATTTCATATAGCTCCCATACAATCGATTGTTCCGCTAAACGGATTTCGGGCTATAACTCCTGTAATTATAAAGTTAGGACGTGAAATTTTGTTAGTTTTGCTAATTTTATATGTGAAATATCGATGTTGAAAGTCATTGAGATGGGATAAATATTTCACATAACCCCCATACAATCGATTGTTCCGATAAGCGGATTTTGGGCTATAACTCCTGTAATTATATAGATAGGGTCGTGAAATTTCGTAACTATTGCTCTGTTAGAATGTGGAATGTCGATGTTAAAAATCATTGAGATTGGACCAATATAACACATCGCCGCCATATAATCGATAGTTCCGACAGTTTCGGTATGAGCTAAAGCTAAATTCACACAGGCTGTACTGGGATCAAACAGTGAAAATCGTGACGCTTAAGGGTCGAATACATAAAGCTTTGTTAACCTCGCCTGACATTTGTTACCTCAAAACTTTGCGTCCAACTTCAGAGGTATGTTACAATGAACGCCTTGACGTTTCTCTTTTATACATTTGTTTTCGATATTTTTTCTTTGCATTCAGACTGTTTTGGTTAATTTATTAATTTAATAGAGAAAAAATGAATTAATTATTATTTCCTCCAACTTTTTATTCTTTAATTAAAGCAAAGTCATCAAGATCTGATTGTCAAAGCAAGCAAAGCAAGCAAAATTTGAGAGTTTGCCAATTTTTGACCTTGCTTCAACTTTGAGGTCTCCAATTAGCCATGCTTCGTTTAAATACGTATACTGAACTTTTCTGTCAAAGTCAAAGTTTGAGGTAAAGCCAAAATAAAGCTTTATGTAACTCACCCATTATTCACGAATGTTATATAGCCTTCGGCACAGCCGAAAACAGCTTTCCTTACTTGTTTTATTATTTATTTTGGAAATATTTACGCAATTCACAACCTCTAGTATTTCGTGCTATTTGTCTATTTTTCAAAAAATTTATATTGGAAACCATGGAAACATACAACGATAGACGAGTACGACACCCTTTGTGAATTGCCCAATTATTTATTTTGAAAATTATAAATGGAAATAATAATCATTATTTGCGGTCCCTGGTTTTAACTATATGTACTTACATAAAGCGCGCGTATATCGGTTTGAAATAAAAACTCCTACTGTAGGAAATGCACCTTTCTTTAATCGACTACTGCTTGGCCTGTCCTTGAAGTCGTTTACCGTTAAATGTTTGCTACAAATACGAATATTTTTAACATCATCGCATTCAGTTAGACCGCATGCATCAATCCATTTCTTGCAAGTTTTTGCATCTTTTGGAAAGCTGGTGTTGTATATGAAAATACCAATAATAATAAGTTTAAACAAAACTTTGACATTTCAATTAATAAACTTTAGGCAAAATACTTACGAATGCAAGCATATATTATCAGATTTGTCTCGCTTTTCATCACATAAAAAACATCTGTGCGACATATTTGCTTTTATTCATTTTTGCTAGCTGAAAATCTTACGATCGCTACTTGATTTTGTTTTAAGTGTAGGTACCTATGCCTATGCTAATTTAAGGTTAAGTTATCGCTAACGCCATAGCCATAACGCTAATCAGCTGTTCTAACCAAACTTATGGAAATCAATGTAAGTGAATATTATTATGTATTATTCAAAAATTATATTATAACAAAACACTAACCAAATTGCGCCAATATGAAACATTAAAATCAATAACCTACCGCTGCAAATACCCTGCCAACCGGGCTAGCCATAGTGAGAACAAAATCAAAAATTAGTGCTGTGCAGTACGAAAAATGAGTGTGACATCGAAATGCCAATGCATAATTCGATAATTTTCGATACGAATTAACAACTTCAAGTTGGGTAGAAAATGAGACTCACCGTACAAAATTGTCCACCTTTTTGATTAGCGCGACCCAGTCTCCCAAGATTTTATCCGCTGCTGTTAGCAGGGCAAGGCAAATTTATGAATTATGAATTATGAATTCGCCTTGTTAGCAGGGTATGAAAAATTCAAAATTGGAATAAATCAATTATTTTCCACCGCACACACACATGCACACTACAAATAAATTCCAATTTACCGGTTGTTCGTGTAGCCTGACTGAAATATGTCCTTACACTACTAAACGCAGCTGATTCGTAAAAAAGTGACGCACCAAGATTGTTGTACTCAGAGCTAACTATGGTGGTAACGCGCACAGCGCAACTCCGTGGTGTACAAACTCTCCCACCAACCAGAGAAAAAACAAAACCAAAACAAAACATGAGGACGAGACGATGGGTGCAATGAAACCACCCCGAGACAACAACACCAAAGTCAGTAGAGCGATACGTTTGGTAGTCCAAAAAGCGCGCGCCTGCTACCCACCCAAAATCAGCGAAAACTCAAAACGATGACGAACACAGTAGTGACTAGTCTGACACTATATGTATATGTACATTACACTGTCCCAAAAATGTATGGAAAAGGCTGAAGGTTCGAAATTTGATATGCATACCCTCTATATCGGTGCGTTTTAAACTAAATAACATGTGTGCGAAGTTTTATTGTTCTAGGATAACGACAACCTGTGCCGATTTTGAGTTAAAGTTCTTACTAGCAGTTTACACTAAGTTTGTAAAAAAAGTCCAATAAGGCTTTGAAAATTACATAATTTTAATATTTGCCTCACATTTGATTAACAAATCTCCACCTTTGAACTTTTAAAAGGATTAAAGGATTCTTTGCAAGGATATTGAAAAAACGTATTCACGAGAAAATGACTTTGGAATTTTAAAAGTGTTTTAGTAGATTGCGTAACAATATGTTTTCTATAAAAAATAATTGAGCACATCCTGAAACTTTGCAATTTTAGTGAACTTTTTATAGGTCCTACACGGCGTATGAGTAACATTTACTTGTTCCTTTCATATATAATAATATCTATATGTATACATTAAGCTGTTCCTTAAGAAAATTTTTTTTTTCGCCGGCAGATTTTGCTCTAAAAATAAGCTGTGCAAAATTTCACTCGAATTGGATAACTTTTAGAACTTGCACGTTGCATTTGAAAATTTTAAAAACTATATGCATTCAAGGTGCAGCAGATTATATAAAAACATTGATAGCCGTAAACTTGGTACACGTTTATTACGTGAAAAAAGTGCAGATTCCGATTCTGAAGAGAGAAATCAAAAATTCGCTATAGGTTTTGAGATTTCGCAAAGTGAGAAAACACCATTTTTGTATTTTACAAAAAATCTCCAGCTTTGCTTATCCGATCGAACCCCTCTATTCACCTCATCAAGGGTCTTCGGTAGCTCTAAAAATCCGTTATATAATGGGTTATTGGGCTGCTCTAGCTTACGCCAGATTGAGATATTTCACAAAATTCTGTTTAACGAACACTTTTCTTGCTCGTTGCCACGATTTGTGATTGCGACTATAAGCTATGTACCTATTCCGAATATTCCATAAATTATCTGCGAATTACAATATTATGTAATGCAGATGAAATAAACGAAACCACGTTATGTCGCTTAAACATACTCCCGGCAAAACTTGAAACTTCTGGCATGGATTTTTAGACTTTTCTCGAGTACGCAGTTTTGTAGCTCGTTGAATTTTACTATCAGATACTAATCTTAAGCCTTTAATAAAATTACCTGATTTTTTTTCTAGTTGTTCTCTACATTTTTTTCATATTTTTTTTCTTTTTTATTTATAAATTTGTATTGAAAAAATGTTTTTTGTTGCCTTACTACTTTACTAATACACATTTAATTTTTATTTATTTTTTTATACACAATTTTTGTTAATTGGGTATTTGGAATTTTTTTGGGTGTAGTAAGAAGCTCTCTCATACTTCAGCACAATCGCACAGTTTGGTAGTGTGCGTTTGAGCATCGCTGGTTTAAATAAAACAACTTTGAAATTTTGGGACAGTCTAATATACATACATATGTACATATATACTATTTAAATTCTATATATCTCTATATTTTTGTACGCATACGTATACAACCACACACCCGCTAGTTTGTTGGCTGAGCTCGTTGCTCAGCAGCAATCTTTCAATTTGTGCAGCTTGCGCTCACTCACTCGCTTCGGTCGGCCAATTCTTTTTTTTTGTTTTTGTACGAGAAGTGTGTGTTTTTTTTTATATATAGTATATATATGTATGTATGTTTTTTATGATGGAAAGGTCGCCTCCAACTCGAGTTTATGTTATTCCTCTTTACGTTATAACGGATTTCCTTTTTGGTGCACGTTATTCAGCCATGTCACCTAATCAACCGTTACATGTTACTTAATCACAACATAAACTATGCAAATCACTTTCATGTATGCGCAAACGTTTATTTTATTTTTTTGTAAGAAAAACTAAAAATGTGCTTTTCTAATTTAATACCGTGCACAATGCCGACTCTCTCGCAACTGAGTAGCACTTCGCTTTGTGCCGTTTATTGGAGCTGATATAGGGCACTGCATCAGACATGGGTGGTGGTGGTGGTGGTGGTTTGACGTATTCGTAGGTCGTTTGTACGGCACGGGTTGCCGTTTTTTCTTTCTCCTTACGTGGCTGAACGAATGATTAGTTTGTTTTTGTTGTGTTTAAGTCCAATGTTCTGTATATATACTGTGTACTGCGCAGATTGACATGCGCAATGGAAATGCACATGAGATTTCTTGGTTGGATTTTGTTTTTGTGCCACGCGCTCCTTGTCGGGTTTTTATTGATTAGTTGCATAAAATTTTATGGAAAATTTTATTATTTAGCGTATTTAATTTATGCAGCGGTCTCTGAAAGCAAATTGTAGTTTTCAAAATATTTGATCTCATATTTTATATCAGGAAAAATTAGCACATACATACACGTGCTGGTGTGTATATTAGGGTGATTGAAAAAATATATTTTATATTATTTCCTAAAAATTTAATAGATAGGTACCTAGTTGATAAGAAAAAAAAAACTTTGCGAAAAATAAGCGCTGTAACTTAACCCTTAAGGCTGGTTTTCACTAGGTCAAATTTTGACAACTTTTATCGACTTTATCGAAATAAGCAACCAAATCTCGATAAAATCGATGAAATTTGACACCATTTGACATAATGAAACCCAGCCTTTAGAGGTCGCTTTTATTTTCCTACACATTTTGTATGGGAAAAATATATATATTTTTTTCAAAATGAAAGACTACGGACTCGGCGACATTTATTTAGATAAAATCGCGATTTGAGATTATTTAGAATACAAATCAGGTCAAGAACAAAAAAAAGAAATTTATTTTGTTTTTTTTTAAGTTTTAAACGAAATTTTTTTAAGGACCCACATACCATTTTTTGAAATATTCAACCATATTTGAGTCTTTTTAGAGTGTCCTGAATGATTAAAATATGTATATATGGGTATTTCCCAGAAAAAGCCAACCAAAATTTAAATGTTGTATGGAAAAAAATAGGGTTTTTACTATGAAAAAAATGTTCGCAACGTTACAATTATGTATATGTAACGATTACTTAGGCTACGCTCTGCGCACCGCAACCGACTTTTTCATCCGACCTCATCAGAGAAATTCGAGCGCGTTCAATTTTATCGGGCGGCCAAAGTTTGTTTACATCAGGAACCGGTAGAATTAAAGTGAGAGTGTATTTGTGAAAGAGCGGTCCTAGCACCAATGAAATATTATTATCTGTTTTTGCACCCTCGCTCACTAACAAGCACCGAAGCGACAGCGCATATGATTGATCAGTGCGACCATAGCGCTCTCACAAGCGCAGCACCAATTTCATTGTTCGAGAGACCAAGCAAAAGCGCGTAATAATCTCTGACAATTTGGTTCTCAGATTTGCGGACAATTGTTCCTCTAGATGCCTATGCCTGGTTTACATTCGGGTGAAATCGGATGAAATCGCAGAGCTCATTTAAAACACATGTGTGTGGATGTGTGATTGTTGCCGGACGGCCGAAGTCGGTTGCAGTGTTAGCCTAGTCTTTAAAACATTAAGATGGGCGGTTTATGACTAATACAAAATAAATATGTATGTATCTGCAAAAAAAAAGTCAGGGTCTTAAATTGTTATCGGACCACTTTAAAATAGTGAAAAAATAAGGTGTCTGTAGGATTTTGATTTTAGAATTCCTTTGGTGACAACTTTGTTCACGGACACTATCTAACCCGGAATTTTATAAAATTGAAAAAAAAAAAACTATCCTTTTTTCATGTTTTCATGGTGGTAAAAAACGAAGTTTTATGTAATTGGGGCTTCAGAGCTCTAGCATACACATCACTACAATGTTATGAGTTCGAATCTCACAACGCCGGAAGGAAATTCCTTAAAGAGATGTATATCCAGTATCATCGAAATATATGTCGGCTTGTCTGGTACTGCAGTGCGTGGGTAAATTTTTCTCATAAAACACATTTTCATACAATCCCCGAAAATTGCTTCACAATACTAGGAGTGTTAGTTGTTGGTGTTCACACTAAAGAAAAAAAAATATTTTTTTTTGTCCCAGCCTAATGTACTTATGTAGATATGTGTGAACAAGAACTTACATATATCTTGTAGTTCGGCATGATGTTACAGAAATAAAACTTAAATGTGGGAACACTGTCAGACAATAGCAGCACCCATCTCCCCACATGTGCGCAAGTGTTTGTTTCCCACCCACCAAGTCTAACTTAACCTAATAGAGATAACGAAAACTAAATAATCTGGAAGATTTTGTGACGGGTTATTTGGGAGAAAACGTTATTTTCAATGAAGAAGATCACTTGATCTGTAAAATAGCCTCCGTAAACCTTATTAAATGGACCATACAAAACTTTTAATCTCACTGCTGATCATCCTATTTATATATTTTTTCAAAAACCCTCGATGTCAGATTTGGTCTGAAGAACGCTCTATTTTAGATTTCTTTTCAATAACACCTTATTTCAAAATTCGTTTGAAGAACGCCCTATCTCAGAATGAGTTCAAAAATGTTCCATCAATATAATACATTATCATCTGCTAGGGCGTTTTTGAATCCAATTGATATATTTGTATGTCTTTTTTGGACAACTGAGTGAGTTTGTAATGGTTTGAGACCGATTTGAAACCCAACAATGACTTTGCTAGGTTTATGTATGAATTATTTACATATATGGTTTTGTATATCCTCTACTCATATTTATATATGTATGAGTTATAACTGTATCATTTTCCATATAGGCAGGTCTGTGAACATACACATACATATGTAGTACATACTTTCCTCAGAAACCTCTAAACCGCCCACATCCGTCTAACTTTAACAAATGCATACCTAAATCTTGCGCTAAAATAACAATTTTTTACAACGTATCCAACACCTGTTTAGCTAAGAAATGTAAAAACAGCACAAAATGTATGCATGTAAAATTAAGTCAAGGGTGGTTTATGTCACAGCAATAATAATTCAACAACGCGCTCACCACTTGGTGCCCTAACATAACATACAAATTAATAACCTCAACAATAACAGTAATATTAAAAATACATACATATGTAGGTAGTTCGAGAGGTGGTAGCCATAGACATCTTCGCTAGTTTTGGCTTTTTAACGAGTAGCCTGTCAGACAGTATTTGCAAATCTGCGCATATCATTTTGCTGCACATGCGTAGTCTGCGCTCAGTTTCTCATCCAAATCCAAAAGACCCTTTTATCATACTCCCGCTGTTATGAGCAGGCATGTACCTATATAAGTATATGTATTTATTATACGAACATGCGCCCAGTGCCTTGGAACAATCACCTCACCCTTTCAACGAAATTTTTTTTTTTTTAATTGTTTTGTCGGTGACCACGTGAAACGGGAATTTTAAGATGGGGGTAGATATGTCTACGTATGTATGTACATTTGTTAAGTGTTGTTTTTCCTTTTTCAATATGTGGTGCTTTTATGTCCTTACTCTGGCTACTGTGCGTGTGCATTTGCTTGAGTAAAATTTTAATTTGCTCACTGAGGCACTCATAAACTGCAATATTTAATACAGGTGCAGAGCGCCCGTAGAAACAACGCTAATGGACGTTATTTTCATGGGCGTATTTTCCCATTTGGAAAAGGAAATAAAGCCCACGAGCGTCGTTTTTACAGCTTTAAAAATATACTAATTTCACAGTACTACAAAAAAAAAAAAAAAAAAAAATTGAATACACTTTTAAAGCGACCTAGTAGAGATTGTTCATCTGATAATGTTATACACGAAACACCTTTCAAAGGATTTGTAACACCCCCCCAAAATCTGGGTTTAAGGCCAAAAAACCGTAAAAAAAAAAATCATTAAACATCAAATTTTCTACCGATTTTAAAGCTCTCAACGGTTTTGGGTAGAGAATTGTTGACATTTTCGAAATATTTAGTGTTTTGTTTATTTGAAAAGGGCATGACATGGTTTTCACGCGAGAAGATGAATTAAAAAAAAAAATCTGGGTTTTCCGGGTTTGATCATTTTTTGCCACTAATGGACAATGAATAAACCTTTTTGCGCATGAGTCATCGAGAGCCATTCACTACTTAATTATACCAGTTTTTTTTTTGCTTGGAAAGGACTTCAAGTTTTCAAGAAATGCAGCATAATCCAAAATCAAATTTTTTGGTCTCAAGCGCCTTACAGGGGTGGGGTACTGTGTGTAAAAAGGCGGGTCGATTTGAAAATCACCCAAGTGACAAGGAAAATCGTATTTTAGGGATCAAAATAAAAGATATTTTGCCGAAGGAAGCATACCTCTAAAAGCAATTCTGATGCCCTGACTTTTTAAATTAAAGGGTGTAAGAGTAGGTCGCCCCCCCGTCGGTGCACCCTGGGTAACGCTAAATGTCCTACATGGCATACACGGCTAGTTTCTTGTATTGCCGCTTCTACGAGAACGGTACCAGTACTTGTGCTGTTCCCATCGTGCCGAAACGGCCCGGGCCGTTTTCTTATATAGACCCGGCCAAGAGCAATACACTCGGGGTGACCCTGTCTGACAGTTAGGCAGGGCTACACTTCGTTACAACAACCCCCTGCGGGTTAGGGGTTTAGAATATGCCCGAGGTAGGCATACCGGTCGTAAGAGGCGACTAATATGCACATAGGTAATTGACGTGCTACTCGATGGTTGATCTACGGATATGATGCCTCTCACTTCTCATTACCCATCTTCTCCTTCCTCACGGATGGAGGGATGACATGACCTAGAAGGTTCCACTGGTCATACAAAATCGCTACCCCGACAGTCGGGCAGTACCGCAAGGGAGTACCGCAGCGTTCCGGGGTCATATCCGGCCAAGGACTGTCAACTTCGGCATCACTCCCCAAAACCTTCGGGGAGTGTTTTGTTGTTAACAACAACGACAACAACAACAACAACAACAACAACAACAACAACAACAACAAGGGCGATTGAGACCAAAATATCAGATTTTGGTTTATGCTGCATATCTTTCCAAAAAAAAATAAATTGGCATAATTAAGTAGTAATTGCCTCTTTTACAAAAGTTAAAAGAGTGTGACTCTTGGCACATTTTCCTGTTTTTCCTGATAAAGTTTTCAAGTTTTTTTAGTTTTATCGATGCAGTTCTCTAAAAATTTAGCTATGCAACTAGTTACCCCTAACCCTAGATAATAAAAAAGACCTTAATTGTAAAGTTATGTCAGAGCAGTGCGAAATTATGACATTTCAAAAATTTTGTACTTTCCTCTTTGGCTGGAATGTCCCATTTATTACAATTTTAATACTTTTATAGTAAATTGTTAAAAAAAGCTTTTTACTACTTTTTAAAGATTTGTATATTTAAAATATTCGTACATGACAAATAATAATAATGCTAAAATATGAGTTTAGGCCAAGATAAAATAAAACTTTTATTTTAAATTTAGTTATTTTGTCAAAAACATCTTTCGTCATTCAACAAATTTATTGATTTACTAACAAAATGTGAAAATTTTACTATATATGTATATTCGTGTTATTTTCTTAACTTTTTATATATATGCATGTTTATTTGTATGTATCTATAAGCTATTTTTAATACCGTTTAAATTATTGCTATATGGTGTTTTCAGTAAACTACATTTTACCATTTTTTTTTAATTTTTTTATTCTTTTCGTAAGTTTAGTAATAATTTTTTGTAAGTTAATGGCTATGTTATCAAGCGTTAAATATGCAATACAAAAATTTATTTCGAAGCTAAAACAATGCAAGCAACAGCATTTTAAACAATTTCATTTATTAGACATTTCATATTTTTCATTTATTTTATTTCATTTTATTTTGAAATTTTCATATTTTAGGGGGATTCATTAAACCTTATAAACACCTTACGAAGCGTGTTAACGTATAAATTTATCAAGTAAACTGTCAAAACTTGTATGAAATGTACACAAATTTTATAAGCTTCCGCGTCGTTTTTGGTGTGTAAAAGAGTTCGTAAATTTATTCAATTCAATGACGCCGTTCGACATGTAATTTTTTTTAATGCATCCAATGCGCACTGGGCAAAAATAGAAGTGCTGAAAATTACTTTTTTAATGAGAATTTTTAAATAAAAAGTTTTTGTTTGACATCGAGTACATATACAAGGCAATTATAAATATTCTCCCGGAATTTTTCTGCCTAGGAATATTGTATTCTTTTGCAAAAATTCCTACAATTCTTTTCTCTAGGAAAAATTTCAAGTATTGGAAATCATCTGTTTTGTCAATTGACATGATATTGCGAATTTGCGAATTTTAAATTTAATTTAAATCATTAAATTAGTAAATAATTTTTGGGAGTGGGAACAAAATCCGTGCGGAATTTTATTTAGAATTGCCCTGATAAACTTATCACGACGTTCGTCTAACTTAGCTGATAAATGTATAAATTTACGCATTTTGTAAGCTTATAAGGTTTGATGAATGCCCCTATTATTTTGTTTTGTTTTATTAAATTTTTCTTTTGTTCAATTTCCATTTACTTTATTTTATTCCAATTTAATTAAATTAATTTTCATTCATTTAATTCATATTATTTGATTTAATTTTAGTTAATTTGATTTTTTTTTTCTTTTAATTTACTTAAATATTTTTTTTAACTGTTTTAATTTATTTAATATTTTTTATTGCATTTAAATTTAAGAGTTTAACTTGCTAATTTTTTTAATGGATTTTTTTTTGGTAAAATTAATTTCATTTTGTTTTTGTTTGATTAATTTTTTTTTTTTATTTATATACGCTTTTTTGATTTAGTTTATACAATTTTCTAATTTTATTTTATTAAATTTTTTTGTTTTATTTTATTTATTTATGTTCTTTTATTTCATTCAATTTTATTTTATTTCATTTTGTTTAAATTTATTTTATTGTATTATATTTTATTTAATTTTATTTAATTTAATTTTATGTTACTTTTTTTTCAATTTATTTTATTATGAGAAAGTTTGTTATGTGGTCTTTTTAGTTACACAGTAGATAATTTCATGAAATATTTGACCGATCGAATAATCGCTAAAGGGTCACTTGCATAAAAGCCGATAACGACTAATCGGTGATTAACTTGACAGCTATCCATACAAAATATGACCATTATACTCAGTCGTTATCGGCTTTTATGAAAGCGGCCCTAAAGGTGATGACCCAATGCAGGCTTGATTTGCTTGCCGTGCTTACCTAGGCTTACCTTGCTTTGCTTTGAAAGCTTCTATTGCGAAATAGAAGCTTCAAAAGCTGTCAGAAATACAGGATGAGACAAACAAGACAAATAGTAAAGCGTGTAAAGCGCTGTCAAATAGAGATTTGGGCTATTCGACGCTTTGAAGCGCTTCAAGCAAGCAAATCAAGGCTGTCACTGGGCCAACTTTCATACATTTCAGTAGAGTTCAAAAGAATTTTGACATTTCTCGGAGCAAAGCCAGCAAGGCAAGCGTGCATTGGGCCATCACCTTAAGTGTTGATAATAGGCAAAGAAAACTTTTTTAAGTAATAAATTATTCGATCAGTCAAATACTCCATGACATTTTATACTATTTTATTATATTTTATTTAATTTCTTAAATTTAATTATTGTTTATTTTATTTTTTTTTCTTAATTTCATTTTATTTTTTTCGTAATTTCATTTTATTTTTTTCTCTTAACTTTATTTTTATTTAATTTAGTTTAATTTTTATTTTTTTATAATTTATTTTTAATTGTTTTATTTTATTTCATTTCGTATTTATTTTTCATTTTATTTTTTTATTTTATTTTATTTTTTATTTTATTTTTTATTTTATTTTATTTTATTTTTTATTTTTATTTTTTTATTTTTTTATAAATATTTTTCTTTTATTATTTTTTTATATTTTATTTAAATGTTATATTTTTTCTTTTTTAATTTTATTTAATTTAGTTTTTTTTTTAATTTATTATATTTTATTTCATGTTATTTAATTTTATTTTATATTTTTTATAACATTTCTTTTAATTTCTGTTTTTCTTTTCTTCTTATTTAATTTTATTTTTTTGCCGGCAGCAGTTCATTACATTAATTTTGCTATCATTTAATATTTACGTACATACAATTTACTATAATCTCAGCTGCAGACAAATATTTTCTTGTTTCCATACATACATATATTTTTATTTAAATACCTTACACTGTTAATTGGTGTGCGTTTTGTTTCGCTGTGTAATTTGCTACATTCTACATTAATTAATTAATTATTACTATTATTGTATTTATCTCGTATTGTAATATGTATTTATTTCACGTTCCATATCTCGTATTTCCATAATATCGGTTTTGAGTCGTTGTTTTAATATTTCACGAAAAATTACTTCACGATCACCACTGTGACTGACACCCATCCTTTGTAGAGAATAATCGTTGATGCGAAGTAGTGCGCGACCAGTGATTTCATGCTGAAATATAGAAGAGGAAAAGTGAAAAAAAAATTTTAGAGTGTAGGAAAACCTTCAAATATCCCATCAAACATTTTCTGACCACTCATAATTTAGGAGTCCGATATGAATCCTAAATATTTGAAAATTTGAAGCCTCAGAAATATGATCATGTAGGAATCTTTTATGACTCCGATATGATGAAATGTATGCGCCGTAAGCCAAGAGTATAATTTCAACAAAGCAGCATCCCCTCAAACATTCTAGGAGCGCTCATAATTTTAGAGTCCGAAATGAGTCCAAAATATGTCTTTTATGACTTTGATATGATGAAATTTATGAGCTGTATACCGAGATTGTTCATTGAACGAAGCAGCTTTGGAACATATATTCACATTTTGTTTGTAAAAATTTCAACGGAAAACTCAAATTTCCTTGCTTGCCGATTTGACGGTATCGAAGCCGAATGCGGCCGACTTGGATGAAGAAACTGCCACGAATAGTGCCAAAAGGAGTCAGTTGGGTTGATGGCACCCAACATTTGCAACCAGTTTTCGAACGATTCAAAGCCTCACACTTCATGGGAACCACTGGACCAGAGCTGCTTCAGTTGATCAAAAGGGGTAAAAAGCATCAGATAAGAGACAAATGTGTGCAGTTTGTGAGTCCAAAAGGAGCCATAAATGAATTTTGTTTGGGCTCATATATGACTCATATTTGGGTCATCTTTGTTCATGTATTTGTATGATCTACATATGAAAAATAACTCATATTGGGACGACCGTCGCAAGAAGCGAATGCCCTCATTTTGGAATCATAAAATGGCTAATAAAGAGCGTAAACGCTCCGATTTAAGGCTAATTTACACGGGTCGATTTTCTGGTTGATTTTTATATTTTAAATACAAGGTGAAGATCGATCGAATTGCTGTTTACACGGTCGATTGAAAAAAGAGTTAGAGAAATCGACCCGTATAAATCATCCTTTAGGACTTCTTTCGGACTCATTTATGACTCCAATTGTTTACTGGGATGTAGTTCTTATTTTTAGATTTTAGACAATCGGAAGCATTTTGACTTATGAAACGAAAAGAAAAAAATTGGAATTTTGAATAAAAATTATTTTTTATCTATCAAATCCGTGGATACTCTCTTACAAAACTCGCATTGAAATAGCTATTGCACAGATCTATTGTTATTTTAATTGCTCAGCTGTAAGAAAAAAAAAATGGCAGCCCAGGTATCACGTCGCCTTCCGCCCGAGGTGGATTTCAAGTAAGTAATCTTTACATACATAGATAACTTTGGAGGTTAAGTTAGCTTGATGTGGCTGCCGCAGATGCCAGGTTTTAGAAGGTTAGTAGTGATACCATCGACACCGTTACTCCTCCTCCTCGAGCCTGGTGTCTTATGCCGGATATCTGCAGATGAGGTGCTCCACCGTTTCTTCCTCATCATGTTTGCAACTCGTACAGCATCGTCGGTAGGGCACACCTAGCAATAAGGCAGTGCCCAGTTAATACCCTTATTAATTTGTAGATGTCCTTCTTCTCAGGGCGTAAAAGTTACTATCTTTTAAATCCCATTTTTGCCAAGTTGGTTTAATATCCGTCTCCCTGGGGACTGTATCCATCTTTCGTTGGCTTGACAATTTGTGTGCTCCTTCAATATTAGTTTGCATGTGGCAAAGGGCATACTTAAGCGCTCTTTATATCGAAGAAGCTGCTTGGCAAGTCCGTCTGCCCTAAACTTTACATGTGCCCCGAGACCTATGTGAGGTACACGCGGTTCTGTTGGCCCATTTATTGAAGAGGGCCTGTTGTTGTTGTTGTTGTTGTAACGAGGTGTAGCCCTGCCTAAATGTCAGACAGGGTCACCTCGAGTGTATTGCTCTTGGCCGGGTCGATATAAGAAAACGGCCCGGGTCGTTTCGGCACGATGGGTACAGCACAAGTACTGGTACCGTTCTCGTAGATCCGGCAATACAAGAAACTAAACTAGCCGTGCAGGCTATGTAGGTCATTTAGCGTTACCCAGGGTGCACCAACTGGGATGCGACCTACTTTTACACCCCCTCTTTGCTGTCGCTCAAAATAAAGATATCCTGTCCGATAGTAAGTTTACCTATCGAAAGGCGGCGTCTATGTCTGCTGAGACTTCAGTCTGGAAAACTGGTCAAACCCCAAAACCTTCGGGGAGTGTTTTTGTCGTTAACAACAATAACGCCAGGTTGTCTGAAGGAGAGCTTAAGGTCCAAGTCCTTTCAATAAACTCTCCTCCATTTCTGCCGTCTAATTTCGAGCTGTCGACCGATTCAATGTTGTCGTTGGATGCTCCTTACCCGACATGTAGCTGTCGCAAAGCTTTGTTCTGTCATTACCTGGGGGATACTCTGTATCGCGAATGGTTTAGATATCGTGTTAATTTCTATGCTCACCTTCGAGAAGAGTTCCAAATATTGTGGATACTCGCCACAATGCCTCATATACCATTTTCGCACATCAGTTACCGACCACAGACACACCGATTTGGGTCGTGCCGTTTTCATTCGTGGTCGGCTGTTTTGTGTTGTTTCTTCAACCATTGTTGTTGTAAGCTATTGACTATATAAAAAAATTACTCGTATTTCTATCAATTTATAATTGGCTAGAATTGTTTATTTCGCGTTTGTTTTGCTTTTTATTATAAATATCCGTTTTAGAGATGGAAAACGATCGATGTTTGTTTTTTTGGTAAAGCATCGATATTTTTTGCGATAATCGATAATGTCGGTGCATTTAGTGCCTTTACATGCGGAAAGAAGTTGCTAGAAATTGCTCGCTGTCTTGCGAATGATACAGAGTTGACTGTGCTCGGTCAACATGCTTTTTGTTGCCATTCTTCGCAGCTTCGTTATATTAGCTGCAATTTTAAACAGCGTATTTTCTTAATTTTTTTTTTATCAAATTCGATATAAAAAAGTGACAGAAATCAGCTAGACAGCGCAATAATTCCAAAAAATGTAAGCAAAAAAACCTGCAACCCCTCGCCGCTTTTAAAGACATTAGCAACTTGTAAAGCAAACTAAGGTACCATTTTAGAAGACGGTTCAATGGTTAGGGGTGGTCCAAAATTATCGATGTTGGTATCAAAAGACGCGTCTTAACTCCAGGATCAATAATCCGAAAGCGGAAAATAAAAATTTTATTTCTGTGAAGAGATATTTGCATTCAAAGTTGCAAGTTTTCGTGTGGTTGTTGTTATGCCCCTAAAATTATGCCATAGAATGCGTACCGTGGCACGTTGCCACGGTTCAGGCAACCACCCGGACTTGGGATGGCGTAGCCCAGGGTTATTTTTTATAAGCGCGGCCGAAGGCCACCAACTCGGAAAGGTGTTCTGCACATAAAAAGTATGGATTACACCCCCGGTTTTGGACCGATTTTTGGTAATTTTTTTGTTTTTTGCCAATAACATTTCACAGATATAATATTTTTAATTCCCGCTCTCGGATTATTGATCCTGGAGTCAAGACGCGTCTTTTGATACCAACATCGATAAATTTGGACCACCCTTAACCATTGAACCGTCTTCTAAATTATTCGGTACCATTATACTAATACCAAAAAGTTTACCGTAGAAAAGTCCTCAGAGAAAAGTTCCAATCTACCATCACTGAAATTTCTCAGTTTTTATGATGGGCAACACTGATTTCTATAAAGGTTGGCTGCGCTGCGTGCATGACTGGCGGTAATTGCAACACGAAATACTGGCAACTCTGGCCATGAAATGTCATCTTTCTGCCATTCAGCCAAAGCGAAAAAGTAAAAAACTAATTTTCTTCTGATTGTACAAGTATTTTAATTATAAATTTCATCGAATCATCGCGAAATTTCCATTAAATAAAGTGTCTAAAATAAAGTGCAATTTTCACAAACAAGCCAATACAACGAAAATATATAGTAACGCTCTTAAATTTGTATAACTTTGGTGAAATTTGTTTTACAGCAAACGAAAAATGGCCGGAGCAACGTTATTCGAACGCGCTCAAGCCCTGTCTACAGTGAATCGCGAAGAGGGTATGACACTATTAAATAAAATTGTACGCGAACAAGAAGTCGCCGAAAATGATGAAGAGTTAATACGTTTGAAAGAGCAGGGAATCCTGCAACTGGGTGAGCTGTATAAGCAAGAGGGAAAAGCCAAAGAATTGGCCGATTTGATCAAGGTGACGCGTCCATTTCTTAGTTTGATCAGCAAAGCAAAAGCAGCAAAAATGGTGCGTACATTAGTCGACATGTTTCTCGATATGGAAGCGGGCACGGGTATAGAGGTGAGTAAACAAAGGCTGAACTTGCTAAGGCATTATATATATATGTATATATATATATATATGTTTATGCGTATGTTGTTGAATAGTATATTAAATTAAATACACATTTTAATAGGTGCAACTATGTAAAGACTGCATTGAGTGGGCCAAACAGGAGAAACGCACATTTTTAAGGCAGTCATTGGAAGCACGTCTCATCGCACTCTTCTTCGATACAGGCTTGTATACCGATGCTTTGGCATTGGGTTCGCAATTGTTGCGCGAATTGAAGAAATTGGATGATAAGAATCTTTTGGTTGAGGTCCAGCTATTGGAGAGTAAAACTTATCATGCACTTAGTAATTTACCGAAAGCACGCGCCGCACTCACCTCTGCACGCACAACCGCCAATGCGATATATTGCCCGCCCAAGGTGCAAGGTGCACTCGATTTGCAATCTGGTATATTGCATGCTGCCGATGAACGCGATTTTAAAACGGCCTTTTCCTATTTTTATGAAGCCTTCGAAAGTTACGATACCGTCGATAATGCCAAAGCTTTGACTGGTTTGAAGTATATGTTGTTGTGCAAAATTATGTTGGGTCAATCGGAGGATGTTAATCAAATTGTTAGCGGCAAGTTGGTAAGTTTACAAACTTTCGTATAATTTTGAGTTTTTATTAACTTTTGCTTTGCCTTAGGCCATCACTTATTCGGGTCGCGATATTGATGCCATGAAAGCTGTCGCTGAAGCTTCTCACAAGCGTTCACTTGCCGATTTTCAGGATGCGCTTAAAGAATACAAAAAAGAATTATCTGAGGATGTTATTGTGCAGGCGCATTTGGGTACGCTTTATGATACTATGTTGGAGCAGAATTTATGCCGCATTATTGAACCATATTCAAGAGTACAGGTGTGTATGAAAGTCAGGGTTCGTCGCCCTAAACTGTATTCTTTTTTTCAAAAAAGCTCTATCTGAAATTTTTTTTGCAATAACGGCTTTATCAAAATGCTGAAGAACGCCCTAGCTTAGAATAAATAACCCGGCTAGACAGTGTATGTATGACAGCTAGTCAAACTTGTAATGTTGTGATGGGAAATCGTGACGTAAATATAAAACACCTGATATTTGCATCACGGGTTCCCATCAAGTTCTCAAAAACAACATTACAAACCTGATTGACTGTCATATACTGCAAATATGTATAAACTTCTCATAAGTTCTTAAATAAAAAATCCCCCATTATATCTAGTTTACGAGCTGATGGCCTGAGTAGCAAATGCTCATTCAATTAGTACTGATATTCATATCTTTACCTAACCAATAATAATATCTAAATCCTTTTTCCCCTGCAGGTTTCTCATGTTGCTGAGTGCATTAAATTGCCTATGCCACAAGTTGAGAAAAAACTATCACAAATGATACTTGACAAAAAATTTAGCGGCATTTTGGATCAAGGAGAAGGTGTACTTATCGTTTTCGAAGAGACTCCCGTCGATAAAACCTATGAGCGTGTGTTGGCTACAATTCACAGTATGGGCAAAGTCGTGGACACACTCTATCAGAAGGCCAAGAAGCTGTCATAGATAAACATAACATTTCTAAAATTAACATAAATAATTATTATAAAACAAACAAACAATTACTTTTCTTTTTATATATACATAAATTAAAAACTTTAATCTGTTAAATTTTTTGTATTTAAATATTGGCAGCAGAGCAGTCGCGCAGTCAGGTTTAAATTTCATAGGACGGCTATGCTAAATGGCACGAACAAAATCGGTTTTATTTCGGTCTGAATTTTTATAACTTTTTTTCGGATCTCGTAAAAATATAAAAAATAATAAAAAATATAAAAGGTGTATTAAGCTCTTATTATTCAAAATTTGTATGAAAATGTCATTTTTAAAAGCTTTATAAATCAATTTTATTTTTTATGAATATGGGGGATTGACTTTATTCAACTGTAGTCAAATTTCCTCTTTCAAAATTTTGATACTGATATCAATACGTGTTTTTTGTAACCTTGCTCAACAATATTCCATAGAATTTGTTCAGGGTACCTTTTGTAAAAGAAAATACGTGTATACATATGTACCCACTAAAAGAAGTAAGACATTTAAAAAATCGGTCTTTGAAACGGTTTTGCTTTCGTTCTTTTTCAGATCAAAATAACGGTTTCGGTTTTGAAAATGAATCGATTTTAGTCGATTACGGTTTCGGTTCAGTCCTTGATATTTACTTAACAAAAAATTAAGCAGTTTCAAAATATTTCCTGAAAAAATTGGTATACATAAATTTAAAGTATGATTTGATTAGCTGCAAATACATCAAGTAAAATCAGATAATTATTACAAATATTGTAGCGACTTAGCGTCAAGCGTAAATTTCGAGCGCGTTTTTGCTAATAAAATTTTCAAAATAAAACGTAAAGATTTTTAGGTTTATAGCGTAACACAAAACACAATGAACGAACGTAAATTCAAATAAAGAAAGAATAAAGTTGCCTGCTGCAATACAACAGTAAACTTGTTTTGCATCATTGTTTTTTTTTTTCATTTTTTAAGTGATTTCTTTCTTTGTTCAATTCTTTGTTTGCCTTTGTTTTGTTAAATAAATTATAAAAATTATGACCCTACAAAATCAATGACCCTGTTTTTTCTCAAATTAAACAAAAATGCGATTATAAAAAATATTTCTAGTTTTTATTAGTTTCATCCAAATAAATAATATTCATTCGCAAATAAATAGCACCTACATATATAACTAATCCTCCCCTTCCACTCAACCAAACATGTGTGTCAGGCCCAAACCAGCGTTGAAATCCTTCTGCCCACTTAACGGACCACTCATCCACTTCGAACCGCTACCGGTTAAATCCAAGCGTGTATTACGATCCTGCGAAGACCATAAATTCGCCTTGCCAGCCAGCTCCAATTGACGTCCAAAGTTCGGAATATTACTATGCGTCAAACTAGCGCCATGACCATTGATGTGCGAATAATCCAAACCAGCGCCATTACGTTCAAATTTGAAACCATTAGCCAATTTATTCTGCGATGCGAAAGCATTTGCGTCCAAGCTATGTACGCCATTATTGAAGAGATCTGCGCTGGCGCTTTGGGTGAACGTGTCTCGTACGCCGGGTATGTGCGTTTTGGAGATGGCGGCGCCTAAACCGTTGCTGTGGAAAGGAAAAGGGATTTAGAAATACTTTTTTGAAGATCATCCAAAAAATTTAACTCACTTATTGTAGGCCAACGCGCCTCCGGTAGCCACCGGTCCACCATTTGTATTACCAGCGGCAAAAACTTTTCCAATCACATTGTGTTCGGGCGTACCAAAGCCTTTCGTCAAGTCCAATCTTGCATCTGAGCCGCCATTCGGATTGCTGCTTAGCGCGCCACCTAGCGTTTGCGGATAGGCTTTGACGAGCGCGCCAAGCAGTGCGAGGGTGAGTGCGATGCTTGCGTAGTATTTCATGTTGCTGGTGTAGTGGTTGTTCTTGCTTACTTGTTGACTTGAAAAGATCTTGATTGATTATGATTTCGCTGTAAGGTTCAGCTGGTTTTTATATTCAGCTCTTGCGACAGAATTTGCTTATCTCAACTTATAGTTATACACAACGATACTCCAATATGGCTGGCTCTAAGGGAATCCCATTACAGAACTCGAATTGTGTTTGCTCTTTGATCATTTGTATCTCATCTAAATATGCATCGTTCAGTGCCATTAATTAAGAACAATTTCTTATCACTTTTTTGTCATCGTCTTATGAGAATCTCACAAAATCCCCGAGCCTCCCCACTAAAATCGTAAAAAAATGGGGAACTAAATGCTAATGACGAACAAGATTTCATATGTTCATACTTAGCTACAAATGGAACTTGCTCAATTTTTACAGATGTGGAGTCCCTTCAACCCTCTACGACCTTTCCCCCTAGGCAATCCTTTCTTCCAAGATCCAGAAAGGATTTTTCTGACCACCTCCCAATATTGCCATCCTCACTTATCTTTTTTGGGATTGGGGAAGCCTTTTCCGTCGTCAGGGCTTGAGGTATCAGGCTCACCGCCTCCCTCGGAATTCAACAATAGATTGCAGATAAAACGGCAAGGTAATATGATGCCGGATCTCGTCATAATGCTTTAAGAGATATCTACTTATATCTCTCGGGGGGCGGATCTGTGTCCAAAAGATGACGGTTTGGATGTCCTGGCTTGTGGTAGTTCAAGCATTTCCACTTGCTCTCTTACATTGAGCCTCTTGATGGAGGTGAGACTCAGGAGACATGGGGAGACATCCCGTAGCAGTTCTGATAGCGGAAGGCCTTGATGGAATCCTAGAGTGACCTCAGCGGCGCTATATCGTTAGATCGATCAGTGGCCTCCGATATCAGGTACACATGCTTCATTTTAATACTTAACTGGATTGCACTGAACACGGCTAGCATCCATAAAAGGCTGAATATCAATCCGATGAATATTGCAAGAAAGGTAACTCGTCTTTTATTGAGAAAGCAATGAGACGAGGAGCTCATTTTGGGTAGCGTATCGTTGAACTAGTTCAGGGAAAGTAGGACGAGAAGGCGAAGAACCACGCGGTTATTATGGGTTTAAGCTTCACTTGAACGGTGTGACCTCTTTCTGTATGGCGACTGCCCCACTCACTATGCCACGAGAGACTTATTTTGGGCAGTGGACTGGTGGACTTGTTTATGGACTGTTCGAAGTTGGAATAGAAGGTTGGAATGGTAATTTTCTATCAGGAACTTGACAATCAAGCGTTTATAACGGCTATCAGTTCAACTTGGAAGGGCTTACCTATCTATCCACGGTCATCATCTTTGTCTCTGGTGATAGAAATATATCTGGAAACTGACGCGCCCAATGAATGGACTCCATCTCTGGAAAAAATGTAGCAAGTTTCATTTGTACCTACATAAGTATGCGCATATGGTCTTGCTCATCATTAGGAATTAGTTCACCGTTTCACAATTTTTATTTGTTGCTTCCTCTTAGGCTGGGGGATTTTGAGATTTTCATAAGATGGTGACAACAAAGAAATGACGACAAAATGTTCTGCATAAATGCCACTGAACGTTCTGCAATGGGATTCCCTCAGAGCCAGTCATATGCACAGTTGTGTATGAGTATAAGGCGTGATAAGCAAAGTCGGTTGTATGTGTTGCATATAAAAACCAGTCGAACACTTCAACGAAATCATAACCAGTCAAAAGCTTCACGAGTCAACAAGTAGACAACATCCTCAACAACAACAAGCAAAATGAATTACTACGCAACCTTTGCACTCACGCTAGCAGTACTCGCTGCATATGCCGCAGCCTTTCCGCAATCGCTAGGTGGCGCGCTAAGCAGCAATCCGAATGGCGGCTCAGATGCAAGATTGGACTTGACGAAAGGCTTTGGTACGCCCGAACACAATGTGATTGGAAAAGTTTTTGCCGCTGGTAATACAAATGGTGGACCGGTGGCTACCGGAGGCGCGTTGGCCTACAATAAGTGAGTTAAATTTTTTGGATGATCTTCATAAAAGTATTTCTCAATCCCTTTCCTATTCCTTTCCACAGCAACGGTTTAGGCGCCGCCATATCCAAAACGCACATACCCGGCGTACGAGACACGTTCACCCAAAGCGCCAGCGCAAATCTCTTCAATAATGGCGTACATAGCTTGGACGCAAATGCTTTCGCATCGCAGAATAAATTGGCTAATGGTTTCAAGTTTGAACGTAATGGCGCTGGTTTGGATTATTCGCACATCAATGGTCATGGCGCTAGTTTGACGCAGAGTAATATACCCAACTTTGGACGTCAATTGGAGCTGGCTGGCAAAGCGAATTTATGGTCTTCGCAGGATCGTAATACGCGCTTGGATTTAACTGGTAGCGGTTCGAAGTGGATGAGTGGTCCGTTAAGTGGGCAGAAGGATTTCAACGCTGGTTTGGGCCTGACACATATGTTTGGTTGAGTGGAAGCGGGGGATTAGTTATATATGTAGGTGCTATTTATTTGAGAAAGAAAACTATTTAAGTATTTGAATAAATTTATAAAAACTAGTATAAATACTCAATATAACCTCATTTCTTGGTATTTCATACCTAGCCGGGAAAATTAAAATCCTTCCTCGGTACCACGAAATAACTCCCAAATGAAATAAGTCCCATGAAATAACTCCCAATGAAATAAATTCAAACAAAAAAAAAATGAAATAACCCCCAACTTATAGAAATGAAATAACTCCCAAAGAAATAATGAAATAAGTCCCAATATTTGTTAGTTTATTCATAATGGGGCCCGACTTTACAAAAAAAAAAGTATTTCTAACTCCCAAATGAAATAAGTCCCAAGAAAAAAAAAATACTCCCAATTCCAATGCTTATTTATTCAGTAGATATGCCGGGGATGAGGATACCAAAACCCCAACTTGAAAATAAAACTGAGTAGACAATAAAGAATAAGGCACCTGAGTTGATTTGATTTTGTGCTTTTCCGACAGAGTGGATACTACATAGATTGTCAATTTTGGTTTTGTAATAAACCGATCTCTTCAGTGTTTGATTGTCATCTTACCTGCCCTGTACGGCTCGAAATCATGGTCCCAAAATGACTACAAAATGATCCGAAAATTACCCCCAAAATTGTCCCAAATTAGTCCAAAATTGAATCCAAAATTATCTCAAAATAGCCCAAAAATTATTCAAAAGTGACCCCTAAATGATCCTAAAACAATCCAAATATGATCAAAAAAATATACAACACAAATACAATACGGTAAAATGGTAAACCTGGGCGGCTACCATACTTGAAAATACTTGATTTTGTATGTCGGCGAAAACACCTTTCATTTGATACCCATATTGGCATATCTAACTCCATAATTAAAAAAAATATGCCAATGAGATAGGTGGCAACCCTGTACACCCCCAAGTGGCAACCCTCCAGTTTATAGTTATAGAATCAATCATACTATCTATATGACGAATTTCATCCAAATCGGTCAAGCTGTTCCCGAAATAGTCCGGATATACAATTATACTGTGGTAAGGTGGCAACCCTACTTGAAAATATTTTAGTTGGCATGTCGCTGAAAACATTTTTCATTTGATACCTATATTGGCATATTTTGCTACAAAATAAAAAAAAAATGATATAGGTGGCAACCCTGTCAACCGCCCCAGGTGGCAACGCTGCTGTCTTACAGAGTATATCCCCCAAATGCGGAAAAGATTTTGTTTGAACCGCTTGGCATGGTTACCCAACTCTCTGAATTCGCTATCCGTCTCTTAGTAGTCTCTCATAGTAGCTTTTAATCTCTCCAGGTAGTTTAATTCATTGGCGCCTTGATCAATTATAAAATGCATCTGGTCTTAATATAACACACTTTCTTATCAGTTGAAGCTGTGGGAATTTTCTAAATATACATACATACATGGTAGGTAGGTTCAAGTGGCTGCCGCAGAGGCACACTTAGGCCAGTTTTGAAGGCCCGTTGTGATACCACCAACACAAGGAAAGTCAGCCCCGGGACCCAGCTATATGGAAAATCCCTGAGTTGTTGGGATTTTCCACATAGCAGAATCCCGGGACTGACACTCCTAAACCGACACCGTTACTCCTCCTCGAACCACTTAGATGACTTTATGAAGCCCATCAAGTCCTTTATGTCCAGTTCCGCGATCTGGCTTAGACTATCTAGGAACGGAACTCCCAAAAAGCGCGTTCTCACGCCGCTTAAGGCCGGACAGTTGCAGATGAGGTGCTCCACCGTTTCCTCCTCCTCATCATCTTTGCAACTCCTGCAGCATCGTCGGTAGGGCACACTTAGCCTTTCTGCATGCCTACCAATGAGGCAGTGACCGGTTAATACCCCTATCAATATGCAGATTTCCCTCCTAGTTAGGGCATAAATGCGTCTAGACCTTTTAAGATCCCATTTTGGCCAGGTTTGTTTCGATATCCGACACCCTGGGGATTGCAGCCATCTTTCGTTGGCTTGACGGAGTGTGTGCTCCTTCAGCATTAGTTTGCATGTGGCAAACGGCATACCTAAGCGCTCTTTATCCCGAAGAACCTGCTTGGTCGTGCCCTGCCTGGCAAGCTCGTCTGCCTTACAGTTTCCCTCAATGTCCCTATGTCCCGGGACCCATATGAGGTTTACGCGGTTCTGTTGGGCCATCTCCTGAAGAGATCGACGACAGCTGAGCGTCAGTTCAGAGTTGAACGTGTATGAGCCAAGGGATTTGATTGCCGCCTGGCTATCGCTGAAAATAGTGATATCTCCTCCGATAACACGTTTGCTTAACCAGGCCGCGGCGTCCCGGATTGCCGAGACTTCCGCCTGGAAGACGCTACAATGATCAGGTAGTCTGAAGGAGAGTTCAAGGTCCAAATCCCTTGAATAAACCCCTCCTCCAACTCTGCCGTCCAACTTCGAGCCGTCGGTGTATATGGAAGTGCCACCATTTGTGTCGGGACACCAATCCGTCCTCTCCCAGTCTTCTCTGCTGGGAATGTTTATTTTGAAGCAGCTATCCCCGACTGTAGTGGTCGCACAACGATCTGTGCTTAGAGGGAGAAAGCTGTAAGATTCCAGAATACTGGAGTGTCCAATAGTACCCGCACCCCAACTGGAGGTTTCTCTTAGGCGCAGAGCTGATGCCGCCGCTGACCGAAACCCTTCCAGATCAAGTGGCAAAATGCCCAGAATGGCCTGGAGGGCTTCATTGGGCGTTGTCCTTAGCGCACCGCTTATACAGATCATATTGGATCTATGGACTTTCCGCAACAGATTCAGGTATGTTGTCTTGCTCAGTGCCGGCCACCATACGACGACTCCATACAGCATGATTGGGCGAATGATGGCCGTGTAGATCCAACTGCATATTCTAGGGCTGAGCCCCCATTTTTTGCCAATGGCTCTTTTGCATGTGTAAAGAGCGATGCAAGCTTTCTTCTGGCGCTGAAGAACATTCTCCTTCCAATTCAGTTTCCTGTCCAGAACTATGCCTAGAAACTTGGCCTTATCCGACAAGCCCAGGCGCGTGCCATCTAGTTCTGGTAGGCTTAGTGGCCGTATTTTGTACCGGTTGGTGAAGAGGACAAGTTCCACTTTCCCCGGGTTAATACTAAGTCCACAGCGAGAGGACCACCTCGAAACCTCTCGCAGTGCTACTTGCATCAGGTCACACAGAGTTTGTGGGAACTTGCCTCTGAATGCAATAGCTAAATCGTCTGCGTATGCCACTATCTTCCCGCCCCCCCAGCTTGTGTCCCGTAGCAACGAGTTGACTGTGAGGTTCCATAAAAGCGGGGAAAGAACACCACCCTGGGGCGTTCCCCTTGTGACATAGCGTGATAACTCGACCATACCAAGTGAAGAAGCTATTTTCCTTCCTCTTAGAAGTTGGTCAATTAAACCAGTTAGAGGTCTATCTACGCCCAGATTAGTTAGAGCGGAGTTGATCGCCTCCGGGCTTATATTGTTGAAAGCCCCCTCAATGTCTAAGAAGGCCACGAGACAGTAGTCCTTTTCACACAGCGATTTCTCAATGACAGATACTAGGCTGTGCAGAGCAGTTTCTGTTGATTTACTCTTGGTGTATGCATGCTGATAGCTAGAGATAAGGTTGCTATCAATAGTCGTTGAAAGGTACTCGCTTAGTATCCTCTCAAAGGTTTTGAGTACAAAGGACGAGAGACTGATCGGTCTGTAATCTTTTGGCTCGTAGTGGGATGCCTTCCCAGCCTTAGGGATAAACACTACCGTGGCGCTTCTCCAGGAGCCCGGAATGTGGTTGAGAGCCAGGCAGGCTGTGAAGAGAAATACCAGCCATTTAGCTGATGTCTCCAACGTGTTTATAAGTTGCGCGGGGATAATCCCGTCCGGCCCGGCAGCCTTATACGGTTCAAAGCTCTTAACTGCCCACCTTACCCTTTCCTCAGTGATGGGTATATTTACTGCCAGGTTTGTTGCAGATGCTAGTGGTGCGTCATGCAGATTCCCCGGAAAATGTGTATTCAAGAGCAGCTCAAGGGTTTCCTCTTCCGTGCTGGTCCAGGATCCGTCAGGTTTTCGCAAATAGCTGATGGCTGTTTGACTTTTCGAGAGAACTCGTCTAAGTCTCGCTGTATCGTCGACCTTTTCGACGCCAGTGCAGAAATTTCTCCACGAGGTCCTTTTCGCCTGTCTCAGAGCTTTTTTATAGGCCCTTAGTTTAGCTTTATATTCGTGCCAGTGAGGCTCAGAGCCGAGGGTCTTGGCCTTGTTAAATTGTTTCCGGCATGATTTGCGGAGCGAGTCCAAATCGTAGGACCACCAATGTGGCCTGTGTTTACCGCGTGGTTTTGGCACTGGACAAGCCTGTCCTAGAGCATTTGAGAGCGCCGATGTAAATGTAGTAACAAGATCCTCCAGCTCCTCTACTGATGAGGGGGCCTGTGAGGGCAGTACTGGCAGGTCTCTGTCTAATATTTCATTGTGTAACTGCCAATTAGTGTTACGTGGATTGCGCTTCATAATAGGTTGTTCTACAATAAAGTCTAGAACCATTTCTATGTAACGGTGATCGGAGAATGAATGTTCTTCCAGAACCCGCCATTTTCTGACCCACTCATAAGCGCCTTCACTACAGATAGTGAGGTCTATGACCTCCCTGCGGGTCTTAGTGATAAAAGTAGGCTCATTACCCACGTTGCAAATTACCAGGTTAGTTGTTAAGAGGTAATCAAACAGAGACTCGCCCCTGGCATTGATATCGGAGCTCCCCCATTGGACATGGTGAGCATTAGCGTCCGCTCCAATAATAAGATTACCTGTGCAGAAATTTGACACCAGGTCTTTCACCTCCGTTTGTGGTGGGGGTTCTTCGGCGTCGTAGGGCATATAGACCGACGCCACCGTCAGGCGGGTGCTGCCGACCGTTAGACTGATAGCGGTAATATCACCATTGGTGTAGTTAGGTAGGAGAAAGGAGTTCAACTCAGACTTGACCAAAATACACGTTCTGACTTTGCTCTCCTCGCTGGCTCGAATGAGCTTGAAGCCCTTAGTCCCCAATCCGCAGATTCTCGAGCTATTGACCCAGGGTTCTTGGATGAGGACCACATCCACGTCGCCTTTAGAAAGACGACTACTTAAAGCAGCCGAAGCCACTTTAGATTTGTGCAAATTAATCTGAAGCACCACCAACATGAGAGCGCACAGACTTCCCTGCCGTCCCCATATCGTCGAGGTTTGCTCCATCCCGGAGGTTGCCTATCAACGACGAGTTGTTCCGATTAACTGCCCGATGTGGCGTTGCAGGAGTCCTGCTGCCTGTAGCGTTAGATGTTAGTCGCTCAGCGTTGGCTGCTACCACCGTGACGTCGAGGACTTCCTCGTCCTGTAGGCTGTCCTCCATCTCCGAGTTGTTCACAGCACTATCGCCAAGGGACGTGGCGGATAACATGCTTTCCGCATCGGAATCCTCCGCTTCCTCTTCTGGTAATAAGTTTTCCGGTTCCCCCGGAGCAGCCGAGAAGGCAGCGCGCTGAGCATCACCACGATATACGTGGATAACGATCTGGCCTACGCTGTAGTGTACTAGGCCATTGCACCTTTTGAGGGGCTCGATTGACTCTTTATTCATGGTGAACACCACCTGTCTGTCGGGCCCTACCGCATCCCCGACCAGATTGACACTCCAGTCATGCGTTGGGAGGGACGGATTCATTAGCCGTAGCATCCCGAGTATTCTCTCGGGTTCGTCAGGGATGGCCGGAATCCACGCCCTGGCCCTTGGACGAGCTGGAATGTCCTTCCAGTCGACGACCTCTATCTTTGCGCCCTGGTAGACTTCACCCAGTTTAGCAGCTGCTGCCTTGTACAGTGCTACGGTTTTTGCATCCTCGCATGCGAGTAATTTAATTTGACCCTGGTGCCAACCCGCATCCGTTACTCGTGCCGAACTACCCGGAAACTCCGGAGCAACGTTGAGAAGAATGTTGCCGAGTTCATTTCGCACGTAACGCCACCGGTCCTTGGGGATGGCCAGACGGTCATTGCCTCGGTCAAGGACGCCTATAAGGATCCTGTCCTTGGTTACCTCAGCAAAGCTTAGTTTGCCCGCTCCAGAGGTATTCTGATGCCGCTTGGGAGGGGGAATAAACTCCAGATCCGATCTCTGGCGCTTGAAAGGGTTAACTTTTAACCTCTTTGGCATGTAAGAATTTTGGAAATCCGGTATCACAGCTTTCGCTAGCTCTACAGATTTACTGGAATTCGGCGACAGTGATTCCTGCGGTACCCCTTCATACCTCTTCAGGATCTTTGCAGCCAATCTTTTCTCGTGGTATGTGAAGCGGCGGGGAGATGTCTCCCTGGAGTGCGGACCCGTAGTTGCCATCGCGGTCGCTCTCCTTGCCGACATCTCAGTTGCAGCTTCCTTCTCCTTCGAAACTCCGAGGCCAGGTCGTGAGACCGCTGCCACAGACGTAAAGATACTGGTTTTCATATCAGCGGTTGATGGGAGTTTAGCATCCGCCGTTGTCCGCTTAGCTGCGTTGGCAACCGCACTGGTGCTAGCTCCCATCAAGTCAATCTTATTCGATAGAGGGTTGGTTGACCGACTCGTAGTTGCCATCGCTGTCGATCCCCCCCTTGATTGTGGAACGGAGGTTGTCCTCCGGCGTTGTTGTTGCTTCCTCGCCTGCTCCTCCATAGCTCTCCTTTGCTGAGGAGTGAAATTTGGCGTTGTTTGTTTTTTAGATTTTTCGGTTTTATTCAAGTTATTCGAGTTCATCTTGTTCGTACGACCCATCGCCGGACAAGGCCAGCTTAGGGTCAAGGGAAGAGTAGGGGAAAATGTGTCGTCCGCCGCGGCAGAGCCCCGTACCGCGGTAAGGCCATGCTTACTCTCTGAGGCGACCCGGTGTCAGAGAGGCTCCGTTCAAATACAGCCACGATTTGCCTCCCGGCTGCAAACGTCCAATGGGCACGGTTTCGCATAACACCCTGGATTGGGAGGGGGAAGATCTTTGTCGTCGCGCCAGAGAGGCTAGGCTGCTCTCGTGATGAAGTGCCGTACGGAGCTATGATCACAAGGGCAGCGTAGCCCTGTGGCTATCGACTTAAGCCCTCGTACCGCGGCAAGGTATCCACCCTTCACGAGGGACATACATACATACAATCGGAACAAAATTTTGTATGTGATATCTTCGACCATAGTGCAATCGATTTCGAGTATTAGATAACAAGAAAAATCGTTCAATTTTTGAGTCTCCATAGTTTAATCTGAACTTTGACCCCCGTGTGAAACGCCTTAATCGTTTCCAATCGCGGCTAAAGTTTGTGAATATATTACTATCGATTTAAGGGTTGAGCCTTGAAAATCTGATGATACAATTTTCCCCCACAAATAAGGACCACCCTAATGTATATACATACATACAATTGGACTTTTTTAAAATAACACTCATAAACATTAGGAAAAGATCCCCTGGTACAGTGAACTTCTTTAATTATTTAAAACTTGCAACAAAAGTTTAAAAATTTTAGGAGACTAGCGATCAGATATCGGATATCATGGACAAGGGACGATATAGTACAGGTCGAGTTCGGACATCAGAGTCCTTAGACTAGATATCGGCGATCAGTGATCAGTGATTGGGTATCAGATACCAGAGATTAGAGATGCCCGAGATCTTCGATCAGCCACCATGTACCAGGAACCAGATATTACAGATCATAGATAAAAAGTTAAAATGCGAAGTTCTAGCGTTAAGATAAAAAACTGAGTATCAAGGGAACGACTTGTAGGTCTAGATCAAAAACAGAGGATCAAGGAAAGATTTCTAATCAATAATCAAAATCGGAGGATCAAAGAAAAATTTCCGAGTTCAGTGATCAAAAACAGAGCATCAAAGGGAAGATTTCTAAGATCAATGATCAAAAACGGAGGATCAAAGGAATAATTTCTACGATTAATGATCAAAGGAAAAATTTCATAGATCAGTGAACAAAAAAATGCTGATTAGGGGAAAGATTTCTAAGATCAATGATCAAAATCGAGGATAAAAAAGGTCTAAGATAAATGAACAAAAGCATAATATCAAAGGAAATATTTCAAAGATACAAGATAAAAAAACAGAGGATCAACCGAAAAGTTCGATGATCAAAAGATATAAATACATAAGCGACGCGAGAGCATTAACTATACCTAGAGATCTTAATTACGCTAAGAAACAACCTGGAATCATAGACCAGAGATCTGAGAGAAATAACAAGTGGAATGACAAAAACGGCGATCCCACACCAGAGATCAACGACTACCTACGGAAATCTGGTCTTCAGAAATCAGATATTGTAGATCGAACCACAAACAGTATGCACTTGAGAGATCACAGAGTGGTGACGCGAGATTAAAAGCCCTTATGAGAGTGCAGGGATCACACAGCAGATGTTAGAAATTTTGCATCAGAGACAAGAGATCGAAGGCCAGTAAGACAGATCAGAGGTCATACAGATAAGAGGTCACAGGGCCGGAAGGGTACAGGTTTTATGTTCAATAAATACAACCAAATGAAAACTACGATAAAAAAAAAACTAAAACAACAAAACAGAAAAAAACGAAAACAACAAAAAAGAAAAAAAAAAAAACAAAAACCAAACCAGAAAAAATAGAAAAAACCAAGTAAAAAAAAAAATAAAATGAAATAAAATAAAATAAAATAGCAAAAAAAAAAATAAAAAAATACAATTGAATAAAATGGGATTCAATTAAAAAAACAACTAAATAAATGAAAAAAAAAAAAAAATTTAATACAAAAAAAAAAAATAAAATTAAACAAAAAATAAAAGAAAATGAATTAAAATAAAATAAAATAAAGTGAAATAAAATAATTTAAAATGAAATAAAATACAATCAAAAATGAAACGAAAGAAAAGAATAAACAAAATAAAATTAAAGAAAACCAAATAAAAAAAAATAAAAAAAAAAAACAATATAAAAGAAATATAAAATAAAATAAAACAAAACAAAATGAAAAAATAGAGAAAAAAATCGGAAAATACTTTTGAAATGATAATGTTTTTGGTCAAGAGCGTACACAGAGGGGGGGGGGGGGCCCTAACCTTACCGAATGAAAAAAAAACCAAGAAAAATTATAGCTACTTAGCAAATATATAAATAGGCCCCCTTTGGGAACTTTTGTAAAGAACTGGGTACGCCCTTGGATTTGGTGCCTCACACATAGGCTAGGCTCTCACTGCAACCGACTTTGGCCGTCTGGCAGCAAATATACACATGTGTTTTAAATGAGCCCCCCGATTTCATCAGATTTCACCCGAATGTAAACAAACTTTGCCCGCCCGATAAAATAGAACACTCTCGAATTTCTCTGATGATGTCGGATGTAAAAGTCGGTTGCAGTGTGAGCGTAGTCAAACGGTCATTCAATCGCGAGTTAGTTCATTAAGGAAGGGGATTTTTATACGCTGACGGTGCACCTATCAAACTTAATTATTCATGCAAACTTGCTGTGTGTGTGTATGTGCATGTAAATCCCAAGAATCCAAATTGATAAGAAACCTTTTCAAGACACAAAAAGACAAAACAAATCTTTTCTACTTGAAAGATCTTAAGGCGCTCATCGCGGACTCAAATAAAAATCACCGATCAATGCGAAACAATAACTCTCGTCACATAGCAACCTAAGTTTATTTGGGTATAAAAACCAGTTTTAGCGTCGAATCAAGCATCAGTCAACTTTACACAGTTCTAACCAGCTCAGCTCAGTTTTTTTTTGTCTCTTTAAAAAGTAACAAATTGAAGATCAATAATGAAGCTCTTCATCTACACAATTGTGGCTGTGGTTGCAATCAACGCCTTAGTCGAAGCCTATCCACAGCGTGCAAGAGCTCAGACTTTACTTTACTATCCACCACCGACACGCCCGCCACGTCCTATTTTGGTTCGTGTAGCACGTGATGTCGGTGTTGTAGGTGGTGCGTCGTTGGCCAGCAATCCCAATGGTGGCGCTGATGCACGTCTGGAAGTGGCCAATGCTATTGGTAATCCAAATCATAATTTAATTGCTAGCGCCTTTGCTGCCGGTAATACCGATCGTGGACCAGTAAGCACTGGAGGTTCTGTGGCTTACAACAAGTGAGTATGGGTTTGAGGGGAAATATATTTGACCTAACAATGCTCAATTCTAAATTACTCTTTCTCTCTCTTCACTATTTTCAGCGGTGGCTTGGGTGCCGCAATATCGAAAACTCATACTCCGGGTGTGCGCGACACACTGACCCAAAGTGTGAATGCTAATCTCTTCAATAATGGCGTGCACAGCTTGGATGCGAAGGCCTTCAAGTCACAAAATACACAATTGACAAATGGCTTCGAGTTTGAGCGTAACGGTGTCGGCTTGGATTACTCACACATTAACGGTCATGGCGCTAGTTTTACAAAGAGCACCATTCCCAAATTTGGCAGTCAAATGGAGTTGGCCGGTAAAGCAAATCTGTGGTCCTCACCCGATCGTAACACACGCTTGGATCTCATAGGCAGCGGTTCGAAATGGACAAGCGGTCCATTTAGTGGACGAACAGACTACTATGGCGGTGTGGGTCTTAATCACAAGTTTGGCGGTTTTGGAGGGTAAAGAGAGAGAGAGAGAATGACAACAATGGAAAGTTCCTAGAAAGTTAGAGCTTTTAAAAAATGTTGGCATCCAGAACAAATTATTTTTTACGCTTATAAAAAAAATGTATTAATTATTTTTAAAAAAATTTTTTAAATAAAATGTTTAAAAAGTACACGTCGAGTAGTTCCTTAAAGACTGGTAACTGGGTACGACAGCTCACAATTGCAGTAGTTAAGTTAAGTAGCGATTCCTACAAAAAAAAAAAGAAGTTTCAAGTCACCATCCACCCTGCCAAGCCACTAGCAATTGCCATGGGGATCTCTTGGCCAGAGCGGGTACTCGTGAAATAGATGTGGCTGCGTCCAGAATACTGGGTATTCCTCTTACCACCTGTAGTCTGCTTCTGGGCAGGTGGACTTCAAAACAGTTAAGCAAGCGCTGGGCTGACACCACCTCCTGCCAGGTGTCGAAGTCCTTATGGCCAGTGATTGACTCACTCCATAATAATTGGGGTGATGGCGGGGCCCTGTCCGATGGGGATCTACGCGGTTAAATATAATTGAAACCCCCAGCCGCGTGAGCTGCATGGAGGATGACGAGGTGGAATCATCTAACCACTTCATGCTTAGCTGTCAAGCGTTTGCTAGGACAAGGCGTAGGTATCTCGTTTCGGATGCTCTTAGGTCTCCGGAGGACGTGTCGAGGATCGATGTGTGGCAAATCCGGAGCTATATTGTCGCTACACAGCGATTTACCAAGCAATTTTAAGTTAGTTTCACAGTTTAGAATGTGGTATCACAACGGAACTTTTAAGTGTCCAAGTGAGCTGGTTCCCTAGGGGGATTGCTACCACCTACCCTCACCTAACCATCCACCCTTTTATCTACCCCAGTGGACTTTAGACATTCTTCTGCTTTCGGCTGACGAAAAGAAACCCTGGGCCGGAGCCGTTGGGCCTTAATTCACTGCACTATATTCTCGTGCGGATAAAGCTCGTAAGGCTTATCGTAAGTTTTCCTTCGATACACACTGTTGGCATCACAGGAAGGACTCTAAATCTGCATAGAGAATTGTTCTGATAAATACTTCAAGGGTCCTCCAACTTTTTTCAAATAATTCATGATTGCGAGCCGTATAGGTCAGGTATGATGAGAGATTTAGAGAGCGTAATCTTTGTCAAGAGAGAGTCTTAATTTGTAGTTGTCTACTCATTACAAAGATATCCAAAATCAGAGATCAAAGTTTCGGGAATGAAGATGAAAGCTCAATGGTCAAAGAAAGAAGATCCAAAATCAAGGACCAAACAAAAAAAAAACAGAGCAGAGATCAAAGATGAATATCACAGACTTCAGTTCGGGCACTATAGAACAGAAATAAGATGCCAGAGAGAGAGAGAGAGAGAGAAATGGGGAAAGAGAGAGAGAGAGAGATAAAGAGAGAGATTTTAAAACATTGACGAGATATCTTGTAAAAACACAAACCTATAAAAGACTACCCTCAGATAATAAAACATGACTGAGAAAACAAACTGCCACAGTGTGAGTACACACGACCCGTGCGGCTAGAAATCGATACCACCATCTTAAGTGCTGTTATTACATTTGAAGTGTCAGGCGTCCAATTGACTCTCCTTCATCACTTTGTTAAAAATTTGATTACCTAGCTGTGGCGACAATAAAATAAGACTGTCAAAAATTCCGCACTTCAAATGATAAAACCTAAGGGCGAGTGGAAGTTATGAAAACAAGAAAAAAAAATATTGTTCTAACACCAACTACAACAAAAACGTGATGATAACATAAAAAAGGATGCTTATTAAAATGAGAATAACAACAAGATATTAGAAATAATGCGATGGAAAATTTGAAAACAAAATTTAAGAACAATAGTTCAAAGGACAATGGCAGTGGTGATTACTCTCTGTCTACTCAACGCATTGACTAACTTGAACAATGAACGCTTTTAAGCGTAAGGAACAGATATGGCTTGGGAAATGTGTTATCATAGAGGTTGGCTGTATGATTGTGTGCTTTTTATGATGAATGAATATCTATATGTAGGTATCTATGTATGTATGTATGAACCTTATACATATATGCATATTAAGGATTAACGCAACAAGTGCCAACTTATGGCCAGAAGGAGGAAGGCAGATATAAGAATTTTTTTTTTTTTAGAATTTAACTTTTGTAATTATCATGCAAACTATTGAACTAAACCTTTTTCAGTTTACATATGTATATTCGACTGTGCGCTTTATTGAAATTTTCTGAACTTGAATTGCAATTTTCTGAATTTAAACAGAAAAAGCTGTAGAAGCAAACTAATGCTTTCATTGAACTCAACTTTAGTTCTCTTTTAAGAAAGAACTAGCGAACTAGTTTAATTGAAATATTTAGTTCATGCGTTCTTTAGTTCAAAAACTAACCAAGCCTAGTGACAACCTAAAAATAAACTTAACCTCAACTTTTTAAACTAGCGCATTAAGTTTTAATGCTCTTATTATATGAGAGTATTATAGCGGATTTCGTTTGCGAATTAACTCAGCTCAGCTCAAATCTACTCAAACGAACTTAAAAAGTGAACGAAATTCAATAGAACGGCCGAACGTAAGCGAATGAGTAGTGTAAAAGCTAAGCAAGTAAAATAATGCTGTTATTTCCTCTCACTAACTCGAGTTACTTCCGCTCGCTCTACTTTCATACAAATGAAACACACATATACATATGTACTACTTGCATATACCCTGCAGCGAAACGTCAAGCTAGTGAGATAAATGCTATGTAGCCCTGCAGCGAAACTTCAAACTATTCATTTCATACTAGTATACAACTAAATTTTTCTAGCTGAAGTCATACTGGTCAGGAAATATAAATCAGTCAGGATATATCCATTCCATACTAGTATCCATTTAGGGTTTTCTGCATGAAATCTTAACAGTTAAGAAATACAAAATTCATTCGTTTCGTTTGCTTCTTTTTTCTCTTATAATTCATAGATGCTTTTTCGTGACAGTCACTGCTTTCTTAAGAATAAACATGAAAATAAAGGCAAATGATAAAATAAAGGGTAATTCATGAAAATTCTGGTTGAAATCATACTAGTCCAGGTTCAATGATTTTTGTACTAGTATGGGGAATGGTATATTTCATACTAATCATTTTTGGACTAGTATGGGGACTAGTTCATTTTATGGAAATCATACTAGTCCAGGTTGAACTAGTATGGAACTAATATTTTACAACTAGTATAATTCTAGTAGATATGTCATGACTGGTATTTTCTGGTCGAAATCTGGCAATTGACAAGCCTGCACATCTACAGGTTGAGACATCAACACTTAAAAAATACCAGTTGCTTATATGGAAAAAAGATAAACGACTGACTAGTTGGGCCTGGTGTACCAACTAGTTTTAAAGTAGTTTTCAACTACATAGTTGCTTTCGCTACAGGGTAGTTGAAGCGCGCTCATTCGTTTAACATAAAATGAGAAATGAATTTAATACGCTTTAGCGCGCAACTCATACGCCATGGAGGACAATAAATATATTTTGAGAGGACAGGGTGTAGCAAAGGAAAACAAATTGTGCAGAGTAAACCGTAATGTAATATACTACGATTGGTGGTTGTTATTGTTAGGAAATTCAAGCGAACAAGAAGTTGAGCGGAAAAGCAGCAAAGAAAATTTACAGCAATTGAGCAGTACAGTATCAAACGTAAGGGCAGTAGAAGCAGCAGTAGTGACAAGAGCCAGTCATAAGCAATACTAATGTATCGTCCTTGCTCTTTAAGTAGAGCATTTTAGTTTTTTCTTGACACTCTACTTATAATATAAAAAGTGCTGCAGCGGAACAAAATTTGTTGGGTAATAGATAGCATAAAAAATTCAACTTAAATTTACATAAAAGTAGCAAAAACTCTGAAAACTCTTTAAACAAACATAAAAAAAAAGGTTTTGCAAAAAACTACTTGTGCGTGTGACGGAATTTTCTTTGATATCGAAGAGAAAAAATCGAATTTCATAGCATTCGTTTGGCCTTCGCGTTATCGTAGACGAGTGAAAAAAGTTTAAATGGCTTGAGAATTAAAACAAGTTAAAGGCTTAAAGTTTTGGGAAAGTAAGTTAAAAAAGCCTTTCAAATAAAAGATTTTTAACAAAAAGTTTGAAAAAATTCACTAAAATTGCAAAAAGAAAAAAATTGTCTTCTTCATGGTTTTGCAAGCAGACAATTGAAATAGGCATGTGAGTATACATACAAACAGCACTCACACTCATCTCATACCATTTTGTATGTATGTGTAAGTGGTGCTACCTTGAATGTGAGCTTTGGGTTTGACAGTTTCTTTGCAGGCGTATGAAAGAGTAAAATTAAATGAAAATCACTGTTAACACGAAGAAAAGCACACAAAAAAAAAAAAATAGTTGTGATAATTTTTGGTGTGAAAGTCGATTGGGTAGATGTGATTGTAGATAAACGAAAAGTGATGATGCAAACACAACAACAATAAATACACGTGAGATAACAAAATATATAAAAAATTAGTAATACCCGGCGTGCGTACGCCAAAGAAAATCACCTGAATAAGATTTTACAATTTTTGACATTTCTCGGAAGATACATGTCATATTTTATCAAGGTGAAACGCCAGCTACACGCCAAATATCAAGCCATAAATATGATTGTTTAGAATACATATATCGGCCCCTGGTAAACTTCCTGGAGGAAAAATTATCCCACACTCTAACCTAAGCATAACGCTACCTATATACCAAATTTCAAGTAAGTCCAGCCATTTATACGATAGTTTAGAATAAGTCAGTCCTAGGTCCACTTTCCGGAAGAAAATTTATCGTATATATTAATATTAGCATATAGCTACCTATACACCAAGTTTCAAGCAAATCGAGCCATAAATGCGATTGTTTGACCAGATCGGTTTCTGGTCCACTTCCCGGAAGAAAAATCATACCACACTTTAACCTAAGCAAAACGCTACCTACATACCAAATTTCAAGTAAATCCAGCCATGTATACGATAGTTTCAAATAGGGCGGTCGCGGGTCCAATTCCTTAAAAAAACTTTACAGAAACACTCTCCAGGCTCCGACAAATCTATACCGAAAATTTTAAGAAAATCGGCCGAGAAGTTTTGGAGTCCATAAGCTACATACATATGTACATACATACATCCAATTTTATTTATGTATATTAGTGCGTCTCGCCTTAAGCGGGCTACTCACCTGCCAAGAAATGTCAAACTGCATATAAAAAAACGCTCAAGAAATGGTCAAGAACTGTTTTCACCGTCAAATTTTCTTGAGCTAATACTCAGCTCATAAGAAAAAATACTACAATTTTCGATGGTTGGCAACGGTCTTAAGGTAAACGTGCAGATTCACGGCAAAGATGAGTATATACTTCGCTGCATATGTTTTATATATTTTTATAATAGTAATCTGCAATAAAATGGAAAATGCCGTAAACGTCAAATTTTCTTGACCAGGCATAAGAAATATATGCTCGTTTTTTTCTTGAGGCATTTCTTGGCAGGTGGGTAGCCCGCTTTACAGGCAAAGAAAAAAAAGTCGGCCATACCTCCCCTCATATGAAGTGTTTTTGAAAAACATAAAAAAAAATTGTTTTTTTCTGACAACCCTAGATGTCGCCTTTCTGTTGATACTTCAAATGTGAACATCAAACGCAAACACGTGTTTTTTCTATGTATATCGACCTTAGCGCCTCCTTGCGGGTTTATTTTTTGTAACAGAGGTTTTGGTTGCACACTCAATATTTGTATGTATGTCCCAAAAAGAACAAAATCTGATCATAAATAAAGGTTTTGGAAATATAACGAATCCAGCGCCATCTAGCGTGGAAAAATATACCCTATGTCGAGAGGACCTATCCAAAGAATAAACTGTCAAAATTTGGAAAAAATCTGTTTAGAAGTTTTTGAGCCAATTCGTCATTGAAAAGCCTATCGTGAATACTTACATACATACACACATTTCGGCCTACCAAAATTTCGTTTCTTGGCTACATTTCTTAACATAATTTTGAATAAGCATTTGTTTGGCAGAACGTGCTATATTTCTTGCTGAGTACGAAAAGGAAGGGTGGAGGGAGGGGGGGAGGAAGGAATTACATCTTTGATAGTGTGAGTCACAATGAGTAAAATTATTGTGGTTTAAACTTTGGCAATCATTTGATGCCTTTTTGTTGTTTTAATACCGACTTGGTCATCTCCTCAATGGATATACACACATACATACTTTGTGGCACGTCAGATTTTCTTAGACTATAGCTAAAGTTTTGGCCAAGGATTGGAAATAGTGACTATTTTTTGATAAAACATACTAGCTGACCCGACAGACGTTGCCATGTCACAAATTTATTATCCTGCACAAATTTATTTCCCGATTCCTAAATCTATCTCAATCGCTATACCTATCTCTATCCCTATCTCTACCATCAGGCTCTGAACGGCAATATGAAAAAACTGATGGGTGCTGTAGCTTTTACAAAATTTCGAGCTAGAGTTTTACATACATATATATATATATATATATATATATAGATGAAAAAATGCTGAACAAAGTTTAATGTCTATTAGTGAAAGACATGGCGTATGAGTAATAATGATAGCAGCTGATACGAAAAGAACACATACGCCATGGTGTGCATGCAGCAATCATTTGAGAGTGACCTTTAGAACACATTATTACTTAAAACAATTGAGATACATATATGTATATAAGGGTGATTCAAAATAAAAAAAGTGAATTTTATTTTAATTTTTGAAACTTTTTTCAAAATATTTTTAAATACTCTTAAAGCTGAAGCTTCAAAATGGTAAGCCATGTGCGATTATCTTAATTTTGTAGCAAGATATGCCAATATGGGTATCAAATGAAAGGTATATTCAGCGACATGCCAACTAAAATATTTTCAAGTAGAGTTGCCACTAGGATTGCCACCTTACCGCAGTATATTTGTATATCCGGTACTATCTCGTGAACCGCTTGATCGATTGGGATGTAATTTGGCATAGATATAGTATTATTGATTCTAAGACTATCCACTTGGGGGTTGCCACATGGGGGATGTACAGGGTTGCCACTTATGTCAACTTATGGAGCGAGATATGCCAATATGGGTATCAAATAGTTGTATAATAGTGTGACGAATTCGATTGATTATTTTCCCTGAGTTCGATCACTGTACGTTAAATAAAACACTCCGATTCTGCTTAATAAGTAGTACGCTTTATTCAGTACTAAAAACCGTAGTACAATATCGCGGGTTAATTCACTGTTCAGTACTTCACTGTACAACACTTCAAAATAAACTGATTGATTTGCGTTGTCTTTGCGCGGTTTATATACCCTAGCAGACAGCAGCTTCACAACCTGGAAATGCCTACACATTTCTGGTTTATTCGTGCAACAGTGTTCTCGAAACGTTTATCTATCGTCATCTCCTCTTTGTGCCACATTCGCAAACATGCGAGCTGCCTCTCCCTCTCTCGCTCTCACGTCATGTATCTAAACCGCTGTAGTTGTGGTAGTGACGCTAGTGATGGAAATACGCTAGAGTTGGGAGATAAGCGATTCTTGAGAACATTCGCCACAATAGTATGAAATGGATATTTCCGGACTAGTATGAATTCAGCCAGAAAATTCTAGTTGTATACTAGTATTTTTCTGACTAGTTTGAGGTTTCGCTGCAGGGATATTACAAACATCACACATTTTCAATGCACTGACACTATAAAAACTATCGACTCTCACAAAAAAAAAAAAAAGCGATGCGTCACGAAAAAAAACTATCGATACTATCGATAGTACCATCGATAGCTTTGCAGCTCTACATGAGAAGATATTCAACAAAAGCGGTAAAGAACTAACGATAAAAGCAATAAATGCGAAACTATTTGTTACACGTAATAAAATTATAAATTCGCTGGTGTTGACTATATTAAGGGCGGATTTCTCGACTAGACGATAATTTAACGCTCACTATAAATTTTGTCGGGCAGTTCATCCTCATGTTAAATTAAGGGCAAATAAACTGGCTGTTAAACTGACAGTGAATTGACAGTGAACTTTGACGTTAACAGGCAGTCGAGAAATCTACCTCAAGTCCTTAGTTCAAGTGCCTTTCAAATAACGTCTACTTATATTACAAAATTCGCACGAAATTCCTTTTTTTCTAAATTGATTACATACCAAAGTGCTTTTAAAATTTAAATTCATAAAAATTTCACATAATGACTCTCACAAAAGCAAACACTTTGCTTCGCTATTTCAAAATAATTTGAAAGCACGCACTTTAGTAGCATACCAACAGGCGCCCACACACAGCTCATAAAGCTGAGTGTTTTATTTGCTAACGTTATACTTTTTTCGCTCAGTTTTTAAAGAGAGTGTCAACCTAACACACATACGTATACAATTAAATAAAGAGAGCGCGGAAAGTAATGGCATGCAGGAAATCATTAAAACGGCAAACTGAAACAATCTGGAAACACTCAAAGGCATTCTATTACTAGCCCTTCACAGTTAAAAATAACAATCGTCATGATAATATAAGTCCAAAGCATGCTTTGGTTTAAAAAGTGGTAACACTGAAAGAAAAGATGACATGTGTGAAAATGGAATAAAAACTGGGAAAATAGTACAATAACGTTTTCTTTTCTGCACGAAAATGTCGCCCTCACGCCAGGTCCGCAAAAAGTCATGGTCTATTGTAAAATGGGAATTAAGTACCTTAATAGAGGGCATCATTATCTTATCTCAACAATATTTCCCTACAAAAACACAAAAGGCCCTCGGCTCCACCCTACTAGACAGATGCGGCTTATTTGACCGGTTATGTAACTTATGTGGACTTTATATAGCGTGATAGGTCGAATAATTGCAGTGTAGATCCATCTGCATATTTAGGGTCTGAGACCACACTCTTTGCCAATGACTCTTTTGCACGTGTAAAGTTCAATACACGCCTTCCTCTGGCGCTAAGGAATATTCTCCTTCCAGTTTAACTTCCTTCCCAGAACTGTGCTCAATAATTTGGCTTCATCAGCCAAGTTCAAGTACACGCCATTAAGTTCTGATAAGTCCAGCGGTGGTATTTTGTACCGGTTGGTGTAAAGACCAAGTTCCACTTTTCGCGGGTTGATACTAAGACCGCAACGAAAGAACCATGACGAAACTTCTCGCAGTGCTACTTGCATCAAGTCATACAGAGTTTGTGGGAATTTGCAATGGCTTAATCGTCTGCATATGCCACTATCTTCCCGCCCCCAGCTTCCGTCTCGTAGCAACGAGTTGACAGTGAGGTTCCATAGAAGCGTGGAGAGAACACTACCCTGATGCGTTCCTCTTGTGACATAGCGTGATAAATCAACCGTACCAAGTGACGAAGATATTTTCCTTCCTTGTGAAAGCCCCTTCAATATCAAGGAAGGCCACGAGACAACGATTTTTCAATGATAGAGACTAGGCTGTAAAGCGCAGTTTCTGTAGATTTGCCCTTGGTGTATGCATCCTGATAGCTAGAGATAAGGTTGCTATCAATAGTAGTGGAGAGGTAGTCGCTGATTATCCTCTCGAAGGTATTGAGTGCAAATAAATCACCAAAAAAGACTAAGGGGGGGGGGGGGGGGGGGGGGGGGGAAGAACTTGATGGCCTTCATAAAGTCATCTAAGTGGTTCGAGGAGGAGTAGCGGTGTCGGTTTAGGAGTGTTAGTCCCGGGATTCTGCTATGTGGAAAATCCTAACAACTCAGGAATTTTCCATATGGCCGGGTCCCGGGACTGACTTGCCTAGTGTTGGTGGTATCACAACGGGCCTTTCAAAATTGGCCTAAGTGTGCATATGCGGCAGCCACTTGAACCTAACCCTAACCTATCTTTAATAGCACATGCAAATCATGCAAATATATATTCTTCCCTCTTTGATTTCCTTTCAGACTGCAAGCAGAAATTAGGAAACGATGAGTTTGTGTAAGAAAATAAACAGCAAAAGGTTTAATTGAAATCTGAATTGTGTGCGATAAAAGAGGAAAAGCTTACGAGCCTTTGTAGTCATAAGCAGTCGAGATTAAGTGAGGGCAACAGACGAGATTCAACAAAAAGATTGGACAGAAACAATTGTAAACTAAAGGATAACAAACAAAATAGACGAAAAAAAAAAAACAAAATACTTTTATTGTGCTAAAAACAACAGGAGAACAACTCACAGAGTGATTAACTAGCGTACCAACAGACAAGCAGACAAATATGGCACAATACGGCGGCACGCCCAATCCCTTTGCTGGCGGCGGAGTAGGCGCTGGTGGTTATGAACAACAGCAGCCCAGTTATGGTGGTGGTGGCTATGGACAACCGATGGGTGGTTACGATCAGACAGGTGGTGGAGGTTATGACCCACAAGGCGGTGCGTATGCACAAAGTGGTGCAGGCTATGGTGGACAAGGTGGCTATGGTGGTGGTGGTGGTATGGATTATGGTGGCGGTATGCAAGCTGCTGGAGGAGCGGGAATACCACAACAACCATATGGAGTGGCTGCACGTCCGCGGGTAGATGTGGATGCTGAGGGTGAAGTGGATCCAACGCTGTAAGTTTTTTTTTATTAATATTTATCTCTCCCTTACCCTCACTCTTTGTCTTCTCTTTCTCTGTATTTTCTTTCCCTCTCCAGCTATCCAGAACCCAAGGAGTCGACGCAAAAAATCCGCAGTCATGCTGATATTATCGAAAAGTTTTTCGATCCTTCCGAGGCTGATCTGCTACCCGTAAAAGCTTTCTATTTCTTCTTCTTTGCCGCCTTTGGTTCACTCTTTCCGTTGATGGGCGTCTATTTCAAACAAATGGGCATGAATCCAGGTCAATGTGGTATATTAATTGGTATGCGTCCGTTTGTGGAATTCTTGTCAGCGCCCTTCTGGGGCTCATATGCCGATCGGTAAGTTTGAGACAAACTTTCCATTGAAGTCTGGGGCTAAAAAAGTACTTTACTTTATCCTTTAGTTGTCGTCAAGGCAAGAAATTACTCATGGCTTCACTTGCTTGCTGGATTTTATTCACGATTCCGCTGAGTTTTATTAAACCGGAAGCTGTAAATTGTATCGAGCGCAAAAATGAGACCGACTTCGTTTTGACTTTGACACGTACTAAGCGTGATTTGTCCTCCTATAATATGCCTGATATGAACAAGGGCCACAATGAAATTTATAATTCGCAATATGCATTGCGTGGCGCAAACTCGGAGCCTATGGTGAATTTGACACAGGAGTCCCACATCAGGTAAGTTTCGAAAAAAGTTAAATTAAATTAAAATAAATCAAATTAAAGTCAATTTTACATGGTTACCATTTCTCTCTTCTTCCAGACGCAAACGTGGCCTGATCCCACGCATAGATGCCGGCATCTCACCCATACACATCAACTTCGTCAGCAATTACGATGATAAACAGCATCGCGATTATGTTAGTCCTATCTTCTCGTCTATGGTCTATCGCACGCCAGTGAGTTTTTTGGAATTTTTATGTTAAGTTAGATCTTCTGAGCTGTCTCTTACTCTCCTCTTCCCTCTTTTCTTCTCTCACACAGGACATCCAAAAGGCTTTCTTCCTACTGCTGCTTGTCATATTGATCGGCGAGTTTTTTAGTGCTCCCGCCATTACACTTGCTGACTCCGCCGTCATTACGTTGCTGGGCGACAACGCTGACCGATATGGTCATCAACGCATGTTTGGTTCACTTGGTTGGGGTATTTCTATGTTTGTTGTTGGCATCGCTTTGGATCACTCGACACGCTTCTCGCATCATCCCTGCGGAGCTGGTCATATGGAAAAGAATTACAACATTTGCTTTGCCATATTCTCTGCTTTAATGGTTGGCGCTATTGCCTCGGCATCGAAAATCACATTCAAATATGATCCGATTGATTTGGAGCACCAACCCACTGAAAACGCCGCTAATACCGCCGCAAATAACAAAGCTGAAGATGAGTCGATGGCTGAGTTGGCTGCACAACTCAATTTACCTTCGCTAGCGATGGGGGGAAATGGCGGCACGGGCGGTGCAGGCAAGACCCCACGTGCACCAGCACCTGTCGGCACGGAGTCGAAAATGTTTGCACAAACTACAAAGGAAATGCCAGAATGGATGACCGTGTTGACGCATTTCAGAGATGTGAAGACTATTTCCTTCCTCTTCGTCGCTTGGTTCATGGGCTTCGGCATCGGTCTGATCTTCACTTTCCTCTTTTGGCATTTGCAGGATTATGGGGGTACCCCAACGCTATTTGGTGTCGCTTCTGTGATCAATCATGTTTCCGAGATCTTCGCATACTTCTACAGCTTCCGTTTCATCACTCAAATTGGTCATATTAAAGTGCTCTGCTTGGGTTTGGTTGGTAATGTGCTGCGCTTCTTATACATTTCATATGCGACCAATCCATGGATGGTGCTGCCATTCGAGTTGATGCAGGGTGTGACACATGCTGCTGTTTGGGCTGCCTCGTGCTCGTATATTGCGCATAGCACACCGAAACATTTGCGCGCCTCGGCACAGGGTGTCTTACAGGGCATACATCATGGCTTGGGGCGCGGTTGTGGTGCGATTATTGGCGGCATGTTTGTCACGAGTTATGGTACTACGAAAACATTTCGCGGTTATGGTTTGGCTTGCCTAGTGGTGTTGGGCGTGTTCATTTTCGTGAATTTCTATCGCAAAGATCAGGGTGGATTCATTTCGGATTTGCCGCCCACGGAGGATCCACGTCAGGTGAGTGAGGAGCTAAGAGATCAATCAAGGCTTAGTCTACGGAATCATTCAGTTTCGTTCGTTGATATTCGCGAACGGTGACATTTAAAAATATTACATTCGCATTCGTGAATAATACACATATTATAATTCGCGAATCACTCGGGAGTCATTCTGGATTGTATTCTCGTAGCAATCATAAACGAATGCATATTATGCGTTGTGCTGAGATGAACGACAAAAACAACGTTCCTAAAAGGTTGCGAGAATACATTTCATAATTTTTCGTGAAGGTATTCGCGAATGGGAATGGTGTGAATTTTTTCATGCTTTCTTATTCGCGAACGCAAAATAACGTACTTGAATATATTCATAAATGAATAATTCCAAACCATAGAAATAATAAAAGAAGTCTATATTGCAGGTGGCGGAGGAGACATCACATTTAGCGCCTCATGGCGTACCCAGTAATCCAATACCACGCGCTCTGTCAAATGCTCGCCTGAATGAGATGAATCCCAATGGCGGCACTGGCAACACTTATGGCACTTATCAGACTTCGGGCGGTAATTTGGACATACCCGGCGCTGCGCCTCATAATCCCTTCGCGCAGTAAGCTTGCGGGGTATACTAGGCACTTAAGAAGAGAATTGTGTTTGTGTATGAGAATTGTGTTTGGGGGCCTTGTTGGTGATTTTTTGTTTTTTAATTTAGGTGTGTATTTTTTTCTTCGACAAAGTAGTAGAGCGAGCGTAGTAGAGAGAGCAAAAAAATAAAAAATAAAATTATTCCATTAAAAGTTGTGAAATATGAAAATAAAGTTTACTGATGTACGACTAATCCAACGGCTACTCCCATTAATCTGAATATGATAAGTTAAATATTGATCAATTGATTAGTGGAACGTCCCCAGTTTTGCGGTAGCTTTATAATGAAAATACTGTTTTGCGTTCTGATGTGCGATTAATCGAACGAACATAAAAATGAGTCTGAAGTTGGTTAGTTCATCGATCAGAGAATAATCATTGCCCATTAATCATATTTTGATTAATACATACTTGATTACTCAAAAAATCATCCTTTTTTCCAAAAAAACAAAATCTCATTAATGAACTCCTACGATTAATGATTAATGAAATTAATCATAACTTGGAATTAATTAAAAACTTGGAATCGTTCAATCTTTCGATAAATCATAATTTTAACGATTCTAAAACCATTTTTTTTCGATATTTTTTTTTCTATCGATTTCGCTTATCTCTATTTATCTGATTTGGATACATTGCATCGTACGACGCATTGGTGGCTCAAAAACCATTGAACTGAATTTTTACTAAATTTTGACCATTTACCATTTTTGGTACGCTGTATAATGCAAAAAATAGTATTACACTGCGAAAAAATTGGTTCGGTTTCACTGAGGTACTTCTTTTTATTTTTCTAGAATATTCTTCAGATTTTTTAAAACGAATTTTGCCGCCAGTTATCGGTCCTCTAACTAGAATTGTATAAAAGAGATACATATAACATATAATTTGTTCTCTTAAGCTACATATGTAGTTCGTTTTTGCTATACAAGGTTAAAAAATGAGCCTAAATTTTAAACCCGCCTAAAGTTTAAGCGTTTATTTTTAACTTTTTTTGGAATATTTTAAGCCTTCCAAAAGTTTAAAAAGAATTTCAATTTCTCTTGGTTTCGATTTAAGATCTAAATGAAAAAGCAGTATATTTTTTTTGGTTTATTTGAATGTACATAATTGAATTTTGCCCACAAAAACTTTATGTGCGGCATAGCTCAGCGGTTAAGCAGTTGGCTGTGACTCATGAGCGCTTTCGTTCGAATCCTGCCAAGTGCCACATTTTTTTTTTTAATTTTATTAAATTTTTAAAACTTTTCGGTTTAAAATTAAAACTTTTTGGTTTGAAAATTAAAACTTTTCTGTTTTAAGTTAAAACTTTTTGGTGTGAAAACTAAAATTTATTTTTGAAAGCTTATACAAGATTGAATTTTGCCAACAACATTTATTTGTGCCATGTAGCTCAGTGGTAGAGCAGACGGGCAATATGCGGGGAGTCTTGGTTCGAAATTTAGGTTCAAATTTTTAACCGTGTATTGATAGTTAAATAATTGTATTTTGCGTAAATTTCCAAGCTTAATTTTAGAAATAAAATCTAGATGTGTTATACCAACAAAAACAACTCTGTTAAACTGTTCAAAATTATGTATAATTAGACAAAAAAAAAATAAATATGAATTTAAGATACATACATATAAAATAATTTAAAAAAAACTACTAAAAAATTTAAACAAAAAATTTTAATTAAAGCAGACAAAAAACAAAAACACAAAATAATCCTATAACTTCAAAAGAACGCAAACATGGTAAGAAAAAAACAATCAACTTGTAGTATGTGCAGCAAAAACACACTAGCAAAATATATAATCAGCTCAGCGAAAGTATTTGTATCGGAATCATAAGTTAAGAAATAAGCAAATGGTATTACCTACCAACATTTATAGCAAAAAAGTAGTTGAAAATGACACGTGATTTAATTAAAGAAGATATTTATATACTGCAAACATATCGCGGAAAATGGCCTAGAAAATCATCAGACACTATTTATATTTGAACCGTTTGAAGCACAAGTGGTATAAGTCCAGTTTTCGTTTTTTTTTTTTAATTAGGTATGACGCTATATAGAGGAAGATGTGTTCTATACTATGATGTTACGTCACATGATATGACATCATATGATATGACATCATATGATATGACATCATATGATATGACATCATATGATATGACATCATATAATGTGACATCATATGATATGACATCATATGATATGACATCATATGCTATGACATCATATGATATGACATTATATGCTATGACATCATATGATATGACATCATATAATGCAACATCGTATGATATGACACCGAAATGATCCCGAAAATGGTCCCGAAACGACCCCGAAACGGTCCCGAAACGATCCAGAAAATGGTTCCGAGGTTACACCGAATGTATTGCGCATATGGGTATAATTTGCCGGGGTCTCGATGGACAAATTTTTCATTTGTAAATAACTCAGTTCGAGAAAAGTTGGACTTATACCATTTGTGCTTTAAGGGGTTCAATTGTAGTGTAATTTTTTTTAAACTTTTTGTTCTTGTGCGAAAAGCTTCTTAAATGCTTTACAAAATATAATAGAAATTTATAATTTTATTTATATACATACATATGAACATTAGACTGTCCCAAAATTTTAAAGTTATTTTATTTAAACGCATACCCCCTAATTTTGATCATTATGAATCAAAACGTATACTGACAAAGTTTCGGACCACGGCAACCCGTGCCGTGCAAAGTTTCAAGATGTGCTCAATTATTTTTGATAGAAAACATACTGTTACGCAATCTACTAAAACACTTTTAAAATAACAATGTCCTTTTACTCGTGAATACGTTTTTTCAATATCCTTTCAAAGCATCCTTTTATCCTTTTAAAGGTTCAAAGATGGAGATTTCTTGCACAGTCTTTTAAATATGAGGCCAATATTAAAATTATGTAATTTTCGCAACCTTATTGGACTATTTTGCAAACTTAGTGTAAGCTGCTAGCAAGAACTTGAACTAAAAATCCGGCACGGGTGGCCGTTATCCTGGAACAATAAAACTTCGCACACATATTATTTAGGTTAAAATGTACCGATATAGAAGTTATGCATATGAAATTTCGAACCTTCAGTTTTTTCCATACATTTTTGCGACAGTCTAATGTACATACGTACGTACATATACGAAAGCACATAAGTACATACATTTCATAAATACCATACACACATACATTCATATATATTTAAATATCCGCATGCGCAGTGAAATATTTATGCAAGTACACTAGCCTAAATTTTAAACCCGTCTAAAGTTTAAACGATTTTTTAAACTTTTTTTTTTTGAATATTTAAGCCTTCCAAAAGTTTAAAAAGAATTTCAATTTCTCTTAGTTTCGATTTAAGATCTAAATGAAAAAGCAGTATAATTTTTTTTTTTTTGGTGTGTTTGAATGTAATTGAATTTTGCCCACAAAAACTTGATGTGCGGCATAGCTCAGCGGTAAAGCAGTCGACTGTGACTCTTGAGCGCTTTCGTTCGAATCCTGCAAAATGCCACTTTTTTTTTTTAATTTAATTTTATTCATAAAACTTTGCGGTTTAAAATTACAACTTTTTGGTGTGAAAATTAAAACTTTTCGGTTTAAAGTTAAAACTTAACGGTAATTCGTAAAATTTGTTTTGATTTAATTTCAATTGAGTTGCATTTTATTTTATTTTAACAATGTAGATATATTATAAAAATAAAATAATGAAGTTATTAATAACCCTAAATTATTTTAAACATTAGAAGTAACTAGTTTTATAAATTTATTTAATAAAACAATAAAGTATTACTATAAATGATCTCTTACAAAACTTACATATTTATATTCTCATAATACTCAGGAAATAGAAAAATTTTAAAATAGTTAACGAGTATTTTTTTTGAAAAGAAATTTTAGACATAGTTTAATAACACAATTTGGGGAAAAGGCGAATTCCCATGTAACTATTTTGTTTTTGTAAATTTGTAGACAAGCTGTCAAAATAAATATTCGCCCTAGAGAAAACCCGAATTCACCTTCGGCTCGTTTGATGAATTGCAAGTGTATCTTTAGTGATCGTCGAAGGACTTTTCGTTGGTAAAGTCAGTATTAACTTTCTTGGCTGGCTACTGCTGACACTAACTGTAAAGCGTATGATGACCTGTTTCAACGAACGCTGCTCAGCCAAAATGAGCCAAAGTTATTACTGACTTGTTTCAACGAACGCAACTAAATTCGAATTCGCCTTGAGTTTTAGTTTCACTTGCTGATAATTCAAACTGTATGATTGAATCATGGTTTTAGAATAAAAATAAGAAGCGCATTGACTGAAAGCTTTTACTATCCATTTTTTAATACTTCCAATTTAAAGCTTAATTAATTAATTGAAAAGGCTTCTTTTGTAGACCAAAGCTTAAAGCGTTTAATGTTGAAATAAAAAAAGTGCATAGGTATTCTTCTCAGTATAATAGGCATCGGTGAAAGCTAAAAGTTCAGACTTACTAATTAATAAAATCTTAATTTTATTTTCGAAGTAGATACTAAAAGCTTTTTGTGCAAAAAAGTCATAGCATTAATGTAAAAACTGTAAACATTGAGTGAAAGCTCTCATTATACAATTTCTAATAGCTCCAAGTGCAAGCTTTTTTCTGCAGTTACTTTGGCAGATCAAGTACAAGGACTGAAACTGAAAGCGTAACCGATTAAACCCGATTAATTTTTCAAAACCGAAACCGTAAACGTTATTATGATCGGAAAGAGAACCAAACCGAAACTGTTTCAAAAGCCGCAACCTGTTTCAAACGGGCTCGAATTATTTTAATGTCTTACATCTTGTTGTGGGCACATATTTTCTTTTACAAGGTATTGAAATCCAGACGAGGCCAATCACATGCCACAGGCTTACTGTTGTTTTCGGCTGTGGTTTTCCAAACTACGTTTGTAGGTCAGTCCTGGAATCCTCTATAAGATTCAGGCCAGGAGATTGTGCTAGCCACTTCATAGTCTGAATTTCATTGTCCCAAAATAACAATTTGGCCAGCTTACTTGTGCCTCTTGGGTAATTGTCTTCCTGCAGAACCCATTTTTAGTAGAATTTTGTCTTCAGCATGTGGAGGCATAACCCCTTCCATAAGTTTAATAACTAATTTCCGGTCCATGATAGTTTCAATAAAAAATATGGGCCCTACACCATTATACTGGATCCGCTGTTTTTAAACGTTTTTGCAGTATATTCTTTGCTTGGAGGTGTCTCACATACTCTTAAGCTTCGTAAAAAACAAATTTGGACTCATTTGTCCACGAAATACACTTTCGAATGGTCCAATACAAATTTTGTTCGACAAAGTCAAGTCTGCGTGTTTCAGGTTTATTTTCGAAACAGGCGCCTTACGTGGACTTCTAGCATAATGGTTGTGTTCACGGAACATTCTTTTTAATTTATGGACACCACATGATACTTTTAGACTCACCAAAACTTCGCCAGCTGACATTTTTGGACGTTACTTCGATAATTTTATTATTTGGGGTACTGTAGTTTTTGAAAGCTTCTATTTAGCGCCCCTTTTTTAGGCTCATTTTGACTTGCTATTGCGTTTCGAATCATGGTAGATGTGAACGAAACAGTAACCGAAACCGAAATAAATGATGAAGATCGAAACCGGAGCCGAAACCGAAAAAAAATGTTGAAGATCGAAACCGGAACCCAAACCGAAACGAAACACGTTACAAAACCGAAACCAAACCCGGAAAGTTATTTTAATCGGTTTTATACCTTGGTTTAAATTAAACAATTTTTTTATTCTTCTAAAAAATGTTTAATTAAATTTTTTTCTGCTGTGGTGGTACTTTTCGAGAACAGTTCTGAGATGTTTTCCCTTACGTGGATAAAAAGAGCTTTCAAATAGAAGAGATAGGGCATGCGTCTACTCAGAATTTGCGCAAAAGCTCACTTAAGCACGAAATGCTTCTTTTTAAAGAAACAAAAAAGCATAACAAATCTTAAAAAATAAAACGAATTCGTCTCTCAGCCTTTGCAAGCGGTGAAAGCTCAAAAGCTCACATAAACTCGAAATGCTTTCTTCTTAAAAAAACATAGAGGAATAATAAACCTCAAAGGCTCTACAGTGCTCTAAAAGTAGTAAAAGTGGTTTTAAAGCTTTCACTCACATGTTTCTAGTTTTGGTAAAAGCTCAAAAGCTCAATTTGAAATATTATTATTTAAAAGCAAACACAATCAAATACAATTTTGGTTTAAAAACGAAATAAGATTAAAAAAAAAAACAGTAAAAGTTGGTTTAAAACTTTACTTGAAACCTGGAATAAGTTTTATCAGTAATCTTTTAAATGCACTTGTGCTTGCATACAAAATATTTCATAAGAACTTTAGTTGCAAAACATTTACATACATACTCACATCACAATCATATCATTTTAGCAATAAAGGTGGAAAAATGTGTTGCTATTTTGCGGAGAAAGGAATTTAAATAAATGTTAAAACTAGATATATGATAATGCAAGAAAATCAATATAAAGCAGCAGTAATATATATATAAACACATACAAATATACCTAAATGTTGTACCTTGACAAAGTAGGTAAATAAGCATGAAAAATAATCGATAAATACACGATAAATATAAACATATAAGAAATATGCTTGTCAAAAAAAAAAATATGTTTGAAAGCGAAACAACTGCAGCGTTTTAATGATAACAGCTGATTTTGACAGTTAGAAGGCAAATGACAGGCAGCAGAACAGCTGATTTTGACAGATTACCATGTTATATTTGATGAGCATTAAAAAATAATAATTAAATATTAAAAAATAAAAAATCTAATTTTGGTGGAAAAAATAAAGTTATTTAAGACAAAAAAAAAAACAAAAAAAAAAAAATAAGAAGAAGGAGAAAAAATCCAACTAAGTGTAAATGCTGTTTTTACATGTAAACGAATGATATTATTGAAATCCGCCTCATTGATCAATCAACTGATACACAATAAATGTTTCGATATTAGAGTGAAAGAAAGAAAATTTATCGACAGAGTGTTTAAAATATATATATACCTTTAAACATACACACATACACATAGTTACACAAATCGATTATATAAAAATACTTAAATTAAATCAAATTGAATTTTATTGAATTAAGTTAGATCAAATTAAATTAAATTAGGAAAATAAATAAAAAATCGAAATTACATAAAATAAAATAAAATAAAATAAAATAAAATAAAATAAAATAAAATAAAATAAAATAAAATAAAATAAAATAAAATAAAATAAAATAAAATAAAATAAAATAAAATAAAATAAAATAAAATAAAATAAAATAAAATAAAATAAAATAAAATGAAATAAAATAAAATAAAATAAAATAAAATAAAATAAAATAAAATAAAATTTAATTAAATTGAACTAAAATTGATTAATAAAAAAATAAAAAAATAAAGTAAAATTAAAGAAAAAAAAAAAAGAAAAAAAAATTTAAATAAAAAATAAAATAAAATAATAAAAAATAAAATAAAATAAAATAGAAAAATAAAAAAAAGTTAAATGAAGTAAAATAAAATAAAATAAAATAAAATTTAATTAAATTGAACTAAAATTTATTAATAAAAAAATAAAGTAAAATTAAAGTAAAAAAAAAAATTTAAAAAAAATTTAAATAAAAAATAAAATAAAATAAAATAAAATAAAATAAAATAAAATAAAATAAAATAAAATAAAATAAAATAAAATAAAATAAAATAAAATAAAATAAAATAAAATTTAATTAAATTGAACTAAAATTGATTAATAAAAGAATTAAAAAATAAAGTAAAATTAAAGAAAAAAAAAAAGAAAAAAAAATTTAAATAAAACATAAAATAAAATAATAAAAAATAAAATAAAATAAAATAGAAAAATAAAAAAAAGTTAAATGAAGTAAAATAAAATAAAATAAAATAAAATAAAATAAAATTTAATTAAATTGAACTAAAATTTATTAATAAAAAATAAAGTAAAATTAAAGAAAAAAAAAATTAAAAAAAAATTTAAATAAAAAATAAAATAAAATAAAATAAAATAAAATAAAATAAAATAAAATAAAATAAAATAAAATAAAATAAAATTTAATTAAATTGAACTAAAATTGATTAATAAAAAAATAAAAAAATTAAGTAAAATTAAAGAAAAAAAAAAATTTAAATAAAAAATAAAATAAAATAATAAAAAATAAAATAAAATAAAATAGAAAAATATAAAAAAATTAAATTAAGTCAAATAATATAAAAAAAATAGAATAAAATAAAAAAAAAAACAAAATAAAATAGAAAAATATAAAAAAATTAAATTAAGTCAAATAATATAAAATAAAATAGAATAAAATAAAAAAAAACAAAATAAAATCGTATAAAAAAATCAATGAAAAAGAAAAAAATATAAACAATTAAGCAAAGAAAAAGTAAAATAAAATGGCATAAAATAAAATTTAATAAATAAAAAAAGGAAAAAACAAAATAAAATAAAACTAGTTTAAATTTAGTTAAAATAAATTAAACTAATTATAATTTTGTTAATTATGTAAGTAAAACAGAAACCCAAAAAAAATCATGTTCTTAAAAAAGAAAAATTGAAACAAGAAGAAGACCAAGCTAACCAAATGATATTATTTATTTTACACTAGTCAACAAATTGCAAAACAAAAAATTTACTATACATACATAATATTTTCAGTTATCATAATTTATTTGTTTTTAGAAAAAAATTTAGCCTATAAAAAGAATTCAGCTAAAATATTATTTAGTTAAAATCAATTTAGAAAAATGTTAAATTATTTGTATACTACCTATGTAAGTATATACATATTTTATGACTACTCTTACATACCTATATAAAAAAAAATATTAGTAACAAATTTGTATGTAAGCAAAAGCATTTTAGTTAAAAAAGAAATAAAAATAAAAAAAAAATGCTGATAGATTTTAGTATCAAAACAAACTTTAACGATTTAAATTGATAGCTGTACTTAACCCTGCGTTGTTTGAAGTGGCCTACACAGGCGTCAATATATCTACATGTACCTTTGGGTTCTGTTAACTAAAGCTCCTTTGAATTTTATAGCCATTACCAGCGAACTTATTTAAAAAAAGGCATTTTTTTAAATCTTCACAAGCGGGGGTAAGTGGCTTACGCAGGCCACCACTACAATTTTTTACTTTTATTCAGAGAGTTTTTCAAGTTTTAGTAAAAAAAAATACTGAAGTCGGCATTTAGTACAGTTTAAAGTAACCTGCAAAAAAAAACGGAGAAGTACCCGAAAAACTCCTAAAAAGCACTCTATCCCATTGCTTCTGTGTACTCGTGCCCCTTGAGAGTGCTTTCCGAAATATCCCAAAAAAAAAAGATTATACCCAAGAGTACTCAGCAACGACGCGTGAGCAGGAGTAGGCTTTTCTTTGATATTCAACTACTGCCTATCAAGCTTTTCTGAGTACTCAGTTTAGTATTTTTTTGGGCCTGGTCAGGCCACTCCACACAACGGACGGTTCAACTTATTAGTCGATGGTTATAATATATAATATACATTAGGCTAGGCCAAAAAAAAAATCGTTTTTTTTTGTCAAAAATTATATTGATTTTATTTTTCAGAAAGGTGAAAAAAATTACGGTAAAAATTACAGATCATAATATTTAATTCAAGAAGTTTATCATCACTACTTTGGATTTTACAGACTTTACCACAAACTTAGAATTTAATATTAAAATCTGTAATTTTTAAAGTAATTTTTTTTTACCTTTCTGAAAAATAAAATAAATTTTTGAAAAAAAAAACGAAATTTTATTTATCTGGCCCAGTCTAATATAAATATATGTACATAAATCTATATACATATACACAACAAATACATACTTACATACCTAATTACACAACTATATATGTACATACATAGAAGATTATTATTGCAATGTACACTTAACCATAAAATATTGAACCAACAAAAAAAAAAAAAAAACTATAAAATAATGATTAGAAAATAAATAAATATCTTTAATAATACAACAATTTATTGAGTGAATAAAAATTATATAAAAATTATATTTGATGTGTTTTATTTATAGACTACGTATTTACGGGACTTCATGCTAACGTAACACGACCTCCTTGTAAACTGATATGATTTTCTGTTTAATTAACATGACTTTCTGCAAAACTGACATGTCTGTCTGTGTAGTTAACATAACTTTTTTGTTAAATTAATATGACTTTCTGTTAAATTAACATAATTTTCTGTCTCCCCCACGTAAAAAATGTCTTCCTGTTAATTTAACATGAATTTCTGTTAAATTAACATGAGTTTTTGTTAAAATAACGAAAGTTTCCCTTAAATTAACATGACTTTCTGGTGAAATAACACGACTTTTTGTTAAATTATCAAGACTTGCTATTAAATTAATATACGTTTTTGTTAAATTAGCTCGTCTTTCTGTAAAATTAACACACAAGCAATAATAACAACATATCTTCATCTTAAAACAACACCACCTATCTCTATACCATGTTAATTTAACAAAATGTTGCATGTTAATTTAACACGATTCCCGTTTAACAAAAAAATTAATTTTTTTTTTTTTAACATTCTTTTATTTTATTGATGTTTATTTTTTTTTATTTTAATTTATATTATTTAATTTTGTGCTCACTCTCAGCCCAACTCCTCTTCTCCGTTATTGCCTTGATTGTTGCCGGCTGACTGAAGGCTACACCAATTGCATCAATCAAAATACCAACCATGTAATTGTCAGCTGCCAATTTAATAAGTGGTTTAATTTAATGAAATTAATGTAGAAGAGAGTAAAGGATGATTTACACGGTCGATTTTTCTAACCTTTTTTCAATCGACCGTGTAAACAGCAATTCGATCGATCTTCACCTTGTCGGGTCGTTTTTTTGGTCGATTTTTATCGAACCACTTGTGTTCAAACCTTAAGGCTCATTTACACGAGTCGATTTTCTGGTCGATTTTTATCGAATCACTTGTGTTCAACCCTTAAATACAAGGTGAAGATCGATCGAATCGGTGTTTACACGGTCGATTGAAAAAAAGGGTTAGAAAAATCGACCAGAAAATCGACTCGTGTAAATGAGCCTTTAAGTAGAAGGTTAAGATCGATCGAATTGCTGTTTATACGGCCGATTGAAAAAAAAGGTTAGAAAAATCGACCCGTGTAAATCATCCTTAAAATCGACCAGAAAATCGACCCATGTAAATCATCGTTAAGGGTTGAACATAAGTGGTTCAATAAAAAATCGACCCATGTAAATGAGCTTTAATAATAAAATCCTGCTACGGCAGCTTGCAGGCCAATCACATATGTATGTATGTCTGTATATTAGGGTGGCCCAAAAGAACCAAAAGAAGTGTTTCTTTGTTGCAGGTGTTTTAAATATGTAAAACAGATGCAAAAAATTTTATCAATAAGATCTAGATTAACAAATCTTAATAGTATACAGAAAAACATCTCATAGCAGTACGCAAAAATATACCTGCTTGAAATATTTCATTCATAGTCAAAACTAAGTATGTAGGTACTTAAAGTCTTGCCTTTGGAATATTAGGTTGAAACTTTCCCAGAATATTTGTTTTGGCGATAGTTAAAAATGTAGGGGCTGCCTAAATCTGTAAACCTTATTTGATTTTTCGCCTATATAATATGGGCCACCCTAATGTACATACGTTCGATTGCAGCACAGAGAACTTGAAAAATGCACAATTTGATAGCAGGATGTCGGATGTGCAAAGCCACAGCTCTGCGGTTGAAGCATTTAATAAGGCATAAACGTGTAAACGACAATTTAAATCACAAATGTGCATATTTTTAAGGCCTTTTGTCTAAAACAATGTTGCCACTTTGGCGCAAATAAAACCAAAACTGAAAGAAATGTTGAGTGATGATAACGCGTTATTTTTATTTATCGAATCAGTTATTTCAGAATTTCCTCGGGACCATTTTCTGGATCGTTTCGGGACCATTTTCGGGATCATTTCGGTGTCATATCATACGATGTCATATCATATGATGTCATATCACATGATGCCATATCACATGATGCCATATCATATGATGTCATATCACATGATGTCATATCATATGATGTCATATCACATGATGTCATATCATATGATGTCAAATCACATGATGTCATATGATATGATGTCATATCACATGATGCCATATCATATGATGTCATATCACATGATGCGATATCATATGATATGACACCGATATCATATGATATGACACCGAAACGATCCCGAAACAGTCCCGGAACGATCCAGAATATGGTCCCGAGGTTACGCCGAATGTATTGCGCATATGGGTATAATTTTCCGGGGTCTCGATGGACAAATTTTTCATTTGTAAATATAACTGATTAAAAATGAAGTTTTATCGTTATTCAAGAATTCCATAAATAAAAATAACGCGTTATCATCCCTCAACATTTCTTGAGTGATGAATAACAAGTCATTTTATTCAAGAATCGCTTGAAATAAAAATAACTTATTATTTATCACTTTGATTTTTATGAATAAAAATAACCGGTCACTCATCACTCAAAATTTTTTAAAATAATGAATAATTTTTTATTTTTTATTTGAATAATTTTTCACTCAAAATGACCTAACCCTGATTGGTATGCAAGATAATAAAGCCCCAATTACATAAGACATTGCAGATTCCACTTTCATACCAAAGTCTTTGTTCTAAATGACACAATACTAACAAAAACTCTGTTGTGAATTTTTTATTAATTGCCTTCTTTTTTTATAACATTTTTTTTTTATTACATTTTTTTCGAACGTATAAATTTGAAATAAATGTTGTTGGTCTTTTCATCTATTATTTATAATTTTTTAAATTTTTTTATATTTTATTTTGTCTTTATGTCTGTATGTTTGTTCGTGCACCACTTAAAAACTGCTGTGTATAATTTAAGAATTTTCCAGTGATATCTAGCTAGACATTCGACTTAAAGTTTAGGGTACATTTTAGGCAGAAATGTTTATTTTCCGTTGCATAGAGTGATGGCCATAAAAGTAGCCTGCAAAAAAAAAAAAATTTTAAGCACATAGTGAAACTGGAACATGCTTTTAATTTTTATATACATATGTACATAGGTATAATAGTCCAACTCGCTCTTTATTTAGTAAACAAATTCACATTTTGAAATTTTTTATTAAAAACTTAACCTAAAATTACGACAAATATTGTCTTCAATTTAAAATCCCTCCTCTTCGGAAGAACTATCATCGGGCATAGATTGATAATAGATAAAAACTATTATGAAGAGGATAACATCTACAACTGGAATAAGGAAAGAAATGAGAGTGTAAGAAAAATTTGAATTAAGTGTACTAAGTACAGCCAGTGGTGGGCATAAATAGCGACCAAATTCCAAATTACTAAAACAAAAATTATTTTAAAAAAAAAATGGGTTAACTGCGGCAATTATGTTAGCATAATTTCAGGCGTCTGATTTTGACATACTTTCTCAACTCTAGTGCTAACAAAAAATAGTTAAACGTGATATAAATTTTCCATAAAGTTTTTATTTTTATTTTTAACGTCGTTGATATTTTTTTGACCACCACTGTATTATTCTATGCATATCTCGAAAATATGAAATCTTACCAAAATTTAATCCTGGAAATAGTAACAACATCATACTGTTTGATTTGACCATCAAAACCATTACACAGTTAATGGCATAAAATAAGGTTACAATTACTTTCCATACAATATACTGTGTGACTAGCTCAACGCGTTCCTGTAATAAAAAAAAAAAAAAACAGTTTGAACTAAGCTAATTTTACAAATTGTATACTTTTTCAATACATTACTCGTATTATACCCATTACGCAACGTATACAAATTAGTATGCCCGTAATTTCAAAGATCAACCATAAGAACAAATTGGCGGAGTTAATTTCTGTGAAACGACGAAAACAATATGATAATATATAGTGAAGCTGCATACCCAGCAAATATTTATCAAGTACACAAAAATAAGAAGTCAGATATGAGTCATACATACACAGAGAAAAATGTGCTGGTCATATCATTCAAAATATGGGTTGATTCAACCAAAATCACGATAAATTCTTATCAACTGCACTGGAAACTGTTAATCTTAACTTAACTGCTGTTTTAGCAGAAAATTTTCTTGTTTAAGTTGTTGCTCTATATAAATATATAAAAGTCAAAGTAAAAAAAATAGTTTTCTTTTGAGAGTTCTGATATTGACTTCGCCGAGAATTAAGCGCAGTTATATTGAACGCTCAGCTAAGGGGTCTACCATGATGACATCGTATAGGTACTTATGCTTGCCAGCGTCTTATTATATATTTATTATAATAGACACCATACTAACAAAAACTCTGTCAGTACTAAAGAGCTGGGTAAACTCAATTCCATTACAATTACATTCCTCAGTAATTGAAAAATGCAATAAATTACTTCTACCCACAGAAAAAGAAATTGATTACACATCCATTCCTAAAACAAAAAACAATACGTATTTCATGGGTTTGGGACTCAAGTAACAAAGGTACTTTTTTTTGGAATTGAAAAAAAAAAAAAATTACTTCTTATGGAAATGTAATTTACATTTACAGAAATGGAAAATGTACTTTAGAATTTCCAATTCTATTCCTTAAAGGAATTGCAAAAATAATTGAAATGCTAAATTTTAATTTGTGTATAAAAACGTATTGCAATTTATGTAAAACCCACAAAGTAATTTTTTTTTCAATTTCAAAAAAAAAAAAAAAAAATACCTTGTACTACTTGATGTTTTTGTAGGATTTGATTACTTTTTATCAATTACGTGTAAAGGGAAATTGGCAGTAATTTAATTTCTAAAAAATGGTTACTACGCAGCTCTGAGTACTACTAAATTTAATAGGATAATGCAATAAATTTAGATGTCAATTCTTCGCTGCTGGATTAATTGCAGCAGTTTGTTGTTTCAACTAAAAATCTGTCAATTCTACTAAATTTACTTCAATGATGCAATAAATTTAAAATGACAGTTCCTTCGCCGTTGAATTAACTAGAGGAAGTTGTGAATTTTAACAAAAAATTTAGTTTAATCAACAAAAAATCTGTCAGTGTTACAAAAAGTTTTGTTAATTTAAAATTTAACAGTTCTATGACTGTTCAATCAACAATTGAATGCAATAACGTCAAAAAAAAAATATATATATACATATGACTCATTTGTGTCTCTTAAATGTTTGCTGGGTAAATACATTCAAATTTTAAAAAATACCTTTTGCATACTTTACTGTATATGAATCTGCATAGCTTGGCCTTAAGTCATCTAAACCGCAGAAAGTTATTAATAAAATCAGCAAATAAACAATCGCTGGTATACAGGACAACGTATTGTAAACGACAGCCCAAATAGCCCAACAGCGCTTACTGCAACTGCAACTGAAGTTCCACCTAAACCAGTTCAACCTGCAATTGCATGCCATGACAGTGGTGGCGCACGTATTAACACAAAAGAATTTATAAATTCAAAATTTTGCTTGCCAAAATTAGAACACGCTTTTGGTTTAGAAATAAACAAAAATATAAAAAAAATTACGACAATTTTGATTTAATTAGAGCATATATGTTGGAATTAGTGAAAATATCACGTCACTGTGAAAATAGGCACATCACACTCCCGTGACATAGTCAATGTTAATTCATTTACTAAGTTAATTAATTTGTTCTCGATTGTTGCGAATCAACAAAAAGTTTGTAAATATTTGAAATGATTTTGTTTTTGAAAAGTTTTCTTTCACAAAAAAAAAAAAAATGTCAAAAAGTCACTTTTTTGTGTGTATCAGTTTTGGTAAAATCTCAGAACAGTGATGTTACTTGAGGGTGAATATTCTGTGGTGAAAGCGAATTCTTTCAAAGCAGAGGAGTTTTTCTTGGAGTTGTGTAATAGGGCTGATAAATTAGCGCAAATTCCGAATTAACTCCGCTCCCAAAAATGAAGAAGATTTGAGAAGATTTCAGAAAACGAAATAAGGATTTGACTGCTACTGTCACCGATAAATAAACAAAACTAGCAAGAAATACTACCAAAATTACGATTTTACCGCTACTGGACACTAAATGTCACCAAAAAAAAAAAAAAAAAAAAAAAATTCCTTTTCTAAATAATTTTTGATGTGACTTTTGCCGGGCATCGAACCGCCACGACTTGGTGTAGAAGGCCGAACACTTAACCGCTACACCACGGCGGCCGCCAAAAAATAAACATCTAGTTTTAAACCGCAATACAACCAAAATACTAGATGGCGTCGATTCTTAATTTTCAATTTTGTATGTGTCAGGGTAAAATTTGGATCTGATTAAAGAAGATTTATGGAAGATATTCTCCGTGTGCGTATCCATAACATAAAATACAACAACCGTGCCCCAGTGGTGAGTAATCTAGATCCGAATGAAGATTGGGCATATAAATGCAACATTATCACGTAAATGCAACATCATCAGCGAAATTGTATACATTATTCACTTAAGTATGGTACACTGCTTGTTGTTGTAAAGGCCTGTTTACATTGTTCAATTTTGGAATCAATTTTCGTCGCATGAGCCGTTGATTCCAAATTGAGTTGACTACCCGTTTACATTAATCAATTTCTTTTAAACTATTTGACGATTGTTTATGTCATTGAAAAAAATTAAATAAAAATAGAAAAAAACTATTTTCATTTCATTTTTTTTCAATGCACGTCTTTCTGAACACCGCACCCAGAACTGCCACGGGTTTACAGCAGGCACTCAACAACATCCACATAGAGATTGTGATCACCTCAATTAGCTCCCGCCCGACGAATGTCGTCCTGCAACAGCAAGCCCACCGGTTGCTGCGTAGCAACACCTTCTCCCGAGAGTGTCCAGACACATTAACGTTTAACTCTGATTTGGGCAAGGTAACAAGACTTATCCAGAAGAAACCCCGAAGTGCAAAATATTTGCCTGGCATGTGGCTTTTCTCACAATTCACCTGCTCCTCTGAGCATACTCTTCTAACACCAATCTCACTTTGGTCAAACCACAGGTTTTGGTGTAGGTTTTGGTGTTGAACACGAAAAAGAAATGCCTATTAAAAGAGAAATAATTTATTTTTAATTTTTTTTTATTTACAATTTTTTACAGGGTTGTACAGAAGTTGAATGTTGAGTTGATCAAAAGTTGGCTGGCTACCAACTTTGTTGAAAGCAATTTTGCAAGACCCGTTGACACGAGTCAATTTTGAGAATCAACATGAAATTGAATGAAAAATCGAGCAATGTAAACGGGACTTAACGAAGATGTGCTGCTTCTTACTGCTTCGATTAATAATGCCGAACGATAACACAAAACGAATGATAGTTGGTCTTGACGTTTTGCCTAGCAGTGACATTCTAATTAGATTTCGAAACTATTTGTCACAACAAAGTGCTGCCATATGTAATTTATGCAAGAGCTTATAAGAATCAGTTAAGTTTTTTTTTTTTAATTTGTCTTGTATCTCAAAATTCTGGGAACAATATTTTTGGCTGGTTGACATAAAAATTTCGGATTCTAACTAGAATGTGACTGCTAGACGAAACGTTTTGTTTATCGTTCGCCAAAGAGAATGACGCTGTTAATTCTCATATATTTCATTTACTATTTACAACACTGGTTTAATCTGCCAAAATAATTTGTCACATTTGTCAAATTCTACCAGGGTCACCGCATTTACTTTTTTTTTTTGTTAAAAATTAAAAAGAAATAAAAACACTAAGGGTATTCGTGTAATTTCCTATTTGCATCGTATTTATGCTATACCTCTTAAATTTACGACATCGTATATCATGTGTCAAAATTTGTATGAAAAATGTTTAGCACATTCATCGTAAATTTAAGCATGAAATTTGGCTCGTAAACGACGTGCGAAATATACGAAGTCAAAAAAGAATGATTGACATCTCATTAATTAAATTGAAATTTCAAATAAAATAATTAAAAATTTTTGAAAAATTCACGAAAATTTTTTAAATTGTGTTGGAACTTGCAAGTGAGGGTTCTTAGGTTCTCCCTTCTTAAGTTAATAAGCTGGGCCGATGTTCTTGGTGTAGATTGTTGAAAGAATTTTACTTTAGAATTTTTCAAAATTTTAATTTTTTTTAATTTCTTCTGGCGTTTGATTTGTTTATTATTTATTTATCAAACAGCTGATATGCGAGTATGTACTTACCCAGCCAGCACATTTTGAAAATTTTTAACAAAGATTCAAGTATCACTCTCCAGATAATAAAAAACTGTAATTTATAATCATTTTATGGCAGTATTATTTTAATCCATTTCAAATTAATTTTTGCATATTTTTTTATATGTATATTATAAATATTGTTTTAATCTTTAGAAATCATTTTCTGATCCATTTGTTTTTGTATTTTTTTTAAAGCTGCACAAGATAAGAGCAGGATAGTGAGAGCATATTGAGGGCAAAAGGAAAAACGTTCGACGTTTTCAATATATTTTTTATATTTAAATATTAGGGTCCTTCTCTCAAAATTTTTTTCATAAATAAATTGTTAGACTATTGTCAAAAGTTTTTTCATGCAACATGTGTTTTTTTTTCTTGCTTGATGAAACTTTTGACAATAGTCTAACATTTCTTTATTTTTTATGAAAAAAATTAGATAAAACCCTATTATTTCTCTGAATTTTCTGATATGAAAAAATATTTGTCTAGAAGAAAAAAAATAAATAAATAACGAGTAAACAAGAATTTTAAAAGGTAAAAGTTCAATATTTAGTCACCCAAAGATCTCCGATATGATCATAAAATATGATTAAAAACTCATGTCCAACTTTATTTGAATCTCAGAAATTAATAATCTAAATGATTCAAAAATGATTTCGAAGATTAATTTTGATCATCAAAAAGAAACATATTTGATTATTCCTGTGTTTACTTGTATGATAATATAATCACAAAAATGGAATGAAATTGTACTAAAATTCAAATAAAGGAATATTCGAAATTCAATCTTAAAAATGTTATTTGGGTTAAATCTAAATGCTTAGCAAGGGCGTTCGTATAAGAACTGTGGTAAACTCGTAAATATACGAGATTCGTAAACTTAAGACATAACACGAATACCCTTACTATTTTTTTATATTTAGATAAACATATTTTCTGCAAGCCCTATATAAAAATAAAGCCCTATATAAAAATATAGCAAGATTGTTCCAAAGGCATATTTTTGGAGTCGTTATTATCTTCGTCTAGCTTTTTTTGTTTTCTTCGTTCTGGTCACCCTGAATAAATGTCAAAACAAAGAAAAATAAAAATGTCAAAAAAAGCCCAGTTTTTAAGCACATAGTGAAACTGGAACATGCCTTTAATTTTTACATTATTCCATCTCAATTTAAACGGGAGAATTGTCAGCGGCCATAGTTCGATAATATATGAATACTATTATGGCGAGGATTATTTCTACAGGTGGAACTAAGACAGAAATGAGAGTGTAAGAAAAATTTGAATTAAGTTTGCTATGAAGAGTGGTGGACGAAAAAATAGCACAAACATTTTAAAGGGCTAACAAAAAATAGTTGAACCTGATATAAATTTACAAAGAACTTTAAACAAGAAAAGAAGTCTAAGTTTCGGTAAACCGACCATTAAATATCCAAAAAAAAAAAAATTTATAGAAACCAGAGATTTCGACTAAAAAATCAGAATGTTCTAAACATCGCAAAACAATTTTAAAAAATCCGGTTCATTAGTGAATCGAAGAAAATGACGATACTATCGCTCTGACAGTATATATTCTAAGGAATAACAACATTGGAGTACTTTGACTGTAGGTATTCCATGAAGTAGCGGAAACAAAGCGAAGGTTGAAGTAGATGGTCCAGTCCTAGGACATCGCAATGTTAATTGGAGCACAATTTTTATATAAAAAAGTATTATATTTCGAGTATTCTGATGTTCCGATTGGAGTACTCTTTGGATAGGAAATAAAGTACTCCCGATTTTTGCAGGGTATAATTGTACTAGTACCTAATGGTACGCTGGTAATAAAAATGTCGTTGCTATTTTTTTTACCACTACTGCATCTAAAAAATATATGAGCTTACGAAAATATGATCCAAAAATCGATATATGATGTGTCCAAATATAGACACATATAAAGATTAAAAACACTGGAACATAAAAATACGCTCGGACTAGTTTAACGCTTTCCTGAAACCGAAAAAGACGTTGTACTAAGCTAATTTTACAAAATGTATACTTTTTCAATACATTACCCGTTTTATACCCATTGAGGCGTGTATACAAGCTACTAACTGCATAGTTAAAAAGTAGATCAAAAGCAATGGCCATAATATCTCCTCTTCTGTGAAAGAGAGAAAAAATTATTTATAATCACGGACCAATGCGAATACATTTACAGGTGGTCTCGTCCGGTCATATGCAGCAGCAAAAAGCGCAGTTTGACATTTAATTGGGAGAGCTTCAATTCGTGCAAGTTATAGCTAGAAATATTTCATCCAGCAGAAACCAGCAAACATGAACAGTTGATCGTGACATAACAAAACAACAACAAAAAATACAAATTCAAATTGTTAGCCAATCAGAAACGTAACAGCTGTTTTACCTGCAAGACGAAAGCTTAGCAAATCTAAGATTTTTACAAAACTCTATTTCTGGCAGTTGCACAGTGGTTCAAAAAGGCCTTTTTGTTTAAAAATCACCTAGAGGTCACAAAACTAAACCGATTTGAAAAATCCAGACGGGGTTCTGTTAACATAATGAAATGCAAGGATTTGTCGCAGCGTTTTTTTTTTTTTAATTCTTGTTTCACACAAATTACACTATGTATATAGTTGCATGTCCTTTCATGAGTATAAAAACTGCATACTACAAAATTTTCTCCCCCACAATTATGAGTTAGGTTCAAAAACCCCTTTTTCTTGTTAAAATCACCTAAAGAGAGGGCACAAAACTGAATCGATATGAAAATTTGTAACGGGATTCTGTTAACAAAATGAAATGCAAAGATTTGTAAAAGCCCGTTTTTTAATTTTTTTTTTTAATTACACTGTGTACCAAATTTGTAAAATTCGAAAAATTTTGATTGCTTTCGTGAATTGTAGGCCTTGCCAAGCTTACAAAAACTGAATACTCAAATATTTTGAAAGGACAGGCAAATCATGGAATTACTTACTTACTTAAAATAGCCTTTAACCGCCTAGGCGATTTTGGCCGTCATGGAATTAACGAAAACATAGCGTAGGTAACATGTGTAAAACAAAAATTAAAAAAAAACGCCTCGACAAATCACTGCATCTCATTATGTTAACAAAACCCCGTTTAAATTTTTCAAATCGGTTGAGTTTTGTGACCTCTAGGTGATTTTGAACCCTGTTGGACCACTGTGAGTTGGTTGGGCAGTTTTCAACGAACACTCCTTTTGTTTGATATTTTCCGCGCTAGAAAACAAAATACAAGGAGCGTGTGTGCGTGCGTGTAGAACTGAATTCGCTTGAGACCACCTGTAAATAGATTCGCCTTGTCACGGACTCTGCAAACCCAACAAACATTTTTGAATTGTGTTTTTGATTTCAAATCCAATTTCAATTAAAGAATCAATTTGATATGAGATTGAGTCGCTTTTCAAATGAAAGATACTTTTTACAGCCCTATGCTGCTCGTTACCGGTAAAATTGCCATCGGCAAACAATTTTCCCTAAAATACGTTACCAAATAAAGTGGCTGCGATTCTGAGCAGATGGTAACGCTCTAATGGCAAAAAAACTCACCAGTGTGTGTGGTGGATTGAAAAGCAAACCACAACTCTTCTATGAGCATTTTACAGGCTTCTTTTGGTAAACGAAAACGTTGCTTGAAAATATTGGAAGGAAGTTGCAACGGATCATGACTGTCACGAAGGCTTTTCAAGTTGTGTCTCCGCTCCAAAATTTCATCATTTTCATCTTCTTCAGCCAGCAGCAATAGTATTAACGCGGACATTTTTACTATATTAAAGTAATTACTGGCGTTAGAAACGTTATACACAGTTTTTATTGTGATTTATTAACACTATATACCTGTTTATTTGTTTAATTTTCACTTTATTTTGTTCAATTGCACTTTCGCTTTTTTATTTTTCAAAGTAAACATCAGCTGTTTTATATTGATGTTACCACATGTTACCACCTATTTTGGTGGTAACGGTGTTACCAGAAAACTTTTGCCCTCAGAATACCAAAAAGGAGTAAAAGTTGCCGAGTGAATTTGTTTGCCGGTAATAATAAAGTTATTACCACAGTGGAATTGACCTGTTATTTGGAGTTCGATTCGCCGCCTGAATCAGGTATACTTTTTCGTTCAGATTTGATTTTTGTTTCGAATCAAAGTTCCATTTTCTTTGTAATTCGATTGCCTAACACAAACACAAATTTCTCTTCTTTGAATCGAATCACAAATAAAAAGAGTCTTTGATTTGGGCGAAGATTCAAATCACAAATAAAAAGTATTCCTGATTTGGTAGGCGATATGTTTGCTGGGTGAATAAAAATGCTTTCAAATTTTTAAATATACCTTCTAGTGAAAACTGGCTGGTATTGAACAATATATATAGCAAATATATGACCGCTGCTATGCTGAAGCACACATTCAAACAGACAGCACAAAGAGCCCAACAGCGCTTACTGCAAATGAATTCCATGACAGTGGTGGCGCACGTATCAACACAACAGAATTTATAATTTAAAAAACTTTGTTTTGACAAAATTGAGACACGCTTTTGGATTACAAATAAACACAAAATTCAAAAAGTTACGAAATTTTTTCTTTAATTAGAGCGTACGGAAATTAGTGAAAATATCACTATAATATAAATGTAAAAAGTTTGTGAATATTTGAAATGATCCGTTTTTTTTTTTTGAAAAGTTTTCTTTCTTGTATCAGTGTTGGTAAAATTTCGGCACAGTGATGTGACTTGATGTTGAATATTCTATGATAAAAGCGAATGTTTTCAGGGAATAATAACAGCCCTACGCCTTCTTGAGCGGTTAGCTGAGAGAACGAGAGGGTCAACTCAGAAGAGAAATGCCGGATTTAAGACAGAATCAACTATTTGAGACAACAGCTGAAAAAAAGAAAGAACGACCCATCAAGTAGTGGATTTTAGAGATGAAAGCCTGGTATATTATGAATAGCGTTATAAATTATAAATAAGCACTTTCCTAAAGCGATCCCACGAAATATGTGATAAACCACCCTGCAAACATCGACTACCGAAACTCACTAACACAATCATAAAAATTCCAACTCACTGATACCAATAAACCGAAAAAAAAGTTTTAGTAAAATTTTGGTAACGCTCCTTAAAAAATATCAATTTAGAAATGAGTTATGTTCCAGGAATTTTTTTACCATTTACATGGTTTTTACTAAAATAATACGACGTCTTGTGAAAAAAACTTTCAGTAAAGTTTCAGTATATTTCCACAATAAATACGAAATTCAAAACCATATCATACTTCCGGTATTTTTCAAGTATATAGCAAGAGAAATACTCAATATTTGCAACAATATTTGAAAATACGAGTAAGTACAAGTAGCAAGTTACAAAAAGATCAATTGATCACTCAAAAATTTTCACTTCATTCCAGAACACAATTGAGATAGACATCAACGAAGACGAGCCGTGCTCCCGAAATAAGTAAGCGTGTCTGCACACGGAGCGAATCGTCATAGACGCGTATTAGACGCTACATTCGAAATTTGTACGCTTTGTTGCTGAACACATATATTTGCATGAAGAGCTGCACACGAATCGGCAGCTGCACGAAAGTGACAAAGCATCAAAGCTACATGCTGCTCAGCGTATGACAATGCTGGTCGCCAGGCGTCGTACGCTTAGAAAAGAGCAAGAAGAAGCCTTTGTTTACATTTTTCATTTTCGATTTTTGTGTGCCGTGGCTTTGCTTTCTTTTTTTAAATAAAATTAATTGTTGCTTTTGAAAGAAAAATATAAAGTTTTCAAAATTTGCACAATCGGAAGAAAGATGAACGGGCATAACTGCGGAAAATGTGTTAATTAATTAAAATTGCAATTTTGACAGTTCTTTGTGTGCTTGTTTTCTGCAGCGTCGTGTGCAGATCTTGAGACGCAGGGAAATTCGTACTCAGTGAGATGACAAGATGCGCCTCGTCTGGGGACTGCCTAAGTAAAATAAATGAGTTAATAGTAAAATAAAGTTTGTGATGTACATAATTTTAAATAGGCAAGACAATTTCCACGTGAAATAGGCGTTGAAAAATAAGTGATTCGTTTGTTCCTCATCAACAAATATACGAAAGCATCATCGTGAAATAGGCATTCATAATTCTTAAATAACTAAGTAAGTAGCTCTATTTTTCATTTTTTTTTTTCCAGTCGCTGGGTAACATATCGACGGCTGGGTGGTATGATAGGGATAGGTATAGGGTTAGGAATATGGATAGGGGTAGTGATCGGGATAGGGAAAGTGGTATTGATAGGGATAAGGATAGAGGTAGTGATAGGGATAAGGATAGAGGTAGAGGTAGTGATAGCGGTATGGTTAGGGATAGGTATTAGTTATAGGGGTAGGGGTAGTGATACGTATAGCGATAGAGATAGGGGTAGTGATATGGGTAGGTGTAGTGATAGAGATAGGAGTAGTGATAGATATAGGGATAGGAGTAGTGATAGGTATAGGGATAGGGATAGGTATTAGTAATAGGGATAGGGATAAGAAAAGTATACAGGGTATATAGTAGGGTGATTCAAATAAAAAAATTTGGTTTTTTTTCGGTCTTACCCCCTGAAACTTTAGGTATTGACGAGAAAATAAGCCTTGCAAAAAATTAGCGCTCTAACTTAACCCTTAGGGGCGACTATTTTTTTTCGCCGTTAATTAATAATACTAAATTTTATACGTGTTACTGTGTATGTGTGTGCAATAGTACAAAACTCAGCCATTTTCAAATGGCTGTAATTATCTTCATAGTTAAGATAGTCGCACATGGCTTACATTTTGGAAGCTTCAAAGCTTCAACTTCAAGAGTATGTAGGTAAAAATATTTTCAAAAAAGTTTCAAAAATTAAAAGAAAATTTACTTTGAAAAAAATGCTATTTTTCCCCATACAAAATGTATGGGAAAGAGCGAAAAAAATAGCCACCCCTAAGGGTTAAGTTACAGCGCTAATTTTTTGCAAGGCTTATTTTCTCATCAATACCTAACTTTTTAGGGGGTAAGACCAAGTCGACATTTTTTTGAATCTCCCAAGTGTATAGGGTATACATATAATGTAAAAAAAAAAATTAAAAAAAAATAATAATCAGTAAAAAATTAAATTAAAATTTAATGTGTAATATTTATTTTTTTTCACAGCTGCATTTTCGACGTTAGGACGAAAAACGTTTGGAAAAAATGATGAGGAAATCAATTGATCTTGCCCAAAAAACATTCGAACATGTGAAACAGGCCAGCAGGCGAATTCCACAAACCTCCATCCATCTCCATCTCGTAAATGCTAAAATATGCTAAAATGCTTAAGCAAATGAACTCTCAGAATTTTAGGAGATGACGCTTATTTGCGATTCTGATCCACAATCCGCCTAGCTATGATAATAGTGCGTTATCTGCACTATAGATGGCGCGCAGGCATCACTGCAAGATGTCAATTTAGTTGTGATACTTTACAACTCAGAAAAGGCCAGAAGTAAACCGAAACGCCCGAAGTTACTAGCTACTAATCCCTTACTTTTCAGCGTTACTCTACTTTTTTAATTACAAAATAAATTCCATTTTCGGTAAAAAGATTTGTGTTTGTTTATTAAAGTCGGTTGAGAACAGATTTTAAATGGTTATATACACCTTAATTTAATTATTTATTGAGTTTTTCTCTATAAAATTGTTATACGGAAACAAAAAATGTTTTTTAGTTATAACTTTTAAATGATAAATAATATTACTTTTGTGACTCTGGATTATGATTTCTGGGACTGAAACTCGACTTTTGATTCTTCTCCCGACTTTTTGCAACGTGTTTTTTGCAGTTTTAGTAGGATAGAAAAAGATACAATTTCAAAAATTATGGGCAACTACATAATTAAATATCAATTTTTCTTATTACACTTATTTATTGTTTTTGAGTAATTTTAGGGCCTAAAACCACATAGTTCTACCCTTTTTCCTATTTTTTTGCGTTTTAGCAACAACTTTTTTTCGTCGCCAAAATTTGCCAGCTTTTGGAGAAAATTGGAGATTTTACGAGATGGCTAAAATTGCAGAATCGCAAATTTAGCTTAGTAGCTGTCAAAAACATCTTCCCTTGGTACGTTTGAGTTATCACGCTATGTCACAAGAGGAACGCCCCAGGGTGGTGTTCTTTCCCCGATTTATGGAACCTCACAGTCAACTCGTTGCTACGTGACACAAGCTGGGGGGGGGGGGGGGGGAGATAGTGGCATACGCAGACGATTTAGCTATTGCATTCAGGGGCAAGTTCCCACAAACTCTGTGTGACCTGATGACCTGATGCAAGTAGCACTGCGAGAAGTTTCGACGTGGTCCTCTCGCTGCGGACTTAGTATCAACCCGGGGAAAGTGGAACTTGTCCTCTTCACCAACCGGTACAAAATACCGCCACTAAGCCTACCAGAACTAGATGGCACGCGCCTGGGCTTGTCGGATAAGGCCAAGTTTCTAGGCATAGTTCTGGACAGGAAATTGGATTGGAAGGAGAATGTTCTTCAGCGCCAGAAGAAAGCTGGCATCGCTCTTTACACATGCAAAAGAGCCAAAAAATGGGGGCTCAGCCCTAGAGTATGCAGTTGGATCTACACGGCCATCATTCGCCCAATCATGCTGTATGGAGTCGTCGCATGGTGGCCTGCGCTGAGCAAGGCAACATACCTGAGTCTGTTGCGGAAAGTCCATAGATCCAATATGATCTGTATAAGCGGTGCGCTAAGGACAAGCCCTCCAGGTCATTCTGGGCATTTTGCCACTTGATCTAGAAGGGTTTTGGTCAGCGGCGGCATCAGCTCTGCGCCTAAGGGAAACCTCCAGTTGGGGTGCGGGTACTATTGGACACTCCAGTATTCTGGAATCTTACAGCTTTCTCCCTCTAAGCACAGATCGTTGTGCGACCACTACAGTCGAGGATAGCTGTTTCAAAATAAACATTCGCAGCAGAGAAGACTGGGAGAGGACGGATTGGTGTTCCGAAACAAATGGTGGCACTTCCATATACACCGACGGCTCGAAGTTGGACAACAGAGTTGGACGAGGGGTTTATTTAAAGGATTTGGACCTTGAGCTCTCCTTCAGACTACCTGATCATTGTAGCGTCTTCCAGGCGGAAGTCTCGGCAATCCTGGACGCCGCATCCTGGTTAAGCAAACGTGTTATCGGAGAAGATATCGCTATTTTCAGCGACAGCCAAGCGGCCATCAAATCCCTTGGCTCATACACGTTCAACTCTGAACTGACGCTCAGCTGTCGTGGATCTCTTCAGGAGATGGCCCAACAGAACCGCGTAAACCGCATATGGGTCCTGGGACATATGGACATTGAGGGAAACTGTAAGGCAGACGAGCTTGCCAGGCAGGGCACGACCAAGCAGGTTCTTCAGGATAAAGAGCGCTTAGGTATGCCGTTTGCCACATGCAAACTAATGCTGAAGGAGCACACACTTCGTCATCCAATCCGGTCATTGCCTCATTGGTAGGCATGCAGAAAGACTAGGTGTGCCCTACCGACGATTCTGCAGGAGTTGCAAAGATGATGAGGAGGAGGAAACAGTGGAACACCTCATCTGCAACTGTCCGGCTTTAAGCGGCGCGAGAACGCGCTTTTTGGGAGTTGCGTTCCTGGATCGCCTAAGCCAGATCGCGGAACTGGACATAAAGGACTTGATGGCCTTCATAAAGTCATCTAAGTGGTTCGAGGAGGAGTGACGGTGTCGGTTTAGTAGTGTCAGTCCCGGGATTCTGCTATGTGGAAAATCCCAACTACTCGGGTATTTTCCATTTGGCTGGGTCCCGGGACTGACTTTCCTTGTGTTGGTGGTATCACAACGGGCCTTTCAAAACTTGAACCTAACCTAACCTATTAGAATCTGCCTGAAAAAATAGTGTGAATGTGGAATAGTGAAGGAAACATCTAGTATATTTCAGTGAAACTTACTCAAAATTTACCAACAATATCTATGATACTATAAAGGAGAATACCATCAAACTACAAGTTTTTGAAGACATATTTTCATGTAAAATACTAGTAAATTAGTATTTGTAAAAATATTTTTACGTATTTAAAAATGAAATTATCAAGGAAAATATTGGTAAATTTTAATGAAAATTACCAAAAAAATTACCTGTTAATCTACAGGTAGTGTTCTGGTGGAATTCCTGGGATATATCAAAGAATTTGCTGGTATACTCCAGTTTTCGTATTTGATATTGTACTTTATTAATTCAATTCCGATGCCTATGCTTTTTAACTGAATAGCTATCTGGAAAATTACGGCATAATTACTGGTAGTGTGTTTGCTGGGCATGCAGCTTCCTAAAAATTTAGCTAAGCGACTAGTTACCCCTAACTCTTGAGTACATCTCGTAACTTTGCAAGGCCTATGAGCAACATTCACCTGTTCTATTCCTACTCGTATATGAAAAGAACGAGTAAATTATATTAGGGACATTCCACCCAAAAGAGGAAAAGTACCAAATTTTTTGAAATGCCATAAACTCCCATTGATCTGACAGAACTTTACATCAAACAGGCGATGTTAACATAATGTTAACATCACGAATACTAGGGCTGCACTACCAGTTTTATGTTTTGGACTGCAGGCATAAACAACCCGTATTGTAAAATCAATTTCTGGCGTATGTCCTATCCATCTCCTGTGCATCCTTAAATATTTGTTTACACATTTTCAGAACTTTTATTGCAATACAATTCTTTAAAACACATATAGTTTTGAAAAAGTTGAAGGATAATAAATTTTAACCCTGATATCATAACGTACCTACGTCTGCGAGGCGTATCGATTTTTTTCTTTTTGATCTACCTCTCGCAATTATTCTCTCAACTAACTCATATTCCCATTTATCTCCTACGTCACTCATAGCTTGGCAGTGATGATTGATTTTGCAAAGTAAGTTTCGTATTTCATGAAATATGGGCATTACATACGCCTGAGAGACGTATCGTTATGATTTAAGGGGTAAAAAATAGTGTGACGAATTCGATGATTCCTTGATTATTTTCCCTGAGTTCGATCACTGTACGTTAAATAAAACACTCAGATTCCGCTTAATAAATAGTACGCTTTATTTACTACTAAAAACCGTAGTACAATATCGCGGGTTAATTCACTGTTCAGTACTTCACTGTACAACACTTCAAAATAAACTGACTGACTTGCGTTGTCTTTGCGCGGTTTATATACCCTAGCAGACAGCAGCATCACAACCTAGAAATGTCTACACCTTTCTGGTTTATTCGTGCAACAGTGTTCTCGAAGCGTTTATCTATCGTCATCTCCTCTTTGTGCCACAATCAGACACATTTCCCGATCCGAACGTTGCTAGTCTCTCCAGGGGAACCACTTTCATTTTGTTCCGTAGCATTCCAACAGCCTGTATGCGGTAAACAACGTCGTTGATCCGTTTCACAACTCTGTATGGTCCTTCCCAGTTGCACTGAACTTTGGGAGACACACTTTTCCTCCGTTGTGGCCTGTTAAGGAATACTAAATCTCCTTCCAGAAACCCTTCTGTTTCCATTGCTTTTTCGTACCTGGTTTTCATGTTTTTGCTTATACTTCCGGGGAATGGACCAGCTTCATCCAAGGTAATCCTCTCAACCGGTGCATCTGAGTTGCACTGCCTCCTTAGACCATGACTCGTGGACCTCAGCACCTTTGCTCTGATGCACTCATCGCATTTGGCAATCCACTCCTTTACCGACTGGCCGTAACCAACCCAATAAAATGTCTGCTTAATCCTCTCCAAGGTCTTCTTGACTCCTAGATGACCTCCACTTGGATCGTTATGCATTTCCCTGAGCACATCAGACACCCGCTTCCTTGGAACAACTATAAGCTTCCGAGCGCATTGACCATCCTCACTCTCCCATATTCGATGCAAACAACCGGATACCATTCGTAAACTGTTCCATTGTGCCCAATATGACTTGGCAACTGGACTCGCCGCTGACATTTCTTTTCTTGCTGGTCGTTTGTTTCGCTCGAGCCCTCGGATCACACATGCCAGATCTGAATCTTCCTGTTGACTTCTCCAAATATTCTCAAGTAGGCATTTGTCTATCAAAGCCATTGGTCGAGGAGGTACCTTTGCATTTCGAGTGTCCTTGTGCTTCATCTCTAATGAAACTCCTTTGGTGTAATACCCAATGTTGTGTCCAAAGATCAGAGGTACTTTTTGGCCATTGTATCTCATAACTCTATTTCTCAGGTTCATGTGAATGTCTCTCACAGCCAAGAAGTCGCATTCCCAATCGCAACTTTGCACCGCACTTCTCCATGAACCAGCTTACTTTCACCAGTTACTGTCCGCAACTTTGCATCCTGCAATGGTCGTACTCTCTTTTGGACCAAGTCACTTCTAATGATGGAATGAGATGCGCCAGTATCCACAGTGAATAACCGCTCTTTTCCGTCCAAGAAACCTCTAACAGTAACAGTACTTGCTTTCCCTCCGACCTGCGACACAGAAACTATAGGGCATTCATCTTGGTCATCTCCTCCAGCGTTACCCTTACGTCCACAAGCATTGCCGAAGTCTCTGGAGCCGATGTTGCAATGACGCACCATATGGCCAGATTTTCCGCACTTGAAACATTTAATGACACCATCGCTTTTCTTTTGTGCTCCATTCAAGGCTTCCAGAACTTTGTTGATTTTTTCGACCAAGTCTGATGTCTCCTTTTCCACATGGCGAACCTTGTTATCTGGTTTACATAAAATCGAGGCTGTCTCTTGTAATAAAGCGTGTGATACCGTCTCTGCGAATGTCCTTTTGGGGTTTGCATATGCGGCTCGCTTCGTGTCTACATCCATTATTCCATTTATGAATCTTTGGATCTTTACCCTCTCGATGTATTCCACGGGTGCATCTGCGTTCGCCAAATGAGCTAACCTCTCAATGTCCCATGCAAAATCCTGCAATGACTCATTAGCCTTCTGGAAGCGATTCTGTAGCTCCATTTGAAATATCTGCCTCCTATGCTCGCTACCGTAACGTCTTTCAAGGGCTCCCATCAACGCTTCATAGTTGTTTCTTTCAGCGTCCGGAATAGTCTGTAAGATTTCGGCTGCAGGTCCTTTCAATGACACAAATAAAGCAGCGACTTTGTCCTCAGCGCCCCAGTTGTTCACAGCTGCTGTCTTCTCAAATTGTAGCTTAAATACCTGGAAAGGAACAGATCCGTCAAATGATGGAGGTTTTACCTTGGGTACGCTTGTGGAAACACTGTGACGATTCAGCTGCAACTCCTGGATACGACTTCTTAACGCATCCACCTCGGCCTCGACTTTCTCCTCAAGCTGCATTATTTTCTCGTCCTGTATTTTTAGCTGTGAGGACATACGTTCTTCCTGCTCCTCCAGCTGTAATGCTATTTTTGAAGATAGCCGGGCCTCCTGCTCCTCAAGTTGTGCTGAGATCTGAGATGTCATGTATGTCCTCTGTTCTTCCAACGCAGATGCCATGTGTGTCTTCTGTTCCTCCAACTTTGATGCCATGCGTGTCTCTTGTTGTTCCAACTGAGATGCCATGCGTGTCTCTTGTTGTTCCAACTGAGATGCCATGCGTGTCTCTTGTTGTTCCAACTGAGATGACATGCTTGTTGTTATGTTGTTTGACATCTGAGCCAAGGCAGCCAATAAAGAGTTTGTGTCCACATTTGCCACTGAATCCTGAGAGTCCTTTTGCTCTTCTATTTTCGTCGCTCCCTCTGCCGAAAGTTGAAAAACATGATCGTCAACATTGATTCCTTCCGCTTCCATAGCCTCTCGCAACCGTGATTGTAGCTCTGCTTTATTGCCCGTTGTTGACAATCCACGTCGTTCCAACTCGTTTTTGAGTTGCTGGATCTTCAACTCATTCAACTTTGCCATGTCCTTGTTATCCTTAAAATGTCCTTGTTATCCTTTTCAATGTCCTTGTTATCCTTTTCAATGTCTTTGAATTTATTTAACAATACCGCTTCTGACACCAATTGTGACGAATTCGATGATTCCTTGATTATTTTCCCTGAGTTCGATCACTGTACGTTAAATAAAACACTCAGATTCCGCTTAATAAATAGTACGCTTTATTTACTACTAAAAACCGTAGTACAATATCGCGGGTTAATTCACTGTTCAGTACTTCACTGTACAACACTTCAAAATAAACTGACTGACTTGCGTTGTCTTTGCGCGGTTTATATACCCTAGCAGACAGCAGCATCACAACCTAGAAATGTCTACACCTTTCTGGTTTATTCGTGCAACAGTGTTCTCGAAGCGTTTATCTATCGTCATCTCCTCTTTGTGCCACAATCGTAAACACGCGAGCTGCCTCTCCCTCTCTCGCTCTCACGTCATGTATGTAAACAGCTGTAGTTGTGGTAGTGACGCTAGTGGTGGAAGATGAGCGATTCTTGATAACATTCGCCACAATAGGGTTGAAAAAAGTATTAAAATAAAATATTAGCCGTAATAAAATTGAGTTTTGTTTGAGAAAAATTATTCAAATACTTGATGTATGCAAGATTTTTTTAATATGTAGTATCTAATTATGAGATAATTAATTATTAAATATACGCCTACCAGACGTATCGATATGATATAAGGGGTAAAAAATAACGTTATGAATGCAGGGTTAAGGGCATTACTTCCTTGCCCTTGAAGGAAAACCAAAAAAAAAAAAAATATATATATATTTAGGCAATATTTCAAATATCCTTATATATATATTCTAATGAATGAAAACTTGTTTTGAAAATGTTAAAGGCAATTCACGATTAATATCCCATTATAGTCCGGTCAAAATAAACATTTGAAAAAGCATTATGTTGCACAGAGCCAATTTTTTGTCAGGAGCCTAGTTTAACCCCCAGGAAGAAAACTGAAAAAGTCCCCATCGATCCCATTTGGCATAAAAAAGTTATTCGGGGACAAAAAACCAGAAAAATCCAAGTAGGAGGGGTTTTTTTATATTTTTTTTTCGACTTTTGCCCCCAAATAACTTTTTTTTTAAGCTATCTACAAAAATTTTGCTCTGTGGGAATAATAGTTTTTTTTGGATATTATGGATGGAGAAAAGGTGGCTCTACCTCGAGAACTATTTTACAAAATAACTATTTTCATTGTCGATGGGGAACTTCGTGACAAATAAACGGTAAAACAAAATTTTTCGACGCTTACTAAATTTTTCGAGAAAGATCATGAGAAGTCCGTATGTGGCAAATTCATATATGTATTTTCGTATAATTGCGACCACTTCGATAAGCGGCTGTCAGTTTACATAAATAACCACCAATAAGTCGGCGTAGATTATGATTGAACGTCGAAAAATCTATAGGTGTATTCACCACAATAAATGCCTAAATGTTACCTTGCTGTCAAATAAACCATTTTCATCCATATGGTTTTTTTTTGAAAAAATTCCATTGTCTGGGGGCCCGACAGGATTTTTGCCTACGGCCCCGACAGTGTTAATACGGCCCTGGATATATAATTTACTACTCCATCGCCTTTTTACTTATTTTTATTCAAAAAGATAATAATATATAACTTTTTGTATAAATCATGCAAAAAGAGTTAAAAAGAATACTGAAATGTTACATCCATGGATGTATCAATCCATGTTGAACGTTTAGCACCAATATGTGATACATCCGTTATCCATCTATATTTTCTTCTCCAGCAGCTTTGAGTTAATGTTTTTGAATAAAAAAGATAGTAATATGCATGTTTTGAATATTTTGGTTTCTTTTATTTAAACAAAAAGAATAAAAAATTAGCTATAAATCACTTAAATCCATATTGAACGTGTAGCGTCAATTTGCGATGCATCAATTCATCAATACGAATCGAGATCCATGGATGCTCAATTACGATGTAATGTGTGACGGCACTCTACAAAAGAAATATACCTAGGTCTAAAACTCACTGAATAATTCCACTCGAAATAAATTGTATTTTTTGTTAAAAATTTTAATTTTTTTGTACACTGAAATAAAAAGTTTGAAAGTGCACATTGAAAGTAACATATCAAAACCACTTTCAAATCGATTATTATAATACTGTAAATATTACAGTATTTACTGTAAAATTGGCAGTAAAAACATGTGATTTTTGAAAAATATCAATTAATGATATGAGTCCACTTTCAAATTTACAGTAATTCCTGTCAATATGATAGTATATTCGAAGAATGATAGGGGGTCACTTTCAAATTTGATATTACCCACTGTTGGACGAAAAATGACAGGGTTTACTGTTAATTTGACGGCCGTTTCTTGTAGATTTTTTTTCAGTGTAAAATTGTTTGCACGCACGAACGAGAGGATGTTGCCCCTTCGTGTTTTTTCACAAGAATGAAACGTTTTACTTGAAATGGAGTTACTGAAAGAGCTGGAAGTTAGATTTTTTGATGGTTCGCCATATTACCCGGCGAGCCATTTTACCTAGGCTTACCCTATATGTATGTATTTCACTTAGCAGATTAGGAAACTACACACATTAATAAGTCGATAGCCACAGGGCTACGCTGCCCGACCTGCTACACCACGAAAGAAGCCTAGCCTCTCTGGCGCGACGACAAAGATATTCCCCTCCCAATCCAGGGTGTTATGCGATACCGTGCCCATTGAACGATTGCAGCCGGGAGGCAAATCGTCGTTGTAGTCGAACGGAGCCTTTCTGATACCAATTTTTAAAATTTCTCAAGTTATTTACTAATTTGAGAATGAGAAAATATTTTTCTAGATTCGAGAAAAATATGTTTCTCCGTAAAGGAAACAAATACCTTAAGCACATAGTGAAACGGGAACATGCCTTCAATTTGTATATATAGTAGTATAGTAAACTATTTACATTTTTAAATTTTCTACCAAATACTTAGCCAAAAATTACGACAATTAAGTTTTTTTTTTATTAATTTATCCCATCGGGAGAACTGCCATTGACCAAAGCTCGATAATAAAAAAATACTATTGTGAAGATGATGAGTTGTATAACTGGAACAAAGAAAGAAATGAGAGTGTAAGAAAAACTTGTATTAAAGCTGGAAACAGAATCAGTCCGCCAATACGTCAGTTGCGTAAGTCAATTTTAGAGCAAATTCTACTTTGACGTATCCGTCTTATCTGGCGTTACGCATACAAACACCCGCAGTCTACTTTGCTACCAGTTATTTCGACGTACTGACGGATTGATTCTGCTGAACGCTTTAGTGTGCTATGTAGAGTGGTGGCCGAAAAAATAGCATCAACTTTTTAAAGGGCTAACAAAAAATAGTTGAACCTGATATGAATTTCCAAAGAACTTTTTTTACGCAGAGTTCAGAGCAGGTAAGAGCAGAGCAGAATAGAGCAGTTGTCAAAATAGAGATAAAGCAACTTGGAGCAACTCAGAGCAGAAATGCCATGAGTAAAAATTTCTCTGCTCTAACTTAATCCACAAAAAAGTGTTCATGAAACACAATTTTGTGAAATATCTTAACTTGCGTAAGCTAGAGCTTCTCAATAAACAAACCTATAACTGTGTCCAAAAAACGGCACAAAATAATCGAGATAGATATCGAGTTCCATATGGGTGTTTCCAAAAATGTGACAATGGCACAAAATTGGGACTCAGCCCCAAAATATGTAGATAGATCTACACGGCGATTATCCGTCCAATTATGCTATATGGAGTAGCGCTGAGCGAGGCAACTAACCTGAATCTGTTGGATAAAGTTATAAGTGCGCTAAGAACACCACCCAACAAAGCTAACCAGGCCATTCTTGGCTTTTTGCCACTCGATCTGGGGGGTATGTAATCCGATCCGAAAGAAATTTCTTTCGAATTTGGAAAAAAATGTATGTGATTTGACAGCTTTCGAATCGAATTTCCTTTCGGATCCGATTGCATGATAAATAAGGCCCCTGGAAGAGTACCCGGCAGCAGCAGCATCTACTCTGCGTCTAAGGGAAGCGTCGGGTTAGGTCGCAAGTACTACTGAGCACTCCAGTATTCTGAGATGTTACAGTTTTCTCCCTCTGAGCACAGATCGTTGTGCGACCACAACAGTCGGAAATAGATGCTTCAAAATAAAACATTTCAAAATAAAACATTCCCGCATTTCTTTTTACACCGACGGCTCGAAGTTATACGGCAGAGTTGGAGGGGGGGTTTATTCAAGGGATCTGGACCTTGAGCTCTCCTTTAGACTGCCTGATCATTGCAGCGTCTTCCAGGCTGAAGTCTCAGCAATCTTGGACGCCGCGGCCTGGATAAGTAAACGCGCTATCGGCGAGGATATCGTTATTTTCAGCGACAGCCAAGCGGCCATCAAAGCTCTTGGTTCTTACTCGTTCAAATCTGAACTGACGCTCAGCTGTCGTCAATCTTTTCAAGAGATGACCCAGTAGAACCGCGTTAGCCACACATGGGTCCCGGGACACAGGGACATTGAGGGAAAGTGTAGAGCTGACAAACTTGCCCGGCAGGGCACAACAAAGCAGGACGTTCGGGATAAAGAGCGTTTAGGTATGCCGTTTGTCACATGCAAGCTAATGCTGAAGGAGTACGCACTTCGTCAAGCCAACGAAAGGTGACTACAGTCCCCAGATCTAAAGATATTCACGCCTTAAGAAGAAGAGAAATCTCCCTATTAATAGGTACATATATTAACTGGGCACTGCCTTATTGGCAGGCATGCAGAAAGGCTAGGTGTGCCCTACCGACGATGCTGTAGATGTTGCAAAGATGATGAGGAGGAAACGGTGGAGCACTTCATCTGCAACTGCCCGGCTTTAAGCGGCGCGAGAACGCGCTTTTTGGGAGTTCCCTTACTGGATAGCCTACGTCATAAAAGACCTGATGGCCTTCATCAAGTCACCTAAATGGTTCGAAGAAGAGTAACGGTGTCGGTTTAGGAGTGTCAGTCCCGGGATTCTGCTATGTTGAGAATCCCAACTAAAAAAAAAAACTTATGACGGCGATATACCAACAGACAGACTTCCGAAATAATAATTATCTGTTTTATGAGTTTCAAAAAAACTTTTCAAATTCTGTAAGAAGACTAACCGCCCGATTCCCAATTTGTTATACCTGACAATTGGTATGCTCAGCCAACAATGGCAAGCGGAAAGCTTTTTTAGCTCACCATACAAAAGGTGAAAAGCTTTCAAGGAAAAAGCTGTCAGAAAAAATTAAAAATTTTATTTATTTACATATAAAAAACTAAATAAAAAAACGATGTGAAACGTTGCTGGCTACAGAAAATGTATGCCGCTCCTGGATTTTGCTGGAAAATTGAACATCAGTTGCTCAACCGTCTCTTCCGTTCGATGATTGCAGCCGAATCCTAATCTGGCGTAAGCTAGAGCAGCCCAATAAACAAACCTATAAAGTGGTTCGTTCCAAGGCGAATTCATTACAGGTGTCATCCTCCCATCATATGGTTTCTTCTTCTTCCTTGAAAATCGAATCGTAGCTGTAAATTGCTTATGTTGTTGCTTTGTCTGACATTTTCAGTTACAAGGAGTGTGTGGGTGTGTGTAGATCTGAATTCGCTCGAACCCACCTGTATGAATTCGCCTTGGTTCGTTCATTTGAAAAGGGTATGACATGTTTTTCACGCGAGAAGTTGAATTTTTTGAAAATTTTTTCGGTTTTTCCGGTTTTGACGTCATTTTTTTGTCACTAATTGAGAATAAATGAATAATTGGGCATGCGTAATCGAGAGGCATTCACTACTTAATTATACCAGTTTTATTTTTTGGAAAGGACTTCAAGTTTTTAAGATATGCAGCATAATCCAAAATCAAATTTTTTGGTCTCAAGCACCCTACAGGGGTACTATGTGTAAGAAGGCAGGTCAATTTGAAAATCACCCAGGTGACAAGAAAAATCGTGTTTTGGGGATCAAAATAAGATACTTTGCCGAATGAAGCATACCTCTAAAACCACAACGAAACGCATGAGATCAATGAACTTTCTTGAGAAAACCCTCTTCTTTGAGACGAAAAAATTGATGTGTCACACTTTAAAATCCGACAACAAATGCAAAAGATTTGAAGAAAAATGCAATTGGGTGACATCTAGGGTTGCCAGAAAAAAAAAATACAATTTTTTTAAATGTTTTTCAAAAACGCTTCATATGATTTTGGGGAAGGAAGTCCGAGTAATATGGCAGGTTCAACAGATTTTGACCAGAGCGAGATTGGCGTTAAAAGAGTATGACTCCAAAATTACCCAAAAATGATCCCAACATTACCACAAAATGATGCCAAATTAACCACCGAAATTACTCTAAATTGATCCTAACATGACCCCAAAATGATACAAAGTTGACCCCGAAATGGCTACAATAAACCCCAAAGTGTCAAAAGTACCCCAGGCGATAAAAAAAGTACCCCGGGATAGTCCCGAAATGGCTACAAATTTACTCCAAAATGTTTCTCAAATGGCCCCTATATGACCCCAAAATGAAATGTATCGTTCTCCAAGTCGCCGTCATCATTTTTGCAGAGGTTTGACCCAGGTTTAAAATCTTCCGTCATTTGTCGGATTTTTTTGAAAGTATTTCGAACGTTACTTCTATTGGCTAGCATCTCAAGCTCTTCGTACCACAATGACCTTAAAATGATATCAAAATGACCACAAGTTGACACCGAAATGACCCCAAAATGATTCTAAAATTACCCCATATGACGCCAAAATGGCATGTATTCTACCAGTTTCATCAGGAATATTTCCTATACCACCAGGAAACCTGTCAAATTTCAAAATGCTACTAAAATCAGTTTTAAAGTTATGACCAGTCGAATTTTCAAAAATGCCACCCTTAAAAATATGCCCATATCTCCATTTTTACTTACATACATAAGTTATCGTCTACACGGACAGACGGACGGACATGCCTTAATTCACTCCTCTTTTAAACCTAAGAACTTTCAAATATGGAACTCTCTATCTATCCAATTATTTTGTGCCGTTACGTACCACCGTTATGTGGACAAAATTATAATACCCTTGTACTAGTGCTAGTATGCTGGTAATAAAAATTTCGTTGCTATTTTTTTCACCACTACTGCATCTAAAAAATATCACAGCTTACCAACATCTACTCCGTATTCTACTATCACCACTGTTCTCCATTTGTAAATTAAAAATAATACAAACCAAATGGTAAAATATACGGCTGCAAGACCTTTCAATACAAGATACGATATGACTACTTTAACGCGTTCCTGAAATCGAAAAAGACGTAGTACCAAGCTAATTTTACAAAATGTGTACTTTTTCCATATATATACATAATATTTCTATATTGCGCCTATTGGCCCCTGGAACAGCCCCTGGATTCTCTAACTGTGAGGTTTGGAATGCACGCTTTTTCCCCATATATTTTAAATGATGAAAAAGTGAAAATTTTAAAACTCACTGTTAGAGAATCCACGGCCTGGTATACACTGAGAAAACGAGACGAAATCGTTAAACTTTTGTAAAAGGGCGGTGATGAAATATAGATATTTCAACAATTTCCCAATAAATGCATTTATTTATCCGTCGTTTTAAATTAAAAGTATTGCTTCACAATACCGTCGGTATTTACAGCAATGTGTCAAAAAGCACACAAAGAGTTAAAATTTTATAAATGAAAAAAATATTCGTGCTTCATTGAAAGCATAGAAAATTCTTTCATAGGTTTCACACCAAGTCCTAAAATTCGAATTTATTTCATATAAGTTTGCATTGAAATAAAATGTTCTATATGGAAGTATAAATATATGCATAAATGGATACTGAGAAAGGTTTCCTTCAAGCTGGGTAGTGACCTAAGGTGTTAGACCTTCTAGCATACAAGTCACTACAGTATTGTGAGTTCGACTCTCAGTATGCCGGGAAGAAAAGTCCATGAAGAGATGTAATTCCAGTATCATCGAAACATATGTCGGCTTGTTTGCACAATTTTTATAAAGGAGATGGTGACCCCTGCGGTACCCTTTGCGACTATTTTTTCAACACGCTGCTACAGTTCATGGTTCAATAACACAGGCCGACAAAATGAGACCAAAATTTTTGACCATAAACAAGACCATACTTTCCTGAAGGTTTTCGATGTGCTGAATTCAAATCTGGACGCAGAATTGCTCTATCTTAGCGAAAAAAAAGATATTTGAGCAAACTCAACGCCATTCGTAAAAGGGAGACTTCTTCTTTAAGATGCAATGTTTGCTTTAAAAAAAAAAATCTGTCGTATATATATAACCTCAAAAATAGGCAAAAACGGTGTTTTTTGCACTTTTAGGTTAGGATATCTCAAAATCTTGACGTGATAGAGAAATTCTGCGTCCAGATTTGAATTCAGCGCATCGAAAACCTTTAGGAAAGTATGGTCTGGTTTATGGCCAAATTTCTTGTGGGCCTGTGTAATCTATGGTTGAACTGACAGCTGTGGCTAACTGTTCTTTCATGCACAGTTAGATTTTGATCACTTAAACTATCACCCTTTTTGTTTTCTTGTTTACATTTTTTTGCATAGTTCGTGGAAAAGCTACGGAATTCGTTTGCGTGTTTTAATGAGTTTTAGTTAATTAAAAAAAAAAAAAAAAAAATAGTTATGAAATGAAATTTAGTGAGCGCTTTGTGATAATCTCGTTAGAAAATGTGTAAAAACAAGTAAAAGCCACTGCCACTGCTTTTGACACAAAAATTCGGGCCAAAACGGCAATTTCGTATTTATTTACCATTTATTATTTTGCCATGCTACAGTTCACTAAAGCGTTAAGCAGAATCAGTCCGTCAATACGTCATGGGCGTGACGTACGTCGAGACAAAATGTACGTGCTGCACAGGGATGGCACATAGCGATTGACGTGCGTCATGTTGAAATACACAGATATGTCAACAAAATAATTGGCGCAAAACGAAAATTATTAAAAAAACATAACAAATGCAAAATTTCGGTTAAAAACATGGAAAATATACAAGAAATGTTATACATAATAACGGAAAAGTTAACAGAAAATGTAAGTAAAGTACATACAATTGATCACAGTTTACAAATTAAATCTAGACAAAGCATGATATAAAATATTAGGTAAAAGCATTTGAACTTAACTTTACTAACATTATAGTTTATAAAGAGTATCAGTATATTATAGGCATAATTAAGATAAATAAGCTCAGTAGGGAACTGATGCGTGGTGCCCAGAAGGGGGCACTTGAGCCAGGAAGGACTCTATAGAATAGGCTCAGTAGGGAGCTGATGCGCGGTGCCCAGAAGGGGCATTTGAGCCAGGAAGGACTCAGTAGAATAAGCTCAGTAGGGAGCTGATATGTTGTGCCTAGAAGAGGAAATATATTAATACTAATATCGTTACGTATTTAAGACCGTAAGTAGATATTTTTGAATACAAAGCAGCGAGTCGCAGACATCAATATTCTTACAGTGCTTGTTGTAATCATAACTCAAGATTCGGAGAGGTTCATGCAACTCAAAATTGGTTCTGCATATGTTTAAGTAAATTGGTTGGAAATGTCTGGAGGGTCTAATGGGGACATTAAAGAAAAGTTCGCCAAGCAAGAATGGGCTATCTATTATCCCTTTTGTGAGTTTCACCATAAATAACACTCCAAGCATTTCCCTACGACTTTGCAAAGTAGGAAGCTGTATAAGTTTCAATCGACTACAGTAGGAAGGAAGATTCATAGACGGGTCCCATGGTAAATTTCTTAACGCAAAGAGCAAAAATTGTTTTTGAACCGACTCCAGCTTATCACAATGTATTTGGTACTGTGGGTTCCAGATTATGGAAGCGAATTCCAGTAACGGCCTTACCAAAGAATTAAAAAGAGCTTTAGTAACATAAGGGTCATTAAATTCTTTAGACCACCGTTTAACGAACGCCAGGGTACCTTTGGCTCTATTCACGCACGATTCGATATGTAATTTAAAGTCCAGTCTAGGGTCCATTGTAACGCCTAAGTCAACAAAACTAGTGACTTGTCTAATAGTATAATCATCAATAGAGTACTCATATGATTGGTAGGATTTTCTGGTGAAGCACATATACTTGCACTTAGGTAAGTTCAGTGACATAGCATTCACATTGCACCATTCAACTAGCCTGCACAGATCTGATTGAAGATGTACCCTATCATCTAGTGCACGGATAGGCATAATCAGTTTAACATCATCGGCATACATTAAGGGCTTGCAAAACTTGAAAACATTAGGGAGGTCATTAATGAACCAAAGAAAAAGAACAGGACCAAGGTGACTTCCCTGTGGAACGCCAGAAGTCACATCTATAAATTGAGACTTGCAATTATTAAATATAACTTTTTGCTTTCTCTCATTTAAGTAAGACGATATCCATTCGAGAAATAAAGGTGGAAACCCCAGCTGGTCAAGTTTGAACAGCAGGATAGAATGAGACACTTTATCAAATGCCTTACTAAAATCTGTATATATGACATCCGTTTCACAGTTGGCCCTAAGGCTTTTGAAAACATGTGTTGTGAACTCGAGCAAGTTTGTCACAGTAGACTTACCCTTGCGAAACCCGTGTTGTGATAGGTCCAAACCCGAAGAGACTGAGAAGGCTAATTGCATAGTGACAATAGATTTGAAAAGTTTGGGAATAACACTGAGCTTTGCTATTCCTCTATAGTTCATGATATTTGATCTACCTCCATTTTTATATAAAGGAATTATAAATGACTCCTTCCACTTTTTAGGAAATATTCCTTGCTTCAAAGACGCGTTAAACAAAGACGTTAAAGGTCGACAAAGGAACTGAGCACAAGTCTTCAGCATAACTGAGGGAATTTCATCAGGACCACTGGAATACGAGCTTTTCAGATTTGCAAGATCCACTAGTACCTCGTTATAAGAAATAAAAGGAACCGGTGTTGAATTAAGGGAAGACAATTTGTAAGGATAATCCAAAGGTCTTGAATCCAATTTCATCGCCATCTTGAGAGATCATTAAACTTCATTACTGAGGGAAACCCTTTTACCTTCCTTTTCGAATTAACGAAGCTGTAAAACGACTTGGGGTTAGAGAGCAGTTGCTTCTTAATATTTTTCAAATAATTCTTGTAACACTTTCTGTTTAGGCTATTATACTTATGACGCAAAACAGAATAAGCCGAATAGTCAGTAATTAATCCAGACAATTTGTATCGCTTAAAACAGCGCGACTTTTGATTTTTTAGGTGATTCAGTTCTTTTGAGCCCCATGAAGTATTAAAGGAAACCTTAGAGCGCTTCACAAAAGGTACGCATTTAAGAAATATTGAATGCGAAATTTTATTAAAATGGAGAATACTTTCTTCAATATCACCAGAGTATTCTGGCCACGTTATTTTTGAGACTTTCATGATAAGCTCAGAAAATTTTGCTTTTTTAAACAGAAATCTGCCAGCAGGAGCTTTTCCTGTGGTAAAACTTTGTCTCGAAGGACAATACGATTCAATACTCATCAAGAGTGCAGGGTGAAATACATCTTCAGGCAAAACCAATGGGTCACATCTGGTTATTGGGCAATTTGACGAGTCGTCTGTAAAAATGAGATCAAGGTATTTACCAAGACTATTATGAATGCTGTTTAGTTGACTAAGACCACTATCAGATAGATCATTTAAAAACTCATAAAATATATCACGGGAGGAAGTAGGTACGAGGAGCCCATCCGTGAGGCTCCACGTCACACAAGGTAATTTTGAACGATGATATACTAGTATCATGCGTAGAGTTAAATTTCACTAACTTCAAGAAAGAAGGCGAAAGTTTAGATTTAATGTAACTTTCTAAATCCTCAAAAGTAGTTTCTTTAGCAAAGCGCGAAACAAAAATGGATTTCGGCCGAGGGACAACAACTAGCTTTGTAAGTAAAGCATTCCCAGAACTAGGCCCAGGTTCCTGATTCTCAATAACGGGAACAGGAACAGGTGGAATGGGGGAAGAGGTTTTCCCAGCAACCTCCGTAGAGGCTTGCACAGTGGTATGCGAAGTAGTTTCAGCAGGGGCTTGCGCAGATGTTTTTGAAGTGGTTTGCGCATACGTTAAGACGTTTTCATCTGCCTCCACTGCATTTGACGTGGTTTGTGCAGTCTCCATAAGGGCTACATCACCCGTTAAAGCTCTAGACCTGGTGACGCGGGCACTAGCTGCCGGTTGTTGCGGGCTCGGGGAATTAAAAGAGATCAAAGGGTTCTCACAGGGACCAAGGCTACTCTTAGAAAGCTGGGAATTCGTCGATACCTGCGTTGCATTAGGCAGTTGTGGCGAATCTAGACGCTTAAAAGAAAGAAATTCCTCTTCGTATTGAGAAAATTTTTTGGTAAGGATACTCAGCTCCTTCCCGATTTCCTTAAAACCATTTCTCAATGTCCTATGTAACTTGCTAATCTCAATGTCAGTTACGTTACGTTTAGGACATGACCAACGAAGTCCTACTCTTTTATTTATTAGGTCTAAGGCCCTACCGTTTATATTAGCGCATTTTAGGGGCGCCATGCCGTCACAAAGCCAGCAAGAAACAAACTGATCAGAATCGTTTCTTACTTTACAATTGGCAACAATGCAGATCATGATGACAAAAAAAAAATCTGATATAAACGGCACTCAGAGAAACGATAAAAAAGTTATTTATGAGCACTTGTTTAAGAAACAGCCAAATTTACCGAAAGCGATAAATGTAAATAGAAACAACAAATAGCGGGCACAGCAGAAAGAAAGAACAATGCACGCACCCAAACACAAGAAAAAATATAAATAAAGAGTTATTTTGGAGCTCTGGCAACAGCTGTATATAAACAGGAACAGCAAGCAGCGAACAGCGGACACAGCGGAATGAAAAGTGCACACACCAAATTAAAAGCGGCAAACACCAACAATTATACAGCAGCTTTTATATTCGATGAAATATTTGCGATGATAAAATAACAAATAAAGTCACTAAGTTTGCTACTTATATTCTGATAAACACCGCTATAGCAGAGTATCCAATTAATAGTTTTTATTAAAGAACTAAAAGAAGTTTCATTAGTTAAATTAATGTTAAAAACAAGAAAAATCACAGAGCGATTAAAAACACGTCCGCACCAGACAGAGTTGCCAAACAACATTCTGCTAATAGAAGCAATGGAGCTTTTCAGGCGGCTTTACAACCGCAGATGGTGGGTACGTCCATTTTTACAGGACAGGAACACGGCTTTTTTGATGTGAATTTTGCATTCCCTGAGGAGTTCAGAATTAATATTAGAATGGAAAAGCCCATATTTGATCTACTGCTGAACCTGCTTAGGGAAAAACTAACCAAGCATTCAAACCGCAAACCGCAACAATTTTCACAAATGCATTGTCAAATTGGCGGTAAAATTGAATTTGACATTTTTCACGCAGCTGCCGTTCCGTCAAAATAGAATGCCAATCCGTTGACTGATACTTTGTCAATCTAGCGTTTTACATGCAAAATGAACACATCCTACTCGGCTGTCAGTTTCTTCCTTTTCCGGCAAGTATGTGACGGACTGATTCTGCCGAAAGCTTAACGCTATCAAAGTTGGCGCCTGCGCAGAACTTGCATTTGGATAGTTTCGTGTACGGCTAGGCTCACAGTGCAACCGACTTCGGCCGTCCGGCAGCAATCACACATCCGCACACATGTTTTAAATGAGTTCTGCGATTTCACCCGAATGTAAACAAACTTTGGCCTCCTGATAAAATAGAGCGCGCTCGAATTTCTCTGATGCCGGATGAAAAAGTCGGTTGCAGTGAGAGCGTAGCCTAATAATTATGAAGATAGGATAGGCGCAATATAGAAGTATTATATGTATATATGACTTTTTCAATACATTACCCGGATTATAGCTATTATGCATAGTATACCAAGTGTTATGCCCACAACTGCAGTGATCAAATACGTGTAGCAGAAGACGGTCGCTACCATTTCTGTGAAGGAAAGAGAAAATGTGTTAACAACGACGGACTCTGCAAACCCAGCAAACATTTTTCAAGATCCTTTTTGATTTCAAATCCATCAATTTGATACCTACCTATGCGATTTGAGTCGGTTGTCCATGTTTTCTGTAAGCCTCCCACCTCCCCGTCTCTTTCTTTCAAAATTTGTATGATCATCTCATTACGTAAATTGAAATCGTTTCGAAATGCGCTAAAAACTCGATTCATCCTTATTCTATTTAAATTTATGTTAATTTACTGGCGGTTACACGAGGTTATTAAAAAAATTAACTTTTGTCGCTGTCCGACTTTATATAAAATTCACCTGACTCATTTGCGTATCTTAAATGTTTGCTGGGTAAATAAAAATGCAATCAAATTTTTAAAAATACCTCTTTTATCCGAATCTTCCTTGCTTGGCTTTGAATTCTTGCTGAGATTGATTAATGCTATTATCGTAAGTACGACCACAGCGTTATACATAAACAAATCAAAATATACAGCACAAATAGCCCAAAAGCGCTTACTGCTCTTACTCCAACTGAATGCCATGACAGTGGTGGCGCACGTATCAACACAAAAGAATTTATAATTTAGAAAATTTTGCTTTGCAAAAATTAGCACACGCTTTGGGATAACAAATAAACACAAAATTCAAAAAGTAACGAAAATTTTGCTTTAAATAGAGCATACGGAAATTAGTGAAAATATCACTATAAAAATAATATCACTATAATATATAAAAAGTTTGAGAATATTTGAAATGATTAATTTTTATTTGAAAAGTTTCCTTTAATACAGTGTTTGCTTTTACACTGTGTTCTTTAACGAAAAAAATTTCAAAAATTCTCTTTTTTTGTATGTATCAGTGTTGATTAAATTTCTGAAGAGTGATTTGACTTGATGGTGAATATTCTGTGGTGAAAGAGAATGCTTTCAGGGAATAAAATCAGCCTACGGCCTTCTTGAGCGGATAGTTGAGGGAACGAGAGGGTCAACTCAGAATAGAAATGCCGGCTTTAATCAACTACCTACTTGAGACAACAGCTGAAAAAATAACGAAATGGTAGCGTGACAAATTATATATAGGTATGACGTTTTAAACACTTTCATAAAGCGATCCCACGAAAGTAGTAATAAACCTGACTCTCACTTTTTGTCTAGCGTTCAAAGAGCTATTTCATCTCCATTCAAAGAAGAAACTACCTACTACGGAGTGCGGTTGACAGTTTACATTTGAATTCAGAAAATGGCTAGGCGCATATTCTCCCCTTCAAGATAGAACCAGATCCCAGAGCCTTTAGACGTGACTTATTTTATAATGGATGAAACAAACACCGATCGATAGTCCTCCCCGAATCCAGAAAGAATGTGAAAATTTCAAAGCTGTACCAATGACAAGGGCCTAGAAATTTTGGTTTAAAGTCGCCAAAAAATTACCCTAACTTGACTTACTTTATAATGGATGATTTTCACATATTTGACGTAGATTACCACCCCGCGTCAGTATCAATTGTTTTTAGACCCATATCAGTGACAGTCTACAGCCAGACATCCCCTGTTTTAACAATTTCACGCATTTGGGCTACTTTGGCTGTTTTTAATACCCGATTTATTATTTTATATATTTACCACTATATTTATAAAAGTTAATGATGTTTTATAAATCGTTTTAAAATGACATTATGCTATTATTTTTATTTTAATTAGCTTCTATTTTTTTTTTTTAATTTTAATTTTTTTTTCGTTTTTGGCTGGGTGTTGGTATACAGATCTGAACCGGTTCAAGTTTTATAGAGGTGGTTCGAATCACTGAACCGAACCACACAAATTTTCTGGAAGTGGTTCCAACCACTGAACCGAACCATACAGATTTTTGAAGTGGTTTGCATCCCTGAACAGAGCGCTAACCCTGCAAAAATCGAGAGTACTCTATTTCCTATCCAAATAGTACTCCAATGTGAGCATCAGAGTACTCCAAATGTAATCCTTTTTCATACAAAATCGTGCTAGGACTGGGCCACCTACCTTCGCTTTGTTTCTGCTACTCCATGGAGTATCTACAGTCAGAGTACTTTGCAATGAGTTATAAGGCCATATAGCTTTATTGCCTATGGCTTTATAACACTGCACCATATTAGCTATTTTCGGTCTTTATTTAGTAAACTACCTATTTACACTTTGAAATTTTGTACTAAATAGGTACTTAACCTAAAATTACGACAATTGAGGTTTTTTTTTTTTAAATAATTTTATCCCTTTGTCTTCAATTTAAACGGGAGAACTTTTAGCGGCCATAGATCGATAATATATAAATACTATTATGAAGAGGATGACTGTTACAACTGGAAAAAGAAAGAAATAAGAGTGTAAGAAATACTTGAGTTAAGTTTGCTATGTAGAGTGGCAGACGAAAAAATAGCACCAACATTCTAAAGGGCTGACAAAAAATATTTGAACCTAAATAAATTTCCAAAGAACTTTTTTTATTTAAACAAGTAAGGAAGTCTAAGTTCGGGTAAACCGAACATTAAATATCTAGCGGAAGTTTTCAGAACAGGATAAAAATACCATGATGAATACATTCCCTGTATCACCAGGAAACCCGCCAAATTTCATCATTCAGTTTTAAAGTTATAACCAATCAAATGCCCCCCAGAAATGAGCGGTGCCACGCCCAATTTTGAAATTTAACAGAAATTCACAATAGAATGGCCAGGAGGATTTACCTACCAAAGTATACTATTTTAGCTATTTACTTAAAAAAAGATGTGCATATCAAAAAAAGATATGTAATAGAATGACCAGGGGGGCTCATCTATAAAATTAAGTATATCATTTTAGCGATTTCAGCTTCCGAGATATGTCAATATGTGGGATTTTCGAAATTTTCGATTTCGAAAAAGGGGGCGTGGCTACCATCCGATTTCGCCCATTTTCAATAGCAACCCACCTTGGCCAGAAACTAACCTGTATACCAAATCTCATGCAAATGTCTCAATTCTTATTTAAGTATCGTGTACAACAGACAGACGGAAGGACATGCCTTAATCAACTCCTCTTTTTAACCTAAGAACTTTCATACATGTATGGAACTCTATATCTATCTCGATTATTTTGTGCCATTACGTAGCACCATTATACGGACAAAATTATAACACCCTTGTACTCATACTAGTACCCTGGTAATAAAAATTTCGTTGCTATTTTTTTACCTTTACTGCATCTAAAAAATATCCCAGCTTACCAAATGTTATTATCGCACTTACTGCTTCGTTGTGGGAAATTAAACACCATATAACGCTAATTCCAAGAACTACGATTAAAAAACCATTCCATACAAGATAATATTTGACTAGTCCAACGCGCTCCTGAAATCGACAAAGACGTCGTACTAAGCTAATTTCACAAAATTTACATCTTTTTAATACATTACCCGATTTATATCGCTTATGCATAGCATACAAATTGGTATGCTCCAAACTGAAATCAAAAGAACAGAGGCCAATAATCCGGGTTCTGTGAAAGAGAGAAACAATGAGTTAATAATCACGGACCATTGTGTAAAGTTTAGCATAGACGTCAAATTTCAAGGAGAATTTAACACCTGATAACCGGGCTTCTTAAAAATTATTTTTCAAATATTGAAAATTCATTAATTTTACCTGTTCAAATTGGCTTCGAATAAACTTAAAAACAACCGAGTTGGAAATGGAATTGGAGTTTTGTATGCATGCCAGTCTAAATGCTAGTTCAAACAATTTCTGAGAGCCTAAATAGAAGTTCGGTTATCGAGAAACCCTACAAGGCTCTAGCTTTTTTTGCGGAGTTAGAGCAGAGAAGCAATTGTCAGCCAAGAAAAAATAAATTTTTGAAAACTTCAAAAAAACTAGCTTGGAAGAAAAGCAACGTTTGAGTATATGTATGTACATATATTTGCATTAACTTTGAGGATTTAAACAAAACAACCAAATAAATAGAAACTATCGAGATTCAAGTGTTTCATGGCATTTCTGCTCTGAGTTGCTCTATTTCTATTTTGACAGCTGCCCTGCTCTGCTCTAACCTGCTCTGAATTTTTTTGATCAGTACCTAAAGAGATCTATTATTAACAGTTCCGGGGCAAAAAATGCGCATTGCCTACACTTTGAAAATGTCACTTTTTATGAAACGAAAACAAATTCGTTTGAAATTTTTTGAATATTCAAAGTAGACATTTATTTCACACAGCCAGATATTCAAATTCAAAGCAAAGCAAAGCCAATTCAATTCAATTCAAATTCAATATGAATGATTCATTTGTCGTTTTGGATGGAGTCATGCAGAGGTCTATTAGATATCTTACATATTGACTAAGTGACAGGCGTTACTTAGCTATGCTTGATGACGGCGAGCTTCAAATGCGACCCTGCGTAGTAACAAGCAAATTTCCATGAAGGCTTGGAACTATTTGGAAGCCGGCTTCCAGTGCGGCTTATTTAGGCGCTGGGCGCCATACTTCTTTCCTTTTTCACTTTGACCAGCCAACGCAGCGGATCGTAATCATCAATTTCATCATCAGCACTATCAACAAGCAACTTTTGGCATACATATCATCAAGCATAAGTATAATATTTAAAACTCAGTTCTCTCTCTCGATCTCTCTGTAAATGAATATTTAATTTGCATATCATAAATGCCTTTTGATGTTGAATAATTAATTTAAATAATTTAACTTGAAACTCAAATGAGTAAATGAATTAACGTAGTTTAAGGCCAGTTTTATATACTTAATATTAGTGAATAAATCATTGTTCATATTGAATTGAAATTCACTTCCCAATATTTCTTTGGAAATAATCTCTCTCTCCCGTTGTTCACACGTAAGTTTTCTCTCTCTCTCTACAAATCCTACCTGGATTTAACATTGGTCCTTGCGAGCCAAATTTGGATCAGCAAATTGGCAAGCAAAAAATTCCCTCAAATTTCTCATAAAAAACTATACGTTAACAACACTGGCCTTAGCTGCGCGCTAAACGAACAAACCCATTCCATTCCCACTCATTCTCATTTTGACAGCAATCATTCATTTTCAACAACAACCGCAGCAACAAGTGGAAAGAAAAAGTGCGCAAAAAAAAAAAAAATTGGAAAAAATAAATTTTTGTGAAAAAAGTTAACTAAAAGAGTAACTTAAAAGACGTGGAGTGGATTAAATTATTGTGTGCCTGCTGCCCATCGAAGGACTGCAAATTTATTGTGGAAACGAGGAATCGTAGATCACCAGCAGAAATATCACCATCCCAGCAAACTGCCCAAGCAAGCAAGTCCCCAGCGCAAAAATAAGGTACCACGCAGGAAAATTAGACGTCTGCATTCATACATAAATTCTGAATAAAATATGTCCGGGTGAGTGAAAAAATTTTGCAAAATAAAATATAAAATTCCAACGGCATAAATACCGCTACATGAAATCATAATTTTACAAGTGAAGACGTTTTTTGGTGCATTGTTTTTGCTGTTTTGCCGGCACGAAACCGGTAAACTTTTACATATATATGTGTATATGAGAAACAACCCTTTTCATATTTCATCATATTCGAGAATACCCAACCTACCATTTCGATCCCTTTCACTTTAATGCTACAGAAAAGCAGAAGTAAAAATATTGGGAAAATTGTAAGAAAATCGCTAATAAAAGCGTAAGTAAATACTATCGAAAGATAATAGTAGGGGTCTTTCAAATTATTTTGGAGCAGTACGCAGTATTTTGCATCGGCGTACGTTATCAACGCGCTTATTATTTTTTCGTGATCCAGTGCATCAAATCTCTCTTAGTACCTCATTTCAGCCCAATTTCCCTCTATAATTCCCTACAAATCTCTAAACAAATTTTTCAAAGTCAATCTCTCATCTGCCGAGTTCCGAACATTTGGTGTGCGTTGGGTTATTAGTAACATACCTTAAGCGGCAGTTAACGGCGACGTACCAAACGTAGGAGTTGTTGCCGTAAACCGTACAAATACACCATAAACTGCAATAATCGTTGATTGAGTTGGATTTCATTGTACATTAGCGTGCCACAGCGGATTAATATTACGAAAAATTCTCTCTCGGTGGAAAATACCACTTTTATCAATTTTATCGATTTTCATCTCTCTCATATCCCTCCTTTCGTAAAATATCAACATGGCACTCTCAACAGCAATGATGTCCAAATTTATTTTCGATTCAAATAATGTAGTTCAACTCTGCAGTTCTTTCGGAGCTGATAAGCTAGAGGAACAATCGGCCACTCTATTAAATATAAAGTTACAAGATCTCGAGAGCCGATGGGATATGCTCAGAGAATCCTATGAAATTGTATGTCTGGCTGAAGAGACTACAGAAAACAAGGAGTTTAAAGAAGAAGCCAATAACAAATTTCACTTGTGCTCCGAAACATTTTATATCTGCAAAGCGCAAATATTAGATCAGGTCCAAAGTCTCCAAAACACAGTAGGCGATAATAATATCATCTCCCGTCAGTCTCTCTCTACCTCTTTCGTCCCCAATCCTATGCCCTGCATAAAGGTACCTCCTTGCGATACCGAGATTTTTTACGGTACTTATGAAGATTGGCCCAGCTTTCGTGACATGTTCACAGCTGTTTATTATAATCACCCCAGGCTAACTCCCGCACAAAAGCTGTTTCATTTAAGGAATAAAACGCGAGGAAAAGCTGGTGCGATCGTAAAACAATACACTATTTGTGATGCGAACTTTTCTTTAGCCTGGGAGGCGCTTAAAAATCGTTTCGAAAATAGACGCATTCTCATTGATAAGCAGCTAAAGACTCTCTTTAATATCTCACCTGTCACTACTGAAAATAGCGAAGGAATTCAGAAAGTGCAAAATACGATTAATGATTGTTTAGTAGTTCTCACGGCTCAAGGAGTATCAGTCAAGGATTGGGACCCTATTCTCATTTATCTCTGTTCTTCCAAGCTCCCAGAGGAAACACTCTCTCTGTGGGAGCAGTCGCTAGAATCCCGAAAAGAACTTCCCAACTGGTCCCAAATGAACCAGTTCCTAACCACTCGCTATGAGGTAGTTGAACGTCTCCAGGGTTATAAAGGCGCTAAACCACGCACCTCTATCCCACAGAAATCGACTCCCAAAGTTCAAGCGTATCATTCTCAAGGTATTAATCCCGCAGTAAAATGCAATTTATGCAATTTAAATCATCCCATCAAATCATGTCCTGAATTTCGTAAAATGAGTGTTGCTGAACGTAATAAATTCGTGGAGCGATATCGATATTGCAGCAACTGCTTAGCCTACAATCATGCTGTCACTAATTGTTCGAGTACATATAGGTGTTTCCATTGTAAGAAAAATCACCACACCATGTTGCATTCCGAATCTCCCATCAAACCCTCATCAAAGGCAAAGAATAGGACCTCTTCTCTCTCTAAAAATACAACAAATCTGTTGCATACTGAATCTTCCCAACCATCGAGGCACCCTATCTTTGACTTATCTGACGGCAAGTGGGAAGACTCTCCATCCACCTCTAAAAATGACCCCGTTAGCGAATCCCAAATCCAAGCAAACTTCTCTACAAATAAGGGAAAAACCCTTCTCCCAACCGCCCAAGTGCATATCGAGCACATGGGTTCTCTACATTTGCTACGGGCGCTAATAGATCAGGGGTCACAAAAAACTTTCATCTCGCAACGGATTCAAAACCTCCTTCAATTACCTACCTACAAGGAAAACTTTGCAGTGACAGGGATGGGCGGAAAAGTTGTGGAAAACGCAAATCGAGTTTGCCAACTTACACTTGTGTCGAAAAGGTACAACACTCGCATCAACACCAACGCGATTGTGCTCAAACAGCTCACCAGTTTTCTCCCCTCGTTCCAAATACCAGAACCGAATCTCAGCGAAATTAAAGACCTGGACCTCGCCGATCCATTTTTCTATACTCCCGGTCAAATTGACATCGTTATTGGCAGTGATCTGATTCCAGAGATCTTGCTGCAAGGGATCAAACATCAAGTGCTTGGGAGTTTGTTAGCACAAAATACAATATTCGGCTGGTATCTAAGCGGGCCCTTATCCACCAACACATGTTCCAGTTTTCACACCTATGCCACGGAGATTTCCAACGAAGATTTGAATTCCCAACTTAAGCGCTTTTGGGAATTGGAAGAGGTACCGCAACGCCATCCAGCATCTGAGGACGACCAAATTTGCGAAGAATTTTATCAGAAAACTACTTTCCGGCAAGAAGATGGACGGTATGTTGTGCGTTTACCTTTTAAATCTGCGTTCCCTTCCCTTATCTCTCTAGGCCCCTCTCGCTCACAAGCAATGAGACAAGCAATTCGTATGGAGCAAACGCTCAGTAAAAAACTAGATCTCAAAGACGAATATGAGCGAGTATTGGAAGAATATATCTCTATGGATCACATGAAACCAATTCCTCCCGAAGAAATTCACGAAAACGGCAGATTTTTCTCATATTATCTCCCCCATCATTCAGTTGTCAAGCCGTCTAGTACATCCACCAAGGTTAGGGTGGTGTTTAATGCTTCGAAGTCCACTTTGTCTGGCACATCTCTCAACGATATTCTCCACATAGGCCCCACCCTACAAACCGACCTTATGTTCGTAATATTGAATTGGCGTTTGTACCGATACGTATTCAATGGTGACATACAAAAAATGTACCGCCAAATACTTCTGCACGAGGATGACCAGCAGTATCAGCGCATTCTATTCCGAAGAAGCGAGGAAACAAAACTGGCAGATTTTGCCTTGAAGACCGTGACATTCGGTGTAAACTGCGCTCCCTACCTGGCCATACGAACCTTGCACCAGTTGGCAAATGATTCTCAACATTCGTATCCCCTCGCCAAAAGGATTTTAACATCGGAAACATACGTCGACGACATATTGTCTGGTGGGCACGACATTCCCTCTTGTATCCAGGCTCAATCCCAAACCATCAACTGTTTAAATTCCGCCGGTTTTCCCCTCAAAAAGATTACAGCAAACCACCCCGAAATTCTCAGTCACATTCCAGCCGAAGATTTACTCGATTCAGACTTCCTCAAGTTCGATTGTTCTAGTTCAACAAAAACTCTAGGAATTAGATGGAACGCTTTGAACGACGCGTTTTCATATACAATCGAACCAGCGCAATCACCTTCAAGCGCCACAAAGAGAGAAATTTTATCTTCGGTCTCGAAACTTTTTGACCCCGCAGGGTGGCTAGCGCCTATTCTTATTCAGGCAAAGATACTTTTACAGCAGATATGGTTAGAGGGTACAGACTGGGATGAATGTGTGAAGCCAATATCTCTTCAAAAATGGGTACAATTTTTGTCCGATCTTCCCTTGATCGGAAATATTCGAATACCACGATGGACGGAGTTTTCTCCAAATAACAGGATTCAGGTGCACGGCTTTTGTGACGCTTCAGAGAAAGCATATTGTGCAGCCATCTACATTCGTTCGGAGTCAGAAAACAAAGTCTCATCACATCTCCTCTTCTCGAAAACTAAAGTTGCCCCATTACACACCGTTAGTCTCCCTCGCTTAGAACTGTGTGGCGCAGTGCTACTAGCAAAATGCATTAAAAACCTCTCCCATCACCTTCCCTTAGGAGACGTTGAAACATTTTTATGGTCGGATTCGTCGATTGTCCTGTCATGGCTCGAAAAACCGCCTTGTACGTGGAAAGTGTACGTGGCCAACCGTACATCAGAAATTATCCAGAACGTTGGAAACATTAAATGGCGACACGTACGCACTAACCACAACCCCGCAGACCTGGGTACTAGAGGATGTAGACCACAGGATTTAATACAACAACAGCTTTGGTGGACAGGACCAGAGTGGCTCCTCAAACCTCCCGATCAATGGCCGATTTCGAATCGCGAAAATGTTACTCCCCCCGAAGAACGGAAAGTAGTCGCGCTACATACCTTGGAAAAGGAACCAGATATCTTAGAGCGTTTCTCATGTTGGCCGAAAGCTCTTCGAGTGATAGCCTACATGTTTCGCTTTATTCATCGAACCAACCCCATACAGTCCATTAGATCGAAGAAGTATCCCTCTCTCTCTCTCAGTCAAGCGGAAATTCATTTTGTAAAAGAACGTCTGATCAAATTAACGCAGGAAAAATATTACTTCAAGGAGTACGTCAAACTCTCCAACAAGGAGCCGATTTCCAAAAAGAGCTCTCTTCTGCCGTTAAATCCCTTTCTTGATGAAAAGAAAATACTTAGAGTGAATGGTCGCTTAGCTAACTCTGATCTCCCTTACCACGAAAAACATCCCATAATTATACCTGAGAACTCCCGATTCTGTTATCTCTTTCTTCAGTTCGTACATAATCAACTGATGCATGCGGAACACCAACTCATGGTTAGGACGGTTAGGCAGGAGTATTTCATACCTCGTCTAAAGTCGAAAATCAAATTTTGTATTCGCAGTTGTAAAACTTGCACTATTTTCAAAAAAACTACACAATCTCAGATCATGGCAGCCTTACCTCCAGAACGGTCCAACTTCTCCCTCCCATTCACCTTTACCGGATTAGATTTCGCCGGTCCCTTTGAACTCAAAACATCGATGCTTCGGAAATCATCAATGATGAAAGGATATGTCTGCGTATTCGTATGTTTTTCAACGAAGGCAATTCATCTTGAGGCTTGCTCTGACCTATCCAGTAAGGCTTTCCAAGCAGCTTTCTCACGTTTTGTTGGAAGACGAGGGCTACCAAAACGAATATACTCCGACAATGGTAAGAATTTCGTTGGCGCACAACGAGCTCTACAAAAGGACTTCGACCGTTTCATTAAAGAGGCTTCTGAGGATCTCCAATCAAAATATGTTATTCACGGCTTTGAGTGGCAATTCTTACCACCAAATGCACCTCACATGGGTGGCCTCTGGGAAGCAGCGGTAAAAAGCTTCAAATTACACTTTAAGCGCACTGTGGGAAGCCATCATTTCACCTTCGAAGAACTTACTACATTGCTCGCGCGTATCGAAGCTGTGCTTAACTCCCGTCCCTTATCACCCATGTCTGACAATCCCGAAGAACTGCTAGCGTTGACCCCCGGTCATTTTCTGCGCGGCGCCCCATTGTTGGCTCCACCCGAACCGCAGATAGACAATCTTTCGTTTCAAAACCGTTGGGAAAGGCTGAAGATTCTTCATTACCAATTCGCCCAACGCTGGAAAGATGAATATTTGAAGGAGTTACATAAGCGGTACAAGTGGAAACATCCGCAGGAAAATCTGGCAGTGGGTGACTTCGTCGTTATCAAAAACGAGTTACTACCTCCACAGGAGTGGCGATTGGGTCGCGTTGATAAAGTTTACCAAGGACCAGATAGCCGCGTCCGAGTGGCGGACGTTCGGACTCAGCATGGTCTCTTCACCAGACCAATCGTCAAATTGTGTATTCTACCTACACCTCCTGCTCTGCCTAGCCCCAGAAATCCCACTAATCCCTAAAGCTCACATCTCTCACCTTCATATGTTTGTCAAATATAATTATCAATGTTGTACTAAAGTCATCTCTCTTTACAGACGTACGCCACGCTTACCATCACCAATACTACCACCGCTCAATCCCCACTTGCATATGTGCATGTTGTGCTATCGCTATCACGCCCTACGAATCTGTCCAAAGTTTCTAAACATGACCGTGCGTGAAAGACTACGGTGCGTCGAGCGGCACGAATACTGCCCAAACTGCCTGGCCAGGAATCATTGTGATGTGCGCGCTTGCGAGTCGTCCGGTACGTGCCGTATATGTGACCAACGCCATCACACCCTATTGCATCGTCCACAGGCAGATCATGCTGTTGCCCTGCCGCGTCCTCAACCCGACGCCCGTGAAAGCTTCAACCGCATATTACGCGAACTGGAGAAATTGCGAGATATAGTTGCACCCGTGCAAAGGGGGCGCGATGACTAAGTGACAGGCGTTACTTAGCTATGCTTGATGACGGCGAGCTTCAAATGCGACCCTGCGTAGTAACAAGCAAATTTCCATGAAGGCTTGGAACTATTTGGAAGCCGGCTTCCAGTGCGGCTTATTTAGGCGCTGGGCGCCATACTTCTTTCCTTTTTCACTTTGACCAGCCAACGCAGCGGATCGTAATCATCAATTTCATCATCAGCACTATCAACAAGCAACTTTTGGCATACATATCATCAAGCATAAGTATAATATTTAAAACTCAGTTCTCTCTCTCGATCTCTCTGTAAATGAATATTTAATTTGCATATCATAAATGCCTTTTGATGTTGAATAATTAATTTAAATAATTTAACTTGAAACTCAAATGAGTAAATGAATTAACGTAGTTTAAGGCCAGTTTTATATACTTAATATTAGTGAATAAATCATTGTTCATATTGAATTGAAATTCACTTCCCAATATTTCTTTGGAAATAATCTCTCTCTCCCGTTGTTCACACGTAAGTTTTCTCTCTCTCTCTACAAATCCTACCTGGATTTAACACATATTTTTCAACAAATATACAACAAATGTATAATATAATTTTGTCATTTTTTTTTTCAAGCAGCAATCAGTTAGTAAAATTACTTATGTTTTGCTTCTGTTTATTTGTAAACAAAAAAATGCGATTTGATACTCATTTGACAGCGGGAGAAAATTTCAACAACAGCAAACACACTGAAAACACGACTCAACCTTTATTTATAAATCTTGTTTGTGCCTCTTAAATGTTTGCTGGGTAAATAAAAATGCATTCAAATTTTTAAAAATACCTTTGGTCCACTCCTCTCCCTTCTCTTCTTTGGAGAATAACAGCACCAGCCCACCGATGATTTCCAATATCCAGAAGGACATTTGTAAATAGACAACAAATAAAGCCCAACAGCGCTTACTGCACCAGCTCCACTTGCACTTGCAATCCATGAGTTGGGTGGCGCACGTATCAACACAACAGAATTTATAATTCAAAAAATTTTGTTTTGCCAAAATTAAAACACGGTTTTGGATTACAAATAAACAAAAAATTCAAAAAGTTACAAAAATTGTTTCTTTAATTAGAGTGAAAATATCACTAAAATAAATAAAAGGTTTGAAAATATTTGAAAAGCTTACTTTAACAAACAAGAAATGTCAGTCTCTTTTTCGTGTGTATCAGTGTTGGTAAAATCTAACAACAGTGATGTGACTTGATGGTAAATTTTCTGTGGTGCATTGTGTATAGGTAACACAAGGGCTGTTTACATTATTAAATTTTGGAATCAATTTTCGTCGCATGTGCCGTTGAATCCAAATGGAGGCGACTACCCGTTTACATTAATCTATTTTTTTTGAAAACTATTTGACGGTTGTTTACGTCATGCAAAAAAAAAATTAAATAAAAATTGTAAAAGACATTTTTTCATTTTTTTTAAACAGAATAAATACTTACTTACAGGGAGTTAAAAGTTTACGTCGATGGAGCTTTCATCCCGACGGGCCCTCGGCACCATGCATACAAAGCAGCAAAATCTCTGATGTTGTTATTGTTACGACAAAAACACTACTCAAGGTTTTGGGAAGTGTTGTCGAATTAACAGTCCTTGGTCGGAAATCAATCCGCTAGGCTCCGGTACTCCCTTGCGAATTGTCGTAGCGACAAAGAGAATATATCAACAAGAGCCATCACTCGTTATGAAAGCAACGAAAAAGATGGATGCCGTTTTCTTTCAGGGTTTCGGTAATTTCGATATAAATATGTTATTGTCTAATCAAAACAAAATGTGTAAAAGAAAATAGACGAGAAATGAAATAACACAAGAGTCGAAACAAAAATGTACCAGCTGTCGAATTTACTAAACTGAGGAAAACAAAATTACCGAAACCCTGAAGGAAACGGCATCAATCTTTTTCCTTGCATTTATAACGAGTGACGGCTCTTGTTGATATATTCTCTTTGGTAGCGATTTATCACCAGTGAAATCTTCTACATAGGTCATGTTATCCCTCCTTCCGGAAGGATAAGATTGGTAGTTAAAAATTAAATTAATTATGCAGACTGAGCCCAGAGGTGCCCAATGTTTTCCCGGCATGTGGCACTTCACATTGGTCCAATCCTATTGAAACTGCTCGTTTTCTTGGATTAAAATTTAGGACAAAAGCATTACTTCTGTAGGTCGATTCCCTAACTATTTTATCGCCAAGTGTTAGCGTTAATTCTGTTTAACGCCATTTTTATCGCTTTTCCCTATTCTCTAAGTGTTAACCACACTAAAAGTCGATAAGCTCGATCAGCTGTTTTCGCTAACACTTTTATTGTAGCTAGTTATCGCGGATTAATTTGATGGTGTTTCAAAGTGTTTAAGAGAAAATAATAAATTTAAGTTGAAATAAAAATGTCTTTTGAGTTTGTGGCGCTTTATTTGGTGCGAAATATTGAAAATATGGAAATACGTTAAAGGCAAGTTAGAGAATCACAGTTTCGTTAAGAAGAAACGCCAAACCCTGGCGAAAACCTAAACGCTTGGCGAGTGAATCGGGCTACTGGTCAGTACTAGGCTTCTTTACAATACCAACAACGGAAACAGAGGCCTAGTCCAGCAAATAAACCATTATCGCACCTTTTCTAGGCTTTGCAAGGAGCGAATAGCTCTTATGAAGGAGTGTTAATGAGAGCGAGGAGTAAGTACGGAGTCTTTCCGGAATCCAATAAGGGAGTATGTTTTAAGGGAACACCCTAGGGAGCGCTGGGAGTCCTAACGGAGCACCTTACGGACTCGTCTGGTTAGATGGAATGAACGCACACGTTTTTCTCTGGGTGTTGGTGTTGAATGCGCAAAAAATCCTAGGCGGACTCAACGAAAAACAAGAAACAATTTCATTTATATTTATTTAATTTATTTCAAAATTTGTCAACAAAATCTGACAAAAAATTTACGAATGTCAGTTCGTAAACAAACGCAAAAGTTAAATGTTGAGTTGATCAAAAGTCGGCTGGCTACCAACTTTGTTGCATGCAGTTTTTGCAACACCTGTTTACAAGACTCAATTTCCAGAATCAACAAGAAATTGTATGAAAAATCGAGCAATGTAACCGGACTTTAGTAAACAATTTACATTTTGAAATTTTCTACTAAATACTTAGCAAAATGTATTGAATAAAGTGCGATTGACAGTTAAATATGTTTCTCTTGTAAGGGGCTAATGTAAACAAATGAATTAATCCTTTATTGTGCACCACATGTAAATTGGGTATCATTTTCTTTTCTTTAATATTAGCAATTATTAACTGTTATAAGATCCGCGATTTTTGTGTGAGGTCTTACCTTAACCTACAAAACAGTTGAGTTCCAACTGTTCTTGACTGGCACCGAAGTTTTTTTCCTATCAATAAAATACTTCTAAATTTGGTACATAATATCCTTTCGTATTGCTAATTTGATTTAAAGGAAAATATAAATCTTGAAAATTTAAAACAAGAGATAATTTACAATTTTTTTCCTTTTTTTTTTATAAACTGAAAAAGTTGTTTTCAAGCGGGTTAAAATATTTTTTCTGTTTGACATTATAGGTACCCTTAGGGTGAATTCTGGTTCTATGATATGATAACGTGAAAAAAAATTTGTATGAATATGAAGTTTCTTTTCACAAATTTTGTATGAAAATTCTTTTCATTTTATCATTTCATAGAACCAGAATTCACCCCCTGGTTCCGATTGAGAGCAACGTCAAATTCAATCACACTTTGTTGAATACATTTTGGATTTTCCTAACTAAACTTGGATGTACATTTTTCTTACTTTTGGAGTTCAAATAAGAAACTAAATAAAATATTTTTCCTTCCGGGCCGAGTCATTTGCATAGTGTATTTGTTGCTGCTATTGTGTGCACTTGTTACTTTGCTATTTTCTTTTATTACAGCTGTTTGCGTTGTTTGTTGAGTGTCAGAATACAGTGACTCTTAAGCTGCTCGCTGCTATATAAACACTTGCCTATAAAACTTTCAGGGTTGCTTTTAATTAAAACCAACTTTTATAAATTATTAGTTGAATTTCGAAAATCACATAAACTGACATATATCCGTAGCTGAAATTGATAAAATGATATAATTTCATAGGTGAATCTCTCTTATCATTCTATTATGATTTTCTGTTAAATTTTAAAAAGTGGGCGTGGTACCGCCCACTTTCAAGGGAGGCATTTTTGAAAATTCGACTGGTCGTAACTTTTAAACAAATTATGGTAGAACGATGAAATTTGGCACAAATCATACTAGTACTGATGGGAGTATACGTGATGAAATTGGATAAAATCCCCGTCCAACCACTCTCGGAAGTTATTTACATCAAAAAGTAAGGAATTTCGAAAAGTGGTGATAGCTATAACTTTGAAAATAATTTGAATTTCGAAAAACTGGCCCAGACATATTTTTTTCAATTTAAAACTTTGTCACAGATTGGGCGTAAGTATATTAGAAGTAAGAAATGTATTCAACTATAAATAATATTTTGAGGGCACACGAACAATGTACATATATGTTATACCGTAGCATAAATAAATATTAATTTTATAAACTAACTAATAAATTTATTGAGTTCGTTTTTCCCAAATTATAATATATATAGAAAATATATAACTTATAGGTACTACTATTGTTTCCATACACTGGGTATTTAATATTCGGCTTACCCGAACTTAGACTTGCTTACTTGTTTTGCATTAGCTTTATTGCATTTTAAGCTAACTAAATCTAAAATGTACATATGTATGTATGTATATGTTAAAGTTATACAATTTTTAGCTCTGCCGAAAATTGTCATGATACCACAAGGTTTTCGAAGGCTTTTATGTTTTATTTTAAAGAGCACTAGTAGTTAAAACAAAAATAAGTACATATGTATAGTTACATAACATTCGCGATGCACGCACTCTTTATTGATTGGCAAATAATATGAGTTTTGTAAATTTTTTTCGAATGGATATTTTTTCTTCAGTTTCTTTAAAGCTTTCGTAAAATAGGCGCAAGTCAATATAAAATGATATAACTGATTTGCAAAGTGAAATCCTATGGTCATTTAATATATCGTTGCAATAAAAGTTTTCTATTTGCACATGGTCGTCCATTAGTTTATTTGAAAATGGATTTTTTAAACTTCGAAAAACTTTAGCTATACGAAATTCTTTTATGTTTTTGGGAGAAGCTTTTGATTTTTCTTGTCTTATGACACTCTCACATACCAAGCATATGTCGCACACATATCTTGATGGTGCCAGATAAGGACCCAAGTTTTTGAGTTTGAATAAAGTTGGTATTTCCTCTCCTATCAGTTGTTCTTTACAAATATCACAATTGATTTTAGAAGTAACTTTCCAAGCGACAAATCCCGCTATGTATCGGACAACATTGTCAACGAAAACAGACAGTCCCCACATACCATTAATGTATTCACATGTGTGCTGAAGGTTGTATAAAGCTTCAGCCTCTTGTTTTACACTGGAAGATGCTTGAAGTATTGGAACTCCATCAAAAGCACAATTTCCGCCCTCGAACTCTTTCAACTCATGTCGGACCAAAAGTCTTCGATAAGCACTTTTGAATTGTATTGCATTGGGGTTATTATTGAATCCCCCTCTTGCTCGAACAGCACTAAAAAAAGTTTCAAGAAAATCTTGAGAAAGCTTATAGCTTAGAAGGTAAGACATTCCAAAAGTTTTTAGTTTGGCATACAAGGGAAATATATTTCGAAGGCAAACTATTAGCCCAATAAATCCAGTTTTTCTAGCGGTTTCCATTGGTGTATCATTAAGGTCTTTCACACCCGCAATATATTGTTCAAACCTCTGCGTGACTTTTAAGCTGGTCGTAAGTACTATCCATCTAAGGAGCATTAAACTCATCCTTGGAAAATCTGTTTTTGGAATTTAAAATATCTCCCAGGTTATTGAAAAATAAGCAAAATTCGGCAGTTGCTGCACTCTCTTTAAATTTACTTTTAACTTGCTCATCTGGTATTAAACTTCGTAAAAACACTAATGATTTTGACACACTTTTGCTTAGTAATTGCATAGCCAATTTTACATTCATTATACTGTTTTTAAAATACACATGATTTTTAGTCATTTTGTTTGCTGTACGAAGTCCTTCTTTAACTTTAATTTCGTGCAGCAATATAAAATACTTCCATGGAATTAATGTATATGTATACAGATTATAATAAATACTTTTACTAGGGTTTTTTCAAGAATTTTTCTGAAATATTTCAGGATTGAAAACCAAAAGCAGTGGTATTTATTGCAGCCAACTTAACGAAGAACTTTTAGCCAGATGTATTTCTAACCCTCACAAAACTAAAAACTCTACAATTACAAATAAAATACACCCATTAATGTTCTATAAAGCCAATTTTACTAATACTCTACACCTTTATGTATCAACACAGAGCCAACAATGCCTAATGAAATAGAACAAAAGTCATAAGATATCTCTATAGATTTTCTTCAAGAAGATGTGCTTCTTATTATTGTAGAGACCGTCTTTTTAATTTTATTAAGAAGATTTTCTTTTTAATATTTTAAATGAAAAATAAAATGATATCGCCCTCACCGAGAATCGAACTTACAATTTTCGGAATGATAAACCCAGCTGTTAACCATCAGGCCATCGCTCACTTTTGATTGCCAGCTTCTAATTACCGATATGTGTAGAGTTGTTAATGTTTCAAAGGAAAATCTTATAAATATATTTAAGAAGATTTCTTTTTAACATTTCTAATTAGGAAAAAAAGAGAGAGAATCGAACTTACAATTTGTCGATTGCTAAACCCAGCTGCTAACCATCCGGCCATCGTATACTAATAATTGCCAGCGTCTAACTACACCTTTGTACTAAATGTATAGTTTTTTAATAAGAATTTCTTCTTAGAACCAAAAAGATTTCCTTATCGTTTTTTCTTCGTTTCCACCGTTGCGACTACCCCTTTGCCCAAAAACGAATCATTAAGACAATCTTATTAATTTTATTAGGCATTTTTGGCTCTGTGTAGTACCAGGTATGCACCCATTATGCTTCCCAAGTGACGTGTTATTAATTTTTGTTCCGTACTACAGATCGTAGGATAAATTGGTCGTGGAAAGATATATCAAGTGCGATATGCCTTCACGCGGCAGGTCCAAGAGCTTACCATCACCTGTACCAGAAGGGATTTCCGTTGCCCCACGTGTCCACACTACAACGTTGGTACCGTAAAGCCGACGTAAGTGAAGGTATCCTGGCTGCATCAATTACGTGTATGGAACAAATATTCTGAGCTGAGTAACGCTGATAAAATATGTGTTCTAGCTTTCGATGAGATGAAAGTAGCCGAAACGTACGAATACGATGAGCCAGGAGACTATGTGAGGAAACCCTCTAACTCGGTGCAGGTGGTTATAGCTCGTGGGTTGCTGAAATCGTGGAAGCAACCTATTTTTTATGATTATGACTGCCAAATGACATGTCCCATCATTTTCTCGATTATTTCGGCCCTGAAAAACGTTGGGTTTCCAGTAGTGGCTGTGGTATGCGACATGGGCTCCACCAACCGTAAGCTGTATAAACACACAGAGCCAACAATGCCTAATAAAATAGAACAAAAGTCATAAGATATCTCTATAGATTTTCTTCAAGAAGATGTGCTTCTTATTATTGTAGAGACAGTCTTTTTAATTTTATTAAGAAGATTTTCTTTTTAATATTTTAAATGAAAAATAAAATGATATTGCCCTCACCGAGAATCGAACTTACAATTTTCGGAATGATAAACCCAGCTGTTAACCATCAGGCCATCGCTCACTTTTGATTTCTAGCATCTAATTACCGATATGTGTAGAGTTGTTAATGTTTCAAAGGAAAATCTTATAAATATATTTAAGAAGATTTCTTTTTAACATTTCTAATTAGGAAAAAAAGAGAGAGAGAATCGAACTTACAATTTTTCGATTGCTAAACCCAGCTGCTAACCATCCGGCCATCGTATACTAATAATTGCCAGCGTCTAACTACACCTTTGTACTAAATGTATAGTTTTTTAATAAGAATTTCTTCTTAGAACCAAAAAGATTTCCGTACAGTTTTTTCTTCGTTTGCACCGTTGCGACTACCCCTTTGCCCAAAAGCTGATCATGAAGACAATCTTATTAATTTTATTAGGCATTTTTGGCTCTGTGTGAAGAAGCGATTCTTTTTGAATGCTTTCGGCATCCTTTTGTCTTTCAAACTATGAATGGTTGAACATTTTTTTTGTTAATTTTTATTAATTATTAATGTAATTGTTTTAAAAAAATGGGAATTGCACAAAATGGACCTAACGAAAAAAAATGTTTCATCATACAATTATTTCAAATTATATAGCTAAGATCTGTTCAAAGTTTCAAAGTGGTAATTTTAGTGGTTTTCGAGATATTAAAAATGTAGAGACGAGTATGACCCATGCTTGGTGCTACGGCTTTTGCACCGAGAGCGCAACTTTAATTCAGTTTACACAGCACATATTTCTTCAGATAGTACACAGAGCCAAAAATGCCTAATAAAATTAATAAGATTGTCCTTCATGATTCGTTTTTGGGCAAAGGGGTAGTCG
>CAXKVI010000004.1:7197260-7274046 GCA_964058755.1 Campiglossa producta | reverse complement strand
ATTCTTATTAAAAAAACTATACATTTAGTACAAAGGTGTAGTTAGACGCTGGCAATTATTAGTATACGATGGCCGGATGGTTAGCAGCTGGGTTTAGCAATCGAAAAATTGTAAGTTCGATTCTCTCTCTCTTTTTTTCCTAATTAGAAATGTTAAAAAGAAATCTTCTTAAATATATTTATAAGATTTTCCTTTGAAACATTAACAACTCTACACATATCGGTAATTAGATGCTAGAAATCAAAAGTGAGCGATGGCCTGATGGTTAACAGCTGGGTTTATCATTCCGAAAATTGTAAGTTCGATTCTCGGTGAGGGCAATATCATTTTATTTTTCATTTAAAATATTAAAAAGAAAATCTTCTTAATAAAATTAAAAAGACTGTCTCTACAATAATAAGAAGCACATCTTCTTGAAGAAAATCTATAGAGATATCTTATGACTTTTGTTCTATTTTATTAGGCATTGTTGGCTCTGTGTTGATACATAAAGGTGTAGAGTATTAGTAAAATTGGCTTTATAGAACATTAATGGGTGTATTTTATTTGTAATTGTAGAGTTTTTAGTTTTGTGAGGGTTAGAAATACATCTGGCTAAAAGTTCTTCGTTAAGTTGGCTGCAATAAATACCACTGCTTTTGGTCGCCCAATTGCATTTGTCTTCATATCATCGGCATTTATTGTCGAATTTTAAAGTGTGATACCATAACGTACCTCCCCTCATATGAAGTGTTTTTGAAAAACATTACAAAAAAAAAGTTGTTGTTTTTTTTGTGGCAACCCTAGAAGTCGCTCAATTGCATTTTTCTTCATATCTTCGGCATTTTTGGTCGAATTTTAAAGTGTGGTACCACAACGAAACGCATGAGCTCAATGAACTTTCTTGAGAAAAAACCTCCTCTTTGAGATGAAAAAATTGATGAGTCAAACTTTAAAATCCGACAACAAATGCCAAAGATTTGAAGCAAAATGTTTTTGAAAAACACTTAAGTGCCTAATAAAATTAATAAGATTGTCTTCATGATCAGCTTTTGGGCAAAGGGGTAGTCGCAACGGTGCAAACGAAGAAAAAACTGTACGGAAATCTTTTTGGTTCTAAGAAGAAATTCTTATTAAAAAACTATACATTTAGTACAAAGGTGTAGTTAGACGCTGGCAATTATTAGTATACGATGGCCGGATGGTTAGCAGCTGGGTTTAGCAATCGAAAAATTGTAAGTTCGATTCTCTCTCTTTTTTTCCTAATTATAAATGTTAAAAAGAAATCTTCTTAAATATATTTATAAGATTTTCCTTTGAAACATTAACAACTCTACACATATCGGTAATTAGAAGCTGGCAATCAAAAGTGAGCGATGGCCTGATGGTTAACAGCGTGGTTTATCATTCCGAAAATTGTAAGTTCGATTCTCGGTGAGGGCGATATCATTTTATTTTTCATTTAAAATATTAAAAAGAAAATCTTCTTAATAAAATTAAAAAGACGGTCTCTACAATAATAAGAAGCACATCTTCTTGAAGAAAATCTATAGAGATATCTTATGACTTTTGTTCTATTTTATTAGGCATTGTTGGCTCTGTGTTCGTATGAGGGGAGGTACCTACGGCCGACTTTTTTTTTGCCTGTAAGCCCGAGACGCTCTAATGTTATATTTTTTTCTAAACATTTTTTTTTGTATATCGCTTGGTCTTTGAAGTGTTTTCCCAGTGTGAAAAAAAAAATTTGAAAAAAAATTCGCTAATCAAAGGCCGAAAAATCATTAAGTATGCATTTGAAAATTTTTTTAGTGTAATATAGAATCTTTACAGTATATGTTTTCAAAAGGTGATTTTAATACCTTTCTAACGGCATAACAATTTTTGAATCGGTTGATTAGTTTACGCGTGGTATGAAAATATCAGAAAGTAACCAAGAGATGCATTTACTTAAATAAATTTAAAAAAAGAAAAGAAAGAAAAAACGCATTTTAGTTTTCAGATATGTTATATATATTGAACTTTCTAAAAAAAATTTATTTTTCCAAATCGTTTGATCTTTGAAGTGTTTTTTCAGTTTCAAATTTTATTTTGGAAAACATTGTTTTTTTTTCAGTGTACTAAAAAATGTTTACAGTGTATTTTTTTGAAAGCTTATTGCAATACCTTTCTAATGGTATGAAGATCCCAGAAATCGGTAAAGCCATTCCGTACTAATCACACTTTAAAAGTACCTATTATCGTCATTTTTCGAATATTTCGATACCTTGCAACGCCCACAATTTTTCGAAAATATAACTTCTAAAAATGAGGTTGTGTTTGGGTAGGTAAGATGTACCTCTATGCAAAATTTCATCAAATTCTGAGGGGGTCGGGTTCAATGCATATTGGGTTTGATATGAAATTCATCATATGAGCCGTATTACCCAGCCGCTTTTATAGAAATTATTATTTTTTTTTTGTGTTGCATCAGTCGCATCTTTTAAGTCTTTTAAGCTTTTCTTTTGTACGTATTTGGCATATCTACTGGCATAAAATATAAAATAATAAGAAGTGTGCATTCACGTCTTTGCTTTTGAAATTCATGAAAGGTGATATGGCCCGTTCAAAAAATGCGCCAATTCACCCGCTTTAGTTAAGTAAAGTGTAAGCACTGGCAAAAGCTAAACTTCTGGAAGTTCTCCAAAATCGCACATATGGGGTTTCTTTTAAGTTTTGCCTACCTCATATCGACGTGCCATACGAAAACTAACACTTTTAAATTTTTTACGAAATCTAACACTTATTTTCTTAATTTTTTGTAAAATTGTTTGAACGCAAGAACGAGAGGATGTTGCCCATTTGAGTTATTTCAGAAGAATGAAACTTTTTTCTTGAAATGGAGTTACTGAACGAGTTGGAAGTTAGATTTTTTGATGGTTCGCCATATCACCCGGCGAGCCATTTCATCTGGATTTATATTTAGTCGCAGATAACTGAATAAATAGGAATGATTAGTAGCATTTTAAATTGTATGTAGTTTTTCTTTTTTGGCTGAAATGTGCCATACAGAAGTCCATCTTAATCTTTTTATTAGCTGTTTCCGGTTTTTATTTTGTAAACTATTTACATTTTGAAATTTTGTACTAAATACTTTTACTAATTACGAAAATTGAAGTTTTTTTTAAATAATTTTATACCATTGTCTTCAATTTAAACGGGAGAACTGTCATCGGCCATAGATCGATAATATATAAATACTATCATGAAGAGGATGACTGCTACAGTTGGAACTAGAAAGAAATGAGAGTGTAAGAAATACTTGAATTAAGTGTGTTATGTAGTGGTGAACGAAAAAATAGCACCAATATTCTAAAGCGCTAACAAAAAATATTTGAACCTACATAAATAAATTTCCAAAGAACTTTTTTTGATTCAAACAAATAAGGAAGTCTAAGTTCGGGTAAACCGAACATTAACTATCCAGCGGTAGTTTTCAGAAGAGGATAAAATTACCATGACTTTTCAATGATATAAGCCCTAGAATGTAGAGAAACATTTCATCAGGAATATTTCCTATACCATCAGGAAACCTGCCAAATTTTATCATTCTACTATAATCAGTTTTAAAGTTATGACCAATCGAATGCGTAATCAGTTTAAAAGTTATGACCCACTTTTGAAAATTTATCAAAAAATCATATTAGAATGACTATTGAGTTTATCCTACCAAATTGTATAATTTTAGCCGTTTCCGTTACCGAGTTATATCAATTTACGTGATTTTCGAATACCGAAAGTGGGCGTGGTTGGAGGTATATTTTATACAATTTCATTAAGTATACTCCCAACGATACTAGTATGCTTTGACCAAGGACTGAACCGAAACCGAAACCGTAACCGTAACCGATTAAAACCGATTCATTTTTCAAAACCGAAACCGAAACCGTAACCGTTATTTTGATCTGGAAAAGACCGAAACCGAAACCGTTTCAAATGCCGGAACCGGTTCCAAACGGTTTTGAATTTTTTCAATACCTTACTTCTGTGAGTGGGCACTTAGGTACTTCCTTTTACAAACAGGTACCCTGAAAGTTTTCATGGAAGATTGTCGAGCCACGTTTTGACATCAGTATCAAAATTCTGAAAGAGGAAGTTTGACTATAGTTGAATGAAGCGATCGAAACAAATTTACGAGATCCGAAAAAGAAATGTTCAGGCTTGTCTCGGAAAGCGCCACTAATTTTAATGTTTTTAACGATTTATACATTTCATTTGGCTTCCATTTTAATAAAAAAGTAGAGTTAACTTTAGGAATTTGTTTTGCACAAATTTGATCCATGCATAGCGTTAATAAATGTATTATTATATTGGAGAATTCCCATCATGGCCGCAGGAAAAAAGTTATGAAAATTCAGACCTATTTCGTAGCTACATAGGTACATGAGTATTTTAGTAGTAAAATTTTTGTTTTCCGGTTTTTATTTGGAACCGAAACCGGAACGAAACCGTAACTGAAACCGAAATAAATTTTGAAGAACGAAACCGGAACCGAAACCGAAACACGTTGCAAAAACCGAAACCGAAACCGGAACGTTATTTTAATCGGTTTCAGACCTTGGCTTTGACCAGTAGAATTTTCAAATTCGGTAACGCCCTTATCGACGTTCTGATGGAGTCTAGTCCGCCTCGAGGTACTGATGAGGTATGGTACCAAGGTCAGCCTAAAGTTCCCGCTTGCGAGGATGCAAGAACTGTTGCACTGTACACAGCAGCAGCTGTACGTCTGGATGCAGTCTCTCCTGTGGCGAAAATGAACTGAAATGGCATTCCAGATCGGTCAAGGCCAAGGGCATAGCTTCCTGCCACCCCTGCACAACTGAGGGAAAACTCAGGATGCTGTAGGCTATTAATCCGTTCAGGGTTTACTTTTCTTGAATTCTTTCATTTCTAAATATTTTTTTTCTTTTTATACCCAGCATACTAGTCCCCAGGAGGTGGTAGGGATCGATCTTATCTAACCTCTTACCACGTTTGAGTGGTCTAACATAAGTACTTCCAGAGATATGGACTATGAAGTATTTCATTCATTTGGTAGGTGCCACGCCCCCATTTTCGTTATCTCCAATTTTTTTGGAGGTGGTAGGGATCGATCTCGTACAACCCCTCACAAAATTTCAGTGGTCTAACCCGAATACTTCCAGAGATACGGACAATGAAAACTTCCATTTGTATGGGAGGTGCCACGCCCCCTATATATATCAAAATATTTTTTAGCCTGTGACCATCCCTGGAAGATAGCCAGTGCGTGTGTAAAATTTGGTTACGATCGGCTCATTCGTTTAGAAGCCAAGTTCGTCTATAGGTACATAATTTGAATTTTATATATATAGATAGATAGATAGATTGTTAAAATTTAGCCTTAAAAATGAATTGAATTGAATATACCCTGCCTACACTGCCTACATCCTCCAGCGCTAAGATGTTTACACATCTTCAGACAGACACCCAACGCTGAGGAGTTTTCATAATTCATACTGCCCTTTCACATGTTTGAGAGGGTCGGTCCCACTTTGGCTGGTTTTAAATAGCGGTTCGTTACACATGTGTCATAGAAGACTACCCTCAACTGGTATCAGACATTTTTAGACTTCGCCCCATGACAAAAACTTCAGCCAGACCCCCCAAAACTGAGATATTTTTAGCGGGTTGGTCCCACTTTGGCTGCTTTTAAATAGCGGATCGGTACACACGTGTCACATAACACTACCCGCAAGTACTATCAGGCATTTTTAGGCTTCGGCTCATGGAAAAAACTTCAGGCAGACACCTCAAAGCTGAGGAGTTTTCATAATTCTTACTGCCCGCGCAATCATGTAAAAGTGCAGTAAGAATTATGAAAATTCCTCAGATTTGAGGTGTCTGGCTGAAGTTTTTGCCGTGGGAAGAAGTCTTAAAACACTTGATACTACTTGAGGGTAGTGTCCTACGCCACATGTGTGAAGATCCGCTATTTAAAAGCAGCCGAAGTGAGACCAACCCGCTCAAATAAGTCTAAAATATAAATGCGCAAACATAACAGGTTCCTCCCTTTTTTGCAATAACCACAATTCTAAGGTATATAAAATTTGGTATGTATCGATATGTCTCGCCGAGCAGGGTGTTCGACAATAAACCAAAAATTTAAAAAAATTAATTATAATATGATTTTAAAATCACACCACTACATGTGATATACACGCATTCGCTTTATAGAGCCGCTGTTATGGGTGTATGTATGTAGGTATGACCACTTGCATTGTTGTGTTTGCATTCATTGCAGTAGGGTGAGTTGTTTTGTTGGCAGCAATAAGATAACATGAGCCAGCGCGTCAACTTTATTGAGCTTAGGTACAAACAGTGTTTACAAAAACAAAATCTGTGCGTGGGGATTCAGAGAAGCAAATGCTTTAAAAAAAAGCACAAATAAGCTAGATCATGCACAAGGCCCTTCGTGGCTAGACTTAGTGAAATAAAATAAAATGGAAAATTGATCAAATTAAAAAAAAAGTAAAATCAGAAATAGAAAAGTGATTGAAAGTAAAAAAATAAAATTTGTTGGAAATGAAAGGAAAGGGAATAATATAAAATAAATAAAAATGAAACAAAATGAAATAAATAAAATATTAAATTAAGAAAAGGAAAATTAAGGTAAGTTAAGGTAAGGAACGGAAAATATGACAGAAAAATCAAACACAGAGCCAAAAATGCCTAATAAAATTAATAAGATTGTCTTCATGATCAGCTTTTGGGCAAAGGGGTAGTCGCAACGGTGCAAACGAAGAAAAAACTGTACGGAAATCTTTTTGGTTCTAAGAAGAAATTCTTATTAAAAAACTATACATTTAGTACAAAGGTGTAGTTAGACGCTGGCAATTATTAGTATACGATGGCCGGATGGTTAGCAGCTGGGTTTAGCAATCGAAAAATTGTAAGTTCGATTCTCTCTCTCTTTTTTTCCTAATTAGAAATGTTAAAAAGAAATCTTCTTAAATATATTTATAAGATTTTCCTTTGAAACATTAACAACTCTACACATATCAGTAATTAGATGCTAGAAATCAAAAGTGAGCGATGGCCTGATGGTTAACAGCTGGGTTTATCATTCCGAAAATTGTAAGTTCGATTCTCGGTGAGGGCGATATCATTTTATTTTTCATTTAAAATATTAAAAAGAAAATCTTCTTAATAAAATTAAAAAGACGGTCTCTACAATAATAAGAAGCACATCTTCTTGAAGAAAATCTATAGAGATATCTTATGACTTTTGTTCTATTTTATTAGGCATTGTTGGCTCTGTGAAGGGAAAGGAAAGGAATGGAAAAGAAAAAAGGAAGGGAAGAAAGGAAATGTAATGTAGGTAAAGCAAAAGCAGAAAGACAAAGAAAGGAAAGAAGAAAAAAAGAAGGGAAAGAAAAGGTAGCGAGGAAGAAGGTATGGAAAATAAATGAAAATAAAAAGAAAGAAAAATAAAGGAAAGAAAGGTAATGAAAAGCTAAAAAAATAAGTTAAGGAAATGAATGAAAGAAAAATAAAAGCAAAGGAGTTGCGGAAAGGAACAAAAGAAAATAAGGAAACGGTAGGAAAGGAAAGGTAAGGAAACGAAATGACAGGAAGGGAAATTTAAGAAAAAAAGTGAAAGAAAATAAAGGTAAGAAAAAAATAAAAGAAAAGAAATGAAATGAAAAAAAAAAAAAAATGAATAAAATGAAAGCAAACTAAAGCATCGGAAACGAAAGGAAAGGAAAGAAAAAGAAAATAAAAGGAAAGAAGGAATGTTATGGAAATGGAAAGAAGGATCAGGTAAGAATATAAAAGAAACGAAAAGAAAGAAAAAGAACAGAGAAGAACAAAAAAGAACAAAAAAGAAAGAAAGAAAGAAGGGAAATAAAATGAAATGAAAGAAGAGAAAAGGAAAGAAGAGAAAAGGAAAAGAAAGGAGAAGATAAGGAAAGGAAATAAAAGGGAAGAGAAGGAAAGAAAAGCAAAGAAAATAAATTGAGATGAAAGGAGAGGAAAGGAAAGGAAATAAAAGCAAATTAATGCTAAGGAAAGGAAAGGAAAGAAATACGTATGAAGACGACCTAAGAAGAATCGGAAACGGTCAAAATTCTAAAATTAAAATTCTGAAGTCAAAATTCCGGAATCAAAATTCTGGGTCGACAAAATTCTGGAAATCGGTATTCCGCACTTCCTTCGCCTTTTTTGGCTGTATTTCAAAATTCCGGTTTTTCATAATTCCGGAATTTACGTTTTCCAGAATTAATTCTGGAAATTTTTTCCCCAAAATCGTGTATTTTAATAAATTTGCTTATATTTAAGAAATATACATTGACTTTGATTTTTTGGTCATAAGTCAGAAAACCAGCGGAACAATTTGTCTTTCTACTCTTCCGTGTATGGAAAATAGCTGCCTCGTCATCGTTGGGACAATGTCAAATGTACCATCCAAAATCCAGCAGTCGCTCTCAATTAACAACTGCAGCGAAGATTTTGTTCCAAAAATAAGAATGCATTCGCCATAACTTTAATAACTTTCTCACTTAAAATAAATAGTTGACCTTCCAAAACATAAAGTGATAATAAAGGAATGTGTATTTTTTCAATACACTCAAAGAAAAAATCGTTCTAAAACGAACGGAACAAGTCCAAAACTGAGAACATTCGTGAACGAAAGTCTGCACAGAGCCAAAAATGCCTAATAAAATTAATAAGATTGTCTTCATGATCAGCTTTTGGGCAAAGGGGTAGTCGCAACGGTGCAAACGAAGAAAAAACTGTACGGAAATCTTTTTGGTTCTAAGAAGAAATTCTTATTAAAAAACTATACATTTAGTACAAAGGTGTAGTTAGACGCTGGCAATTATTAGTATACGATGGCCGGATGGTTAGCAGCTGGGTTTAGCAATCGAAAAATTGTAAGTTCGATTCTCTCTCTCTTTTTTTCCTAATTAGAAATGTTAAAAAGAAATCTTCTTAAATATATTTATAAGATTTTCCTTTGAAACATTAACAGCTCTACACATATCGGTAATTAGAAGCTGGCAATCAAAAGTGAGCGATGGCCTGATGGTTAACAGCTGGGTTTATCATTCCGAAAATTGTAAGTTCGATTCTCGGTGAGGGCAATATCATTTTATTTTTCATTTAAAATATTAAAAAGAAAATCTTCTTAATAAAATTAAAAAGACGGTCTCTACAATAATAAGAAGCACATCTTCTTGAAGAAAATCTATAGAGATATCTTATGACTTTTGTTCTATTTTATTAGGCATTGTTGGCTCTGTGTGTCAGTAACGTTTTGACTTAACTCGTGAACGATTGTCTTATTTTGAGAACGGATTTTTCAAGAACATGTTTTGTGTTCCATGAACAGTTTGGACTTGATTTATGAACATTTGTAACTTATTCTGAGAACGTATTGGGCTTATTTCGGGAACATTTTGGGTCAAAATAACAAAATTAAAAAAAAAAATTATAATTTTTCAGAGTTCTTCGGAATGACAATTATTTCTCACGTTGTTTTGTGGTTTGCCTCGACCGGGACTCGAGCTCACACTGCTTTGACTGCGAAACGCGTACTTATCTTTGGCGGCGTCTAATTGCAACTTTGTTCTATGACAGCATTGACAGTATGTATCTTCCCTGTTGGATTTGTTCTGTTAAAGTTGTTTACAGACTAAATGCCTAGAAGTATGCAGCGATGTTGTAACGTTCTTGTTATGTGTGTTGATGACAACACCGAACGTTCTATTTTTGATAACTTCGTTCGCATTTCAAGAACCTAGTTGTTATTTTGGGTGATGCTGCATTTTAGAACGGTGTTTTTCCCTGAGAGTGCAAGTTGGCTCTTTAAAATATTTTAAGCTGTTCCGTTTCCTACTAATTTTTAACTTAAGGGCATTTCTTGATGGCAGATAATGTCCAATATGTTTTTCTGTCATAGATACCGATCGCTAAATTATTTGGCTAGGCTGCAGAAAACTCGAGTGAACCATATTTTTAACCAGATTATTTGTTTCTGCAACCGATTTCTTATGCGCACATGGATCATGAGAATTTTCATTTTTTTTTTTTTAGTGTAACATTTCACAGCCATGAAGTTGTGTGTCAATACGCACGGTACATTTGTTTTTAATTCCTTCAGAACAAGTCCAGTTATATGTTAAAGGCGCACTTTTTTTGTTATCAACACGCATTTTTAATCATTAATTACAGAATTTTGAATTTCAGAATTTTGGTTTCCAGAATTTTGCAATTTAGAATTTCGTTATCCAGAATTTTGTATTCCAGAATTTTGACTTCCATAATTCTGATTTCCGGTGTTTTATGAATGCAGAATTTCCAAAAAAGCAGAATTTTGACCCCAACCCAAGAAGAATAAATAATTATCAACACTGAAACTATATTACTGAATGATGTAAAGAGGGAGGAAAAGGCAAAATGAATAGGAATGTATAGAAACCAAAAATATACAAAATATGGAAAAGAAAGGAAAATTTAAGAAATAGCAAAAAGGTAGGAAAATAAAATAAGGTTTTGTGGTTGAATTTCAACCACTGGGCGAACTCTAGTAAGTCTAAAAATGTCTGATACTACTTAAGGGTATGAAAAGATCTGCCCTTTAAAAGCAGCCAAAGTTGGACCAAACCGCTTAAACAAATGAAAGTGCAGTAAGAATTAGGAGAATCCCGCAGGTTTCAGGTATTTGGTTGAAGTTTTTGCCATGGGACGAAGTCTTAAAATACTTGATACTACTTGAAGGTAATGTCCTAAGACACATGTGTAAATATCCGTCATTTAAAAGCTGTAAAAGTTGAACAAACTTGATTGAACAAGAGAAAGCGAAGTAATAGGAAAAGAAAAGTTCCCGAACTTTGAGGTGTCTGGCTGAAGTTTTTGTCATGGGATGATGTCTGGAAATGACTGATTTTACGAACCATTGTTATCGAACCATGTGTTCAAACCTTAAATACAAGGTGAAGATCGATCGAATTGCTGTTTACACGGTCGATTGAAAAAAGGTTATAAAATACGATCCGTGTAAATCTGCCTTAAAGGTGGTATTCTGTGACACGTGTGTAAAGATCCGCTATTTAAAAGTAACCAAAGTGGGACTAACTTGCTCAAACATGTGAAAACGCAGTACAAATTATGAAAAATCCCGAGTTTTGAGGTGTCTGGCTGAAATTTTTGCCATGGGACGATGTCTAAAAATGCTTGATGATACTTTAGAGTAACGTTCTACAAAAAATAGGGTAGTTAAAAGCAGCCAAAGTTTTCTAAATCCGTTAAGTTGCTAAAACGGAACTATCCGCGAGCTTGGGGTGTCTGGCTGGAGCCTAGACCCTGGTACGGGTCTAACAACACTTGGAACTGACGCGGGGTGGTAATCTACGACAAATATGTGAAAATCCTCCATCAGAAAATAAGTGAAGTTAGGGTCATTTTTTGGCGACTTTGAACCCCGATTCCTAGGCCCGAGACCTAGGTACAGCTTTGAAATTTTCACATTCGTTCTAGATTCGGGGAGGACTATCCAGCAGTATTGGTTTCATCCATCAGAAAATAAGTGATGTCTGGCGGCCCTGGGATCTTGGTCTATTACCTTTGTACTAGTACTAGTACCCTGGTAATAAAAATTTCGTTGCTATTTTTTTTTACCTTTACTGCATCTAAAAAATATCCAAGCTTACAGAAAAATATTGTCCAATTTACAGCTTCCTTTTTCATAATTAAAGCAAATACACAGCTCAGTAAAATAAATCCGACGAAAATACATTCCGCTATAAGATAGCATCTGACTAGTTTAGCGCGTTCCTGAAATCGAAGAAGACGTTGTACTAAGCAAATTTTACAAAATGTATACTTTTTCAATACATTACCCGGTTTATACCTATTATGCATAATATACAAAATATTATACACAAAGTTGCAATGATAAAGGTAAAGGCAATTGCGGCGGGTTCTGTGAAAGAGAGAAAAAATGTTTTAATAATCACTGACCATTGTGTATCAGCACAAGTGCGTAAAGTTCTGCATAGGCTGTGTGCCAAACGGTTTAAAAAAGCAAATTTTGACAGAGCGATGTTAAATTCTGACAGTTATCGTGGTGAATATGAACGTCAGAATTTGCCCTAGCCGAGGCCTATGCTTTTTAACTGAATACCTATCTGGAAAATTATCTGATAATTACGCCATAATTACTGGTAGTGTGTTTGCTGGGAATATTACCAAGATCTACTGAAAACGTTAATTTTGACAATCAATAATGTGAGCACAGGGATGCATGTGCTGTTAACATTCATATTATTTCACATAAATTTATGTTCACATGCGTTATTTAACACTAAAATATAATATAATGCGAATAATACGCAATATAAATGCATGAAAAACACGTAAAATGAAAATTGATTCACACAGCATCTGCTTTTGCACGTGCTTTTTCCATACGTCAAAATTTACTACTGTCATAATTTAACGTTTCGTTTGGCACAGCAAAATGGCAAATATTCGTTCACCATAGGAAATTTGTTCACCTCATTTTACTCTGACGAAAAATGTTTTAAATTAGCACACAGCCATAGACGTAAAAATTGCAAAGTGAATTTAATACCTACCCACTTGAATATTTTATTTGGTGGTAGTAATTGCAAAAATAAGTGGTAGATTTAAGCAAAATTTTCAAAAAGCAAATTTTGACAGAGCGATGGTAAATTCTGACAGTTATCGTGGTGAATATGAACGTCAGAATTTACCCTAGCCGAGGCCTATGCTTTTTAACTGAATACCTATCTGGAAAATTATCTGATAATTACGCCATAATTACTGGTAGTGTGTTTGCTGGGAATATTACCAAGATCTACTGAAAACGTTATTTTTGGCGTATTTTTTTTTTTTGTAAATTTCAACATCTCTTCTTTTAATTGTAACAGGTTGATGTCCGTATATTGCAGATATTCAAAAAAAAAATCATAGTGTCAACCATTACTAAGCCAAAAGAGTCCAAAGTTTGGACTCCAAATCAACCGTTTTGGAATTTGTATCTGTCTGGCTGTGTATCTTTCTGTCTGTCTGTCTTTGTATATGTATGTTTGTGGTCGTATCACTCGAAAACTACTGAATGGAATTAAATGAAGCTCTCACCATTGTATTATTAGACGTTTAACTTGCAATTTTAGACATCCATCATATTTCAATAACTCGACCGGGTTAAATTTTTTTATATTTTTTTTTTTATTTTTTTCATTAATCAATTGAAAGATAATCAATAAAAATTAAAGTAATTGGTAATTAATCATTAGGTGGGTTTTCAAGAAATAATCAATAAAATAATTATAACCGATAACGCTGGACCACGAATTTCAACTTTTTCTCTTTACCAGAAACGCCGTTATAAAATTCGTACACGGCTAAAAAAATGAACCTAAATTTTAAACCCGTATAAAGTTTAATACATTTTTCAAACTTTTTTGTACAATATTTCAAACCGTCCAAATATCTACAAAGCTTTTCAATTTCTTTTGGTTTCAATTTAAAATCTAAATGAAAAAGCAGTCTAAATGTTTTATTTTTGGTTTGTTTGAATGTACTTAAATTTTGCCCACAAAAAATTCATGTGCGGCATAGCTCAGCGGTTGAGCAGTCGGCTGTGACTCCTGAGCGTTTTCGTTCGAATCCTGCCAGCTGCCTCATTTTTTTAGTTTTATTTTATTCTTAAAACTTTTTGAAATCTTATTCAAGATTGAATTTTGACAACATTTATGTGTGCGATGTAGCTCAGTGGTAGAGCAGACGGTCATGATGCGGGGAGTCTTGGTTCGAATTCCCGCCAATGGACAACAAATTTATTTTATCTTTAAAAAATTGTTAAAACATTTCTTGTTTATAATTAAAACCCGATTCATTTAGCCAATTTTCATGAAAACTGGTCTAGATGGAAATTTAATCCAAATTTTGTTTGGTGAAATATGTAGTCCAAAAAAGTTAAAAATTTAGGTTCAAATTTTTAATCGCTTGGTATTTACGTATTTGGAATACGATCGATAATACCTTTCATTTGATACCAATATTGGCATATCTTGCTCAATATTTAAAAAAAATTTAGATAAGTGGCAACCCTGTGAACTGCCCCAAGTGGCAACACCCACGCATATAATGATAGAATGAATCATACTAAGTATCTATAAGATATAAGAAAAACGCCTACGCCTGAAAGTCGGCTACAATTTCTATTTCTGTGCCATAACTTCCGTTTCATCGTCATTCATTTTCTCAAATTTTACTCTCAATCAAAACTTCATATCGCCGCCTAAGAAGGTAACTTCAAAAAAATTAAAAAAATATATGTAAAAATTTGATACGCGCACAATTGCGTAATATCAAATAATGAAAATTTCATGGAATTTTTGGAATTATGACGTGGTATGGATGGCGATGATGCAGGCGTGGCGTTACGTCCAGGGTTGCCGCTAACAAACAAAAAATTCTACCATCCATTCAAAAAAAAAAAAAAAAAAATCTACCAAACTTGGAAAAATCTACCAAAATATTTATTTCAGTTATTTCAAGAAGCAAACTTCCGTCTTTAATAAGGAACATTAACAGCCCTATGCTGCTCGTTACCGGTAAAATTGCCATCGGCAAACAATTTTCCCTAAAATACGTTACCAAATAAAGTGGCTGCGATTCTGAGCAGATGGTAACGCTCTAATGGCAAAAAAACTCACCAGTGTGTATGGTGAATTGAAAAGCAAACCACAACTCTTCTATGAGCATTTTACAGGCTTCTTTTGGTAAACGAAAACGTTGCTTGAAGATATTGGAAGGAAGTTGCAACGGATCATGACTGTCACGAAGGCTTTTCAAGTTGTGTCTCCGCTCCAAAATTTCATCATTTTCATCTTCTTCAGCCAGCAGCAATAGTATTAACGCGGACATTTTTACTATATTAAAGTAATTACTGGCGTTAGAAACGTTATACACAGTTTTTATTGTGATTTATTAACACTATATACCTGTTTATTTGTTTAATTTTCACTTTATTTTGTTCAATTGCACTTTCGCTTTTTTATTTTTCAAAGTAAACATCAGCTGTTTTATATTGATGTTACCACATGTTACCACCTATTTTGGTGGTAACGGTGTTACCAGAAAATTTTTGCCCTCAGAATACCAAAAAGGAGTAAAAGTTGCCGAGTGAATTTGTTTGCCGGTAATAATAAAGTTATTACCACAGTGGAATTGACTATATATACATTGAAAGTATGGCATAATATATAAAAAAAGCTAATAACTGATATATGAGTCGTTCAGTACAAAATGTATTCAACAAAGTGTGCTTGACAGTTTAATATTTTCTCTTGTAAGGTGCTATAATGTCAAACGAATATAAACAAATGAATTAATCTTTATGGTGCACCACATGTAAATTGGGTATCATTTTCTCTTCTTTAATATTAGCAATAATTTACTCTTATACCATCCGCGATTTTTGTAAAAAATGTTTGGTTACAGTTTTCTTACCTTAGCTTACAAAACAATTGAATTCCAACCGTTCTTCACTGGCACCGAAGTTTTTTTCACTACCAATAAAATACTTCTAAATTTGCTACCGAATATTCTTTCGTATTGCTTATTTGAATTAAAGGTAAAATATAAATATTGAAAATTAAAAACAAAAGTTAATTTACAAATTTTTTCCTAAAAGTTTATAAACGGAAAAAATTTTTTTCAACTGGGTTAAATATTTTTCTGTTTGACATTATACCCTGGTTCCGATTGAGAGCAACGTCAAATTCAAGCACACTTTGTTGAATACGTTTTGGTTAAGTACAACCATTGTGTACAACATACTGATACACAATGAGTACAACAACGGACTTCATCCCATTATTCAATTATAAGAAGGTTTGCTCTTCCCTTGACGTTTATTATTGACACTCCCAATATGAAAATGTGTACGGGTTTCGTTTGCGAATAATTTTTTATTTCGTCAAGGAAATGGTAGTAGAAAAATGTGTAATGCAAATAAAATATTGCAAAGTAAACTAACACATTCGACGGGGCCAAAAAAAAGTTCGTTTTTTTTCAAAAATTATATTGATTTTATTTTTCAGAAAGGTGAAAAAATATTACTGTAAAAATGAGAGATCTTAACATTAAATTCTAGAGGTCTATCATCGCTAGTTTAGATTTCACAGACTTTATCTCATATTTAGAGGAAGAACTCGGATTCCGTTCAAAAGCTGCATAGCCTAAAATTTTCTCCGACTAGCCGTTTTCTAGTATTCCAGCCTCAAAATAAGTGTCGATTTCCTGGTCGATTTTTTTTTCGTTCCACCGTCGTAATAGTAATTCGACCGATCGACAACTTGTATTTGATGGTTGAATACATTCGAACGTCAAATCGAATAGGATATCGACTCATGTAAAGCAGTCCTAACCTAAATTTTTACTAAAAGTTCCTTGAAAGGTTTTCGGGTCATAAATACTATCGGAAAAAGTGTGCCAAAGGAATAGTATTACCATTTTACTAACCAAATTTAACCAGTTCCAATAAATTTACCTCCAATTCTTTCATGCACACTTGGCTGATGATTAAGAATGAAAATAAAATACTCGAATCACAGAAGGAAAATCTTTAAAGTCAGTTATTAATCATAAATTCATCAATTTTCCAAAAGCCAACCTCTACTATTTTTCTAACTACTACTATTTTAAACTACTTTTCTAACTACTTTTTTTACATGATTTTGCTAAAAGGCTACCCAGAATGTGAATGACAATTTTTCAGGGAGCAAGATGGCTGCAACTGACAGAATCTGTCATCGAAAAGCTAACCTGGTATAATTGAACCATGACTTCATCCAAAAACTTTTCCGCCCTACAAGACAGATGACAATCATTTGATACAATATTTGATTGTCACTGCTGTCAGCTAAACTATCATCGCTTCATTATTTCACACGACGAATAAGAAAAAGTTGATGTCAACAAGTAAGTCCGTGTGAGTTTTTGTCTCCCTCTAACACATTACTAATTTGAATTAAGCATATATCTCTCTATTTTTGGATCAATGACTGATTAATTTTATTTGAACACACGCGCGAATTTGCTAGTTTGCCAAAAAAATAAATTTTTCAATTGTTTACGAATGGCAGAGAATGGAACATGTCAAGAAAAAGTCACTAGTGATGGAACTTCGAAACGATTATTTCGTAGCAGAATACAGGGTGTACACGTGGATTAATAATGTTAATGCAAAAATATTGTAGCATTTAGTTGCTTTTGGTGTTAATGCTAAAATGCAAAATGCTGACTCAGCATGAACAGGCTATTAGAGTGTGAGTGTGTTAGTAAAAATATTAGCCCGTTAGCCCGCGTTGTTATTTTTTTTTTTTTAATTTTTTCTAAATTAGTCAATATTATATTTAGATCTACATTTTTCACGACACTATTTTTCATAAAATTTAAAGTGCTCGAAAATGACTGTATTAAGCAATTCCTTAGTATTTCGAAAAATTGTAAAAATCTACCAAAATTGAAAAAAATCTACCATTCTACCAAAACGTGTTTTTTTCAAATTTTTTCTACCACAAATGGCAACCCTAGTTACGTCTGTGCGTGTGATTTGTGGTGGGTATAGGCGAAGATGGTGATATATGTATGTTATTATCGCTCTTTCCACGCGCTATTAAGGCATAATTAGTTATCGCTAACGCCATGCCTTTAACGCTAATCAGCTGTTCCAACCAAACTTATGGAAATCAATGTTAACGATTAGTAGGGTTGCCAGATTCTGAAGTGGAAAAAGAAGGAAGGACTCGACGAATCTAGATACTAATCTCAAGCCCCTATAAAAAAAAAAACGAAAAAAGGACAACACTTAAAAAGAAGGACATTTCTACACTTTTTCTTTTGGTAGGACAGGGAAGGACATCGCCATAACAAGAAGGACATGTCCTTCCGAAAGAAGGACGTCTGGCAACCCTAACGATTAGTAATGCCATACCATAACTCTAACGCGTTAACCATACCATAGCCAACCAATCAGTTTTTGATTTTTCGCCATATCCCTAACCTCTTAGGCCCAATTGCACGACACCGAGTTATCTTTTTAACTCAAAGTTAAATTGAAACAAGTAAGGAAGTCTAAGTTCGGGTGAACCGAACATTAAATACCCAGCGGTAACCCAGAACGGGATAACAAAGATATACCTAGGCCCTAGGAGGATTTACCTAAAGTTTTCCGATTTTTATATCAAATTCACCTGTGAACCATTTGTGCCTCTTAAATGTTTGCTGGATAAATAAAAATGCATTCAAATTGTTAAAAATACCTTTTCTCATCTTGACTCCCGTGTCTGAATTGGAGAAATTTAAACACAGCACAGCCACGCCTAAAGATATCCAAATACCCATTTTAAAACCGACAGCAAATGCAGCCCAACAACGCTTACTGCACCAGCTCCACTTGTACTTGCAATCCATGACAAAGTTGGTATCGACACAACAGAATTTATAATTAAAAAAAAATTAGCTTTGCCTAAATTAGAACACGCTTTTGGATTACAAATAAACACAAAATTTAAAAAGTTACAAAATTTGTTTCTTTAGAGTGAAAATATAACTATAATAATAAAAAGTTTGAAAATATTGGATATGCTTTCTTTCAAAAAAAAAATGTCAAAGTCTCTTTTTTGTGTGTATCAGTGTTGGTAAAATCTCACAACAGTGATGTGACTTGATGGTGAATATTCGGTGTAAAAGCATGATATACATAAATACTACAGGTAAAACCGTTAATGACACTAATGACATTTTTAAGCAATTCTCATACTCATGTATTTTTTGCCACGACTTTTCTGTTTGGTTTTTTCAATCAAATAAATTACAAATCAAAATAATTTCTTTTTATTTTTCTTCAATTTGCGTTTATAACTCTGTGGACTTTTGGAAAACCCGCTTAAGTCGAGATAAGTAAATTTTCCAATTTCTTTATGATAAAAGCACACTTTCATAACGGTCATTTCTGTCTTATCGGCGTACTGATAGCGTGACTTGCTACGGAGATATGAGTTTTGAAAAAGCATCTTAAGTCGATATTTTTTCCTAGTGCATTTGGGAATATAACTTAAATCAGATAAGATAGAAAAAAAAACCTTCTAAATAAACCTATCACTATCGCTTAGAAAACCATCTTAAGGCAACTTGATCTGATGATTTTTTTTATTTTGCTTTTGGAAAAACAACCTAACTCGGTGTAAGTGCTTTTTCCTCGGGCAGAAATTGAAATTAACTGAACTTAAGTCTAAGGGCCGCTTGCATAAAAGCCGATAACGACTAACCAGAGTTTAATTGATGTTTTTCGTATGGTTAGCTGTCAAGTTAATCACCTATTAGGCGTTATCGGCTTTTATGCAAGCGGCCCTAAATAGGTTAAAAGTTTTGTGAAATTTTTCGTCTCCGATGATTTTTGTAAATGCTCTTACTTGACATAAGCGGGTATTTTTTCTTAAGTCGGTTTGGAAGACGCACTTATTTCCTTTAAACTCGGTTTAAAATAAAACTGTTGCGGTTAGTCGAAGATAGTTAACTGGAAAATCATAAGAAATCATAACCCTTTTATGTAATGGTCCTATTTCTTTTTAATATGTATCAACAAAAGTTTTGTTAACAGTTAAACGTGTTTTTTTAAGCTCTCCTGTAAAATTTGGTTTTCAGACTTTTCCAAATGTCCTCAGAACTATTGCTAGAATTGTTAAAAATAAGGACTGTAAAAGCGGAGCGAATGTGCCCCTATAGCAGGCTACTCTACTACATTTCCTGCCATTTTACAGTGTCCAGGCATCCACCTAAACGTGCAGTGTAAATTAGAAAATATTTTTTGATTTTTTTTTCTTCAAATTTTTCATATTTTAAATTTTTTGAATATTTTTTTCTATTTGACTTATATACTGACACATTTTATATTGCTTAAAAAGTCATAATAAAATCAAAAGAGAGAACGGTTGTACTTATAGCCAAAGTATATTAAACAAAGTAATAGTGAACTTGGCAGTTCTCTCTTTTCTGTAGGAGTTTTCCCGTCAAATGAAAAAAAAATATTAACCCGTTCTGCTTAAGATTTTTAAACTTTTTTCAATAGTGTGAAGAAATAGCAAATTGTTTCATATAAATACAATACCGCTTGCCTCAGTTCCTTGCACGTTTAAATAGAGTTTAGAGTTCAGACTAGCTAAGATGAATAGTCTAATCTTTTTTCAATTGGATCTTAGACCGAAAACGAAACAGTAATCGATTAAAATCGATCATGCCCCTGCGGGTTAGGGATTTAGATAAGGTACCACGAAATAAATCCCAAATGAAAAAAGTCCCATGAAATAAGTCCCAACTTTAAGAAATGAAACAACTCCCAAAGAAGGAAATGAAATAAGTCCCAATATTTGGTAGTTATTTCATAATGGCCCCAGTTTCCAAAAAAAATAACTCCTAAATGAAATAAGTCCCAAGAAAAATGAAATAACTCCCAATTCCTTGATAAGACGGTACCCTGGTTTTGAATTCAGTATAAAAAAACTCTAATGGAAACCAATCCACCAGTTTTTGCGACACTCTGGCGACAACCTTTTTGTGGTGCCATCGGCAGAATTCGACAAATATTCAATACTTGCCATTTTTATAACGCAAAGTTCCGAAAAGAGATAGATTCCAAAGTGGCCAAAGTTACTCAGTTACTGTTTGGGCTAGCATATTTCGCGCTATTGATAATTTTTTGGAATGAGCAAATGCTATCTAATTTTCAGTAAAACAATTGTATGGGACATAAAACCTGTGCTTGGGTGGTAAAGGGTTAATACGCTTGTTTACATTTATTTGAAGTTAAAACTCCTACAAAAACTAAATATTTCAGTTGTCAATTCTACCTTGTTTAATTTGCCTTGCTTATAGCCAAAACGTATTCAACAAAGTGTGATTGAATTTGACGTTGCTCTCAATCGGAACCAGGGTATAATGTCAAACAGAAAAATATTTTAACCCAGTTGAAAATTTTTTTTTCCGTTTATAAACTTTCAGGAAAAAATTTGTAAATTAACTTTTGTTTTAAATTTTCAATATTTATATTTTACCTTTAATTGAAATAAGCAATACGAAAGAATATTCGGTAGCAAATTTAGAAGTATTTTATTGGTACTGAAAAAAACTTCGGTGCCAGTGAAGAACGGTTGGAATTCGGGGTGTAAAAGTAGGTCGCCTCCCAGTTGATGCACCCTGGGTAACGCTAAATGACCTACATGGCCTATACGGCTAGTTTCTTGTATTGCCGGTTCTACGAGAACGGTACCAGTACTTGTGCTGTACCCATCGTGCCGAAACGACCCGGGTCGTTTTCTTATATCGACCCGGCCAAGAGCAATACACTCGGGGTGACCCTGTCTGACATTTAGGCAGGGCTACACCTCGCTACAACAACAACAACAACAACGGTTGGAATTCAATTGTTTTGTAAGCTAAGGTAAGAAAACTGTAACCAAACATTTTTTACAAAAATCGCGGATGGTATAAGAGTAAATTATTGCTAATATTAAAGAAGAGAAAATGATACCCAATTTACATGTGGTGCACCATAAAGGATTAATTCCTTTGTTTGCAACTGTCAATCACACTTTGTTGAATACATTTTGCTTATAGCATTTATATCATGGTGTAAAAGTACATTTACACTGCACCAAATTTGGCGAATTCAAATGAGAGAGTTCGACACCGTTTACACTGGCAGATTTGCATTTGGCTTCACCTTCCCTACAAGAATCTTATACCAGGACAAAAAGCCACCAAAAGAAAATGCACACCTGTAGAGTAATAATAAAAGAGTCAAGAAGGATTCTGTCTTTGCCGGGTGGAATTGGCCAATTTTCTAAAAAAAAAAACTAAACCCATTAAGGTTCTTGCTGGGCAATCCTTAATGTGGAACACCCGCGGGGTTGCTATTTTGAGGAACTGTGGATTGTAATGGTCGGAATATAAGGTCAAATGTAATGGAATTCCAAAATTGGAAAATGAGATTTATATAGAAACAAGTAAGGAAAGCTGTCTTCGGCTATGCCGAAGGCTAAATACCTTTCATGAATAAGCGTCACGATTTTCACTGTTCGATCCCAGTACAGCCTGTGTGAATTTAACTTAAGCTCATAACGAAATTATCGGAACTATCGATTATATGGGGCGATGCGTTATATTGGCCCAATCTCATTGATTTTTAACATCGACATTCCACATTGTAAAATAGCTATAGTTACGAAATTTCACGTTCCTACCTAAATAATTACAGGAGTTATCTACCAAAATCCGTTTATCGGAACAATCGATTGTATGGGGGCTATGTGAAATATTTATCCCATCCCAATGATTTTCAACATCGATATTTCACATATAAAAATCGCAATACTTACAAAATTTTACGTTCCTACCTCTTTAATTACAGGAGTTATAGCCCAAAATCTGTTTATCGGAACAATCGATTGTATGGGAGCTATATGTAATATCGGTCCGATCTTACTGGTTCCGACAAATGATTCCTATATTGGAAAATGGTGGCCGCATATAAAATTTCTGCCAAATATCTCAAAAACAGAGGGACTAGTTTGCGTTCAAACAAACAGACAGACGGACAGACGGACATGGCTAAATCAACTCATCTCGTCATCCTGGTCATTTCGGTATACTTATTGATGGGTCTATCTCTTCTTCTTCTTCTCATACTTACAAACATCGGACCAAAGTTATAATACCATTTAATGTTCATGAAAGGTATAAAAAGCGCCAAATTTGCAATTTTTCGCCAAATTTTGAAAATTTCAACTCAAAAGAGAAATGCCGGATTTAATCAACTAGTTCCAACAGCTGAAAAGAGAACGACCGACCAAGTAGTGGATTTTGTAGATGGAAGCGTGACAAATTATAAATGACATTTTAAACATCTATGTATGTATGTATATATAAATATGAGCGAACCGTTTTACCGATTTGAATGAAATATGCACCGATGGAAAGGAAATTGAAAAAACTGAGGTATAGGCATATATGTAATACTTCTATATTGCTAATAACGCACCTTTTCAATGAAAAGAAATTCCGAAAACATAGCTAACGGCACTAGTTAAATATTTAAGTACATAAGTACCATCTGGTCCATATTTTCTTGGTACTCGGGACGGCACTGAAACATTTTTGCATTTTTTTAAAAACTTTTTGACGTTGTTATTGTTGTTAACAGCAAACAATTATATATACACGATTAATAGAGGAATAAACAAGGACTTGTGCTGCATTAACAGTATCTTGCTGGAGAAGTTTTTTATTGGACAAATATCGATTTTAATTTTGTTCGGACGTTCCCCTTTCGGACGTTCCAGTTTTGCCCAAAGGAAAACATAAACCTTTTTCACAAAAAAAAAAAAAAATATATTGAGGATATATTTTATTGTAATTGATATATTTAAGCAGAAATTTACATCACTTGAACTTTCTAAACACCACAATAACATACATTAGGGTGATACTAAAAACTAACAAATTTGTTTTTTTTCTTTTGGTAATTAGCTAATAATTGAATGCGAGGATTAAGTTAAAGAGCTCAATCTTTTTTTTTTTTAACCACCCTAATACACACACATAAATTAAAATTTTTGTATGTAGGGCTGGGTCAAGTTGCTTCCTAAACGGATCTGCACGTCGTTTCTGTAACTTTTTAACGAAGTTCGTTACATAAAAATCGTTAATTTTGACACAATTTTCTGTACAAAATTTGTCAAAATCAATGTTAACGACAATAACGAATTTCGTTAAAAAGTTACAGAAACTGGGTACTGATCGGTCATATCCAAATTTGGAATACTAACTTGTAGTTTTCCATACAATTATCTTGAGAATTTTTTTTTTTGTCAGTTGATGCACATATAAAAGATTTTTAAGTCTAAAGGCTCATTTACACGGATTGATTTTCTGGTCGATTTTTATCGAACCATTTGTGTTCAACCCTTGAATACAAGGTGAAGATCGAATTGCTGTTTACGCGGTCGATTGAAAAAAGGTTAGAAAAATCGACCCGTGTAAATCATCCTCAAGTTGGACAATGATATGTTAATAAATATAAAAATACTCACGAAAAAAATTTGAGTTGTGGGAAAAGGAGGCATGGAAACACCAATACATACTTAATTTTCAATCTAAACTCCTACGAAAGGGTTCACGACAGCGACCTGAAAATTCGTATGGATGTAAACGGTATCAATACAATTCTCAGAGAAATAGGTTGGAGTTATCGTAAAAGAGAAAATACTATAAAAAAGAAAATAAAGAAAATACGGGCGTAATCGGGAATTTTGGATATGAATTCAAAATCAAGTGTACTTAGTACATGCTAACGCAGTTTACATTTTTGAATTCAGCTTAAAAAACATGAGAAACTTTGGCAAATAAATATTTTTCTTAAGTCTATACATAAAAAAACTTTTAAGGTGTTTGTATTATAATGCACACATGTGAACGCGTATTTTCGTCATCTGGTATGATGATGAATTAGTTAAGAAAGTTATAAAAAATATAATATATGTACAAAAAATAGAAGTGCACCAGTTTAGTACAAAAAGTGAAAAAAGTTGATCGTGTTATTTCGTGCGTGTTTTTTTTTGGTTTTCGGGCTCAACACGATCATGCACGAGCACGACACGAAATCGCATTTTCAAACACGAGCACATGGACACACGCGTGCGTATTTCGTGTCACGGTCAAAAACACGCACGACGCCCACCTCTACTCTCGAGTCAAATGTCCCAGGAGTCACGATGGAATGTCCCCTTAATAAATACTAAAATAAACAAGAACATGTTTTCCATCTGGAGTATGAAATTTGAATAACCTTTGTTCAAGATTTTCGAAAAATGCTGGGCTGTTGCAGAACACGTCTTCTTCAAAGGTTTCAATCGTAGTTTTTGTTGTTGTTTGTCAAAAAAAAAGTTTCTTTATTTTATTTTCTTGATAATATAAAGATATTTTCTTAAATTAAGTATGTTTTTGAGAATATTTTCTTGGTTTTTTTAAAATATTTTTGAAACATTTTTTTTCTTATATTTTGTTTTTGTTTTTAATAAGAATATAACTTGCTTGTTTAAAGTGAACTTTTTTGATTAGTTTCAGTGAAAATCAAGTTAAATTTTAAAATTTCTAAGTTATTTTTTTTGTGTGTTTTTTTTTTTAGCAGTTGGGTGCTAAAGGAAACAAATACCTTAAGCACATAGTGAAACGGGAACATGCCTTTAATTTTTATATATAGTAGTCCATCTCTATCTTATATTAGCTATTTCCGGTCTTTATTTAGTAAACTATTTACATTTTTAAATTTTCTACCAAATACTTAGCCAAAAATTACGACAATTGAGTTTTTTTTTATTAATTTATCCCATCGGGAGAACTGCCATCGGCCATAGCTCGATAATATATAAATACCATTATGAAGATGATGAGGTGTATAACTGGAACAAAGAAAGAAATGAGAGTGTAAGAAAAACTTGAATTAAGTGTGCTATGTAGAGTGGTGGCCGAAAAAATAGCATCAACTTTCTAAAGGGCTAACAAAAAATAGTTGAACCTGATATGAATTTCCAAAGAACTTTTTTTACCCAGAGTTTAGAGCAGAGCAGAGTAGAGCAGCTGTCAAAATAGAGATAAAGCAACTTGGAGCAACTCAGAGCAGAAATGCCATGAGTCAAAATTTCTCTATTCTAACTAACTCCACGAAAAAGGCTAGAGCAGAAATTTGTGATCTGGATTACTCTAGAACAACCTAGGGCAAGAAAAGTGTTCATGAAACACAGTTTTGTGAAATATCTTAACCTGCGTAAGCTAGAGCATCTCAATAAACAAACCTATAATTTTGTCCAGGTACCGTTTTCGAAAAATGTTTAAAAAACCAAAAATTTTGACCTTTTTAAGCACACATGGGATCGATTAGGACTTTTGAGCTTTTCTATCTGAAGGTAAATCCAAGCTGTATGCGAAAATTTGGCTCTGTGGGAATTATTGTTGTTTCTAATGTCCATATTGACCGGACTAAAAATGATAATTATGAGAATTTTTTTTTCTTTTGTGTCTTCAAAGACTTTTTTCTTGAGAATTTTATTTTAAAAAGTCTTTCGAAATATGTAATTATAAACAATTTTAATTTTTTAAGTCTTCAAAAAAATTGTTTGTGGTTTTGTTTTGGAAATATCCTCTCTTAAATAAGCTAAATTCTACCTGGCCGTTACATAATAAATACCAGGGTAATATACTTAGAAACATTTTGGGGCCATATGGGTGTCATTTTAAAATCGTTTTGGAGTGAATTTGGAGTCATATCAAAATGTATTCAATAAAGTGTGACAGTTAAATATGTTTCTCTTGTAATATTATTAAATATAAATATTGAAAATTTAAAACAAAAGTTAATTTACAAAATTTTTTTCTAAAAGTTTATAAACGGAAAAAAAATTGTTTTCAAGTGGGTTAAAATATTTTTTCTGTTTGACATTATACCCTGGTTCCGATTGAGAGCAACGTCAAATTCAATCCCAATTTGTTGAATACATTTTGATTTGTTATAACACTTAGATATTACTCTGCCAACAGGTTATCATTATAATCTAACCTATAACGAGATTTTTGTACCGAGCTTTCTCTTCCAATTTGTGGTGTGCTGCTTTAAATTTTTTCGTACAAATTGGTGTGGCCAACAGCTTTTTGCCGACTCCGAACGGCATCTGCAGCTTTTCATGGCAGAAATACACTCGGAGAGTTTGCCAAACTATAGCAGTATACTGCCGAGGGGCGACCCCGTTTAGAAAATGCTTTTTCTGAATAATTTTTTATGTTGGTTTGACCAGGAGTCGATACCAGGTCACTTGTTGTAGTAGGCCGAGCACACCACCGCTACACCACGGCCGAGTCCCAGGACTGACTTTCCTAGTGTCCTAGAGCCGCTACGGCGACCACTTGAACCTAACCTTAAAGTGGGCACAGCACCGCGCATTTCCAAGGGTGGGGAGGGGGGCATTTTTGAAAATTCGTTAACGTCATAACTTTAAAACAAGTAAGGAAGTCAAAGTTCGGGTAAACCAAACTGTTTAAGCGACATAACTTGGTTTCGTTTATTTTATCTGAATTACATATTTACTATTGTAGTTCGCAGATAATTTATGGAATATTCAGAATACAAAGGGTATAGTCGCAATTACAAATCGTGGCTTTTCATGAGCAAAATGAGATAAGCCATTAGAGCCAATGTCTCAGAGCCCAAGTGCTAACCACGGAAATGAGGATAGCCAACGATGCAACGATAACACTCCCTCTCAAAACCTACAAACGAAAAGTGGTGAGAACTACAGATCTGAAAAAGGAAAAGCCGTGGGCCAAGATCAAGCATCTGGAGGCGATGCTTTGCTGAACAGCAGCCGACTTAAAGAGAGGGCGGACTCAGTCCGCAAAAACTCTTTATAATGTCTCCCCTCCCAAAAAACAATCTTAGCTCGAGGCGTCTTAAATTCCTCCAAGTGAATCTTCATCATGCCAAGGCAGCTTCGGATGTCCTTAGCAGAAGATTCAACAGAGAAGGTCTGGGGATCGCTTTCATTCAAGAACCGTGGATTCTACATGGTTCTGTGAAAGGTCTTAATAGTGCTGATGGTAAATTAATCTATGCCACCGGTTCCCGTCCCAGGGCGGCGATGCTTCTAAGCAAAAAACTGTCGTTTATTCCACTTTTACAGTTCATGACAGCTGATTTGGTTGCAGTTTGGGCGAAAATTCCAACCCCAAGAGGTGAAAAAAAGGCCATTTTAGCCTCTGCTTACTTTCCGGGTGAGGAGGTAACAGCCCCAACTGCTGAATCCAAATCCCTCATTGAGTACTGCCAACAGAAGGCTATCCCTTGGATCCTCTGCTGTGACGCAAACTCCCACCACACAGCGTGGGGTAGTACGAACATAAATAACAGGGGGGAGCACCTCCTGGAGTTTATATATCAATGTAATGAACCGTGGTAATGAACCAACTTTTGTTAATGCTATCAGAGGAGAGGTTCTTGACCTCACTCTATGTAGCCAAAACATGGCTTTCACTGTCACACGTCTCGGGGGAGGAATCAATGTCGGACCACAAACACATTGTATTCGACATGGGTCACTTCTCTGATCATGAGCTCGTTTTCAGGAACCCCAGAAAAACGAATTGGGAACAATTTCGTTTTACCATGGAAGAAAGTGGCAATTGCCTACACCAACCGATAACTACGGTGCAGGAGATTGAGACAGAAGCTGAACAATTTCAATTAGATATTATAACGGCTTTCAACGAGAGTTGTCCCCAGGCTAAAAAACGTGTACAACGGGATGTGCCTTGGTGGAACAAAACGCTTGCACAGTTAAGATGTCAAGCAAGAAGGTTGTTTAATACAGCTAAAGACACGGGAGACTGGGTATCCTATAGGAATGCTCTAACTTCCTATAATAAAGAACTTTAGGAAATCTAAGAGGGCAACCTGGAGAGAACACTGCGAAAACATTAAAGATCTCCCTACGGCAGTACGGCTCCAAAAGGCCCTTGCGGGAGGCCACAGCAACGTGATTGGCACTCTGAAGAACCCAGATGGGAGCTACACCAAGCAGCCGGAGGACACATGCAAACTTTTGCTTGCTACTCACTTTCCGGACTGCATACCAGGCAACCAACACTCTCCTCTAATTGACGATCTACCGACGATTAGTGGTAGAGAAAAGAGCCTGGCAGCTAAGCTCACCACTGTTGAGAAAGTGCAATGGGCTTTATCTACGTTCAGCGCTTTCAAATCTCCAGGACCGGATGGTGTCTACCCTTGTTTGCTGCAGCAAGGGATCGGCTATACAGCCCCAGTCCTATCCAATTTATATAGAGCATCACTGCTATTAGGACACATTCCTAACAGATGGACAGAGGTTAAGGTTGTATTTATACCGAAACCAGGGAAGCCTGAAAACTTGCCATCGTCGTATCGACCAATAAGTCTCAGTTACTTTCTCCTAAAGGGAATGGAGAAAATTTTGGATCAGCACATTAGGGAAGTAAACTTAAAGAAATTCCCTCTGTGTAAAACCCAATTTGAGTACCAACCCGGAAAATCTACGGAGACTGCTATCCACTGCCTTACAGAAAAAATTGAAAAGGCCATAGAGTCTAAAAACATAGCCCTGTGTGCATTTATCGACATATCAGGCGCTTTCGATAATACGACGTATCAGGCCATTGAGGAAGCCATGATTAGTAAGGACGTAAGCCCATGATCACTCGCTGGGTGCTGGCCATGCTAAAGCAAAGAAAAATCAGCTTTGAGCTAGGTGGGAGTGCTGGCTCAATCGTGGCCACAAGAGGATGCCCTCAAGGAGGTGTACTTTCTCCTCTACTGTGGACCCTAGTCATAGACGAGCTTCTTCACCTTCTGAAGGGCAATGGCTTTGACGTACAGGGCTATGCAGATGACTTAGCAGTCTGCGTGACAGGAATGCATGAGGATACAATATCCGATCGCATGCAACAAGCCCTGCGCATCATTGAAAGATGGTGTGCTAACAAAGGGTTATCTATTAACCCAAATAAAACAGTCTTGGTGCCTTTTACGCGGCGAAGGAAGCTGTCTATGTTAGAGCCGTCCCTAGGAGGCTGCCGTATAAGTTTTTCGATGGAAGCAAAATACCTAGGAGTAACACTAGACAAAACCCTCACATGGAATACTCATTTGGAAGCTACCATAAATAAAGCAACGAGGGCCTATTTCGCATGCACTAGACTGTATGGCAAAACATGGGGGCTGTCTCCAAAAATGACGTATTGGTCATTTAATACAGTTGTGAAGCCAATAGTTACCTACGCTTCCCTAGTCTGGTGGCCGAAGTCTGCCCAAAGAACAGCGGCAATTAAATTAAGTAAGCTGCATCGGCTAGTCTGTGTAGGCATAACAGGTGCAATGAGAACGTGCCCTGCTGATGCTTTAAGTGCCCTTGTGGGAATACCTCCCTTCCCAATTCTGATAGAGAAGGAAGCAACACTTGCCGCATTAAGACTTCAGAATATTTCTGATCTAAAAATCGGAAATATGACAGGACATATGAAGATAGTCAAGAAGTTCATGAATAGTCCTATATTGCAAGTAAGTGATGCAATAACTCCTACGCTCAGGATCATGCGAAACTTTGAAGTTTCAATAGTAGATCGAGTGCTCTGGGAAACAAGGAACCCATATGCTGAATCCGATTCGGAGATTTGGTATACCGATGGATCCAAGCTGGAAGATGGTAAAACGGGAGCTGGAATCTATGAACCGAATTACAAAAAATCGGTACCAATGGGTAACTACCCCACTATCTTTCAAGCGGAAATCCATGCAATAGAGGTGTGTGGCAGGGAGTGCCTCCGTAGAAGACTATCCTCTAAGCGAATCTACATTATGTCGGACAGTCAGGCCGCCCTACGTGCCTTGCAGTCTTACACTACAACTTCAAAGCTTGTTGATGAGTGTGTCGCAGTCCTTAATGATCTGGGAGCCAAAAACAAAGTTTTGTTAAGTTATGTCAATTTATGTGATTTTCGAAATTTCCGATGTCGAAAAAGGGGGGGTTATCATCCGATTTCGTCCATTTAACAACCTACTCAAGATATCGTGTACACGGACAGACGGACGGATATGCCTTAATGAACTTTTTTTCAAACGTAAGAACTTTCATACATATATGGGAATCTATATCTATCTCTATTATTTTGTGCCGTTACGTAGTACCGTTATGTAGACAAAGCTATAATACTAGTTCTAGTACCCTGGAAATAAAAATTTCGCTGCTATTTTTTTGACCACTACTGCATCTAAAAAATATCCCAGCTTACCAGTATCTAGTGCGATCTCTGCTTTCCTTTCATCTTCCTTTAGGTAAATTAAAGATAATACAAACAAAATGGCAAAAAATAAGGTTAATAAAGCTGCCCATACAACAAACGAAAGGACTAGTTTAATGCGTTCCTGAAATCGAAAAAGACGTTGTTATAAGCAAATTTTACAAAATGTATACTTTTTCAATATGTTACCCGTTTTATACCCATTAAGCACAGTATACAAAGTGTTATGCTCACAATTTCAACGATCAACATCGTGGAACATACGGTGATTCTTATCACTTCTGTGAAGGAAAGAGAAAAATGTGTTAACAACTACGGACTCTGCAAACCCAGCAAACATTTTTGAAGTTCCTTTTTGATTTCAAATCCTATTTCAATTAAAGAAACAAATTGATAGGTTTGTTTACTGACCAAAAAAAAGTTCAGAGCAGGTTAAAGCAGAGCAGAGCAGGGCAGCTGTCAAAATAGAAATAGAGCAACTTAGAGCAACTCAGAGCAGAAATGCCATGAAACACTTGAATGTCGATAGTTTTTATACCTTTCATGAACATGAAATGGTATTATAACTTTGGTCCGATGTTTGTAAGTATGAGAAGAAGAAGAGATAGACCCACTAATAAGTATACCGTTATGATCAGGACGATGAGTTGATTCGATTTAGACATGTCCGTCTGTCCGTCTGTTTGTACGCAAACTAGTCCCTCAATTTTAGAGATATCTCGATGAAATTTTGTATGGAGGCGTTATTTTATATGAGAATAATCATTCGTCGGAACCAGCAAGATCGGACCGAAACTACTCATACCTCCCATACAATCGATTGTTCCGATAAACGGATTTCGGGCTATAACTCCTGTAATTAAAGAGGTAGGAACGTGAAATTTTGTAAGTATTGCTATTTTTTATGTGAAATATCGATGTTGAAAATCATCGAGATGGGATAAATATTTCACATAGCTCCCATACAATCGATTGTTCCGATAAACGGATTTTGGGCTTTAACTCCTGTAATTAAACACCTAGGAACGTGAAATTTTGTAAGTATTGCTATTTTTATATGTGAAATATCGATGTTGAAAATCATCGAGATGGGATAAATATTTCACATAGCTCCCATACAATCGATTGTTCCGATAAACGGATTTTGGTAGATAACTCCTGTAATTATGTAGATAGGCACGTGAAATTTCGTAACTGTCGTTATTTTAGAATGTGGAATGTCGATGTTAAAAATCAATGAGATTGGACCAATATAACGCATCGCCCCCATATAATCGATAGTTCCGATAATTTCGGTATGAGCTTAAGTTAAATTCACACAGGCTGTACTGGGATCAAACAGTGAAAATCGTGACGCTTATTCATGAAAGGTATTTATCCTTCGGCACAGCCGAAGACAGCTTTCCTTATTTGTTTTTATTTGTTTTTTGTTTTGTTTAAATCTTCAAAATTAATGCAAATTCACGTACATATACAAATTTTTTTGAAGTTTTCAAAAATTTATTTTTTCTTGACTGACAATTGCTTCTCTGCTCTAACTTACTCCATAAAAAAGCTAGAGCAGAAATTTGTGGTCTGGATTACTCTAGTTTTGTTTTGAGCGTACTCATGAAACAAAAGATAGAGCAACCTAGAGCAAGAAAAGTGTTCGTTAAACACAGTTTTGTGAAATATCTCAATCTGGCGTAAGCTAGAGCAGCCCAGAAAAGAAACCTGATGTGCCCTTTGAGTCGCTTGTCCATGATTTCTGTAAGCCCTACCCCCCTTTCTATTAAAATTTGTATGATCATCGTCAGGGATAGGATTTTTAGGCGCTAAAACCTGAAAAAATAGGCAAATTTTGTTTTAAAAAAGGCATTTATTTTTTATTCTTGTTTTGTATACATTTAAGAAAAAAAATGTTTCGCCGGGCGGAATATGAAAGATTTTGCTCTAAAAATAAGCTGTGCAAAATTTCACTCGAGTTGGATAACTTTTAGAACTTGCACTTTGCATTTGAACATTTTAAAACCATATGCATTCAGGGTGCAGCAGATTATATAAAAACGTTGAAAGCCATAAACTTGGTACACATTAATTACGTGAGAAACGTGCAGATTCCGATTCTGAAGAGAAAAATCCAAAGTTATCGTTTTTAAAAAGTGAGAAAACACCATTTTTGTATTTTACGAAAAATCTTCAGCTTTGCTTATCCGATCGAACACCGCTATTCACCGCATAAAAGGTCTTCGATAGCTCTATAAATCCGCCATATAAGAGGTGTTAATCAGATGCCCAGTTTAAGAGCTATTAACAGATTTAGTCGAGAAATATTACAAATTCCAAATCACATCGGCATTAATTGTTAAGTATATCGAAAAGGGATAATTATTTTTCCTCAAGGACTGAAACCGAAACCGAAACCGTAACCGTAACCGATTAAAACCGATTCATTTTTCAAAACCGAAACCGAAACCGTAACCGTTATTTTGATCTGGAAAAGACCGAAACCGAAACCGTTTCAAAAGCCGTAACCGGTTCCAAACGGTTTTCAATTTTTTCAAAACATTACTTCTATGAGTGGGCACTTAGGTACTTCCTTTTACAAACAGGTACCCTGAAAGTTTTCATGGAAGATTGTCGAGCCACGTTTTGACATCAGTATCAAAATTCTGAAAGAGGAAGTTTGACTATAGTTGAATGAAGCGATCGAAACAAATTTACGAGATCCGAAAAAGAAATGTTCAGGCTTGTCTCAGAAAGCGCCACTAATACTAATGTTTTTAACGATTTATACATTTCATTTGGCTTCCATTTTAATATATTTTTAATAAAAAAGTAGAGTTATTTATAGAAATTTCATCCATGCATAGCGTTAATAAAATGTATTATTATATTGGAGAAATCCCATCATGGCCGCAGGAAAAAAGTTATGAAAATTCAGACCTATTTCGTAGCTACATAGCTACTTGAGTATTTTAGTGGTAAAATTTTTTTTTCCTGTTTTTATTTGGAAACCGGAACCGGAACGAAACCGTAACCGAAACCGAAATAAATTTTGAAGAACGAAACCGGAACTGAAACCGAAACACGTTGCAAAACCGAAACCGAAACCGGAACGTTATTTTAATCGGTTTCAGACCTTGTTTTTCCTTGATTTTTATGTCGTTTCAATCAATTTCTGACATGGTATCAAAATAAAAAAAATAGTTTTCGCTGTATATCAATATACATACATATACATACATAATCTACTAATAGGTAGCTCCTAAGTTTTGCAACTCCTTTTCGTGCTGTCGAAGGCGGCTTTAAAATCAACAAAGAGATGGTGTGTGTCGATCGTTTTCTCACGGTTTTTTTTCCAAGATTTGGCATATTGTAAAATATGGCCGATGGTAGATTTACCAGGTCTAAAGCCACACTGATAAGGTCCAATCAGTCGGTTTACGTCAGGCTTCAGCTTTCGCACAATACTCTTATAGGCCCTTATATGCGATACTCAAAAGGATGATTCTGCACAAGAGCTCGTGCATGCACCTTAGCAGCTCCTCGCCGCCACATTGGAATAGCTCAGCGGGCAGGCCATCAGCACCCGCCGCTTTATTGGTTTTTAGCCGTGATATAGCTATTCGCACCTCGTTATAGTCGGGTTGTGGAACTTCGATTTCATCGTGTTCCTCTTCTCTGGATTGTTGCTCTGTTCCTAAGTTAAGAAGGGCAGAGAGGTGATCCCTCCATAACCTTAGTATTCTCTGAACATCTGCCACCAGGTCGCTGTTGTCATTTTTACGGGAGTTTGCCCCGGGTTTAAAATCTTCCGTCATTCGTCGAACTTTTTAATAAAATTTTCGGGTGTTGCTTCTGCTGGCTAGCATTTCAAGTTCTTCGATTTCAAGCTTTTCCGCTTCCCTTTTCTTCGGCCGGAAAAGCCGCCTCGCTTCCCTCGTCATCTCACGGTAGTGTTCACACACGCTCCTCGTTGCATTCGCTTTTAGCGTTGCCTTATAGGCGTCGTCCTTTCTTTTCACTGCGTCTTTGCCCTCTCTATCATCTGAAGAGCTGTTTTTTTCACTTGCCGGAATCCAATTCCTTCCTCGGGTTGAATTGTGCTCTCAGAGAGCAGGTCTGCGAGACGTTCTGCGAAATCATTGGCTGCCTGTTGTGACTGTAGTTTTTCGACGTCTAGCTTTCCTTGTGTTTTTTGTGGCGCCTCTTTCGTTGTACTTAGGAGGGTACGAATCTTGGCTGCTGCCAGGTAGTGATCGGAGTCGATGTTCGGGCCCCTCATCGTACGTACGTCCATAACGCTGAAAGCGTGCTGTCCGTCTATCACAAAGTGATCCATCTGGTTACGTGTTTTCCGGTCTGGCGATAGCCATGTTGCTTGATGGATCTTTTTATGCTTGAACCTGGTGCTGGATACGACCATGTTTCGTGCACCGGCAAAGTCAATTCGTCTGAATCCATTTGGCGAAGTCTCATCATGGATGCAGAACTTTCCGACAGTGGGGCCAAATATACCCTCTTTGCCCACCTTTGCGTAAAAGTCGCCAACCATGACTTTGATATCATGACGGGGGCAGCGCTCATAAGTTTCTTCAAATTTCGCATAGAATGCATCTTTCTGCACGACGTCCTTGTCCTCGGTCGGTGCGTGCACGCAGATAAACGGTATTGTGAAAAATCGTAGTTTTATTCGGATTGTGGCGAGACGGCTGTGAAGGACACTACATGTTTCACAAGTCTCTATTCTACCACAAAACCGACGCCGAATCTGCGCTCATTAGTATGGCCGCTCCAGCATACATTGTAGGTTCGGATTGTCTTATAACCTTACCCCGTCCATCGCATTTCCTGTATAGCGGTGCCTTATTGAGGACCTCAACTAGGTGGGCATCGTTACCTTCCCTAGTAAGGGTTCGGTTTAAGCGGAAATCCATGCAATAGAATTATGTGGCAGAGAATGCCTCCGAAGAAGACTATCCTCTAGGCGAATCTACATTATGTCGGACAGTCAGGCCGCCCTACGTACCTTGCAGTCTTTACACTGGGAGCCAAAAACAAAGTTTTGTTAGGTTGGGTCCCAGGGCATGAAAGACATTGTCGGTTTTGCGAACTTGAAGATGAAACGCCGGTTCATATACTCTGCGAATGCATTGCGTTAGCAAGAAAGAGAGTCTGCTACATAGGTGGGATCACTCTAAATCCGTTCGTGATAGGGAATAAAAAACCTGAGGAGGTGCTCAAAGAGCCTCCGCATACAGCAATAAGCTGAAAGGTTACACAATAGATCGTATAACTGGTCGCGGTGTAATAAGGCCTTATAATAATAATAATAATAAGAGTTCGTTTGCTGTGGTCGTTATCTGAAAAGTGAGTTATCACATCCGAGGCCTGTGTGTTATATATCATTGGAATTTTGTTTTATGTGGTGGGTCCCAAACCCTACACACAACCCGTTTCTCGGGGAGTTGGACTTAAGTTACACATTTGTGTAGCGAGCCGCTTAATCCAAGACAGACGCCCGCTTCCAGCAGCACCTCATGATGACAGACGCTGCTGTTGGAATCCCCTGGCAAGCCCTTAAACCGATTATTTCGGAGTGGCCTTGTCAGGTTGTCGCCTTCTCACTTTAGTTCACCACCGAACGGATGTTCAGTGGCTATCCGGAGGATACGACTCGGACGTAGTGAGCTGCTCACATAGATATAAATAGGCAAAACATTACAAAAAGGCAATATAGTCAAAAAAGGCAATTTAAAAATCATGGTTTTAGTTTAGAAAGACATAAAACGCGTGATTCTTTTATTTATTTGTGGATACGACGAAGCAGACAAAATAGGCAAATGCCTTAAAATCCTATCCCTGATCATCACATTACGTAAATTGAAATCGTTTCGAAATGTGCTTATAACTCGATTTTTCTCATTCTATTTTAATTTACTGGCGGTTTCACGATGTTATCACACAAATTAATTTCTCTTGCTGTCCGACTTCATATAAAAATCACCTGTGACTTATTTGTGTCTCTTAAATTTTTGCTGGGTAAATAAAAATGCAATCAAATTTTTGAAAATACCTTTTGTATGCGAATCTAACTTGCTTGGCTTTGAATCGTTGCTGGAATTGCTTAATGCTATCAGCGAAAGTATGACCGCTATTATAGAATATGCCAAATGGAAATATACAGCACCAATAGCCCAAAGGCGCTTACTGTTCTTACTGCAACTGAATGCCATGACAGTGGTGGCGCATGTATCAACACAAAATAATTTATAATTTGAAAAATTTTGCTTTGCAAAAATTAGACACGCTTTTGGATAACAAATAAACACAAAATTCAAAAAGTAACGAAAATTTTATTATTATATTTATTTAGAGCATCCGGAAATTAGTGAAAATATCACTATAAAAATAATATCACTATAATATATAAGAAGTTTGAGAATATTTGAAATGATAATTTTTTTGTTGAAAAGTTTCCTTTAATACAGTGTTTGCTTTTACACTGTGTTCTTTAACGAAAAAAACGTCAAAAAGTCTCTTTTTTTTGTATGTATCAGTGTTGATAAAATTTCTGAAGAGTGATGTGACTCATTGTTGGGCGCCTTGCCGTGGCGAAGGGGCTTAAATTCTTGTATTGGGATCACTCCTGGAGGGACGGGCCCCAATGCGGAATGAACAAAGAGGATGACCTTACATCTCATGCAACCTCGGGCAGAGTGCACATAAGTGCACACCGCCGGTTGATGTATGAGATGTGGGGAGATCCGTGTCAACGTCACCCTAAGCCAAGGTGTGTAGGCACCGTGCCGATGGCTGAATGGTCAGCGGGTGTATATCGAATAGCTGATCGCTTACGGTCCCCTCCGATGCCCGGGCAAGGTCGGTTGTATAAGTGCCTTACCCCGGTACACTGGCTATGCCGGGGTGGACCAACCCCTTCCAGTTTGCTCGTGGGAATCTTATGGAGAAATTAACGGATAATAATAATAAAAAAAGGAAGAGTGGGGAAGAGAGCGATCTGGGATTGCTCTCTGAGGACGAGCTTCTGGCCAGCAGCCCAAGCAAAGGACGACGAGGGTACCAGCCATAGTACCCCTGTCGTTCCGAATCAATCAAATAGGGGCGCACCAGCCAAAGTGGGCCCCAAAAAGAAATCAAAGAAGTCCTCAGAGTGCCTAGAGAAGGCTAGATACCTTAGGGCTCAGTATATTCTAGCTAAGATAAAAAAGAACGAAGAGAGTGGCAAGGCGCATGAGAGGGACGCCGTGGACAAGGTTTGGTGCGAGGCAGTGGTCAAGGAGTACGAGACCGCCCTTGCAAACAAACCCACTGGAGGTGAACGATGGAAATGGCAAGAGGGGCAGGTACCAGCAGTATGATGGCCCTTCTGCTAGTGCTGCAGCGTTGGCCAGGAACACCTATAGTGAGGTGGTCTGGGATCACCTCCAGGTTGCACTGGTTGACGCTGACGGGGGTGATAAAGTGCGCGGACGGGTTCTCCAGGGACTTTCTTGAGAGAGGCATTGATAAGATTAGCAACGCCTATGATGGTCTTACTCTGAAGATCATCAATGCTTCGGAGATTCCCCGGAGGCTTCGTGCGCGCGTTTGGTTGCCAAACATGTCGAGTATGAAACTGGATGAGAAGAACATCATCCAGTGTCTGAAAATGCAGAACTCGGGCGTCCCGATGGACGACTGGGAGCTGCTAGGAATAGAGGAGAAGCAGAAGAGTAGCCACCCGGTGCTACTGCTCATAAACAACGAGTGCCTTGGGGAACTCGAAAAGAGGGGAAGCAAGTTAGTCTATGCCGTCAGGCACGCCAGAGTTAAAGTTTTCCCAGCGGCGGTAGCACCGGATAACCATCTGGAGGAGGTCGACGATGCCAATAAGCTGCTAGAGGAGCTTAGGCTGGCAGCATCAGCCGGGGCTGATGCATCGTCGAACCCCGACAGTCAAGCAGGTGCGTCCGCCCGGTCCGATGATTAGGGTGGCGCAGATTAATCTGCAGCCAGCCAGATGTGCCTGGGATAACCTGCTGGTTCTCCTAAGGGAGGAAAGTATTGACATCAGGGGCCTAAGTATCAGAGGCTACAACTTAGTTTATACACTAGGAGAAGGTATGCCGAGGGCATGCCACCTCGTTAGGGATACTATTAATGCTTTCTTTTTACCTAATTTCAGCACATTTGATTTGGCGGTGGTCAGGATTGAGTCAAGGGGCGGACGCAGGTTAACGGTCGCCTCTGCGTACATGGCTCACGATCGGCCGGCACCTCCCGAGGAGGTACAGCTGCTCACCAAGCAAAAAAACGAGAGGATCCTGATGGGCTGCGACGCCAACGCAAGGCATGCGTTATGGGGGAGCAGCGAAATAAACGAACGGGGTGAGTCTCTTTTTGAATTTCTATTAGCAAATAAATTATGTATATGTAACAGGGGCAGCTCTCCCACCATTGTTTTTCCGGGGTCAGTGAACTTCGCCGGGTGGGAAGAAGTCCTTGATATTACAATAGCATCTGACTGCCAGGAACCTTCGATAAGGAACTGGGAGGTTTCGCAAAAGACCTCCATGTCGGATCATCGAATGATCCTTTTTGATATTGACTGGGAGGGAGAGATAAAACAACCGCACAGAAATCCTAAACGAACCTCGTGGGGTCTATTTGAAAAGATAGTCAGTGATAGGCTCAGTAGGAAGAAGACACCGATACAATCGACAGAAACTCTAGACGACCGAGTTAGGTCTCTGGAAAAAAAGTTTCCAGGTTGCCTATAAGGCTTCCTGCCCAATAATTCGAAGCAAGAAGACCTTCCCCCATGGTGGGACAAAAATCTTAGCGAACTAAGGTCGAAGATGAGGAAGGTCTTCAATGATTGCTATGCCAAGAAAGACTTCCAGGAGTACAGGAACGCCCGGAGGGATTTAAAAAAAGCCGTACGTGTTGCAACGGCGAAGTCCTGGCAGGAGCATTGCGAATCTATCGAGTCCACGAAGGACTCAGCAAGGCTCGGGAAAATACTTGCCAGGGAACACTCCAACAGAACCTTTGTAAAGCGCGCTGATGGCTCTTGGGCGGGATCATCAGCGGAAACCCTAGATATCCTGATTGAGGCTCACTTTCCAGACGACCCTGTAGGGACGGAGCAAAGGGGAGAAAAGGCGCAACGGGAGGCACCTAGTGAGCTGATAAGCAAACTCTTAGCAGAAGGCAAAATTGCCTGGGCAATAAATAGCTTCTCACCATTTAAGTCACCGGGAGCAGATGGTATACTCCCTATCATGCTGCAGAAGACTCAGATACCTCTGGTTAAGGAGTTAAAGGAGATCTTTACGGCCTGCATTTCCTTCAATCACATTCCGGACACATTGAGGAAAACAAGGGTGGTTTTCATTCCAAAGTCAGGAAGAAGAGGGCAGGAAGTGGCCAAAGATTAGCTGCTGGGCATACACATACGGGAACTCCTGGAGGGGTCCCCTCTATCCGGTGAGCAGCATGCTTACTTAAGGGGGAAATCCACGGAGACTGCGATGCATGAAGTAGTGCGAACAGTGGAGAAGTCCCTTCTATACAAAGAATTCACTCTAGCAGCGTTTGTTGATGTGGAAGGCGCTTTCAACAACGTGAAAGCTTCAGCAATATCAACAGCGCTGGTTGGGGTAGGGGTGGAAGAACCAATACGGAACTGGATCTCATCCCTACTTCTCAATCGTGAAATATCAGCAGAGATAGGGGGAGCAAAAGGTAGCAAACAGATTTGTAGAGGAACACCACAGGGGGGGGGGTCCTTTCGCCTCTGCTATGGCTCCTTACTATGAACGATATACTATTAAAACTCAGTATTAATGGAGTAAAGGTTGTGGCGTATGCCGACGACGTGGCGATCCTTGTTTCGGGTCCCTTCCCTTCCGTGATGAGCGAGAGCATGGGAAGAACGTTGGCAAAGCTAAGTAGGTGGGCACAAGAGTGTGGCCTAGGGCTGAATCCGGACAAAACGGAGCTTCTTCTCTTCACGAGGAAGTGTAAGCCACCTACGTTCGAACTACCGATACTGAATGGTCAGCAACTAACTCTATCTACCAGAACCAAATACCTGGGGCTGATAATTGATTGCAAGCTAAATTGGAAGGAGTGCATCGAGGAGCGGGTGCGGAAGGCATGTATCGCCTTCTACGCTTGCAAATCGATGTTTGGTAAAAAATGGGGTCTAAAGCCGAAGATGGTGCTGTGGCTGTACGAGGCGGTGGTCCGGCCTGTGCTGACTTACGGCTCGGTGGTGTGGTGGGAAGCTCTTCGTAAGAACTACAATCTCGCCAACTTGCAGAGGGTACAGCGCACTGCGTGCGTCGGCGCCACCGGGGCCTTGCGCACCTGCCCCACTGCGGCTTTGGATCCTATTTTGAACCTACTTCCAATTAACTTATATATACTTTGTACATCGGCACAAACCGCACTGAGACTCAGGGTGTCTGGGTGCTGGAAGGATACTCAGCATGGGCACAGTAGTATCCTTAACACCCTCCCAGAGGGAATAGTTAATAGCGCAATAGACTACTATCCTCACAAACTGAAGTTTGAGAGGAATGCCACCACGGTCCTTCCAAGTAGGAATGAGTGGAAAAGGGGCACGTTCACAACAAATAGCAACATTGAAGTGTATACAGACGGCTCCAAGATGGATTCGGAGGTGGGAGCCGGCGAATTCTCGGCAGGTCTGGATATTTCAGAAGCATTCAGACTCCCGTCGTATACACAGAGCCAAAAATGCCTAATAAAATTAATAAGATTGTCTTCATGATCAGCTTTTGGGCAAAGGGGTAGTCGCAACGGTGCAAACGAAGAAAAAACTGTACGGAAATCTTTTTGGTTCTAAGAAGAAATTCTTATTAAAAAACTATACATTTAGTACAAAGGTGTAGTTAGACGCTGGCAATTATTAGTATACGATGGCCGGATGGTTAGCAGCTGGGTTTAGCAATCGAAAAATTGTAAGTTCGATTCTATCTCTTTTTTTCCTAATTAGAAATGTTAAAAAGAAATCTTCTTAAATATATTTATAAGATTTTCCTTTGAAACATTAACAACTCTACACATATCGGTAATTAGAAGCTGGCAATCAAAAGTGAGCGATGGCCTGATGGTTAACAGCTGGGTTTATCATTCCGAAAATTGTAAGTTCGATTCTCGGTGAGGGCGATATCATTTTATTTTTCATTTAAAATATTAAAAAGAAAATCTTCTTAATAAAATTAAAAAGACTGTCTCTACAATAATAAGAAGCACATCTTCTTGAAGAAAATCTATAGAGATATCTTATGACTTTTGTTCTATTCTATTAGGCACTGTTGGCTCTGTGTAGCAGTGTGTTTCAAGCAGAGGTTCTTGCGATTGTTCAGGCGTGCAAATCGCTTGAGCAAAGGAACATTACTGGGAAAGTGGCTATCTTCACCGACAGCCAGGCGGCGATAGAGGCAATCGCATCGCCATACACAAGCTCTAATGCAGAGCAAGCATGTAAACAAATTTGGCTACGTTAGCTGAAGTTTTAGAAATATCCATTATCTGGGTCCCGCACAGAGCCAAAAATGCCTAATAAAATTAATAAGATTGTCTTCATGATCAGCTTTTGGGCAAAGGGGTAGTCGCAACGGTGCAAACGAAGAAAAAACTGTACGGAAATCTTTTTGGTTCTAAGAAGAAATTCTTATTAAAAAACTATACATTTAGTACAAAGGTGTAGTTAGACGCTGGCAATTATTAGTATACGATGGCCGGATGGTTAGCAGCTGGGTTTAGCAATCGAAAAATTGTAAGTTCGATTCTCTCTCTTTTTTTCCTAATTAGAAATGTTAAAAAGAAATCTTCTTAAATATATTTATAAGATTTTCCTTTGAAACATTAACAACTCTACACATATCGGTAATTAGAAGCTGGCAATCAAAAGTGAGCGATGGCCTGATGGTTAACAGCTGGGTTTATCATTCCGAAAATTGTAAGTTCGATTCTCGGTGAGGGCGATATCATTTTATTTTTCATTTAAAATATTAAAAAGAAAATCTTCTTAATAAAATTAAAAAGACGGTCTCTACAATAATAAGAAGCACATCTTCTTGAAGAAAATCTATAGAGATATCTTATGACTTTTGTTCTATTTTATTAGGCATTGTTGGCTCTGTGCGGGTCATAAAGGGATCGAGGGTAATGAGAGGGCTGATGAGCTAGCACGGGCGGGCTCATCAGCAGAGAACGAAGAGATATCTAGACTCGAAATTGGGGTACCCCTGGCAGTAGCCAAGGGGAATCTCCAAAAATATTTCCTCAATGAAGCACAACGGAAGTGGAAAGGTACTACTACCTGTGCAATATCGAGAGCCACCTGGCCGAACTACAGCGAGAAGAGGACAAGGGGACTCCTAAGCAGGTCCAGAGTAGACACCTACAAGCATGTAGCAGTCTGCACGGGTCACTGGACGAAAGGTACGCATGCACAGAGCCAAAAATGCCTAATAAAATTAATAAGATTGTCTTCATGATCAGCTTTTGGGCAAAGGGGTAGTCGCAACGGTGCAAACGAAGAAAAAACTGTACGGAAATCTTTTTGGTTCTAAGAAGAAATTCTTATTAAAAAACTATACATTTAGTACAAAGGTGTAGTTAGACGCTGGCAATTATTAGTATACGATGGCCGGATGGTTAGCAGCTGGGTTTAGCAATCGAAAAATTGTAAGTTCGATTCTCTCTCTCTTTTTTTCCTAATTAGAAATGTTAAAAAGAAATCTTCTTAAATATATTTATAAGATTTTCCTTTGAAACATTAACAGCTCTACACATATCGGTAATTAGAAGCTGGCAATCAAAAGTGAGCGATGGCCTGATGGTTAACAGCTGGGTTTATCATTCCGAAAATTGTAAGTTCGATTCTCGGTGAGGGCAATATCATTTTATTTTTCATTTAAAATATTAAAAAGAAAATCTTCTTAATAAAATTAAAAAGACGGTCTCTACAATAATAAGAAGCACATCTTCTTGAAGAAAATCTATAGAGATATCTTATGACTTTTGTTCTATTTTATTAGGCATTGTTGGCTCTGTGTGCGGAAAAACTGGGTATTCCGCATAATGACCACTGCATAAGCTGTAAAGACATTAATGCAAAAGATACCGTTGTGCACTTCCTGTGTAAGTGCCCCGGTCTAGCCAGAACACGACTGAAAGTGTTTGGGCCCCCTTTTTTGGGGTACGGAGAGTATCCGAATTAGGGATTCCAAGCATCCTGGAGTTTATAAACAGCTCTGGGTGGTTGTAGCATATACTCACAGCAGTAGGTTTCTACGAGTTTTATGGCATCAAAACGGCTTTTAAAGCTATTTGGGCGACTTTTGTCGCAGCCATTCTACCTACCTACCATGTGACTTGATGGTGAATATTCTGTGTTGAAAGAGAATGCTTTCAGGGAATAAATCAGCCTAGTTTACATTTGAATTCAGAAAATGACTGGGTGCAGAGATATGCGGCTTCAAGATAGAGCGAGATCCCAGAGCCTTTAGACGTGACTTATTTTATAATGGATGAAACCAATACCGATAAATAGTCCTCCCCGAATCTAGAAAGAATGTGAAAATTTCAAAGCTGTACCTATGACAAGGGCCGAGAAATTGGGGTTCAAGTCACCAAAAAATTACCTCAACTTGACTTATTTTATAATGGATGATATTCACATATTTGACGTAGATTACCATCCCGCGTTAGGATCAAGTGTTTTAGATCCGTACCTGTGACAAGGCTCCAGCCAGACATCCCCGAATCGCGGATTTTCTTATGGAAATTAATTATGTTTTAATAATTTTCCTGATTTTTACAACTTCGGATAAAAAAACTTTTTCAAAATCAAAATTTTTCCAAAAATTGTAAAAATTAGACAAAATTTCGACTTTGACCAGATATTGTTCAGCGAAGGTTTGGTCCACCCACGTCCACCACACGTCGTTGGAAGCCTATTTTAATTTCCTTTCGAACGAGGTATTGCTTGCGTCCATCGCTTTTGTAACATTGTCGAAACGAATTTTTGAATGAAGTGATACCTGAAAAAACCACAAAATTACCGATATCTATACGCGAGAGATCGGACATGGAGTTAAAACCTCACCCCGGAGTGGGCAAACCAAGCTGTGCCGAAGTAACTAAGGAACTCGGTAACGCCCTTATTGACGTTTATTTGAAGTCTCCGGGTGGTACGGCGGCGGTCACGGATGCTGGTTGGCACCAGGGACAGATTAAAATAGTCGCGTATGATGACGCAAGAACTGTTGACACAGGACTGGAGTGTCACTCTGGTCGGGGATGCGGTAGGGCCTGATAGACAACTGGTCTTCACCATGAATAAGGAGGCACTAGAGCCCCTTAAAAGTTGCAATGGACAAGTGCATTACAGTGTAGGGCAGATCGTTATCCACGTAAAACGTGGCGATGCAGAGCGATGCTCCGCTGCTCGGGGGACTCAGATATCGAAGTACCGCAAGAGGAAACGGAGGAGTCCGAGGCGAAAACATGTTATCCGTCACAGCACTTTCGCAAAGTGACGTGAACAGCTCGGAGATGGAAGACAGCTTGCTGGACGGGGAAGGCCTCGACGATATGGGTACGGCAGGGAAGTCTGAGCGCGCTCATATTGGTGGTGCTTCAGATATATCTGCACAAATCTAAAGTATCCTCGGCTGCTTCAAGTAGTCGTCTCTCTAAATGCGACATGGATGTGGTCCTCATCCAAGAACCCTGGGTCAGCAGCTCGAAGATCTGCGGATTGGGGACTATGAGCTTCAAGCTCGTTCGAGCCAGCGAGGAGGGCAAGGTGAGAACCTGCATTTTAGTTAAATGTGAGCTGAACTCCTTTCTTGTAAGAACGCACACAAGCTTTTTCCTTCATAAATTCAGCTTCAATCGATGTATCACAAAGAGGTAACATATCTGTATGCTACAAAGGCTGCAGAACAAGAAAAATTGCTATTATTTAGTTAAAATAATAAATTTTCATAAAAAGCGCACCAAATAGACAATTAATTTTTCAGAATAAAAATAAAACAAACTTCAAAAGCTTTCAGTGTTGCTGCAATTTTGTTCGTATCAGGAATATTGGTTTTTACCATGATATAAAAAAATAAATAAATAAATATTTTTTTGTAATTTTTATACCCATTGTACTTTTTAACTTTGTTCACATAACGGCTGTTTGTAACGGCACAAAATAATCGAGATAGATATAGAGTTCCATATATGAAAGTTCTTAGGATTAAAAGAGGAGTTGATTAAGCCATGCCCGTCCGTCTGTCCGTCTGTCCGTCCGTGTACACGATAACTTGAGTAAAAATTTAGATATTTGCATGAAATTTTGTAGACAGCTTACTTTCTGGCCAAGGTAGGTTGCTATTGAAAATGGGCGAAATCGGATGATAACCACGCCCCCTTTTTCGATATCGAAAATTTCGAAAATCACACAAATTGACTTATCTCGGCAGCTGAAATGGCCAAAATGATATAATTTTATAGGTAAATCCCCCTGGTAATTCTCTTCTGATTTTTCCATAAATTTTTTATAGGGGGCGTTGCACCGCCTACTTTTAAGGAAGGCATTTTTGAAAATTTGACTGGTCGTAACTCTTAAACAGATTACGATAGAACGATGGAATTTGGCACAAAGCATACTAGTATCGTTGGGAGTATACCTGATGAAAGTGGATAAAATCGCTCTTCAACCACGCCCACTTTCGATATCGAAAATTTCGAAAATCACATAAATTGACATATCTCGGTAGCTGAAATGGCTAAAATGATATAATTTTATAGGTGAATCCCCCTGGTAATTCTCTTATGATTTTTCCATAAATTTTTTATAGGGGGCGTTGCACCGCCCACTTTTAAGGAAGGCATTTTTGAAAATTTGACTGGTCGTAACTTTTAAGCTGATTACGATAGAACGATGGAATTTGGCAAAAAGCATACTAGTATCGTTGGGAGTATACCTGATGAAAATGGATAAAATCACCCTCCAACCAGGCCCACTTTCGATATAGAAAATTTCGAAAATCACATAAATTGACATAATTCGCTAACGGAAATGGGTAAATTTATATAATTTTATACGTGAATCCCCATGGTCATTATATAATGATTTTTTGATAAATTTTCTAAAGTGGGCGTGGCCCCGCCCACTTTTAAGGGAGGCATTTTTATACCAAGCGTACTAGTACAGGGGTATTATAATTTTGTCCACATAACTGTACTATGTACCGGCGCAAAATAATCAAGATCCATGTATGAAAGTTCTTAGGTTGAAAAGAGGAGTCTATTCAGGCATGTCCATCCGTCTGTCCGTCCGTCCGTCTGTCTTTGTACACGATAACGTGAGTAAAAATTAAGATATTTGCATGAAATTTTATATACAGGTTACTTTTTGGCCAAGGTAGGTTGCTATTGAAAATGGGCGAAATCGGATGATAACCACGCCCCATTTTTCGAGATCGTAAATTTCGAAAATCATACAAATTAACATAACTTGAGTAAAAATTGAGGAATTTGCATGAAATTTGGTATACAGATTACTCGGATTATAACCACGTCCCTTTTGTCGGTATCGAAAATTTCGAAAATCACATAAACTGACATATACCGGTAGCTGAAATTGATAAAATGATATAATTTCATAGGTGAATCTTTCTTATCATTTTATTATGATTTTCTGTTAAATTTTAAGAAGTGGGCGTGGTACCGCCCACTTTAAAGGGAGGCATTTTTGAAAATTCGACTGGTCGTAACTTTTAAACAAATTATGGTAGAACGATGAAATTTGGCACAAATCATACTAGTACTGTTGGGAGTATACGCGATGAAATTGGATAAAATCCCCGTCCAACCACTCTCGATATCGAAAATTTAGAAAATCACCTAAAAGACTGGTCGTAAGTTTTAAACTGATTACGGTAGAATCGTGAAATACGGCACAAGGTATACTAGAGTTATAGGAAGTATACCTGTTGAAATTAAACGAAATCGCTTCCCAATCACGTCCACTTTCAATATGGAAAATTTCGAAAATCACATAAATTGATATAATTCGGTAAGGTAAATAACCAAAATAGTATAATTATAGTATAATTTGGTAGTTAAATTTGTAAGGAATTGTCTACTATTAACGAGTCTTAAAAGATGAGTTAATTTTGTTATTTTGTATTTTATTGAAAGTGGGTAGTATGGCTCAGAACGATTAAACAAAAATACGTATACAATTTTTCAAAATTCGAATTATTTTGAAAGTTATATCTATCAACAGTTTTCGAAATTCCTCACTTTTTGATGATTTTCTCACGATTGGTCAAACCGATTTTGCTAATTTTTTAAATATATATAAAAGATGGTATCTTCTACAAAAGGACATTTCCAATTTTTGCAAACAAATTTTTTTTGCAAACATTATTCGCAATTTTTAACTTCTCCATCGTGGCGAGATGGCGCTTTTGTATAATGTTCTTGGGCATTGCATTAGTAACTATTAGCAAAAAAAAATTTGTTTGGCACTTTAGGGGAGCGGAAGTTATTTACATCAAAAAGTAAGGAATTTCGAAAAGTGGTGATAGCTATAACTTTGAAAATAATTTGAATTTCGAAAAACTGGCCCAAACATATTTTTTTCAATTTAAAACTTTGTCACAAATTGGGCGTAAGTATATTAGAAGTAAGAAATGCATTCAACTATAAATAATATTTTGAGGGCACACGAACAATGTACATATATGTTATACCGTAGCATAAATAAATATTAATTTTATAAACTAACTAATAAATTTATTGAGTTCGTTTTTCCCAAATTATAATATATATAGAAAATATATAACTTATAGGTACTACTATTGTTTCCATACACTGGGTATTTAATGTTCGGCTTACCCGAACTTAGACTTCCTTACTTGTTTTAAAATATTTTTGAAACATTTTTTTTCTTAAATTTTGTTTTTGTTTTTAATAAGAATATAACTTGCTTGTTTAAAGTGACCTTTTTTGATTAATTTCAGTGAAAACCAAGTTAAATTTTAAAATTTCTAAGTTATTTACTAATTTGAGAATTCGAGAAAAATATTTTTCTCCGTGTTTTTTTTTTTAGCAGTTGGGTGCTAAAGGAAACAAATACCTTAAGCACATAGTGAAACGGGAACATGCCTTTAATTTTTATATATAGTAGTCCATCTCTATCTTATATTAGCTATTTCCGGTCTTTATTTAGTAAATTATTTACATTTTTAAATTTTCTACCAAATACTTAGCCAAAAATTACGACAATTGAGTTTTTTTTTTATTAATTTATCCCATCGGGAGAACTGCCATCGGCCATAGCTCGATAATATATAAATACCATTATGAAGATGATGAGGTGTATAACTGGAACAAAGAAAGAAATGAGAGTGTAAGAAAAACTTGAATTAAGTGTGCTATGTAGAGTGGTGGCCGAAAAAATAGCATCAACTTTCTAAAGGGCTAAAAAAAAATAGTTGAACCTGATATGAATTTCCAAAGAACTTTTTTTACCCAGAGTTTAGAGCAGAGCAGAGTAGAGCAGCTGTCAAAATAGAGATAAAGCAACTTGGAGCAACTCAGAGCAGAAATGCCATGAGTCAAAATTTCTCTGTTCTAACTAACTCCACGAAAAAGGCTAGAGCAGAAATTTGTGATCTGGATTACTCTAGTTTTGTTTTGAACATACCATGAAACAAAAGATAGAACAACCTAGGGCAAGAAAAGTGTTCATGAAACACAGTTTTGTGAAATATCTTAACCTGCGTAAGCTAGAGCTTCTCAATAAACAAACCTATAATTTTGTCCAGGTACCGTTTTCGAAAAATGTCTAAAAAACCAAAAATTTTGACCTTTTTAAGCACACATGGGATCGATTAGGACTTTTGAGCCTTTCTATCTGAACGTAAATCCAAGCTGTATGCGAAAATTTGGCTCTGTGGGAATTATTGTTGTTTCTAATGTCCATATTGACCGGACTAAAAATGATAATTATGAGATTTTTTTTTTCTTTTGAGTCTTCAAAGACTTTTTTCTTGAGAATTTTATTTTAAAAAGTCTTTCGAAATATGTAATTATAAACAATTTTAATTTTTTAAGTCTTCAAAAAAATTGTTTGTGGTTTTGTTTTGGAAATATCCTCTCTTAAATAAGCTAAATTCTACCTGGCCGTTACATAATAAATACCAGGGTAATATACTTAGAAACATTTTGGGGCCATATGGGTGTCATTTTAAAATCGTTTTGGAGTGAATTTGGAGTCATATCAAAATGTATTCAATAAAGTGTGATTGACAGTTAAATATGTTTCTCTTGTAATATTATTAAAAATAAATATTGAAAATTTAAAACAAAAGTTAATTTACAAAATTTTTTTCTAAAAGTTAATAAACGGAAAAAAATTGTTTTCAAGTGGGTTAAAATATTTTTTCTGTTTGGCATTATACCCTGGTTCCGATTGAGAGCAACGTCAAATTCAATCACACTTTGTTGAATACCGTTCTACCGTAATCAGGTTTAATGTTATGACCCGTGAAATTTTCAAATTTATATAGTATGCTTTGTGCCAAATTTAATCGTTCTATCGTAATCAGTTCTTTCGTAAACAATATAGCGGCGGGTGGTGATGGCCTGCCCGCTGAGCTATTCAAATGCGGCGGCGAGGAGCTGGTAAAGTGTATGCATCAGCTCTTGTGAAGAATATGGTCGGATGAATGCATGCCTGAAGATTGGAATCTAAGGGTTCTCTGCACAATCCATACGAAGGGTGATCCCGCAAACTGCGCCAACTATCGTAGAATCAGCCTTTTGAGTATCGCATACAAGGTCCTTTCAAGCGTATTTTGCGAAAGACTGATTGGACCTTATCAGTGTGGCTTCAGACCTGGTAAAACTACCATCGACCAGATTTTGACAATACGCCAAATCTTGGAAAAAAACCCGTGAGAAAATTATCGACACACACCATCTCTTTGTTGATTTGATGCCGCTATGTCTGATTTGGGTTTCCCAGCAAAACTTTTACGGCTGTGCAAAATGACGCTGAGCAACACCACCAGCTCTGTCCGAATCGGGAAGGACTTCTCCGAGCCGTTCGAAACTAAGCGAGTTTTCAGGCAGGGCGACCCCTATCGTGAGATTTCTTTAATTTGATGTTGGAGAAATAACACAAGCTGCAGAACATAATCGCACTGGAACAATATATTACAGGAGCGTACAACTGTTGGCGTGTGCCGACGACATCGACATCATTGGCCCCAACAACCGCGCCGTAACTTCTGCGTATTCCAAATTAGAAAAAGAAGCGGAAAAAATGGGTTTGTTGTTGAACAAAGGTGAAACGAAGTACCTGCCGGCATCAAGAAAAGAGTCAGCGCATTCTCGTCTTGGCAACCACGCCACTGTTGGCTGCAATAATTTCGAGATAGTAAGGGACTTTGTATACCTCGGAAGCAGCATTAAAACCAACAACAATGTAAACCTGGAAATCTATCGAAGGATAACTCTTGCAAACAAATGCTACTTTGGGCTGTGTAGGCAATTGAGAAGTAAAGTCCTCTCTCGACGAAAAAAAACGACACCCTATAAGTCACTTATCGTACCCGTTCTGCTATATGGTGCAGAAGCATGGACACTGACAGCATCTGACGAGGCGGCTTTGGGAATATTCAAGAAACAAATTCTTCGAAAGATTTATGGACACCTAAAAGTTGGCGATGGCGAGTATCGAAGAAGATATAATGATGAACTGAATGAGCTTTACGCAGACGTCGACATAGTTAAGCGAATTAAAACCCAGCGGCTTCACTGGCTAGGACACGTGGTGCGAATGAACAAAGACACTCCGGCCCAGAAGGTATTTTTTTCGGCACCCGCCGGTGGAAGTAGAGGAAGAGGGAGGCCACCACTTCGATGGCAGCACCAAGTGGAGGCAGATCTGAGAACACGCGGTGTCTCCAATTGGCGCCAGTTGGCTCAACAAAGAGCCGACTAAAAGTCAAAAGTTACGACCAGTCGAATTTTCAAAAATGCCTCCTTAACAGTGATCGGTGCCACGCCCACTTTAAACAATTCATGGAAAAATCATAAGAGAATGACCAGGGGGATTCACCTATAAAACTATATTATTTTAGCCACTTCAGCTACCGAGATATGTCAATTTATGTGATTTTCGAAATTTCCGATGTCGAAAAAGGGGTCGTGGTTATCATCCGATTTCGCCCATTTAGCAACCTACTCAAGTTATCGTGTACACGGACAGACGGACGGATATGCCTTAATGAACTTTTTTTCAAACGTAAGAACTTTCACATATGGAAATCTATATCTATCTCTATATTTTGTGCCGTTACGTAGTATCGTTATGTAGACAAAGCTATAATACCCTTGTACTAGTTCTAGTGCCCTGGAAATAAAAATTTCGTTGCTATTTTTTTGACCACTACTGCATCTAAAAAATATCCCAGCTTACCAGTAAATATTGCGGACAGTCCTGCCATTTCAGCTCCCTTTACGTAAATTAAACATAATACAAACATAATGGCAAAAAATACGGTTGATAAAGCTGCCCATACAACAAATGAAAGGACTAGTTTAATGCGTTCCTGAAATCGAAAAAGACGTTGTTATAAGCAAATTTTACAAAATGTATACTTTTTCAATATGTTACCCGTTTTATACCCATTAAGCACAGTATACAAAGTGTTATGCTCACAATTTCAACGATCAACATCGTGCAACATACGGTGATTCTTCTCACTTCTGTGAAGGAAAGAGAAAAATGTGTTAATAACGACGGACTCTGCAAACCTAGCAAACATTTTTGAAGTTCCTTTTCTATTTCAAATCCTTTTTCAATTAACGAATCAATTTGATATGCGATTTGAGTCGGTTGTCCATGATTTCTGTAAGCCTTCACAGAGCCAAAAATGCCTAATAAAATTAATAAGATTGTCTTCATGATTCGTTTTTGGGCAAAGGGGTAGTCGCAACGGTGGAAACGAAGAAAAAACGATAAGGAAATCTTTTTGGTTCTAAGAAGAAATTCTTATTAAAAAAACTATACATTTAGTACAAAGGTGTAGTTAGACGCTGGAAATTATTAGTATACGATGGCCGGATGGTTAGCAGCTGGGTTTAGCAATCGAAAAATTGTAAGTTCGATTCTCTCTCTTTTTTTCCTAATTAGAAATGTTAAAAAGAAATCTTCTTAAATATATTTATAAGATTTTCCTTTGAAACATTAACAACTCTACACATATCGGTAATTAGAAGCTTGCAATCAAAAGTGAGCGATGGCCTGATGGTTAACAGCTGGGTTTATCATTCCGAAAATTGTAAGTTCGATTCTCGGTGAGGGCGATATCATTTTATTTTTCATTTAAAATATTAAAAACAAATCTTCTTAATAAAATTAAAAAGACGGTCTCTACAATAATAAGAAGCACATCTTCTTGAAGAAAATCTATAGAGATATCTTATGACTTTTGTTCTATTTTATTAGGCATTGTTGGCTCTGTGTTCCCCCTTTCAAAATTTTGTTTTAAAAAAAGGCATTTATTTTTTATTCCTTGCGTTTTTTGTGGCGCCTCTTTTGTTGTACTTAGGCGGGTACGAATCTTGGCTGCTGCCAAGTAGTGATCGGAGTCGATGTTCGGGCCCCTCATCGTATGTACGTCCATAACGCTGAAAGCGTGCCGTCCGTCTCTCATAAAGTGATCCATCTGGTTACGTGTTTTCCGGTCTGGCGATAGCCATGTTGCTTGATGGATCTTTTTATGCTTGAACCTGGTGCTGGATACGACCATGTTTCGTGCACCGGCGAAGTCAATCAGTTTGAATCCATTTGGCGAAGTCTCATCATGGAGGCAGAACTTTCCGACACTGGGGCCAAATATACCCTCTTTTCCCACCTTTGCGTAAAAGTCGCCAACCATGACTTTGATATCATGATGGGGGCAGCGCTCATAAGTTTCTTCAAATTTCGCATAGAATGCATCTTTCTCCACGACGTCCTTGTCCTCGGTCGGTGCGTGCACGCAGATAAACGGTATTGTGAAAAATCGTAGTTTTATTCGGATTGTGGCGAGACGGCTGTGAAGGACACTACATGTTTCACAAGTCTCTATTCTACCACAAAACCGACGCCGAATCTGCGTTCATTAGTATGGCCGTTCCAGCATACATTGTAGGTTCGGATTGTCTTATAACCTTGCCCCGTCCATCGCATTTCCTGTATAGCGGTGATGTCAGCTTTTGCCTTATTGAGGACCTCAACTAGGTGGGCATCGTTACCTTCCCTAGTAAGGGTTCGGTTAAAGCGGAAATCCATGCAATAGAATTATGTGGCAGAGAATGCCTCCGAAGAAGACTATCCTCTAGGCGAATCTACATTATGTCGGACAGTCAGGTCGCCCTATGTGCCTTGCAGTCTTTACACTGGGAGCCAAAAACATGTGGTGGGTCCCAAACCCTACGCACAACCCGTTTCTCGGGGAGTTGGATTTAAGTTACACATTTGTATAGCGAGCCGCTTCATCCAAGACAGACGCCTGCTTGCAGCAGCACTTCATGATGACAGACGCCGCTGTTGGAATCCCCTGGCAAGCCCTTAAACCGATTATGTCGGAGTGACCTTGTCAGGTTGTCGCCTTCTCACTTTAGTTCACCACCGAACGGATGTTCAGTGGCTATCCAGAGGATACGACTCGGACGTAGTCATGGTTTTGGTTTAGAAAGACACAAAACGCGTGATTCTTTAATTTATTTGTAGATAGGACGAAGCAGACAAAATAGGCAAATGCCTTAAAATCCTATCCCTGATCATCACATTACGTAAATTGAAATCGTTTCGAAATGTGCTTATAACTCGATTTTTCTCATTCTATTTTAATTTACTGGCGGTTTCACGATGTTATCACCCAAATTAATTTCTGTTGCTGTCCGACTTCATATAAAAATCACCTGTGACTTATTTGTGTCTCTTAAATTTTTGCTGGGTGAATAAAAATGCAATCAAATTTTTGAAAATACCTTTTGTATGCGAATCTAACTTGCTTGGCTTTGAATCGTTGCTGGAATCGATTAATGCTATCAGCGAAAGTATGACCACTATTATACAATATGCCAAAGTGCAATATACACTACAAATAGCCCAAAAGCGCTTATTGCTCTTAGTGCAACTTAATGCCATGACAGTGGTGGCGCACGTATCAACACAATAGATTTAAAAGTTTAAACACAAAATTCAAAAAGTAACGAAAATTTTGCTTTATTTAGAGCATCCGAAAACTTGTGAAAATATCACTATAAAAATAATATCACTATAATATATAAAAAGTTTGAGAATATTTGAATTTATCAATTTTTATTTGAAAAGTTTTCTTTAAAATAGTTTTTTCTTTTACACTGTGTTCTTTAACGAAAAAAAATGTCAGAAAGTCTCTTTTCTGGGTGTTAATCATTGTTAAATTATATAAGGTTAAGCAGATTTTGACATTTTCCAAGGCATGGCTTCCTTATTAGAGTTGCATTTACGAAGGATGCAAAAAAGGGTAAAAAAATCCCCCTTTAGGAAAATTGTAGTAGAAAAGGAAGGAACGACGTTCGCAAAACTTCAGGATTGGTGCAATCTCTGATACCGGATTTCCAAACCACTTATGTGCCAAAGAGGGTAAACGGCATTCTTGACCGAGGCAACGACCGTTTGGCCATCCCCAAAGACCAGTGGCGACACGTCCGGAACTAACTCGCTAACGCTCTTATTGACGTTTATTTGAAGACTCCGGGTGGTACAGCGGCGGTCACGGATGCGGGTTGGCACCAGGGACAGATTAAAATAGTCGCATGTGACGATGCATGAACTGTTGCATTGTACAAGGCAGCAGCTGCAAGACTGGGTGAAGTCTAAAAAGGTGCAAAAATCGAAGTCGTCGACTGGAATGACATTCCGGCTTGGCCAAGGGCAAGGGCATGGATTCCTGCCATCCCTGCAGAGCCTGAGAGAATTCTCACGATGCTGAGGATAATGAATCCGTCCCTCCCGACGCAGGACTGAAGTGTCACTCTGGTCGGGGATGCGGTAGGGCCTGATAGACAAGTGGTCAAGGGTCACTACCCTACAAGACAGATGACAATCATTTGATGCAACATTTGATTGTCATTGCTGTCAGCTAAACGATCATCGTTTCAATCATTTCACACGAGGAATAAGAAAAAGTTGATGTCAACAACTGTGTCCGAGTGAGTTTTTGTCTCCCTCTAACACCTTACTAATTTTAAATAAGCATATATCTGTACTCTTCATTCTCACGCTATTTTTGGACGCGCTTGTCTGATGGAAACGTCGGCTGCAGTGAGAGTCACGCAAGTCTATCTTCACGGCACGTTCTCCAATCAGGTTCCTAATTGCAAAGAAAGAATAGTTGCTAACTTTAATTTAATTTAATTATTTTATTTCATACTTACATATCTTTGTTTTCCAGCGAAATTTTGTTTGCGGCTTCTTTTGTTAATTTTTGTGAAATCAAATTGTGCTAAGTTTTGAAAGTTATTGAAAATACATCATTTGTTTTTATCATTTTATCTTCATGTGACAGTCATCTATGACAATAAATGACAATTGTCAGTGTTTTTGACAAAACTTTATCAGCATTGACAATTTGAAGTGTGAGTGTGTTTGTGAAAATATCAGCCCGTCTTGTAGGGTACATGACATTTAAAGAGTTCTGACATTTCATGCTACCATTTATTCTTGACTTCTTTTCTGTCATATTCAAACAAACTTTGACAAATAAAAATAATTTTGAAAACAAATTTTTCAATTGATAAAATTTGAGAAAGACTGCGGAAATTGTGATAAGCTTGGCCAATAATGGCCAGAAAATACAATTATACAATTTACCCAGACGATATATCTGGCAAAAGCGTAGGTACATTGCAAAAAATGTGAAAAATTCGATTTATATCTGCAGTTTTTTGCTTCTAGCGCAGAAATTGGTCCACAGGCGCTAGAGAGGAAGTACGGTTGCTGCATTCCATAGGGCCATAGACGTTGTCTTTACATTGCTTGACCTATGCTGAGCGCACAATGTCCACTTGCAGACGCAAATTATGGTGGACAGACCCTGCATAACATCCGTTAGCTCTTTATTGAACTACGTCGGAGTAGCCACACTCCCCACCCTAGGTTTCACAATGCCTGGTTCCCACATGCTCCTGGAGTACACACAATGCTCATAGTTCATGAACGACGAGGAAGGAGTCGAGTTGAGCATTTCCTCGTAAGAATACTCTCATATCTGCACGTCGTTTCTGTAACTTTTTAACGAAGTTCGTTACATAAAAATCGTTAATTTTGACACAATTTTCTGTACAAAATTTGTCAAAATCGATGTTAACGACAATAACGAATTTCGTTAAAAAGTTACAGAAACTGGGTGCTGGTCTTCCAAGCATATGTGTTTGACAAGACGGAACAGGCAGACATCGTTTTCCGGTGCACGATAGACATGAGCGAAATGCACTCACCCTTAACTTCTGCCTATTCCGCCTTCATGTACATATGTATGTCCATATTTTCCATTGGATCTTCCTTCCTAGGAAAATAGCACAATTGCTGAAAAAAAATTCGAATATAAATTTGAAGTGTCTATGTATGTTATTTGCCTCGTATTTGACAGCAAAGTAGACTGCGGGTGTTTGTATGCGTAAAGCCAGATGCGACGGATACGTTAAAATAGAATTTGCCCTAAAATTGAAGCATCATCGCGAATAACGTTCTAAGTGTCATTTTTTTCAAAACCGGTTTTATGGCATATAACACTTTGTATTGCTCTTTTGCATTGTCCAGATAACAAACTTTCTAAAATGTAAAAATGCATTTAAAAATAGTAGGGTAATTTAAAGTGACATACATTATTTTGCATACACAGTAAAAAATGAAAGACTACTTTTTTTAAATTTAATACCAAATAGTATTATTTAAGACCCTGAAAAAGATTGGAAATTAAATTTGGACTAATGGTTTTAAAATAATACCAAAATAATACTAAATCGCTCTCTCTCTCTCAATTTTGGCAATTAAATTAGTCCAAATGGTCTTAAAATAATACCAAAATAACACTCTTTCTCTCAATTAAACGGAAAATGGTATTAATTTAATACTTTTTGGCGTTGTTATATATAAACACCAAATTGGTATTAAATTTAGACTTTTCTTTTTACTGTGTAGAAGCGTCGAAAGTGATTCGAAACGGCACTGAAAGATCATCTGGAAGGTGTAAAACTGATAATATGAAACATATAAAAGAAAAAGTTAAGGAGACAGATGCACAGTGATTCGACTAGTACAAGCTAGCGCACAGAGCCAAAAATGCCTAATAAAATTAATAAGATTGTCTTCATGATTCGTTTTTGGGCAAAGGGGTAGTCGCAACGGTGGAAACGAAGAAAAAACGATAAGGAAATCTTTTTGGTTCTAAGAAGAAATTCTTATTAAAAAAACTATACATTTAGTACAAAGGTGTAGTTAGACGCTGGAAATTATTAGTATACGATGGCCGGATGGTTAGCAGCTGGGTTTATCATTCCGAAAATTGTAAGTTCGATTCTCGGTGAGGGCAATATCATTTTATTTTTCATTTAAAATATTAAAAAGAAAATCTTCTTAATAAAATTAAAAAGACTGTCTCTACAATAATAAGAAGCACATCTTCTTGAAGAAAATCTATAGAGATATCTTATGACTTTTGTTCTATTTTATTAGGCATTGTTGGCTCTGTGCGGGACAAAAACGACTTTTTGATTTCAAGATTTTTTTGATGCAACATTAAAGAGAATGCCTTAGTTAAGAGATATTGTTGCCCCTGCGGGTTAGGGGTTTAGAATATGCCCGAGGTAGGCATACCGGTCGTAAGAGGCGACTAATATGCACATAGGTAATGACGTGCTAACTCGATGGTTGATCTACGGATATGATGCCTCTCACCTCTCATTACCCATCTTCTCCTTCCTCACGGATGGAGGGATCACAGAGCCAAAAATGCCTAATAAAATTAATAAGATTGTCTTCATGATCAGCTTTTGGGCAAAAGGGTAGTCGCAACGGTGCAAACGAAGAAAAAACTGTACGGAAATCTTTTTGGTTCTAAGAAGAAATTCTTATTAAAAAACTATACATTTAGTACAAAGGTGTAGTTAGACGCTGGCAATTATTAGTATACGATGGCCGGATGGTTAGCAGCTGGGTTTAGCAATCGAAAAGTTGTAAGTTCGATTCTCTCTCTCTTTTTTTCCTAATTAGAAATGTTAAAAAGAAATCTTCTTAAATATATTTATAAGATTTTCCTTTGAAACATTAACAACTCTACACATATCAGTAATTAGATGCTAGAAATCAAAAGTGAGCGATGGCCTGATGGTTAACAGCTGGGTTTATCATTCCGAAAATTGTAAGTTCGATTCTCGGTGAGGGCGATATCATTTTATTTTTCATTTAAAATATTAAAAAGAAAATCTTCTTAATAAAATTAAAAAGACTGTCTCTACAATAATAAGAAGCACATCTTCTTGAAGAAAATCTATAGAGATATCTTATGACTTTTGTTCTATTTTATTAGGCATTGTTGGCTCTGTGATGACATGACCTAGAAGGTTCCACTGGTCATACCAAATCGCTACCACGACAGTCGGGCAGTACCGCAAGGGAGTACCGCAGCGTACCGGGTTCATATCCAGCCAAGCACTGTCAACTTCGGGATCACTCCCCAAAACCTTAGGGGAGTGTTTTGCTGTTAACAACAACAACAACAACAAAAAATATGACCTTAGCGTTTTTTTCCTCTCCTGACAAATTCTGATTTTGTAACTTGAAACGTTATTCGCGATGATACTTCAATTGACGTACGTCGCGCAACAAACGTATTGGCGGACTGATTCAGTTTCCTGCTTAAAAAATTGGGTTAAATTAATAAAAAATAGCAATTGCTTTTTCGAAACGATTTTTCAAAGCTTGAAAGTTTATTCATGCAAATTGTCAAAGGTTTGAAAATTTTTGAAAAAGCCGCTGAGTTCGTTTTATTAATTTATCCCATTGAACGAATAATTTTGAGATCTTTCAAGATCAGCTATCTTAATGCGCAACATGTACCTGACATATTCGAAAAGGTTGTCATTAATTTCCAGTCTTTAACCTTTAAAATAAAAAAAATACGTTCAGGCCTTGGTTTTCCTCCTAAAATTGATTTAAAAATATAGATAGAAAGCTGAAAATTATGCTTTCATACTTAATCATCTTTCCTGAATTTTTAAAATCGTGTTGGCTTAGAAAAAACCTTCAAAGTACCTTTAAAGCAATATTTTTTTAAAATGCCCAATATTTTATTCGAAAATACACTCCTGTACATATATCAGATTGGGCAACTTTATGCTAGCTTCTGCCATCAAACAAACTTCAAAAGTCTCTTTTTTAATCAAACAGCGACAACTCATTTTTGACAATGGAATTAAAAAAAAAAAAAATCTAACGAGATTTTTAGCCGAGCTTCTCTTTCCAACTTGTGGTGTGTTGCTTTTTAGTTTTTCCTACAAATTGGCGGGACCTACAGTTTTTTGCCGACTCCGAACGGCACTTGCAGAGCAAATGAATTTTTTGCTGAGAAGCTTCTCATGGCAGAAATACACCCGGAGAGTTTGCCGAGGGCCGACCCCGTTTAGAAAAATTGTTTTTTTAAATAATTTTTGATGTTACTTTTGCCGGGCATCGAACCGCCACGACTTGGTGTAGAAGGCCGAACACTTAACCGCTACACCACGGCGGTCGCCTAACTATGGAATTACCTTCTTTTTTATACCATGATTGGCACTGACATGTATGGGTAGGATTTCGAGATATCGGTAAAATTAGTGTGTATAATTACAAACACTTTAAGCATAATATTACCAAGATGTAGTGAAAATTGTATTTTTGGCGATTTTTTTTTTTGTAACTTTCAACATCCCTACTTTTAATAGAATTTTAACAGGTCGATGTCTGTATTAATAGGTTTGTTTATTGGGCTGCTCTAGCTTACGCCAGATTGAGATATTTCACAAAATTGTGTTTAACGAACAATTTTATTGCTCTAGGTTGCTCTACACAGAGCCAAAAATGCCTAATAAAATTAATAAGATTGTCTTCATGATCAGCTTTTGGGCAAAAGGGTAGTCGCAACGGTGCAAACGAAGAAAAAACTGTACGGAAATCTTTTTGGTTCTAAGAAGAAATTCTTATTAAAAAACTATACATTTAGTACAAAGGTGTAGTTAGACGCTGGCAATTATTAGTATACGATGGCCGGATGGTTAGCAGCTGGGTTTAGCAATCGAAAAGTTGTAAGTTCGATTCTCTCTCTCTTTTTTTCCTAATTAGAAATGTTAAAAAGAAATCTTCTTAAATATATTTATAAGATTTTCCTTTGAAACATTAACAACTCTACACATATCAGTAATTAGATGCTAGAAATCAAAAGTGAGCGATGGCCTGATGGTTAACAGCTGGGTTTATCATTCCGAAAATTGTAAGTTCGATTCTCGGTGAGGGCGATATCATTTTATTTTTCATTTAAAATATTAAAAAGAAAATCTTCTTAATAAAATTAAAAAGACTGTCTCTACAATAATAAGAAGCACATCTTCTTGAAGAAAATCTATAGAGATATCTTATGACTTTTGTTCTATTTTATTAGGCATTGTTGGCTCTGTGTATCTTTTGTTTCATGAGTACGCTCAAAACAAAACTAGAGTAATCCAGATCACAAATTTCTGCTCTAGCATTTTTTATGGAGTAAGTTAGAGCAGAGAAGCAATTGTCAGTCAGGAAAAAATAAATTTTTGAAAATTTCCAAAAAATTAGATTGCAAGAAAATCAATGTTTGTGTATACGTGAATTTGAATTAATTTTGAAGATTTAAACAAAAAAAACCAAACAAAAAGAAACTATCGAGATTCAAGTGTTTCATGGCATTTCTGCTCCGAGTTGCTCTATAGAGCTTATAAGTTGCTTATAGAGCTTATAAGTTGCTCTATTTCTATTATGACAGCTGCCCTGCTCTGCTCTGCTCTAACCTGCTCTGAACTTTTTTTTGGTCAGTAAACAAACCTAATATCTGCAATAATTTTTTCAAATTAAATAATTTTTTCAAATTAATTATTTGTAAACTAGTGTAATGATAGTGAAATCACAACTGTCAATTGTCATTGCCTGTCACAGCTGATATGAAAATGATGTTTACAAATATTTTATGCATCAAAATATTAGGTTTGTTTATTGGGCTGCTCTAGCTTACGCCAGATTGAGATATTTCACAAAATTGTGTTTAACGAACACTTTTCTTGCTCTAGGTTGCTCTATCATTTGTTTCATGAGTACGCTCAAAGCAAAACTAGAGTAATCCAGATCACAAATTTCTGCTCCAGCTTTTTTTATGGAGTAAGTTAGAGCAGAGAAGCAATTGTCAAGCAGGAAAAAATAAATTTTTGAAAACTTCAAAAAAATTAGTTTGCAAGAAAATCAATATTTTTGTAAACGTGAATTTGCAATAATTTTGAAGATTTAAACAAAAAAAACCAAATAAAAAGAAACTATCGAGATTCAAGTGTTTCATGGCATTTCTGCTCTGAGTTGCTCTAAGTTGCTCTATTTATATTTTGACAGCTGCCCTGCTCTGCTCTGCTCTAACCTGCTCTGAACTTTATTTTGGTCAGTAAACAAACCTATTTATTTGTTAAAATCCAATAGAATTTTTTTAATATTTAACAGTTTTTATCATATATCATTGTGAATACTGATACACAATGTCATATATTCATATAATTACATATAAATGACTACAATACAACTTAAAAACAATTTTTTTTTTTTTTACTGCGGAGCACATCCTACTCCAATCCGAATCAACTTCGAGAAGGCGGGTGAAAGTCTTGGCGAATGTGAACTTGGATTTCATAAAGGTGCTCCGGTTGGAAAAGATACTGTGAATAGTAGAATGCGTAATAGATCAACACCTCAATAGTTATTTATTCAAAATTATACTTTTCAGTAAATGCTCAAAATATATGTCCGAATATCTTCTTTAGTTCATTCATGGCTCATTGTGCTCACTGTGTTCAATTAAATAGGCGGGTCGATTTCAAAATCGCCCAAGTGAAAAAGAAAATCGTATTTTAGGAATCAAAATAAGATACTTTGCCGAAGGAAGCGTACCTCTAAAACCAATTCTGATGTCCCGAGTTTTACTTTCGACCTTGAGCGCCAAAGTTTGAAAAATTTTAAGTTGACCCAGTTAGAGTGCCCGAATCGTGCCCAAATGTGTGAGCGACCCCCACTGACTTTGAAGCGCTGATCGACCCATGCCAGTGGCACACCCCCTAAACCCCCACCTGGGGGGTTTCCCATACAAAAATGAAAAAAAATAAACATTTTTGGCACTTTTTATGAAAAAATCAGTGAAATGGCTATGTTTTTTAAAGTTCTTAAGAGAAATATTAACTCCAAAAATAAAAAAAGATAATCACTTAGCTGATTTTTTCACGTAAAGTGCCAAAAACTGTGATTTTTTGATTTTTTGTGGGAGGCGTCACTTGCATGGGTCGGTACGCCCTTCAAAGTTAGAGGGGTCGGTCATACATTTGGACATGATTGGGGCACTCTAAATAGGTCAACTTGGGATTTTTCAAACTTTGGCGCTCAAAGTCAAAAGTACAAAGTCGGGACATCAGAATTGGTTTTAGAGGTAGGCTTCCTTCGGCAAAATATCTTATTTTGATCCCTAAAAACACCATTTTCCTAGTCACTTGGGTGATTTTCAAATCGACCCGCCTTTATTTAGTACCCCTGTAGGGCGGTTGAGACCAAAAAATTTGTTTTGGATTATGCTGCATATCTTGAAAACTTGAAGTCCTTTCAAAAAAAAAAATAAAACAGGTATAATTAAGTAGTGAATGCGTCTCTATGGCGCATGCCCAATTAGGTTCATTTATTCTCAATCAGTGACAAAAAAATAACGTCGAACCCGGAAAAACCGAAAAAATTAAAAAAAAATTCAACTGCTCGCGTGAAAACCATGTCATACCCTTTTCAAATGAACAAAACACTATATATATTGCGAAATTGTCAACAATTCTCTACCCAAAACCGTTGAGAATTTCAAAATCGGTTGAAAATTTGATTTTAATGATTTTTTTCAACGAAAACTCTGAAAAAACGTTTTTTTTTGGCCTTAAAACCAGATTTTGGGGGTGTTACAAATTTTTTGAAGGGTATTTCGTGTATAACTCGACCAGATAACAATCTCTGTAAAATTGTATTAAATTTTTTTTTTTAGCACTGAGTAATTATTCCTCAACAAAACAAATAGTTTACATTCTTCAGTAGCAAAAAATATAGTAAAAATCACACAAAAATACAGGAAAAATTACCCAAAGAAATAGTAAAACTGCCAGCAAAATGCCAACTCATACACAGAGCCAAAAATGCCTAATAAAATTAATAAGATTGTCTTCATGATTCGTTTTTGGGCAAAGGGGTAGTCGCAACGGTGGAAACGAAGAAAAAACGATAAGGAAATCTTTTTGGTTCTAAGAAGAAATTCTTATTAAAAAAACTATACATTTAGTACAAAGGTGTAGTTAGACGCTGGAAATTATTAGTATACGATGGCCGGATGGTTAGCAGCTGGGTTTAGCAATCGAAAAATTGTAAGTTCGATTCTCTCTCTTTTTTTCCTAATTAGAAATGTTAAAAAGAAATCTTCTTAAATATATTTATAAGATTTTCCTTTGAAACATTAACAACTCTACACATATCGGTAATTAGAAGCTTGCAATCAAAAGTGAGCGATGGCCTGATGGTTAACAGCTGGGTTTATCATTCCGAAAATTGTAAGTTCGATTCTCGGTGAGGGCGATATCATTTTATTTTTCATTTAAAATATTAAAAAGAAAATCTTCTTAATAAAATTAAAAAGACGGTCTCTACAATAATAAGAAGCACATCTTCTTGAAGAAAATCTATAGAGATATCTTATGACTTTTGTTCTATTTTATTAGGCATTGTTGGCTCTGTGTATTTTTGCGGCAACTTTTTAAACGATTTAAGCATAAAAGGCTATCTTTAAAGAAACTGTGAATGAAAAATGTTCCCGAAATTATAAGAAATATTTTAACCCCCCCTTCCTGAAATCCTGGATCCGCCACTGTAAATAGTAGTTCATCTCAATCTTAGATTAGCTATTTCCGGTCTTTATTTAGTAAACTATTTACATTTTGAAATTTTCTACTACATACTTAGCCAAAAATTACAACAACCTAGTTGGGGGAACTGCCATCGGTCATAGATCGATAATATATATATACTATTATAAGGATGGTGAGATCGAAAGCTGGAACAAAGAAAGAAATGAAAGTGTAAGTAAAACTTGAATTCAGTGTGCTATGTAGAGTGGTGGTCGAAAAAATAGCACCAACATTCTAAAGGGCGCCAGAGGCCGCACAAAAAAAGTTGATATGAATTTTAACGCAAAGATCCGAAATGAGGTAAATTCCAAAGTGGCCAAAGTTTCTCCGTTACTGTTTGGGCTAGCATATTTGGCGGTATTGATAATTTTTTGGCCTGAGCAAATGATATCTAATTTTTCAGTAAAACAATTGTGTGGGACACAAAAACTGTGCTGGGGTGGCAAAGGGTTAATATGCTTGTTTAGATATTTTTGAAGGAAAAACTCCTACAAAAACAAAATATTTCAATTGTCGCAAAATCGCAAATGGAATAATGTGTCAATTTACACTATTTCTATCTTGTAAAGAGAAATAAAGTCAACAGAAATTTTGCAATATAGTCGTTGATTTTATTTCCTAATTGAAATGGAAATAGCGTCAGTATTGCTTATGTCAGTCAGTATTGAAAGGTTAACTAAACATCACATGATGTTTAATGACATGATCTATAAAAAGCGTCGCATCTTATAATATGATTTCAATTTAAAATACCGGCTACGGATGGCGGCATTTCTATTGACACCGACGGTTCGAAGTTAGAAGGCAAAGTTGGAGGAGGGGTTTATTCAAGGGACCTGGACCTTGAGGTCTCCTATAGACTACCTGATAATAGTAGCGTCTTCCGGGCTGAAGTCTCAGAAATCTTGGACGCCGCCTGGATAAGTAAACGCGCTATGGGCGAGGATATCGTTATTTTCAGCGAAATCCAAGCGGTCATCAAAGCTCTTGTTTCTTACTCGCAAGATCGCGGAGCTGGACATAAAGGGCGGGATGGCCTTCATAAAGTCATCTAAGTGGTTCGAGGTTCTGCTATGTGGACAATCCCAACAACTAAGGGATTCACCATATGGCCGGGTCCCGGGACTGACTTTCCTAATGTTGGTGGTATCACAACGGGGCTTTCAAAACTGGCCTAAGTGTGCATCAGCGGCAGCCACTTGAGCCTAACCTAAAAGTGGGCATGGTACCGCGCATTTACAAAGGGGGCATTTTTGAAAATTCGTTAACGTCATAACTTAAAAACAAGTAAAGTCTAAGTTCTGGTAAACCAAAGATTAAATATCCAGCGGTAGTTTTCCCTTGGAGTATTTGAGAGAAAAGTTCTCCGGAAGATTTATGGTCCTTCCCGTGATGCCAACGGCGAGTATCGAAGGAAATTTAACGATGAGCAGTACGAACTTTACGCAGACCTGACCATAGTTCAGGGGATTAAAGCCCAAAGGCTCCGCTGGCTGGGTCATGTTATGCGAAACAGAAAGTTTTCCTATCGAATTCGGCAGCAGAGGAAGGGGGAGACATCGACTGAGATGGAAACAACAGGTGGAGGATGACTTAAACTCCCTTGGGGTTTCCAATTGGCGTCAGTTATCGCTAAAATGGAATGACTACACACAGAATAATTTTCATGTTGAATCAACACTTTTTTAACACTTTCAGGTTATTATTTTTCAACGCTATCGCTCAGGTTGTTTTAACATGAAGCTGGTTTTTAACTGTTCCTACATGTTAGATCAACACGAAGGAACAGTGTGAATTTAACATGATCACAAAGGTTTGAATCAACATGATTTCCTGTTGATACAACATTATTTTTCTTGTTAAATCAACACGATCAGACATGTTAAATTAACACTATACTATGTTGAAATAACACTTTTGTCCTGTTAAATTTACACGATCTATCATGTTAATTTAACAGGATTTTATTGTTAAATTAACACGATCTATCATGTTAATTTAACAGGTTTTTATTGTTAAATTAACCCTTAAAATAAAACCCCTTGTTTTTGATTTTTTTAATTTTTATTTAGTTAATTCATTTATCGAAAACCTTTAACATACATATTTTCAGGTATGAAAGAATATAATGCTTGTATAATTTATTAACACAATCTGTCATGTTAATTCAACATGTTTTTATTGTTAAATCAACACGATCTATCATGTTAAATTAACACGATCATCATGTTAAATTAAGACGATCATCATGTTGAATTAACACGATCTATCATGTTAAATTAACACGATCATCATGTTAAATTAACACGATCATCATTTTAAATAATAAAAGTACACATATATATGTACATACATATACATATGTACATACATATACATATGTATGTATACTTATTTTAATCCAATCATTGGCAACTTCTGCATCGAAAACAGCAACAACAAGCCCCAATCTGAAAATTAAATAAAAATTGTTTCATTGAAAGCTCTTTAAATTATCCAAGCGATTGTAAAACTGGTAGCACACATCCAATTAATGTAGGGATAAGTATCAAACGACGCCTTTTCTACCCGGTATCCCTAATCCTAAAGCTTTCCATGGTATTTATGTATAGTGCGCGTTGTTTTTAACCTACCCCGACATTTTTGGACGTGTTTTAGCAGGAAACGTTTACAAAATATGAAAAACAACACAAATTACTTACCCAAAACTTTTTGCAAAACTTCACAACTTATTCGCAAGTTAAGAAACTATAAATTTCACAATATATTAATTATTTATAATATCTACAACTTTTCATCAAGTCTGTATCTACACACTGACTTAAATTCTGTTCTTTTGAGAACAATTCTGTTCACAAGCTTTGATGGGGAACAGATGATGCTCGAAAACAACACTTGTTCATGTTAAAACAAACCGAATATAGTGTAAGGGATACACACTAATGTAATTCTTATGCAGAAGTACTTCATGTTATTTTAACCATACGCTTCATGTTAAAATGTTCGTGTTGATTTTCCGAAATTGTTTTTGTTTTACGTACAAGAGGTGTTCATGTTGATTTAACATGAATCATGTTAACTAAAAATGTAAGAAATTTTTCTGTGTGTAGCGTGCTTTGATACGAAACGGCCAAAATCGCCTAGGCGGTTAAGCGTTATGCCAATATCTCAATTTTATTTACATAAGACATGCCTTAATGAACTCCTTTTTTAAACCTAAGAACTTTCAAATATGTAACTCTTTATCTATCTCGATTATTTTGTGCCGTTACGTAGCACCGTTATGTGGACAAAAATTAGAATACCCCTGTACTAGTGCTAGTACGCTGGTAATAAAAATTTTGTTGCTATTTTTTTGACCACCGCTGCATCTAAAAATATCCCACCTTACCAAAACTTAATCCTTCATATATAAAGTCCAGCGAATTTCTTTTTTTTATCTCAATTAAATCCCATATTATGCTTATGACCCAATAAAAGTTTATAAAAGTTTTCCATACAAGATACCTTTTGACATGTTTAACGCGTTCCTGAAATCGAAAAAGACGTTGCACTAAAGGCTCATTTACACGGGTCGATTTTCTGGTCGATTTTTAACTTAATCCTTTATATATAAAGTCCAGCGAATTTCTTTTTTTTATGTCAATTAAATGTAATATTAACCATACGACCCATAATACCAATATAAAAAATTTCCATACAAGATACCATTTGACTAGTTTAACGCGTTCCTGAAATCGAAAAAGACGTTGCACTAAAGGCTTATTTACACGGGTCGATTTTTATCGAACCACTTGAGTTCAACCCTTAAATACAAGGTGAAAATCGATCAAATTGCTGTTTACACTGTCGATTGAAAAAAAGGCTAAAAAAATCGACCCGTGTAAAAAATCGTTAGGCTAATTTTAGAAAATGTATACTTTTTCAATATATTATCCGTTTTATACCTATTACGCATAGTATACCAAATGTTATGGCCACAGCTCCAACGATCAAAATCATGCATACTAGCATGGCCATTACTTCAGCTGTGAAGGAAAGAAAAAAGTACGATAACAACGACGGACTCTACAAACCCAGCAAACATTTTTGAAGTTTCTTTTTGATTTCTAATCCACTCTTAATTAAAGAATCAATTTGATATTCGAAAAGTATACCTATTTTTTCTTTGAGATTTGATTCGTGAAGAAAATGTATTACATAAAGTGTGAGCCCCACCCCCTCTATTCGAAAGTGTGTACACTAAGATAAATGCCTTGAATGTTGTGTCAATATCATTATTGATAGCGACGAATTTGATGCGATATTTGGCCTCATTACAATGAGGATGTCGAGCGAAACTTATCTCACTTCAATAGTACCATATACAGCCTCTTTGTAAAGTTCGTTCCAAAGCGCATCTGTTTACGTTATGATGAGCCACTGCAAGTCTGGTGGACTAAAGAACTCAAATCTTTAAAAAATCGAAAGTCACGCTTATTTAAACTATACAAAAAAACTGGTTTACACTCTGATTATGTACAATACTCTGTTTTGCGCCATAAATATTTAGAATTGAATAAAAAGTGTTACAATGCTTACTTATGTAAAATTAGAAAGAACATTATTTGCAATCCGAAGACATTTTATGGTTTCGTAAACGCTAAACGCAGGGTAAAAGGGTTTCCTTCATCTATGAAATTTAAAGATAAAATCTCTAGTGACGACCTAGAGATTGCCAACTTCTTTGCTCAATTCTTCAAGTCCAATTATTCTTCCGGAATAAATTTATCATCTAACGGATACCCTTATTTACCACAGGAACCGTAACTGTTATGAGTTTTAATATAAAAATCCACATTTAATCATTATTTTCAGATTTTTTTCATAAAAATCAACAATAGCAGTTATTTTAAATTTTTACTTTTTTGATAAAAAATAAAAGTTATTTTTTGATTTTTATTTTTTTGATCAAACATAAAAGTTATAACTTTATATATATACGTATATATACGTAGCCTTCTACGATCTGTGAAACGTAACTGCCAGTATTGTAAAAACATGATAGCAGCTCCAAAGCCGCCACTAATGGGGCAGCTCCCGATAGATCGATTAACGCCGTATATTAGACCACCGGCGCGAAAAAAGGTGGGTTGCCCTATTCACATGCCTGACGGTGCGGGCAATACATTTGAAAGTCGCAAGGGACTTATCGGCGGACGCAGTGATTTTATGCTTAAGGAATTTCATAAATATACGCAGTGACAGAGGTACGATTTTCGTTGGGGCAAGTAAAATAGAATGGGCCAACGTTGAAAGTGTTATGGAAACAGAGTGTACACGGAGCGGCGTTGAGTGGATGTTTAACTCGTACCTAGCGATCAATAAGTCCCATGCCTCAGTATAATTACTGTCACTTACCGTGGTATTGGCATTAGGTACAACGAAATAAATCTCAAATGAAAAAAGTCCAAAAAAAAAAAAATTAAATAAGTCCCAAATATTTTCCATACAAATTGGGACTTATTTCATAAAATTTTGTTGGAAATTATTTCATAATGAAATAATTCCAAACGGGATTTCGTTGGGAGTTATTTCAATTTCCAGCTTTGGGAGTTATTTCATATTTGTTGGGACTTATTTCATTTCTCTTAAAACTACAATTTATTATTTTTTACCATTGGGATTTATTTCATTTTCATTGGGACTTATTTCATTTCTCTTAAAATTGCAATTTAACAAGCTTTCACGTTTTTGTAACTGTTGTAAGGTAAGATTTTAGCAAAACAACCAACAGTCTTTGTACATCGAAAGTTTTTGCGGCATCTCCGAAGACTGTAACTGTAACTGATATTGTTGTGTCAATATGTTCCAAAAAGAACATATTTTCAATAACTTTGGACAATAAAAAAAAGATTTTGATCGATGACACATTTTCAATTGTACCGCTGGGGTCTTTTAAATAGTTGATTTTGATCGCCAAAAGGTCCTTTTGGTTCAAATATTGGCCGATAACTTAGATATCGACCGATAACTTTGAAATCGGTTGAGTTATCGGAATAATCAATATCTTAAATTAAAATTTAAAGTTTTATTGAATTCCAATCAGCAGTTTTCGAGTGATACGTCAACATATACATATCAGTAATTAGACGCTGGCAATCAAAAGTGATCGATGGCCTGATGGTTAACAGCTGGGTTTATCATTCCGAAAATTGTAAGTTCGATTCTCGGTGAAGGCAATACCATTTTAATATTTCATTTGAAATATTAAAAAGAAAATCTTAATAATATGTGATTTCCCTTTGAAAACATTAAAAAGATTGTCTCTCTACAATTGAAACACATCTTCTTGAAGAAAAACTATAGAGACATCTTATCATTTTTGTTCTATTTTATTAGGTACCTTTGGCTATGTGTATGTAGTTTTCCTTTTTTGGCTGGAATGTCCCATACAGAAGTCCATCTCAATTATATATTAGCTATTTGCGGTCTTTATTTAGTAAACTATTTACATTTTGAAGTTTTGTACTAAATGCTTAACATAAAATTACGGTAATTTATTTTTTTTTTAATAATTTTATCCCATTGTCTCCAATTTAAAAGGGAGCATTGTCAGCGGCCACAGTTTGATAATATATAAATACTATTATGAAGGAGATGACTGGTCCAACTGCAACTAGAATAAAATGAGAGTGTAAGAAATACTTGAATTAAGTGAGCAATGTAGTGGTGGACGAAAAATAACACCAACATTCTAAAAGGCTAAAAATAGTTGAACCTGCTGATATAAATTTCCAAAGAACTTTTAATTTTCTTTGAAACATTAACAACTATATACATATCAGTAATTAGACGCTAGCAGTCAAAAGTGAGCGATGGCCTGATGGTTAACAGCTGGGTTTATCATTCCGAAAATTGTAAGTTCGATTCTCGGTGAGGGCGATATCATTTTATTTTTCATTTAAAATATTAAAAAGAAAATCTTCTTAATAAAATTAAAAAGACTGTCTCTACAATAATAAGAAGCACATCTTCTTGAAGAAAATCTATAGAGATATCTTATGACTTTTATTATATTTTATTAGGCATTGTCTGCTCTGTGAGTACACTTGAAAACGTACCGTCAAGTCGTTTCAAGTTTTTCTTGCTATCTCTTTCACTCCTCCGTGCACCCCATATTTTGTTTCATAATTGCTTTCAAGAAAAATTGACAAGTGTAGACACGAATAGAAAACACAAAAGAGAACGCCAGCAGAGTTGAAAGCAATACTTGACAAATGTAAAACCGGAGTTAGATGCTCATTAAGTGTACCATGCAGGCGTTCAATATCAGAATTACCTGTCTTAAGCGGGCTACTCACCTGCCAAGAAATGTCAAACTCCATATAAAAAAACGCTCAAGAAATGGTCAAGAACGGTTTTCACACGTCACATTTTCTTGAGCCAATACTCAGCTCAGAAGAAAAAATACTACAATTTTCGATAGTTGGCAACGCCGGTTTACCTCAAGAAATAAATATGCTCGTATATATTTCTTGAGGTAAACGTGCAGATTCACGGCAAAGATAAGTATATACTTCGCTAAACATATATTGTACATTTTTATAATAGTAATTTGCAAGAAAATGGAAAATGCCGTAAACGTCAAAATTTCTTGACCAGGCACAAGAAATATATGCTCGTTTTTTTCTTGAGGCATTTCTTGGCAGGTGAGTAGCCCGCTTTAAGGTAAACCGTGCTTACATGTGGCCCAATATTTTGTTCATTTAAAAATAATTTAACTGCGCTATGTAAAATGCAACGATCGTTATCAAATAAAATACGTTCTTTTAAAGCTCCTAGAATAGCTATCTAATTTCTGTCATTTACTTTATGAAATGTCGCATACTTCGAAAATTTATCAATTGTTGTCAAATACATTTTACTAGAGTTCGCCCAGTGGTTGAAATTCAACCACAAAACCTTATTTTATTTTCCTACTTTTTGCTATTTCTTAAATTTTCCTTTCTTTTCCATATTTTATATATTTTTGGTTTCTATACATTCCTATTCATTTTGCCTTTTCCTCCCTCTTTACACCATTCAGTAATATAGTTTCAATGTTGATAATTATTTATTCTTCTTAGGTCGTCTTCATACGTATTTCTTTCCTTTCCTTTCCTTAGCATTCATTTGCTTTTATTTCCTTTCCTCTCCTCTCCTTTCATCTCAATTTATTTCTTTTGCTTTTCTTTCCTTCTCTTCCCTTTTATTTCCTTTCCTTATCTTCTGCGTTCTTTTCCTTTTCTTTCCTTTTCTCTTCTTTCATTTCATTTTATTTCCCTTCTTTCTTTCTTTCTTTTTTGTTCTTCTCTGTTCGTTTCTTTTATTTTTTTTTTTATTTTCGTTTCTTTTATTTCCATTACATTCCTTTTTCCTTTTATTTTCTTTTTCTTTCCTTTCCTTTCGTTTCCGTTGCTTTAATTGCCTTTCATTTTATTCATTTTTTTTCATTTCATTTCTTTTCTTTTATTTTTTTCTTACCTTTTTTTCTTTCACTTTTTTTCTTAAATTTCCCTTCCTGTCATTTCGTTTCATTACCTTTCCTTTCCTACCGTTTCCTTATTTTCTTTTGTTCCTTTCCGCAACTCCTTTGCTTTTCTTTTTCTTTCATTCATTTCTCTAACTTATTTTTTTTTAGCTTTTCATTACCTTTCTTTCCTTTATTTTTCTTTCTTTTTATTTTCATTTATTTTCCATACCTTCTTCCTCGCTACCTTTTCTTTCCCTTCTTTTTTTTTCTTCTTTCCATTCTTTGTCTTTCTCCTTTTGCTTCTCTTTTCCACTGCTTTACCTACATAACATTTCCTATCTTCCCTTTCTTTTTTCTTTTCCATTCCTTTCCTTTCCTTTCCCTTTGATTTTTCTGTCATATTTTCCGTTCCTTACCTTAACTTACCTTAATTTTCCTTTTATCCATCCCTTTCCTTTCCTATTATTTTCTTAATTTAATACTTTTATTTATTTCATTTTGTTTCATTTTTATTTATTTTACATTATTCCCTTTCCTTTCATTTCCAACAAATTTTATTTTTTTGCTTTCAATCACTTTTCTATTTCTGATTGTACTTTTTTTTTTAATTTTATCAATTTTCCATTTTATTTTATTTCACTAAGTCTAGCCACCAAGGGCCTTGTGCATGATCTAGCTTATTTGTGCTTTTTTTCAAAAGCATTTGCTTCTCTGAATCCCCACGCACAGATTTTGTTTTTGTAAACACTGTTTGTACCGGGGCAGTGAAATAACGCCCGCGGAAATAACGCCCGCGGGCGTTATTTCCTTTTCAAATAATCTAACTTTACTCAATCGCGCGATTTTTAATTCCAAATTTTCGCCTGTGGCGCTTTTTTTTTAATAAACCCAGTATTTTTATTAAAATAAAAAATTAAAATTTTTAATAGACCCAGTATTTTTAACTAAGTTTAGAGTAAAGTTAGATTATTAAAGGCTAAATATTTTAAATTTTTATTACAATAAAAAATGAAAATTTGGAATTAAAAATCGTGCGATTTTTAATTCCAAATTTTCGCCTGTGGCGCTTTTTTTTTAATAAACCCAGTATTTTTATTAAAATAAAAAATTAACATTTTTAATAGACCCAGTATTTTTAACTAAGTTTTGAGTAAAGTTAGATTATTAAAGGCTAAATATTTTAAATTTTTATTAAAATAAAAAATCTCTTTGTTGCTTTTGACTTGTAGTCTATTGCTGTAAATACCGACGGTATTGTGAAGCAATTTTCGGGATTGTATGAAAATGTGTTTTTTGAGAAAAATTTACCCACGCGCTGCAGGAGCCAGACAAGCCGACATATGTTTCGATGATACTGGAATTACATCTCTTCATGGACTTTTCTTCCCGGCATTGTGAGAGTCGAACTCACAACACTGTAGTGACTTGTATGCTAGAAGGTCTAACACCTTAGGCCACTACCCAGCTTGAAGGTAAACCCTTCTCAGTGTCCATTTATGCATATATTTATACTTCCATATAGAACATTTATTTAATTTCAATGCTAACTTATATGAAAGATTTGCGAAATCGCGCGATTTTTAATTCCAAATTTTCATTTTTTATTTTAATAAAAATTTAAAATATTTAGCCTTTAATAATCTAACTTTACTCAAAACTTAGTTAAAAATACTGGGTCTATTAAAAATGTTAATTTTTTATTTTAATAAAAATACTGGGTTCATTAAAAAAAAGCGCCGCAGACGAAAATTTGAAATTAAAAATCGCGCGATTTTTAATTCCAAATTTTCATTTTTTATTTTAATAAAAATTTAAAATATTTAGCGTTATTAATTTATAATTTACTCAAAACTGAGTAAAAAATACTGGGTCTATTAAAAAAAGCGGCGCAGGCGAAAATTTTTTTTATTTTAATAAAAATTTAAAATACTTAGTCTTATTAATCTAACTTTACTCAAAACTTAGTTAAAAATACTGGTTCTATTAAAAAATTTTGATTTTTTATTATAATAAAAATACTGGGTTTATTAAAAAAAAGCGCAGCAGCCGAAAATTTGGAATTATAAATCGCACGATTTTTAATTCCAAATTTTCATTTTTTATTTTAATAAAAATTTAAAATATTTAGCCTTTAATAATCTAACTTTACTCTAAACTTAGTTAAAAATACTGGGTCTATTAAAAATTTTAATTTTTTATTTTAATAAAAATACTGGGTTTATTAAAAAAAAAGCGCCATTTTTAATTCCAAATTTTTGCCTACGGCGCTTTTTTTTTAATAAACCCAGTATCTTTATTACAATAAAAAATCAAAATTTTTAATAGACCCAGTATTTTTAACTAAGTTTTGAGTAAGGTTAGATTATTAAAGGCTTTTTTTTTAATAAACCCAGTATTTTTATTAAAATAAAAAATTATAATTTTTTAATAGACCCAGTATTTTTAACTCAGTTTTGAGTAAATGATAAATTAATAAGACTAAATATTTTAAATTTTTATTAAAATAAAAAATGAAAATTTAAATTTCCACACGGGGCTATTTACTTTTGAAAGCGGGCGTTATTTCCAAAAAAAAGGAAATAACGCCCGCGGGCGCTATTTCCTTTTATTGGCGGGCGTTATTTCTCTTTTGAATAACGCCCTTTAGAAATAACGCCCGCGGGCGTTATTTCCGCGGGCGTTATTTCACTGCACCGTTTGTACCTAAGCTCAATAAAGTTGACGCGCTGGCTCATGTTATCTTATTGCTGCCAACAAAACTACTCACCCTACTGCAATGAATGCAAACACAACAATGCAAGTGGTCATACCTACATACACCCATAACAGCGGCTCTATAAAGCGAATGCGTGTATAGCACTTGTAGTGGTGTGATTTTCAAATCATATTATAATTAATTTTTTTAAATTTTTGGTTTGTTGTCGCACACTCTGCTCGGCGAGACATATCGATACATACCAAATTTTATATACCTTAGAATTATGGTTATTGCAAACAAGGGATAAAGCTGTTATGTTTGCG
>CAXKVI010000004.1:7189760-7192260 GCA_964058755.1 Campiglossa producta | reverse complement strand
CTGAGATATTGACCAAAATGTGGACTAGGGGTGACCCAGAATGTGTTTTTTACGATATAGGTATCAAATAAAAGGTGTTGAGAGTTTTCACAGGGATCAGATTTCAGCTTCATCTTTGAACCCGTTTTCAAAATATTGACCATTAGGTGGACCAAGGCTGACCCAAGAATATGTTCATATTCAAATCAAAAGTGCTGATGAGTGTGTCCGTAAGAGTGGATTTTAGATTCATCTGAACCAAAGAGAAAAATTATTATACAAACGCTTTTTTCATAGAGGTATTTGCCTTATCTAGGGATACAGAAAGGGATAGGGATAGAGATAGGGATGGGGATGTGGGGATAAGAATGCAGGCAGAATAATTTTTGGCAGGACAACGTCTGCCGGGTCTGCTAGTACACTCTAAAAGCGTGAGTTTTAGTTTTTTTTAAACTATATTTTTTAAACTATATTTATTTTCAAAAAAAATTTATGGTCCCCGTAACCATAATGTAATATAGCGGCAAGCATTCAAGCATAGCTGCCGGCATGACAGTGGCAATTTTCCGTCAACGTTTTTTCTTACCGTCATTGTCATAGCGGTGTCAATTCAATAAAATTTCTCAAATTCGTTTACAAAAACGACAATTAATTGTTTTCAAAACAAATATTTTAAAAATAAAAAAAATAAAAAATAAAAAAAAAGAGAAAAAAAAGAGAGAAACAAGAAAAAAAAAGAGAAAAACAAGAAAAGTGGCCGCAAATTTACAATTTTAAATGGATTGAAGTCACCGCTACTTGCATGTAAGGCAGTCCGCAGACGAGGTGCATCGTCATAGACGCGTACTCGTCATTTCACTGAACCCGAATTTCCCTACGTCTCAAGATCTGCACACGACGCTGCAGAAAAAAAAGTACACAAAGAACTGTCAAAATTGCAATTTTAATTAATTAATACATTTTCCGCACATTATTAACACATATTTCCTCCGAATGTACAAATTTTCTGTTTTTTCTTTCAAAAGAAACAAATAATTTTATTTGAAGAAAGAAAGCAAAGCCACGGCACACAAAAATCGAAAATGAAAAATATAAATAAATTCTTCTTCTTCCTCTTTTCTAAGCGTACGCGCCTGGCGACCAGCATTGTCATACGCTGAGCAGCATGTAGCTTTCATGCTTTGCCACTTTCGTGCAGCTGCCGATTCGTGTGCAGCCCTTCATGCAAATATATGTGTTCAGCAACAAAACGTACAAATATCGAATGTAGCGTCTAATACGCGTCTATGACGATTCGCTCCGTATGCGGACACGCTAAGTTTACAGAAAAGCGGTGCTGCTAATGACGGTGAGCATAGCTACCGCTATATAGCGAACGTTACATAGCGGCACCGCTTTTCGAGGAAACCAAGCCTTTAGAGTAATATTGAGATGATTTTGAGGAGTATTTGAGGGCCATTAGGGGATAATTTATGGGACAACCGGAGTAAACGTCTGGACATCCAAACATCGCTACATTCGCACTTATAATATTAGTAAGATAAGAAGTAAGAATAGTAAAGCGTTCAGCAGAATCAGTACGTCGAAATAACTGACAGCAAAGTAGACTTCGGGTGTTTGCATGAGTAACTCCAGATACGACGGATACGTCAAAATAGAATTTGCTCTAAAATTGACGTACGTCACGCAACTGACCAATTGGCGCACTGATTCTGTTTCCCGCTTAAGATATATATAGATGACGTCGAAATGTATATTAACATGAGAAATTGATATGACAGTGATATAATTTTTAATGTTATATAAAACTTTTCGCAGTAATAACGTGAACCGTGACCCTGTTTTTTTGATAATTTTCAATATTAATATGACATTTTTTGCTGAAATATAAAATTGATTAAGCAGAAATGTTAGTTTTACAAGCGACTTTTCTTTCGGTGTAGAACTCTATGTCTGTGTCGATTATTTTGTGCCATTACGTAGCACCGTTATATGGACAAAATTATAATACCCTTGTACTACACCTTTTTCAGTTTATATTCAGACAATTACAATTCATATTCAGAATTTTCATTTTATATTCAGAAAATTACATTTCATATTCAGAATTTTCATTTCATATTCAGAGAATTACAATTCATATTCAGAATTTTCATTTCATATTCAGAAATTTTAATTCTGAATATGTACTGTAATTTTCTGAATATGAAATGAAAATTCTGAATATGAATTGTAATTCTCTGAATATGAAATGAAAATTCTGAATATGAAATGTAATTTTCTGAATATGAAATGAGAATTCTGAATATGAATTGTAAAATTCTGAATATAAATTGTAATTCTCTGAATATAAACTGAAAAAGGTGTAGTACTAGTACCCTGGTACTAAATATTTCGTTGCTATTTTCTTTACCTTTACTGTATCTAAAAATATCCCAGCTTACCACATAATATTATCAAATGCTTACACAGAGCCAACAATGCCTAATAAAATAGAACAAAAGTCATAAGATATCTCTAT
>CAXKVI010000004.1:7186060-7189560 GCA_964058755.1 Campiglossa producta | reverse complement strand
GAAATTTTGTGTTTTTTTATTGTGCAAAGTTTCTGTTTGAGTTGAATTTAGGTATAGTTTTTCAATATTAATTTTGTTAACTAAAGTTTAGTGGGCTCCCTTTGATGTTTGACTTATGAGAAAAGTTTGTAGATTATTTTTAAAAGGTAGATGGGGAAATAGAGAAATGAGAAAAGGTACTTTTGGGATGAGATAGCCTTTGAGAGTGCTGCGATTAATTTAAATTTTATTTTTTATTTTTATTTTTCAAATTTTTTCATATTAATCCAATTTTTTTAAATTTGATTTAAATTCACTTTATCCTTGCTTTCAGTTAACTCAATATTTACTTACCTTCGCTTAAATATTTGCATAGTATATGAGTAGTCGCTTCTTTTTATTTCTCTAGCACAAGCCTTTCAACACTTACGCGCACTAATTCCTCCCAAAGGAACTATAACAGGTTTTTCCCCAGCTTTTTATTACTTTCTAACGCATCTATTTTTTTGCTTAACACATCTGCTTATCCGCTTTCCACAACATATTTTTCAACCACTCTATATATTCTTCCTCTCACTCACTCCCTCAACACTTTTTTATTACCTTTCATATTCTTCCATCGAATACTCATATGCGCCACTTTAGAGCCACTAAGCGTCAATTTAGTATTGTAAATGCATAATTTTCCAGTTCTATTTTATTTTTGAAATTTGATTTATGCATAACGTTTAAAAACTCAATTTAATTTACATATGTTTTGATAAAATTTATGCAAAAAACTTAACGTTATAATTTGCATAAGACAAGCGGCAGTCCAGCTGTTATCCCCTCTTTCGTAGTATGACAGGGCGTATGAGTGATATTTTAGTGTGATATGGTGATAAGGGATGCTTCGGAATTGCGTTTAATGAGGACGAGCTTGATCGATTTGGATGAAATTTTGGATATAAATAGTATGTTTGATTCTAAGACTATTTACTTCGGGGTTTCCACTTGGGGCGGGTTACAGGGTTGCCACCTATCTAATTTTTTTAAATTAAGGAGCTAGATATGCTAATATAGATATTAAATGAAAGATATTTTTGGCGACATACCAACTAAAATATTTTCAAGTAGGGTTGCCACCTTACCACATTATATTTGTATATCTGGTACTATCGCGAGAACCGCTGGACCGATTGGAATGAAATTTGGCATAGAGATAGTATTATTGATTCTAAGACTTTGCACTTGCGGGCTTTCCACTTGGGATGTGTACAGGGTTGCCACATAACTAAATTTTTTTTAAATTAAGGAGCTAGATATGCCAATATGGGTATCAAATGAAAGGTATTTTCATGAAGTTTTATTTGTGGATTGAATCCAATGTATATATTTATACGAAAGGTATTTTCGCCGACATACAAACTAAAATATTTTCAAGTAGGGTTGCCGCCCAGGGTTACCATTTTAACGTATTGTATTTGTATTGTATATTTTTTTGGGATCATTTTGAGATCATTTAGTGGTCACTTTGGGATAATTTTTGGGACATATTTTGAGATCATTTTGGGTTCAAGTTTGGATTAATTTGGCATTGAGGTAATTTTCGGATCATTTTGGAGTCATTTTTGGGTCATTTTGGGAACATTTGGGGGTCTTCTGGGGTCGTTTTGGGATTATTTTGGGATCAGTTTTGGATAATTTTGGGGTCATTTAAGGGTGTTTTTGGGGTCATTTGGGAATCATTTTATGATCATTTTGGGATCATTTTAGGGTCCTTTTGGGGCATTTTGGGAATATTTTGGGATCATTTTTCGGTCGTTTTGCGTTCAATTTCGTATCATTTCGGGAACATTTAAGGGTCTTTTTGGGATAATTGTAAGATTATTTTGGAATCATTTTGGGTAAGTAAAGTTAGCGGAAAATTGATAGCACCGAGCAAGTTCGGTCACCCAGCTACTTATCAATCTAATTGCGGGTCCAAATATCAGAATCACAATCGAAGCTTCGTAACATGCCCAATATAAATAAATTGGAATTGTTAAATTTTAAATTTAAAATGTTTTCGATAAATATTTATCAGTGAATGAGAAAAACAGGGTATGTATGTATGAGGTTTAATCGTTTAATCAGTTTGAGCTGAAACAAAGCGTATAAGGCACACTGCATACGGAGCGTCAGCGATGCTAAAAAAGTGGAACATTTGTTTTCGAAGCGCTGCTAAAATAGTTGCAAAAATGTACAAAAATAAAAATAGATTGAAAGAGATGCTCGTCTAAGGTGGTACTCTACATGTGTAGTATGCCTTACCTTTTGTCTGCAGAAAAAGTAGAAAATAGCAAATTGTTAATGAGAATTTATTTTCTAAATTTGGAAACAATTTTTGTTAGAATTTTTAATTAAAATTTTCATTATAAATGAATCCATCGATTCATTGTATAGCATGTATGCACTAAAGCCAAGACATGGCAAAATATTTCTAAAGAAAATCAATAGCACTTTTTGTATACCTTTGCTTTTCAAAAGATTTAATCAAAGCAGCGCTAGCAAGATTTATTCGCTTGATATTTACATACATATTTTATGCAAATTTTTTTAATAATCATTTCGTATTTTTCAATCCTCAACAATGCCCTGTAGGAAAAAATTCTTCAAATCGTTACAAGTAATGACAATATAACAGTTGGATGCTTATCAACTATAGGTACTGCAGAAAAATGCTGACGGAAGTCTTAACTAAAGAAAAAAAGCAAAACAAAGGTTTTTAGAATTTTGGTGTGTCTGTTTGTTCGCACATCACCCAAAAACAGCTTCATATAATTGAATACAATTTCCTCAAAAGTACTACTAGATGCCCAACTTGAGGTTTTGGATGTATTTTACCTCAAAAAAATATCTACTTCTCACTGTAAGTATCAATTCTTTGAATTTCAACCTTTTTTTGGATGTATGTTTGTTCAGGTATCACTAAATAGCTGGTACATGGAATTTGATAGCTTTTCTACTGATGTATTAGTAAAGGTCTGCTTTGAAATATAGAAAAAGTTTCGCGTTACAACTGTTTAGACAACACGAATGGGGACATCTAAAAAGAAAATGCTTTACAATTTTTTTTTTAATTAAGGTGGTCGGACTAGTAAAACTTTAGGTTTTGTAAGATTCCTCTTAAAAATGTATAAAAAAAAGTCTCTTCACGGTAAGAAACTTAATAATTGAAAAAATTTTCCTACACAGTAGCAGATATGTATGTATGTTTGTCCGAGCATCACTAAAAAAATACTATAAGGAATTGAATGGCTTCTTCCTGGATGTACTGCTGGAGGTCTATACGGAAATATAGAATACACTTTTGCGTTGAAACTCTATATACAACACCCAAAAAAAAAAAAAAATACACGTCAGAAATTAGTTAGTCTCCGGGTAGGACTGATACTGTAGTTTGATCTTGTAAGATTTCTCAGCAAACATGTATGCAAAAAATCTTCCAAAATCTATCTACACGCAATCAACTATACTGGAAAAAAATTCAAATATTCCAA
>CAXKVI010000004.1:7158560-7176060 GCA_964058755.1 Campiglossa producta | reverse complement strand
AATGTTTAAAAAACTAAGGAACTTCTTATTTTTTATTGCTCGATTAATATTTTTTTTAATTTTATTTTATTCGTTTTTTCTATTTCTTTAAATTTAATTTTTTTTATTTAAATTTTTTTAATTTTTTTTTAATTGAATTATTTTTTATTTTATTTTGCTTTTTTCACTTTACGTAATTTTTTTTTTTTTAAATGCGACTTGGGTGTTACACAACCACAATTTCTTTATATCAAGTTAGACACTTTTGTTTTAGTTATCTTTATGCTTCGATCCTTATATGCTCATATGCGCTAGACAGCTCATATCATGTTGAACATTAATAATAGACTTGTTAGCGTAGCACCCAACGCCACCTTATTTGTTGTTTTAGTGTTGCACCTTTGCATAGAAATTTACGTTAATGCATTCAGCGACCACACATAAGGGAAGCAGTGAACTAAAAGTTTATTGCTAGATACATATTTATGATGTCTATATTTATAACATTTCTAAAGGACAATGACATTCAATTAAATTCATTGGCTTTGAGATGAATTGCATATTGATCAATTTGCGCTATTATATACAATTAAAAGCTATTATAAATTATTCGATCGGTCAAATAGTCCATGAATATTTTCTACTGTACAATAACATGACCATAACATCAAGCTTTCATAACATTAAGCTATTATATAATTATCGAAGTCATTTGAGGAAGTGATAGGGAAAAAAGTGATAGGGAAAAGATAGAAGATTATGAGAGCTGTTATCGACGCTTGCAGAGCTGGATTAGGTTCCATATTAAAACAAGTAAGGAAGTCTAAGTTCGGGTAAAGCAAACATTAGATTTCTAAATGGAGCGATTTCTACCAGGAATATTTCGAATTTTAAATAATGTCTCCCTTTAAAGTAGGCAGTGCTACGCCGACTTCTAAAAATTGATCAAAAAATCATAATAGAATGACTGAGGGGTTCATCCTACCAAATTATATGATTCCAGCAATTTCCTTTACCGATTTATGTCAATATAGGTGATTTTCGAAATTTTCGATATCGAAAGTGAGAGGGCCATTTCTTCCAATTTCATAAGTTATACGCTCAATGACACTAGTAACTATGCGCTGTGCCAAATTTCTCCCTTAAAAGTGGGTTGTGCCACGCCCACTTAAAAAGATTTATAAAAATATCATAATAGAATGATCAGGGGGTTTCACCTATAAATTTTTATATATTTAGCCATTTCACCTAAACGAGATATGTCAATTTATGTGATTTTCGAAATTTTCGATATCGAAAAAGTAAAATCGTAAATCTTTTACGGTCTTCAATTAATTGACATTAGGTCGTTACATTAGGGTGGTAGAAACTGAGATATGTTGGGTAAGTAGTGCAGCGAAACACATGAGCTCAATGAACTCTCTTGAGAAAAGCCTCCGCTTTGAACTTGAGAATAGAGATATGAAGAAAAATGTAATTGGGCCACATCCAGGGTTGCCAGAAAGAAATAAAATTTTATTTTTTTTAAATGTTTTGCAAAAACATTTCATATGAGGGGAGGTATGGCCGACTTATTTTGGTAATACATTCTAGTGTGCATTTTACCCATGCTTATTAGGGTGGTCCTTATTTGTATGGAGAACATTTTATCATCAGATTTTCGAAGGCTCAACCCCTAAGTCGATAGTTACATAGCTGAGGAGATCATATACCAATTTTTATTCCGATTGGAGACAGTTTAGGTTTGTCGCAGAGGGGTTAAAGTTCAGGCCACTCCCTGCCAGACGCCTTAGGTGTTTCCAATCGGAACAAAATTTTGTATGTTATATCTCCGACCAGAGTGATATCGATTTCGAGTATGTATTAGATAAGGAGAAAAATCACTTTTATTTTAGAGCAATCTGAACTTTGACCCCCCTGCGACACGCATAAACCATTTTCAATCGGGATACAAATTTGTGTGCGATATAGTTGACCGTGGTGAAACCGATCTAAGGTAAGATTATAAGGAACACCCTAATGTTTACACATCAAACGTCAACAGTAATATCATTTATGCCCATTTTCAATGTAAACCCCACTTCCATTTACCCTTCACAACTTTCAATGCATACAAAAAATTAAATAACATCCCACCTACTAATCAAACCGCTCTTTATATGCAACAAACCCTCCTCCCCGCCCATGCTCTGCCATCGGGAAAATCTAATCAAATTAGAGTGTCAAATTTTCAACTTATTTATTGCATAATAGCAAAACGCCCACGTACAAAAATTATCTACCACACATCTACCCTAAATTATTTGCAAGTATTCAGAAAAAAAGGCGGCAAAAGTAGTAGTGAATTACGCAAAATAGCTTATGTAGAGTAGCTAGAGTTGCCAACAACACAAAACACATACCTACACAATCTACCTGCTGCTTCTACCAACTCACCACGTTTTCTTGTCGCTTTCCGCACGTTTCAATTCTATACTTTTCTAATCTGATTTCCAGCAGTCACTTGTGTGAGGGTGGTGAAGGGAGGCAGACATTTTCGCACAACAGGAAAAAACTCTCCGCCAATGTCACCACTCTAACCTCAAAGTACCGCAAATGCCATTTCTATTTCTATTTCGCACTACTGACGAACAACAACAAAAATAAAAAAAAACACAAATCGAAGAGGTATGCAAGTCACGTGCTTTGCCACACGCCAAAGCGGGAGCGCAAAAGCGGCAGGCGGGCATCACATAAGCAAATTTGTAGTTAGCATACCAGCCGCATACTAACAGCAAATACTTCGTTGTGCCTCTTTATGTAGCTTTACACTACTTCAATTACGCTTTATCTACCTTCAACATGACTTTTCTATTCAGCATGACTTCTCATTTGTGGAACTTTTTTTTGTTGTTTTTTTTGTTTTGCATTTTTTTTCTAAGGCGAAATTTAATTTTTGTTTAGTGCCAGTGAGGCGTGTCAGCGTGCGAAAAGTAGAAGTGAAAAAAAAATACAAAGCAGGTTTTGCTTACAAATATTTTGCATGCGTTGTTGGGGAAAAAGTGGCCAGTTTGAATATTCTCTTACGGTAATTTCGTTAGAGACATTTTGCTTTAGCGTCAATTTAGTGTTGCCACTTTGACAAATAAAATACGCAGCAAATGGAAAAACACGTAACGAAATAAGAAAAAAAAAACGCAGCAAATGTTGATTAGATTAACATTCTGTTGTCAGAACGTGAGAGTTTTAACTAAAATGTGAAGTTTAAGAAGAGTCGAAAGACAGTTAGGAGAACACCATCTAGGAGCTGAGTTAAAATTTATCAATCGGTAATACGGTACCTAAAAGTATGCAAAATTTATTACCAATACCATGTCCCACATATCGCTTGAATCGATTGAATACTTTTGGTAATCAACTTCTAATAGTACATTTACACCGCAACAAATTTGGCGAAAAATTGCAAATTTGTCGCTTTTTTCCATACAAATTTCATTTTCCAAATTTGGAACTACATAACATTTGACTACATTTGCCGAACAATACAATCCACAGTTCCTCAAAATAGCAAGCCTGCGGGTGTTCCACATTAAAGATTGCCCAGCAAGAACCTTAATGGGCAATTGACGTGTGAAAAGTTCGTTAAGGCATGTCCGTCCGTCTGTCCGTGTACACGATAACTTGAGTAAAAATTGAGATATTTGCATGAAATTTTGTACACAGGTTACTTTTTGGCCGAGGTTGGTTTTTTCGATATCGAAAATTTCGTAAATAACAAAAATTTAAATATCTCGGTAGCTGAAATGGTATATTTTTATAGGTGAATCCACCTGGTCATTCTCTTATGATTTTTCCATACATTTTTTATAGTGGGCGTGGCACCGTCCATTTTTAAGGATGGCATTTTTGAAAATTTGACTGGTCGTAACTTTTAAACTGAGTACGGTAGAACGATGATGAATTTGGCACAAAGTATACTAGTATCGTTGGAAGTATACCTGATGAGATTGGATAAAATCTTTCTCCAACCACGCCCACTTTCGATATCGAAAACTTCGAAAATCAGCTAAATTGACATAATTTGGTAACGAAAATGGCTAAAACGATATAATTTGGTAGTATGAACCCCCTAGTCTTTCTATAATGATTTTTTGATAAATTTTCAAAAGTAGGCGGGGCAACGTCCACTTTCCAGGGAGGCTTATTTGAAAATTTCACGGGTCATATCTTTTAAACTGATTAGGGTAGAAGATGAAATTTGGCACAAAGTATACTAGTATCTTTGAAAGTATACCTGATGGAATTTGATAAAATCTTTCTCCAACCACGCTCACTTTCGATATCGAAAACTTCGAAAATCACCTAAATTGACATAATTTGGTAACGAAAATTTCTAAAATGATATAGTTTGGTAGTATGAACCCCCTAGTCTTTCTATAATGATTTTTTGATAAATTTTCAAAAGTAGGCGTGGCAGCGTCCACTTTCCAGGGAAGCTTATATGAAAATTTCACGGGTCATATCTTTTAAACTGATTACGGTAGAACGATAAAATTTGGTACAAGATATACTAGCATAATAGGGAGTATACCTGATGTAATTGGACGAAATCGCTTCCCAACCACGCCCACTTCCGAAATGGAATATTACGAAAATCATAAGAAAAATGGGGTCGCACGTTCCAGAATTTTCGAAGATAAAAAAGTTGGGCGTTTAGGGGAAAAAAGTCGCTCACAAAAATTTAGTTTGTGGTTAATCCAATTTTTTCCACTTATGGGGGCTCTTTGCTATCTACTAAAGGGTGGACTAATAAGTTTAACACGAACAACGAAAATCCATTTCATTTCAGTAAGCAATAACAAAGAGGCTCTGGAGAAAGGCAAAAAATAACAACGAAAAAAGCGCAAAAATCACACATTCGCGATGTGAAATTTTAAATGAAGATGTATTCGTTTGAATGGAATGAGTGATAACGTGTTGTATTAAAATTTCTGCACAGCTGGAAGCTCCAAATAATTTAAAATAAAAAAATCAGCAACAAAAAACAACTACACAAGGTACCAAATGGAATATGGAAATAAATGAAGAACTGTTTCATGCAGAAGAACCAAAAGAAAAAAACGAATGAAGAAACAACAACGTCCATTAAAACAACACCAATCAAGCTGCAAATAAGCGAAAGCCAAGCAGAAGGTGTCATAACGTGAACAAAGGTGAGCAAGTAGATGCCGCAGCTGAAAGGTATGAAAGGTGTAAAAGAAAATGGCACTGATATTAAAAACATGTATGCTTGTGTGTGTGTGGGTGAAGTCACTTTGCATGTGTATGAGGCTGAGTTCGCTTTACATGCGCGCCGACGTAATCCTCAAAGGTATGCAAAGTAATAAAACAAAGCATTTTTTGCTGGCGCTACTTGCTACAACCCAAAAGCCTTTGGTAATTTGCGTAACAATACCGTGTCGCTGTCGACGATCGTTGATGGTGGCACTAGTTGGCACTCTTGGCGTGTAGCTGGTTTTTTGGTTTTTGCTAGTAAATGACATGGAAGAAGCGGCATGAGTCTACAGAACCCAGTAGTAACTATTAACAAAACTGTGAAGAATCGCAAAAGCCCCTCAACTGGGCCGAATTTAGATCTCAAGTTTTTAAGAATCGTACTTCAGCTAAAACAGGGCATAGGATACACTTTTGAAAAAATTAACAATGAATGAGGATAGGAAGATAGGGATAAGAATACGGATATGGAGAGGGAAATGGAAAGGGAAAGAGAAGGGGAAAGGGAAGGGAAAGGGAAAGAGAAGGGGAAAGGGAAGGGAAAGGGAAGAGAAAGGGAGAGGGTAAGGAAAGGGAAAAGAAAAGGGAAAGGAAAAGGGGAAGGAAAAGGGAAAGGAAAAGGGAAAGGAAAAGGGGAAAGAAAAGGAAAAGGAAAATGAAAAGGAAAAGGGAAAAGAAAAGGGAAGGGGAAAGGGATAGGGAAAGGGAGAGGGATATGGATATGGATAAGGATAGGGATATAGACAGGGATACAGACACATAAATTTAATATCCTCAAAGCTTCCGATATCGATATATGTACATATGTTTAGAACTAGTAAGACCTGTTGCGGCCTAGAGGGGAAACGGAAAGGGAAATCGGGAGTGGAAGCGGAAGGGAAAGGCAAAGGAAAAGGAAAAGGAAAAGAAAAAAGAAAAGGAAAAGGGAAAGGAAATGCAAAGGAAAAGGGAAAAGTAAAGGGAAGGGGGAAGGGATAGGGAAAGGGAGAGGGATATGGATATGGATAAGGATAGGGATATAGACAGGGATACAGACAGATAAATTTAATATCCTCAAAGCTTCCGATATACATATTTTTAGAACTAGTAAGATATGTTGAGGACTAGTTTAATTCCAATCATTTTCCCCACTTATATAACACTTCACTGCAAGGTTAATATTCCGCAGCTAGCATGGAAAAAATCTCATCAACAGCCAAGTCAAGTGCCAGACGTTGGTTGTAGGAAGAAAACGCTAGCAAAAAGCGTGTGGCTTCAACATAAGATTAACAGAGGTGCAAGTATAGCACAAAAAAAAAAAACTGCAACTTGTTGTCCTCGCCAGAGATTGGTGTGAATATACCGCCAGAGAAGAGTTTTTTTACGCCACAGTGACAAACTTTGTTTACATTCGCTAGTGATGTGTCACAATGTTGTGGCTAGCAAGTTCAAGTGCGACAACAAGGTGTTAGCTAAAACAATAATAACAACAACTACAACATACAAAATAGCTAAAGTAAAGTTGCGCTAGCGGCAGAACCATGTCTGGCTGCAAGTTTTTTATATAGCTAAGAAATTTTTTAAACTTTTTCTACATTTTATATAAAATTTTCCGTACATTTTAGTTTTTCCAAATTTTTTTTCTGTTAAATTTTGTTTCAATTTCGTTGCATTTTTGCACTTTTTGTTACCACAACGAAACGAAGTTTTTGCTTTTACTGCTGATCCAGTAACTGCCTGAGGGTTTTGTGGTCAACACTTGATTTTTCCATTCGAATATTTGTGGTTACATTCCTGCAGACTTATAACAACAGTAGGTAACAAAGCAATAAATCAACGACATTAAATAAAATTCTTCATTGAAATACAGCGAGAAAGAAAGGATCAGGTTTGAGAGCTAATAACATTTTTTCTTCATCGTGGTCCTATACAATTTGTCGACTTTCATCTGAAAATAGGAAAAAAAGTTTTAAAATCACTTTAACTATTACGATCGAAAGACCTCTCACTTCTTCGCTTTTTTCCTTCTTCCCTCATTTTTCATTTTCAGCTGTCGCAGTTAATTTCTCCCAACACCTGTCTGGCTGCTCAGACGCAATTATTTTTCTCGTTTTCTTGTCTTTTTTTTATATTACATACCCTTTGTTGCTATAATTGTGTGCTATTATTGCCACCTTTGATATCGTCGAATAAATCAAGAGCTTTTGCTATTGTTGTAATCGTAGTAGGTGTTCCCGTAGTAAGTAGGTGTTTCCCAACTAGAATGTGCTTGGAAGTGTTTTCTTAATCTCACTTTTCAATATAATGGAAAAGTTACAATGCTACCCTGTAGGAAACTTGGGGTGAGGTATATGAGTATTTGTACATGTCTACATTAGAGCGTGTCACGGTGTAAGAAGGAAAAATTAGGTTTAAAAAAAAAATTTTTTTTAATTTTTTTGTCACCCTGTAAAAACAGCGAAATTAGTTTATTTCTATAATTTCTATATTTTACGTTCGATTTTCAAAAGTGATACATTTTTAGAAAGGCAATATTTCATCCATAGAAACTTTTAGCTCATCATGCGAAGTTCAGATTTTATTCTATCTTTACTAAAACCAACACCCGGTATTTGAAACAAAATTGTTTCCTGAAAACTAAGAAAAAAAAAAGAATATTTACCTCATATAATGAGGAAATAAATGTAATGCATTTATGCTAAATCTTTCCTTGGCTCTAATTTGCTGTAACGTTCTCGGCTACTTAGTTTAGCGAATATATAACCTAGGCGTTCCTCGTCGGCAACTTTTGTACAATAATCACTTACTACGTGAACAAATCGCTCAGTATTTTGAGAATGGCATAGAAAATCTAAGGCTATATTTTTTTTATTCAATTTTTTTTTTTAATACAGGGTGTTGGTTTTAAATAAATTTGAATAAAAGTTTAAGTTTGTGTCACAGGTTAATGGCTTATATGGACGAAATATGACACGGGTTAAAACCCTCACAACAATATATTGCTCATTGAAATCAAAGACCAAATAGAAAAGTTATAAATAAAAAACGAATTTCGCTGTTACAATCACCAACAAGTAAACATTCCAAACAGGGGAATGTTTCCATTCTGACCAAATTAGAGTCTTGTTTTTGTTTCCTACTTATTCATCCAGTAATAGTTTTTGCGCATGCAACATTTGGCGTCGCCACCCATGTACGTTGTCTGCATTTCAAGATTGTTGCGATATTTTTTTTGACCTTGAATTTCGCTGGTTTTTTCAGCCAATGCAGACTTGCTGTTGTGATGATTTTTCTTTTTTACTTGCGTTTTTTTTTACTCGCTATACTAATATGTATTTGAATGGTCATTTCGATAAATTTTCCCCGTTGTCTAGTTCAATCACACGGTTATACTTTGTTTTTGATGCAATAAAAAAAATCTATGGCACGACACAGAGCCAACACTGCCTAATAAAATAGAACAAAAGTCATAAGATATCTCTATAGATTTTCTTCAAGAAGATGTGCTTCTTATTATTGTAGAGACCGTCCTTTTAATTTTATTAAGAAGATTTTCTTTTTAATATTTTAAATGAAAAATAAAATGATATCGCCCTCACCGAGAATCGAACTTACAATTTTCGGAATGATAAACCCAGCTGTTAACCATCAGGCCATCGCTCACTTTTGATTGCCAGCTTCTAATTACCGATATGTGTAGAGTTGTTAATGTTTCAAACGAAAATCTTATAAATATATTTAAGAAGATTTCTTTTTAACATTTCTAATTAGGAAAAAAAGAGAGAGAGAATCGAACTTACAATTTTTCGATTGCTAAACCCAGCTGCTAACCATCCGGCCATCGTATACTAATAATTGCCATCGTCTAACTACACCTTTGTACTAAATGTATAGTTTTTTAATAAGAATTTCTTCTTAGAACCAAAAAGATTTCCGTACAGTTTTTTCTTCGTTTGCACCGTTGCGACTACCCCTTTGCCCAAAAGCTGATCATGAAGACAATCTTATTAATTTTATTAGGCATTTTTGGCTCTGTGGATATACCAACAGGTTAGCATTAGCAAACTCTAAAGAGATTTTCGCGTTTTTAAAGTTGTTTTGTTTCCCCCTTTTGTTTCGTTCAAAGTTTAGTTTCAATTCGTTTCGATGTCTGTTTTAAAAGTGTTTCATTTCAGTTAAGGATGATTTACACGGGTCGATTTTTCTAACCTTTTTTTCAATCGACCGTGTAAACAGCAATTCGATCGATCTTCACCTCGTGTTTAAGGATTGAACACAAGTGGTTCGATAAAAATCGACCAGAAAATCGATCCGTGTAAATGAGCCTTTACGGTTTTTATTTTGCTTCAAAATTAATTTTCAATTTGTTTCCGTTCGGCATTAAAAATGGTGAGATATTTTATTTATTTATTAAATTCCGTGTTTTGTTCTGTTCCGTTTTGGATTTAAAAAAAAATGTTTCGATTCCCATTTCGTTTTATAATTTAAAGTTAATTTCCATCCGTACCGCTTAAGGTGTTGGAAAGTGTTTCAATTACACTTTTTGTTTCATACTTCAAAATTAAGTTTCAGCTTGTTCCGGTCTAGGTTTTGAAACTATTCAATTTCCGTTCCAGTTTCAGTTTTTGTCTTCTTCTTCTTCAAAGTTAATTTTCTTTTCGGTTTAGTTCTGGTGTCGGAAAGTGTTCGTTAAGTTTTAGAAATATATTTGAGAAGACTTTCACAAATGGTATGCAAGATTATCACTACCCAGGTATATACATACTTGTATTTATATGTGACAATGCTGACATTTTATTTTTAAAATAACAGATAAGTAAAATAATTTTTTTTTAATATTTATTATCTCATAACCGCACATAAACTTTTATTATCTTATTTATGCTAATTCGGCAGTAATTCTCATTAGAGTCACTCACCTAAGCACATTGTTTCGCCTCAAGTGTAGTAGTGGCTTGTGTCAGTAAATGCATTGATTAAAATGAGTAGGAAACAGTGGCGGATCCAGGATTTCGGGAAGTGGGGTTCAAATTTTTTTTTTTTAATTTAGGGTACATTTTTTATTCACAGTTTCTTTACGGCAGGCCTTTTATGCTTGTTTTTTCAAAAAAAAAATATGCCGACATTTATTGTAAATTTTACCTTATTTTCTGCGCAATTTTTACTATTTTCTGCGTAAATTTTACCATGTTTTTTGTGTAATTTTTAATTTATATTTTGCGTAGTTTTTATTTGTTTTTAGTGTAATTTTAACTTTTTTTTTGCGTAACATTTATTGTATTTTGTGTATTTTTTTATATTTTTTGGGTAATTTTTACTCTTTTCTGCGTAAATTTTACCATGTTTTTTGTGTAATTTTTAATTTATATTTTACGTAGTTTTTATTTTTTTTTTTGTACTTTTAACTTTATTTTTTTTGCGTAACATTTACTGTGTTTTGTGTATTTTTTCTATATTTTTTGCGTAATTTTTACTATTTTCTGCGTAAATTTTACCATGTTTTTTGTGTAATTTTTAATTTATATTTTGCGTAGTATTTATTTGTTTTTAGTGTAATTTTAACTTTTTTTGCGTAACATTTACTGTATTTTGTGTATTTTTTCTATATTTTTTCGGTAATTTTTACTCTTTTCTGCGTAAATTTTACCATGTTTTTTGTGTAATTTTTAATTTATATTTTACGTAGTTTTTATTTTTTTTTTTTTGTAATTTTAACTTTATTTTTTTGCGTAACATTTACTGTGTTTTGTGTATTTTTTCTTTATTTTTTGCGTAAATTTTACTATTTTCTGCGTAAATTGTACCATGTTTTTTGTGTTATTTTTAATTTATATTTTGCGTAGTTTTTATTTGTTTTTAGTGTAATTTTAACTTTTTTTTGCGTAACATTTATTGTATTTATTGTATTTTGTGTATTTTTTCTATATTTTTCTATATTTTTTGCGTAATTTTTACTATTTTCTCCGCAAATTTTACAATGTTTTTGTGTAATTTTTAATTTATATTTTGCGTAGTTTTTATTTTTTTTTTTGTAATTTTAACTTTATTTTTTTGCGTAACATTTACTGTATTTTATATATTTTTTCTATATTTTTCTATATTTTTTGCGCAATTTTTACTCTTTTCTGCTTAAATTTTACCATGTTTTTTGTGTAATTTTTATTTTATATTTTGCGTAGTTTTTATTTTTTTTTTGTAATTTTAACTTTATTTTTTGCGTAACATTTACTGTATTTTATATATTTTTTCTATATTTTTCTATATTTTTTGCGCAATTTTTACTCTTTTCTGCGTAAATTTTACCATGTTTTTTGTGTAATTTTTAATTTATATTTTGCGTAGTTTTTATTTTTTTTTTTAATTTTAACTTTATTTTTTTTGCGTAACATTTACTCTATTTTCTGTATTTTTTCTATATTTTTCTATATTTTTTGCGTAATTTTTTGTTATTTTTGTGTAAATTTTACCATGTTTTTTGTGTAATTTTTAATTTATATTTTGCGTAGTTTTTATTTGTTTTTAGTGAAATTTTAACTTTTTTTTTGCGTAACATTTATTGTATTTGGTGTATTTTTTCTTTTTTTTTTGTATATTTTTTGCATAATTTTTACTCTTTTCCGCGTAAATTTTACCATGTTTTTTGTGTAATTTTTAATTTATATTTTGCGTAATTTTTGTTTGTAATTTTAACTTTATTTTTTGCGTAACATTTACTGTATTTTATATATTTTTTCTATATTTTTCTATATTTTTTGCGCAATTTTTACTCTTTTATGCGTAAATTTTACCATGTTTTTTGTGTAATTTTTAATTTATATTTTGCGTAATTTTTTTTTGTAATTTTAACTTTATTTTTTGCGTAACATTTACTGTATTTTATATATTTTTTCTATATTTTTCTATATTTTTTGCGTAATTTTTTCTTATTTTTGTGTAATTTTAAGTGTATTTTTTGCGTAACATTTACTGTATTTTGTGTAATTTTTTATATATTTTTTTATATTTTTGTGTAAATTTTACCATATTTTTTGTGTAATTTTTACTATATTTTTGGGTAATTTCTTACTATACATATATTTTACCATAATTTTTGTGAAGTTTTTTTGCTATATTTTTAATGTCAATTTTACCATATTTTTTGTGTAATTTTTTCTATAATTTTTGCGTAATTTTTAGTGTATTTTTCGCGTAAATTTTACTGTATTTGAGTAATTTTTACTCTATTTTTATTGTCCATTTTTACCATATTTTTGGGTAATTTTTTTTACTATATTTTTTGGGTATTTTTTACCATAATTTTTGTGTAATTTTTTCTATATTTTAAATGTAAATTTTGCTAAATTTTTTGTGTAAAAAAACAATTTTTTTCTGTAATTAAAAAAATTTTTTTGGGTAATTTTTAATACATTTTTTTGTGTAATTTTAAAAATTTTTTTGCGTAATTTTTACAATATTTTTTGGGTAGTTTTTACTATATTTTGCCTGTATTTTTCGTGTATTTTTTACTGTATTTTTTGCCTAATTTCTACTATATATACTTGAAAATCCCACCCGTGAATCCGCCCCTGGTGAGAACAGTGGTTAAAATTAATGGCCATACCAAAAAAATTAAGATGGCATGGTAATGAAACACAGTTACTCATTCAGCTTTTCTGAGGGAAAGACCTTGAAAAATAGTTTACCATCGAAAACCATTGTTAAAAAACATTAAAAATCATTAAATTTGTGATTAGCAACATTTTTTTAAGCACCTCGCATTAGTCACCTACAAAAATGCTGAATTGCGCCACTGTGCGCAATCAATGCTCAGATCCACTCATAGTATTAAAAAATGTTTGTTGCATTATCTCACAAAAAATATATTTTTGTAAATACAAATTTTACATTGAATCATACGGCCCAGAGAGTATGCGCGCATGTCTCACAAAGCTCTCAGATCGCGAATAGAATAACAGCTACTTATTATTTTCCGATTGTATTGAAAAGTGATATGCACTCGGAAAAAAATAGAAGCAACAAAGAGTACCGCTACACCCGCCACTACCCAGCCAACCGTTGAAGACAATGCTTCGCATGACTGACTCATCACAGCGATCAGCGAACAGCTGTTGTGGAGAATGCGAATGCTAATGCAAGCTGGAAAAAGCGCAAGTCAGCCAAATGACAGCTAAACTTGGGTGTAAGTGTGTATGTGCAGCAAGCTTGTTGTCTCGAGTGCTAGCTCATTTACTATTTTTTTTCGCGTTTCTCAAAGCGTTTAAGTAGTTGTTCGCAGAGTGTTTAGCAGTGAACTTGTTACGGTGTATGAAGCTTGTGAGTAGTGAAGTGAAACAAATAAGCGACTAAATTTTTGTATTCTATAATTTTATATTTTTTTTTTTGAAATTTTCTTATAACGCGTTACACATTTAACGTTTCCTTATATGATGTAATATTTATTTACGAATTTGTGTTTTTCGTTTCCAGCTTCTTTCAACTTTCATTTATCCAGTGATTTATCAGCAGTTTCCAATGGGTTGTGTTAAGAAGGCTGTGATTGCTACGATCGTGGCGTTATTGGTGGTGGCGATAATTATTTCACTTTTTGTTGCTTTAAATTATGCATATCCACAACGCATCAGACATCATGATTATGATGATGAATATGATGATGAGGAGCGCGGCGTTAGCAAAGATGATGAGGAGATACCATTTATAAGTTCAATTTTGAATTCGTTTAGTTAGAGTTGGAGTTTGGAAAAGTCAGTGAACTATCACAGTGCATGCCAAATTGATTTTAGTTTAATTTATCAAGTGACTAAGAAATGTACATAATTAGTGTATAAGTGTTAAAATTAGTTTTAATGAAATAACCTGACTCAGTTAAATTATTGTGATAATTAAGTGAAAACTAGTTTAATTGTTGCTGAACGAGAATAGCGCATTTGAAGTGAAATTTTGTGAATTTCTTACTTACAAGTGCGATTTGTAATTAATTTTAAAATATTTGAAAATATTTATTAAAAAAAAAAATATTTTAGAAACTTATTTATTTATTTTTCTTTATATAAAAAATATTGTGAATAAAAAAAAAAATAGTTTAAGTGTAAATCTTATACAAATTTTGACTTGTTTTTATTTTGAAAAAATTTTGTATAAAAGTAACATTTATTGAGATTTTGTTTTTTCCACTCTATGTTTTTTAAAATTTTTTTTTTTATGTCAAAGAAAAGTCGAAAATATTAAAAAAAATCTATGGAGTGAACGAAAATGATAGATAATGCGATGGGTAGGCGATTTTCTGAGCAGACGTCGTTCGTCTGAGCTATCGTTCGCCATACATAATGAGGCCCTAAAAATTCAGAGTAACAACTTCGAAAAGCTGTTTTTTACACAGAAAAATGTTAATTTCTTCAAGCAACTCTCGCACTTGCTCTCTGAGAAGAATTCAAAAACAACCGATGCAGCAGACCAATGGGAGAATATTTCTCTTTCACCAAATATTGCTGCTGAAGATAGAATAGGATTCCAGTGAGCTTGTAAGAGCACCTGGTTGGATGCGGAATGACGTCACTCCGTCTCGGAAAAGAAGGACCAGAATTAATAAAAGCCTGCAATATGAATTCAAAAAGCAATTAAAACCCACCAAAATGAGGGAAAAATTGTCCCTCCGTTTGGTTAGCTGTTTTCTACACATAAAACTGTTAATTTCTTCACGCAACTCACGCACTTGCTCTCTGAGAAGAATTCAAAAACAACCGATGCAGCAGAGCAATGGGAGAATATTTCTCTTTCACCAAATATTGCTGCTGAAGATAGAATAGGGCTCCAGTGAGCGTGTAAGAGCACTTGGTTCGATGCGGAATGTTGTCACTCTATCTCCGAAAAGAAGGACCAGAATTAATAAAAGCCTTCAATATGAATTCAAAAAGCAACAAAAACTCATCAAAATGAAGGAAAAAGTGTCACTCCGTTTGGTTAGCTGGGATGCTGCCACTACTTTAGAAGAAAACAAGTAGGGAAAGCTGTCTTCGGCTGTGTCGAAGGCTGTTTACCTTTCATGAATAAGCATCACGATTTTCACTGTTTGACCCCTAGTACAGCCCGTGTGAATTTAACTTAAGCTCATGCCGAAATTATCGGAACAATCGATTGTATGAGGGCGATGTGTTATATTGGTCCAATCTCATTGATTTTTAACATCGAAATTCCACATTCTAAAAGAGCAATAGCTACGAAATTTCAGGTTCCTTTCTGTTTAATTACAGGAGTTATAGCTCAAAATCCGTTTATCGGAAAAATCGATGGTATGGGGACTATATGTAATATCGGTCCGATCTTGCCGGCTCTGACAAATGATTTCTATATTAGAAAATGGTGGCAGCATACCAAATTTCAGCCAAATATCTCGAAAACTAAGGGACTAGTTTGCGTTCAAACAGACAGACGGACATGGCTAAATCAACTTATCTCGTCATCCTGATCATTTCGGTATACTTATTGATGGGACCATCTCTTCTTCATCGGACCAAAGTTATAATCCCTTTTCATCCAAAGGTATGACTGTGTTTTTGTTGAAGTACGAAGTAAAATGCCTTTCACATCATATTAGCATACCTGTTTAATCTTAATTTTTTTCAAAGGTGGCAACCCTGTGAAAAATTTAATAAAAATTAAAAAAAAAAAAACGAACTGTAAAATACTAACCTTTTTTGGAGAGTTCAAAGGCATTTCCAATGGGTTAATCAGTTTTCGAACTAATAGAACAAAATAAAGGGATTAGGTGGCAACCCTAAGTGTTACTCTTACCCAGAAATATTTTTCTTGACATACCCAAAAACAATTTTGCTGAAAATGATTTTCCTTATTTATTCTTTTAAAAATTTCAAATAAGTGGCAATCCTGTAAAAGCAGGAAATTGTCCGGAATTTTTTTTTTTTTTGATTGATAAAATCCCGATTGACTTGTATTCCATTAAACCACAGTACTCTCTTTCACCGCTTTAAATCCCTGCCCCTTTCAACAGTACTCAACAGCCTTTTTGAGGAAGACTTCTAACGCTTTGACGATGATTTAAAAAAAATCATGTCTTAAAAATAAAATTTTCTTCAATTCGTGCTTACTTATAAATATGTAATTAGCTGCTGGTTTCTCATTCGATTCATCATAATTTAATGGAATTTCACAGTTTGTAATTTTGTTGATTTCAGTTTGAGTAAAAAATCACCCTACGCTCAAACAATGACTAATATTTGAGTTTGAGTGCAACTTGACGCTCAAACAGCCTTTTATGGTTAATAAGTTAAATTTTAACTCAAAATGTTGTAAATGAGCTTTGTTGATAGTCACTCAATTATATTCGTTGTTTGTTTAAACGACTTTATTGCGTCACTTGGTGTTGTAAGCTCGCAAACAGGTTTTCTTCGTTGAGATTAGAATATTTCGAATACCTACATGAAGCTACTTTGTGGGCGCATCGTTTTTAGCAAAGCTGTAAAAAATGATTTACAAATAGTGAGATGCTACATAGAATAGAATTTCTAGCGAATAAGAGGTTTTTAAAATTTTACGATTTTTTTAGTGTTTTGTCAGAGATAATGAGGTGCATTAGAATAATGTCTAAATTAGGTAGTTATTTTCAAAGTCTATCGGTTTCGGAATATATTAACTGTACCGAACACCCTTAGCGTATATATAAATAAATATATATTTTGTATATAATCTCCATAGAATTTTAATCGAAAAACTTTTTAGAAAACTCTAACCGATTATGTGACTACCTGTCTGCCGGAGTTTGTCAGTGGTTTGAATTGATTTGCATTGTTGGAAAGGCGTAAACGAACCAAATTGAAATGCTGATCCGAAAAGATATAAGTACCAGTCATGGCCAAGCATACCTTTTACTGCAAAAATTGCGATTAGTCTGGGATGAGTGCGGGATGGGGTCGAATGGGCATAAATAAAATAAAATAACATAAAATAAAATAAAATAAAATAAAGTAAAATAAAATAAAAAAAAATAAAATAAAATTAAATAAAATAAAATAAAATAAATTAAAATAAAATAAAATAAAATAAAATAAAATAAAATAAAATAAAATAAAATAAAATAAAATAAAATAAAAAAAAAATAAAATAAAATAAAATAAAATAAAATAAAATAAAATAAAATAAAATAAAATAAAATAAAATAAAATTACATTAAATTAAATTAAATTAAATTAAATAAAATTAAATAAAATAAAATAAAATAAATTAAAATAAAATAAAATAAAATAAAATAAAATAAAATAAAATAAAATAAAATAAA
>CAXKVI010000004.1:6998928-7158360 GCA_964058755.1 Campiglossa producta | reverse complement strand
AATTGGATACCCCAAGGGAGTTCAAGTCGTCCTCCACCTGTTGTTTTCATCTCAGTCGAGGCCTCCACCTTCCTGCTGCCGAATTCGGGTGTCGATAGGAAAACTTTCTGTGCTGGAGCTTCTTCGAGCTCGTACAGCTCATTGTTAAATTTCCTTCGTCGATACTCGCCGTTGGCATCACGGGAAGGACCATGACTGAGAACTTTTCTCTCAAACACTCCAAGGGCCATCTCATCTTCTCTTGACACTGTCCATGGTTCCGAGCCGTACAAACAAAGAGATGGTGTGTGTCGATTCTTTTACCGTGGGCCTTCTCCAGGATTTGGCGTATCGTGAAGATCTGGTCGCTGATAGACTTACCAGGTCTAAAGCCACACTGATAAGGTCCAATCAGTTTATCTACGATGGGCTTCAGTCTTTCACACAATACGATAGAAAGAACCTTATATGCGATTTTCGCCTTTCTTGTTGATTGGGCAGAGAACACTTAAATTCCAATCCGGAGGCATGCACTCATCTGACCAGCTCTTCGCCCCCGTGTTTGAACAGCTCGGTGGGTAGTCCGTCTTTTCCAGACGCTTTGATGTTTTTGAAATTTGCGGACATACAGTAATATGCCGATTCCCAGCGACATATGCAAGACAGTTAACTTTTTGCTGAGAAGCCTTCCATGGCAGAAATGCAACCGGAGAGTTTGCCAAACCACTGCCAAAGGGGAAACCCTGTTTCGAAAAACTTTTTCGGACATTTTTCGGGACTTAAGTCTGGTTTTCGTTTTTGACAAATTCTATCGACTTTATCGAAATAAGCCATCAAATCTCGATAAAGTCGACGAAATTTGACACTATTTGACCTAATAAAAACCAGCCTTTAGTCGCGTTAACTTCGGGGTCGTTTTGGGACGTTTTCGTGGTAATATCGGAACACTTTTGAGATCACTTTTGAAGTGCTCGGCAACAATCCCAATTTTTTTTGACCGTATCCCGAAAAAATTCCGAAGTTACCAAAAAAAAAAACAACGCCAAAATGAATCCAAAAAACTTTGAAATTATCGTTAAGCGGTTCCAAAAAGATCTTTAAAACAATTCCAGAAAAAATCCAAACAGATTCCTTGTACCACTATATCGAAAGAAATTTGGAGATTTTTGGCTCATTTTTTATTGTTGTTGCATTCGTGTTGAGCCAAAAAAAGTTGTCAGCAATATTCGCATACACCCTGTACATGCGTTCTGTCACACATTTCTTCGCTTCACTGTACTTTGAAGGTGTCATATAAACAGCTGTTTGACTTTGACAGTTTCATTAATTTTCTGTTTAATAAACAATTTGCGTGCAAAAATCATTTATTTTATTACATTTTAACCACAACTAAATTAGAAGGAGCACAAAATCAACAAACATGTTGAAAGTGGTATTATTCACCAGTTTAGTGCTGGGTAAGTTCGCTGAACAAATAAACAATTTTCGGACGCATTTAGCTAACTAATAATTCTCCCTAGCCACCGGCCTCAGCAGCACCACAGCAGAAATGCCAGCCTTCAAGACAATTTTTAAGTTCTTCGCCGGCAGCAGTGGCGCTGACGCCTCCAACAACGGCACACGCACCAAAGACATCTCACAAATGACACCCGAAGAATTGGGCATATCACGCGGACAAAGTCACTACGATTTTCTTTCGTACGTCACTTACAGCGACCGTTTGTATTGCACGCCCGACGACTACTTCATAACCCATTTACTACCAACAAAATACAACGAAGTCATACGTAAACCACCAATCATGGTGCGTTGCATGCCGCTGGCGCGTCCAGAAAATGCGACACGCAACGACAACACCCTCGTGATGATGCAAAATGTGAAAGATATTGTGGCACTACTAAAACCCATAGGTAACGCAACGAAGCGTCACGAACCGGGCAGTTGCGTCTTTGTGCTTTTCTACACGGCATCCAGTTTGGGTTGCGCACACGTTGCACCCTATGCCAATATGTTGCCCATACTATTTCCAATGCTACGTTTTGCTGCCATTGATGCCTTTGAATTTCCTAGTTTTAATACAGAATTCGGTATTGTTGGTTTACCAACGTTGCTGCTATTCCATCAGGGTCGTCCAATTGTTAAGTTTTATAGTGAAGTGGGAACATTTCATGCATTCGTCACACGTCACACGGGTATCAAACATTTCGAGCCAATACCACAAAAATCGGAAATGACTGGCCCATTGCCGTTGGAGCCCGTGCAACAAGTCGATTATGTTCTAATTCTAGCTTGGACATTCATTTTGTTATGTTTGGGCAATTATTTTACAAAGTCGCATTTGTGTAAACAAATTGTTGAAATGATTAAACGAAATTGGCGTGAATCGGAAGCGCGCATGGAGCGGAATTGAAGATGAGAGCTTGTCGGCAATTGTTAGTTTTAAGAAATTTGTTTTAAATGTATGTGTTCGTAGGATTCTCAATATAATTAATTTAATTTCGTGCTATAGATATGTATGTAATAAAAGAAAATGAAGAAATAATGCTATATCTTCTGATGCAGGATGCGGGGAGGAAAACTTAGGTAAGATTCGGGTGCTAAATCTAGGCCACGTTCCATGTAATAAAGTACAGTAGTATAATTAAAACTTGGTCTTCTTGAACAACTTTTGCTGAGGCAGAGGTTGATATCTAGTTTTGGACTCGACAAGATTGCGTTTCCCACGAAACCAATAACATACCCTCAAAGCTCGGGAAATTTTTCAAAATTTGCTAAACGGCCATCAAAAATTTCAACTTTTTTGCTAGAATTTTTAGAATTTTACTGAGTATGCAGTTTTGTATTATAATTATGTGCAAGCTAGAAGTAGTGCAAAATACTCCCTGGTTTTTTAGAATTTTTTTTCGTCGAGGGTGCTGCGTAATTTCTTCCATACAAAAAAAAAATAATTTTGTATGGGAGAAATTACGCAGCACCCTCGACGAAAAAATTCTAAAAAATCAGGAAAAGCTGTGAAATTGACCGGCCTACAAAACTGCATACTCAGAAAAATTCTGGCAAATTTAAAAAAAAAATCCCCTGAATTTGGGCAACTTTTTAATTTTTTTTAGTTACTGTTATATAATTTGTTATATCTTAGTTTAAAAATTTTAGACATACCATCTTACTACCCTGTCTAACGAAATTCTAAAAAATGTTAGTGTACCTCTAACAAAAATTGATTATTTTCATTAAAATCGATACATTTTTGTCGTTTAAAAAATTAAATTACCAACAAATATGAAGTTATTTCCTTAAAAATCCATAGCAAATATCGATTTCAACATACAAATCTTCTTGTTGTCTTCAAAAAAATCAAATTATTTACCATAGACTAAATTTTTTACTAATAAATATCGTTTATTTTCTTAAAAATCGATAAATCAAAACCATCGATTATTTTTTCAATAATCGATCAATAACAAATATCGGTTTTAACCATCGTTAAACTTTTCCTTTCGTTTTTTTTTATCGACCAAATGTAATGGATCATGAGAATTCAATCGAAAGTTGGTAGTCAAACGATTTTTTACATCGATAACCTTTGCTTGGTTTTTTTATCGGCAAAATGTAATAGATCATGATTGAAATTTTTAAAATTTTTACTAATATCAATTATTTTCTTCAAAAATCGATAATTCAAAAGTATCGAGTATTTTCTCAATAAGCGATAAATAACAAATATCGATTTTAGCTATCGATAAACTTTTTTTTAGTTTTTTTATCGACAAAACGTAATAGATCATGAGAAATTAATCGAAGGTTGGAATTCAAACGATTCAGTCGATTTAATAGCAGTTATTCCCGCCGGAAGCTCCGGCGGAAGAGCTGGCAGACCCCTCTATTTTTTTAGTTCAGTTTGTTTTTTTTTTAACATTCAGCCAGAAGCCATTTGCAACCCAATAAAAAAAATCAAAACTTACCCTTTCATACTTCATTCATATTTAAACGTAGATATATGAAACAAAAAGCCAAATCAAGTTTGAGTTTCTTGTATTTATATATTTTATTATTTTATTGAACTTGTATCTCTCCTAAATATTACATCATCATACTAAGCGAATTTTTCAACTATAGTTTTGAAATAAGGAAAATAGGCGAAAATTACAGATTTGCTTTCGAGAAATTCATATAAGCACATAAAAGCCTCGTTAACTTTTATGAAAAATGAATCTAGTCTTAATTTATATATTTCAAGTACAAATACGCGATTTTCGATGCGAATTCGTAACCAAAAATGCTTTTAATAAAGCCAAATTCACATGGTGGGAGATCAAACTTTTGTGCCAAATTTGAGTTTGTCTGCATAATTTCTACTTTTTACTATATGTATGTGCGAAATACAGTTATGGTATATACTAAAATAAACATTACATAAATGTTGCATAGTAAAATAAATCTAATGTAAAGGAAAGATAGGGAAGTGAAAATATTGGGAACATGTTCTATTGAAATGAAATTCAAAAGCTATACTTAATTAAATATAATTTTGAAATTACATACGTATGCTTAATTTTTTCTTGCTCTCCTTTCGCTTTAAATATGCATTAGGTTTGGTAAATATTACTGTTTTATTTTTTTTTTACGTTTTTCTTCTACAGATCTTTTTACATATTTATTTGTTGTGTTTTATTTAATTGTTTCAAAAATTCAGTTCATTTTACTTTATTAAGCCATAGCTTATAACGTCATCAGGGGAAGAAAATAAATTTGCTCGAAATTTTTTGCTATGCAAGCTCAAAATGATAGCTTTATAAAATACTTGTATATTCGAATTCGAACATCAATTTTTTTCGAATTGCAGAATGCCGTAATTCAGTTCGAACAAGTTTAGCTCACTTTTTTTTATTTAAAACTCTTTTTTTTCTGATCACTAAACAATGCTCGAAATAAAAGTTTTTGAAATACTTGTACATACATTTGAATTCGAATATTTCGTATTTTCTAATTATCGATATCGCTATTCTTTTACTGATTAGTAAAAAATGCTCAAAATGAAACATTGATTTTTTCGAGTTCGAAAAATTTGACTTTCTTTTTGCCCTCAAAAGTCTTTATAAAATACTTGTATATTCGAATTCGAATACTTGTATATTCGTGCCGCAGTTCGAACAAGTTTAGCTCACTTTTTTATTTAAAACTTTTTCTGATCACTAAACAATGCTCGAAATAAAAGTTTTTGAAATACATTACAAGTACGTATTTTCTAATTAACGATATCAATATTCTTTTACTGATTGGTAAAAAATGCTGAAAAATGAAAGTTTTATAGAATACATGAATATTCGAATTCGAACATTGATTTTTTTTTCGAGTTCGAAAAATTTGACTTTCTTTTTGCCCTCAAAAGTCTATTTCTGATCAGTCAAAAAATGGTTGAAGTGAATATTTTATGGAATACATGAATATTCGAATTCGAACATTACTTAATATTGAATATTTTGCGCCTGTTCGAGCAAAATTTACTTTCGATACGCACTAGAAATTAAAGCATCCGCATATTGCATTGAAATCATAAACCATATGCGTTTCGAAAAAAGTTTTTTTTTTTTTCAATTCATTTTTTATATTTTCTCTTCAATTGCAAAAAAATACATAACAAATTTATTTCGTAATACATAGATAAAGTTTTAAATTTATATAGTAAGCATGTGTTTTGTTTTTCAGTACTACTCAACTTAATTCAAAAGTAGTATGTTGTTGCAATTTCAAACGCCTCCAATTTGTGTTGTCTAATTTATGGCTGAGCTTACTTAGCATAAAAGTATGTATGTATGTGTAATTTTTGTTTATTAATATAGTTTTTGTTTAATCATAAATGATGAGGGGTTTTAATTTGAAAGGGGTCATACTAAGGTAACGGTATTGTTTTGTTTTGCTTTTTTAACCTCATGTGCTTAAAGTTTTATAAAATACATTTTAAACCGCTCTTCGAAACTTCATTTTCTCCGCGCTCTTACAAATTTTCCAATACATATTTTTATACTAAAAATAAAAGTAATTTTATTAGCGCACTACGATTTTTTTTTTTTTTGTTTAATTTTTTGTACTCTCAACACTAACTTTTGCAAACACTTGATTGAGCGTTAGAGTCGTAGAGTGCAACTACTACATACCTAAATCAATGCGTTGGTCTCGCGCTGTCGTCAACAGCTTAACCAAACGCATACACCCACCCAAGCGCGTAAATATTTATATTATTTTATGTATTTAATTTTTGTGTTTTTTTAGATAAGTTTTTACTCTTCAGAAGTGTTGGTTTTTGTAGCCGTTGTCTTAGTTGCTGCTGCTGGATTAATCACAGTTGCTTCAACTGCCTCATCATCATCATCATCTTCCTCTTCTACAACAGCTGTTGGTGTTGTGCCCTGTGGCTGCTCTTCCTCATCATCATCGTCGTCAATTATTTCGGTGATGGTCAACTTTTGTGGTTCATGTGGCTGTTGATGTTGTTGGGTATGTTTAGAGCGAAAATTACGACGTGCAGCCGAGGGATTATAGGGATGAGGATGTACACTGTAAAAATTTGAGTATGAGACAAATTTTTTTATTAAAAAATATTCATATATATTTATACTAATTTGAAAAATTGTACAAGAAAATAAAAAAAAAATATATAATTTTGAAAAACAAAAATTCAAACTAAAAAAATGTTCATAAATTTAAATAAAATCAGGGAATGCAGCAAAAAAAGTTTCAACACCATGCATGCAAATGACAGAGAAAATGTTTAGGCAAGCGAACTGTGCTGGAAGTCAAATTGTAGTAATGTAAAGTGAATAATTATGACCATCAAGCCGCCAAGCAATTAATTCGAAGCTATGAAAGAACGACCAAACTTCAACTTTTTAGTGGGCCATAAAAGCAAAAAAAAAAAAATGCTAAAAATTAAAGTTTTAACTATTCGCCCACTTTTTACATTCAAAATTCTATTTCTGATCAGTAAGAGCGGATCAAAAGGAATGTGTTAAAGAAAACTTAAATATTCGAATTCGAACATTATTTACATATGTACATGTATTCGAATACATACCTACATATATTCGAATTATACATTATCAAAGTGGGATTTGGAACTAGATCTTAGCCACTAAAAAAAAATTAAGTTTGCAAAAAATTTCTGCATCAGATTTTTTAATTGGTCACATTTTGAATTGATAAAGTTCGGTGGTCGAATTTTTCTGATAACCTCGTTTTTTGAATACAATTTAATTGGATTATGATTAATCAAAATATGATTAGTCGGGAAATGTGTCGTTGATTAATCAAAGATTTTTCTCGGGTTAATTAATTAATCAATCGCACATCCCTAGTCAATACTGGAAGATAAAGAAATAATTTGTCCAACCGGATATTCGCATCAAATTTACATTAATTCAGTATTTAAATCCATGATTAATCAAAATGTGATTAGTCGAGAAATTAGTAGTTGATTCATCGATAATGATTTTTTTCGTATTGATCCGATTCTGCACCTAGTTTTTGTAACGTTTTAACGAAATTCGTTATTGTTCTTACACGGTTAAAAAAATGAGCCTAAATTTTAAACCCGTCTAAAGTTTAAGCGATTTTTTTAACTTTTTTGGAATATTTTTAACTTTCTAAATACCTACAAAAATTTTCAATTTTTTTTTTTTTTTGTTCCGGTTTTTTTGAAAGTCGTTGAATTTTGCCCACGAAAACTTTATGTGCAGCATAGCTCAGCGGTAGAGCAGTCGGCTGTGACTCCTGAGCGCTTCCGTTCGTATCCTGCCAAGTGCCACATTTTTTTTAATTTTATCTTATTTTTAAAACTTTTCGGTTTAAAATCGAAACTTTTCGGTTTAAAATCGAAACTTTTCGGTTTAAAATTGAAGCTTTTCGATTTAAAATTAAAACTTTTCGGTTTAAAATTAAAACTTTTCGGTTTAAAATTAAAACCATTTCGGTCTAGAATTTTTGTTTAGTTTTCATTCACAACCTTTATGTGTGCGATGTAGCTCAGTGGTAGAGCAGACGGGCATGATGCGGGGAGTCTTGGTTCGAATCCCAGCCAACCGACAAAAAAATATTTTTTCTTTAAAAAAATGTTAAAACATTTCTGAATCAAAATTGAAACACCATTCATTTAGCCAATTTTCTTAAAAACTAGTCTAGATTTAATTTGAAACCAAATTTTGTTTTTGTTTTCGTAAAAAATTTTAAAAGTGTTAGTTTTCGTATGGCACGTCGATATGTATTCCAAAAAAGTTTATGCTCAAATTTTTAACCGTGTGAGCTTGTTTAGCTCGAAAATGTCTTAACAATCAAATTATCTGATTAATCTCATTATCTGATTAATCGCGTCTTAGTTTATTAAGTTAACCAAAAAGTGCTTAGTCGTTGATTTATCGATGATTTTTCTGGGGTTAGTACACATTTTTTCGAACTAGTAAATACTGAAAGAATATCATTGATTCTTAATTGAACCCTTGAAAGACTACGGCTCGACTAGTAAGAAACAGGATTGATTTGTTACGATTGAAATCGTTGTTCGGTCGTTTTTCAAAACTTAAGTTTTATTTAAAAGGAATTAGGCATGGCATGGAGGGGCACACAAAGGAAATGGATGACAGTGATAATAAAAATTTGTATAAAAAAAAGTTAAGGATTTAAAAAAGACAAAATCTTTCCAAAAAAAGGTTTGAAGTATTTTTTAATTTGTCTTCAACAAACTATAGACAAGTTTTGGAAGCATAAAAACCCCTGCCCTGAGTACTAAAATTATTGGTCAAAGTGCGACAAACAGCATCGTGAAAATGTTTGCTAAATTTAACCTATAAACAGCCCCTACTTCACCATAAAAGAAAGATATAATAACACCTAACACCATATTGAACCAACGAACAGTTTGAAAGAGATATGATCAAAATATTAAAATATATTAGTGTATTATGCTAAAGCTCAAATTTTTCAACTGATTTCGATTATGCAAAAAAAGGTCATTATATGTATATAGAATCCTTCAATGGTTTTTTAGGGTCGATTACTCTATAGTTAAAGCATTTGCAGTTTGTAGCAAAAATACAAGCGAGGAGCAATTTTTGTATACTGGAAGCCTTTTTTGTCCAGTATGAAGTTGATCTAGCCTCTCAGTTTCTAGGTTCTAGACGCACTTGTGTTGAAACAGAATCATTAAAATGTTCAACTTGAAATACTTTTTACTCCTTATCCAAACGTTAAAGCGCAAGCAAATAAAAATATCGAAATCAAACTCATTTTTTCCTGTAAAAACAAAGTACAAAAGTAGTTTAACTTGAAGTCATATTTTATTGAAAGCAGTAGTACTTAAAATGTCGACAATAACAACGCTTAAACGAATAGTAGTTAACTTATGCGTATCTCTTTTGTAGATAATGTGGTTGCAGCTGGTGTACAATTTTGTTTTTCGATTTTTGATAAAATTTTTTGGTTGGCCGTCCATATAATATGTATTATGTAGATTAGGTTTTTTTCTCGTTTGATTTGTTTCCTTTCATAAATTTACGCTGCTCCATCGAATTAAAAGTTTTTCACTGCAATCATTTTCGATTTTACGTAGCTTTGTTGTTTTTGTTGTTTAATGTGGTTTTATTATAATGATATATGTATTTGGACGATAATTACGTGGTTTATACCAACGCCGATCTCTGTAGAATGAAGAATTATTTGTATGGCTTGATAATTTCTATGGCCTACTGAAGCATTAAAAAAAACAAGAATAAAAATGCATTTTTTAGATATTTTTCTATTCCAAGCATATATGAGAATCATGATTATGAGAAATATTTTGTAGAGTTGTACTAAAAATTTAATAATTAAATTTTAATTCATTTTTTGATATTTGTTTTTTTCAATATTTTTTTATGTTTAAATTTTTTTTTTTTGTTTTTAAATTTTTTTTTATTTTAAATTTTTTTTTGTTTTTAAATTTTTTTTTTTTAATTTTTTTTTTTTTCTTCAATTTTTTTTTATTGTTCAATTTTTTTTATTTTTCAATTTTTTTTATTTTTCAATTTTTTTTATTTTTCATTTTTTTTTTCAATTTTGTTTATTTTTCAATTTTTTTATTTTTCAATTTTTTTTTAATTTTCATTTTTTTTTTTTTTATTATTCAATTTTTTTTTTATTTTTAATTTTTTTTATTTTTAATTTTTTTTTATTTTTCAATTTTTTTATTTTTCAATTTTTTTATTTTTCAATTTTTTTTTTTTTTTTCAATTTTTTTTTCAATTTTTTTTTATTATTCAATTTTTTTTATTTTTCAATTTTTTTTTATTTTTCAATTTTTTTTTATTTTTCAATTTTTTTTTATTTTTCAATTATTGTGTTGTATTTCTTTTTAAAGTTTTTTAAATCATTTTCTGTAATTTTTTAAATTTTTTTTAATTGCTTTTAATTTTTTTGCAATTTTTTTTATTTTTTTGTATTTTTTGTTTTTTTTTTTTTTAGTTTTGAATTCTTAAATTTTTTTTTTGGAATTCTTCCATTTTTTTTTTGTTTGTTTTGAATTCTACCATTTTTTTGCTTGAATTCCTTAATTTTTTTTTTTTGAATCCCTCAATTTTTCATTTCTTTTGGCTTTGCTTTGAAATCCTTCATTTTTTATTTAATTTTGAATTTTATTTTTAACTTTTTTGTTTAATTTTTATTTTGTTTTTATTTTTTTCTCTTAATTTTTGGTTCCTTTTTTCTTTAGTTGTTAATATAAATTTTTATTTATCTTTTTATATTTGATTTTTTATCTTTTTAAATTTTTTTTATTTTTCTATTTTTTTTATTTTTCCATTTTTTTTTTTATTTTTCCATTTTTTTTATTTTTCAATTTTTTTTATTTTTCCATTTTTTTTTATTTTTAAATTTTTTTTTTTATTTTTCAATTTTTTTTTATTTTAAATTTTTTTTTATTTTTCAATTTTTTTTTTATTTTTCAATTTTTTTGTTGTATTTATTTTTAATGTTTTTTAAATCATTTTCTGTAATTTTTTTAATTGCTTTTAATTTTTTTGTATTTTTTTGTTTTTTTTTTTTAGTATTGAATTCTTCAATTTTTTTTTTTTTTTTGGAATTCTTCAATTTTTTTTTGGAATTCTTCCATTTTTTTTTGTTTGTTTTGAATTCTACCATTTCTTTTTTTGCTTGAATCCCTCCGTTTTTTTTTTTTTTTGAATCCCTCAATTTTTCATTTCTTTTGGCTTTGTTTTGAAATCCTTCATTTTTTATTTAATTTTGAATTTTATTTTTAACTTTTTTGTTTATTTTTATTTTGTTTTTATTTTTTTTCTCTTAACTTTTTGGTTCCTTTTTTCTTTAGTTGTTTATATTATTCTATTTTTATTTATCTTTTTATATTTGATTTTTTATCTTTTTTAATTTTTTTATAATTTTACTTTTATTTGAAACAAACTTCTTTTTTTAGAAATTTTTTATTTACCTTTTTCGTTATTTATTTACCTTTCCATCAATATTATTTTTTTATTTATTTAATTTTAAATTTAATTTATTTGTTCACTTTTTTATTTACAATTTACAATTTTTTTTTTTTTTTATTTTTATTTTTTAATTTTATAAACTTTTTAATAAAAATCGAGGAAAATTTATTTGCGAAGGAGAAAAAGCAAGAATTCCTTACAAAAATAATTAAAAAAGATATTAGGATCTTTTCTCTAAATTTTTTTCATAAAAAACACAAAAAATTAACACAGTATTGTCAAAATTGCTCGTTTTTTTTTTAATTCCTTTCATGTAGCATTTTTGGTCTTGCTGGAAAAAATGTTCCCAATAGTCTAGCAATTTCTTGTGTAATTTTTGAAAAAGTGGTTAAATTTTCTATAACGAAAAATTAAAGGAGGGATCGGAATAGCAAAAATTGCCCTTGGAGTCTTGTAAACACATTTGTGAAACGAGTGCGGTGATGAAACGAAGTTAGAACTATATTATAGCTTTTATTTTCCATATACGTAATTTCAAGTAGTTTATGCTTGTTTGATTTTTGTTTCCCTGTAAATTACACAAACCTTGTCGTAGCTGCTCGGTTGTAACTGTGACTTGTCGGTACGGTGGTTAACGGCGATGATGGTGGCGTACGTAATGGACGACGGGGCCTAATGCCACGATATTGCTGCTGCTGCTGATGATGCTGATAATTAGATGCTGGGGAACGATGCATTGAATTCGACACAAAGCTATTGTTGCTGTTATTATATCTATAGCTGTTGTTGTAATTGTTGTAATTATTTTCACGGCGAAATGAAGGCTCATAATTGGAGTTGTAATTGGCATTAAACGTGGAGCTGTATTTAGAACGAAGTGCGAAATTCGAAGAAAGTTTATGGTGAATAAAAATTTGTCTATAGCTTTTTTTTTAATACTTTTTGTTTTTGTTGGTGGTGAGAAGTGATGAGACATTGATTTCGATATTTTTTATTTGCTTTGCTTGGCGAAAAGTTTTTAAAAAATTTTCATCAAGTTTTTGAATAAGCAAATATGAAAACCGGCGTAGAGTGAGCGTGATAAGTAACGTATGTACATATTTAGAATAATATCATTTTAATAACGAAAGCTGAGTTTATTAGAAATGTTATTGTTTTTTAGTTAGCCTAGACAAACCTAGGGCGGGTTTTTCAGTGCAAGTGTAAACTTCAGTGCGAGTTTAAACTTAGTTAAAACGGTCAATTTGTATGAGATAAACTCTTGTCAACTTTGTTGGTGGTTTAAATTTGCACTGAAAAACCGGGCCTTATAACTGGAATTCGTAACTTCTTTTTTCAACTCTCATAGAACGCAATCGAGCTTGAAAAATACCCAATCTATGTGCTTAAATGTGTCAGATTTAACCCGACCAAGGACGTTCAATCTAGCAGAGCCCTTTTTAAAAGATAGATCAATACCTTTCAACTTTTTGGCGAACTTCCTCACATCAAAAAATAATATGCATGAAACATGAAAACGATGAACATTCACAATAAATTAGGAGATGTGAAAGGCCCGGATTTTCAGCCGTTATTTAAGCAGCACTTTTTTATATAATAATGCCAGAAGAATAAAATAAAATATGTTAATAAAAAAAATATTTCCAATTAAAAAATACAATAATTAAAAAAAAAAATTTAGCAAAACCCACAACCGTCAAACTAATAGTTTATCTGTGTAAAGTTGCATAGTTCGATACCCAACAGTTAGCTTTTTTAATTCCTTTTTAAATAATTTTTTTATTTTTTTTTTATTTTATTTTTTATTTTATTTTATTTTTTTTTTATTTTTTTTTTTTTTTATTTTTTTTTTTTTTTTTTTTTTTTATTTTATTTTATTTTATTTTATTCAAATTTTATATAAATTTTATAGTTTATTTTATTTTTTATTTAAATTTTATATTTAATTTTGTTTTTTATTTAAATTTTATATTTTATTTTTTATTTAATTTTTTATTTTATTTTTTATCTTATATTTTATTTTATTTTTTATCTTATATTTTATTTTATTTTTTATTTTATATTTTATTTTATTTTTTATCTTATATTTTATTTTATTTTTTTATTTTTTATTTTTTTATTTTTTATTTCATTTTTTGTTATTTATTTTATTTTTTAATTTTTTTTTTACTTAATTTTTTATATATTTTTTTTTTTTACTTTATTTTACTTTATTTTTTTAATTTTTTTTTACTTTATTTTTTTTTTACTTGATTTTATTTTATTTATTTTTAAATCTTTTTTATTTTATTTTACTTTTTTAATTTTATTTTATTTTTTTTTATTTTTTTATTTTATTATTTTTTATTTTATTAATTTTTTATTTTATTAATTTTTTATTTTATTAATTTTTTATTTTATTAATTTTTTATTTTATTAATTTTTATTTTATTAATTTTTTTATTTTTCTAATTTTTTACTATTATTTGCAATACAAATTAAAAAAAAATCCAAACGTTCTGACTCGAACTCGCAATTCTACACAGCTTCACTATCAATTAGGGGGTTGCGAGTTCGAGCGCCAATGTTAGCTTAATGTTTTTTTTTAGGATTACAAGTACGAGCGTCAACGTTTGCTATTTTTTTTTTAATTTCTATTCCAAATATTTTCCTATTTATTAAAAAAAAAAATTTAAAATGAAAATTCAAAGAAAAAAATTTAAAAAAAAAATGGCAATTGTTGAGGCTCGAACTCGCGACGCTACAGAGCTGCACTATCAATTGGAGTGTTATGAATTCGAACCCCAACGTTAGCTAAATGTTTTTCAAGTGTGAGTTTTTAATTCTTTTTTTTTTAATTTTAAATACTTATTTTTAATTTATTTTTTGCAATAAAAATTAAAAAACATTTAGCTAAATTTGGGGATCGAACTCCCAACTCTTCAATAGTGTGTACGATCACATGTTCGAGGCCCAACGTTTGCTAAATGGTTTTCAATTTTAATTTATATTATAGTTTTTTTTATTACTAAATTTTTTTAATGCATTTTTTCTGTCATATTTTTCTGTCTGTGATCAGCAAAGAAACAGCTGGTTAACTATAGTTTAACCCTGACAGAGTTTTATTATAAAAGCAAATGCCCAAGTTAAGCTTAGTTTAACTACAGAAAATCCGGACACAAACGTTTCACTAAATGCTTATATAAAATACAAAATGATTTTTCGAAAAAGTAATTTTCAACTACAAAAACAATAAAAAGTGATTAAAATTAGAATTGAAAATTTTATTTAACAAAATTTAAAGCTATTTAATTTACGAAATGGCCTACCTCATATAATCGCTTTTAGGATCAATTTGTAAGTGCTGCAAATTTGGCTGCATTATAAGACCTGAAGCTTTTACTGTTATTGATTAGCTTGTGGAATTGACTAGGAAAGTGTTGTGAAATTTTAAACACTCGAAGTCCATTAATTACGCTAAATTCGTCAATGCTTTAATAACGCTTTTTTGCAATAATTTTTTGTTAATATGATCTGTTAATATGTAGCATAAGCAAGTATGTATATTTCTGTTGACTATTGCTTTTTTATCATTTTTTTTTAATATATGTATATACTTTTGTGATAAATTCCTCTTTTAATTGATTATTGCTTGCAGTTAGTTGGAAATTCAATGGTTTATTATTTATTATTTTCAGTTTTGGGAATGATAGCAGTAGTACGAGTTATACATTATATAAATATAAGTATATATACATTTTTAGTGTTTAATTAATAGCAGTTGTAGTATGTAGTAGTTAAATTTAATCCTCAATCAATTTATTTTTGCATTGTTTCTACATATTTTTGTTTCTTATATTTTATCATATCTGCAAGTAGATACAAAGTAACAAATTTTTTGTTTGAGTAAAAAGCATGTTTGAAATTTGGAAATGATAATACTTTTTTTTACGAAAAGCTTAAATATTGCAACACAAATATGTCTAAATGTAAAAAGAAAACTTAACTTAAAAATAAAAAGGCATTAGTGAAATGAAGAGTCACAATTTAACACAAACGTGAACACAGAAAACTAATTTCGAGCAAACTGTTTTATTCCGTTTCGGTTGTTAGTTGAAATAAAATAAGACATTATTATAAAAGAAAGAGGAAGACTTTACAAAGTATTATAGCCGTTTGGAATTTTAATATATTATTTGTTGGGAGTTAACGAAAACTCTCGAAAAAATCAAACACTTCACTCGCCTAAAACATTTTAACGCGCTTAAGTAATAAATCAAAAGTAATACAAAAACACAAAAAATTACGACACAACTCAGACACACACAAAATACATATTTTTAATTAATTAGTACATCTTTGTTAACTGTCTTTTCCTTAATAGTACAAGTTCCGACAAAGGTCGTCCTTCATCGAGCAAATGAATGAAATGCCATTACGCTATTTTTTATATTGTTATTATATATATGTATATACTTTTTTTAATTAATTATGTATATTTAATTTTATTTTTCTTCATTGCATTTTACTTCATTTTTTGTTTTAATTTTTTTTTTTTTTTTTGTAGCTTTTATTTTTATTTTTTTTTTTTTGTAGCTTTTATTTTATTATTTTTTTATTTTATTTTTTTTATCATTATTTTTTTTATTTAATTTTTATTTCATTTTTTTTTTATTTCATTTTTTTATTTTTTTTATTTCTTTTTTATGTTATTTTATTTATTTTTTTTTATTAATTTTTTTGTTTTATTTTATCTTTTTTTTATTTCATTTTATTTTTTATTTTATTTTATTTTTTTATTTCATTTTATTTTTTGTTATTTTATTTTTTTTTTTTTTTTTTTCTTTTTATTTTTTTTGTTATTTTATTTTATTCTATTTTTTTTTTTTTTTATTTCATTTTATTTTTTATGTTATTTTATTTTATTTAATTTTTTTTTATTTAATTTTATTTTTTTTTTATTTTTTTTATTTTTTTTTATTTTTTTTATTATTTTATTTTTTTTTTTACTTTATTTTATTTTTTTACTTTATTTTATTTTTTTTATTTTTTTACTTTAGTTTATTTTATTTTTTTACTTTATTTTATTTTATTTTTTTACTTTATTTTATTTTATTTTTTTTTTATTTTTTTTACTTTATGTATTTTATTTATTTTTTTTTCTGTTCTGTTCTTTATTTTATGTTTTTTTTATTTTTTTATTTTTACTTTTTTTTTCTCTACTTTATTTTATGTTAATTCATTTTCCAGGCATTTGAAATCATGCAAACTAGCATAAAATGTGCATTTTATTCACTTACTCGTCCCTTTGCCGGCTCTCCGACTAAATATACTGACAACATATATTCCTACAATGTACCAAAACCAATTAAGTAAACTCTTAATTTTAAACCAAACAAAAACAATTTTAGAATTAATTAAATACCACCATTAAAAAACTTACCTATTTTGTTGTTGTTGTTGTGGTGGTGCAGCTATTGCTGGCAACGCTCTGCGTTGATGTCCACCATGATGTCTACTATAATGACGCGGACGTACCTCATCATCATCATCGGCCGATTCGATAGTAATCATCTCTTGTGGACGCGAACCACGCACACCAGACATACGTGCACGAGTAGTAAATTCACGATCGAAATCCTCAGCTTCATCTTCATCTAAATTTATGAACTCTTGACGTTCTTCCAATTGTCCCGAACGTAAGTCTTGCTCCTTTTCAATAATATGCGAACGTTCGCCAATATGATGACCAATAGCCATTTTCTTCATGCCACGCCTAGAATCTTCAACTGTTTTGCGTGTTTCACGTATGCCATTAGGTCCTGTTTTCGTGCTAGATGTAGCTTGATAGATTTGGGGACGACCATCGGGGCCAGGCGACATAGTTATAACAGAGCTCGAGCAAAATGATGCGCCATTGGGTGCGCCAAGATCTGTGTGGGTAAAGAAATATATTAATGAAGTAGACAATAGAAGTTAGAGATGGTTAAGCAGTTTACCTGCACTAAGCAATCTATTCATGTTTGGCATTGCAGGAAAACCGAAAAGACCACCCATTGGATTGACGGCATGTGGATTGCCACGTTCCATTAGCGCGTTCTGTTGAAAGCCCGTATCAAATGGTGCTAGCATATTAAATGGATCAGGCATGAATGAGTTCATTAGGCGATTCATTGAACGCATTTGCTGGTTCATGGCGTTCATGTGATTACTGGAAAAGAAATTAAGAAGGCAATGAAATGATTATTAAGATTGTGAATCTGTGGGAGTCCTACGAATGTTTCCGTCGTCGTGCGCCAGCAGGCATTTTCACAAACAAATTTTTTTACTTCCAGAAAATATATGCGGATTTAACAAAACAAAACTCTCAAAACAAAATATATTATGGCAGTTATCTGACTTTGAATTACCAAGTATACTGAGGTCGTGGCATATTTTTTTTAAATATTACAAAAGGGTAGTGTTTGTGGTGTTAATGGTTTGGTAATGGTATAGTAATGGAATCGTAATGTTATGGTAATCACATCCCAACAAGAACTGAAGTTAGATTTCGACTGGCAATAGACTAGAGAACTAGCCCAATTCTCTAATCTCCAAGATTAAGTCTTACACGGGTCGATTTCCTGATCTATTTCGTCGGTCCACAGTGTAAAAAGCAATTCAATCGATCGACAATCTGTAGTTGTGCGTTCAACCATCAAATACATGTTGGCGATCGATTAAATTGCTATTTACACGGTGGAAAGACAACGATTCGAGAAACACTGCCATAGCCTTCTTAAACAAAATGGGGCATAGTTCTCAAATCGAGAAAACCATAGTTCTCCAGTCGAATTCTAATGGGAACTTACAAATGTCCTCTATTTCTCTAACCTATCTCTAACGTTTCTCCAACGTTAGAGACTGTGGTGTTGGGCTCTAACAGAAGCATGCCTCACCGCGGTTAAATTATCCCTGTTATTGTTGTTGTTGTTAACAATGCTAAGCCCTTCCTAGAGTGTATGATCATTCCAAAGATCTTCACCAAGCTCTTCCAACAGGAGTGCCAGAAAGCGTGCAGTTTCAAAAGAGTTGGACCAGAGAGACAGCGGGGTTGGAAGAGCAGGTTCAATTGAACAGTTAAAGAAATGTCATGGGCGGACTTTCCTCATGCAGGACATGTGTCAGATATAGTGTTACATATTTAGTCTAGATAATTAAAAGTTTAACCTGTTACAGTATCCAGACCGAAGCTGGGCCATAGTGGCGGTAGTCTCCTTTGAAAAAGTGCGTTCTTCTTTTTTGGCAGACTAGTAACTTCGTCCAGTGGGTGAGGGCTTAGATACTGCGTGAGGTAAGTTAAGTTATGGTCTATCCTAAGGGTTAGGGGTTTGGAATATGACCGAGGTAGGCATACCGGTCGTAAGAGGCGACTAATATGCACATTAGGGTGATTCAAATAAAAAAAATTGGTTCTTTTTTCGGTCTTACCCCCTGAAACTATAGATATTGATAGAAAATTAAAAGAAACTTCACTTTGAAAAAAATGACATTTTTCCCCATACAAAATGTATGGGAAAGGGCAAAAAAAAATAGCCACCCCTAAGGGTTAAGTTAGAACGCTAAGTTGTTGCAAGGCTTATTTTCTCATAAATACCTAACTTTTTAGGGGGTAAGACCAAGTCGACATTTTTTTTGAATCACCCTAATGCACATACATAGGTAATGACGTGCTAACTCGATGGTTGTTCTACGGTTATCATGCCTCTCACCTCTCATTAACCATCTTCTCCTCATGGATGGGGGGATGACATGACCTAGAAGTACCGCGGCAGTCGGACAGTACCAAAACCTTCTGTGTGTGTTTTTGCTGTTATTAACAACAACACCAACGCCAACAACAACAACAACAAAGCTATCATAAAAAGTGACACACTCAAAAATGTCAGTCCGACTTAAAACTTCCAAATTATACCAGGCGCAGTCTTGCATCTGTGGAGTGGTTAACTAGGAACCCAAATATTAACAGGTCTAAAAAATAGATTTAGAAAAGGGATGGATGATTGTACAAATATGTCAAAGGGAGCGCAGGAAAAAATAATTATCGATTTGTTCAAAGCGCTACTGCTGCTGTGTCGTCGTAGCTAACGTCGCAGTTGACGCAGGTACAAAATCATATAGGGTCATTGCGTAGGCATATATATACATGCACATACCTTTGTACATAACCGCTATTAACTAATAAATATATTGGCACCGCAACGGTAGCAAGATCAATTAATAGACAGCCAATTATAGGGCAAACACGAATGGGACCTACATACTTATTTTCCTATTCGCTGATGGATCTTATTTATTATCTATCTATTATTGCAAAGGAATACGGCTCCTTCATTTTGAAATAACAAAAAACAGTAGTAATGACCACATAGCCGTATACCAGATATATTTCCACCATTAAAAGCTTAACAGCTGCTGCAACAAAGAAAACTATCTCAAATCGCAGTATCACAAATTTTGCTGAAGTAGCCCTCATCCAATTATTCATTCTCCCATACCAAACATTTTTGTATAATCCAGGACAAAATCCCAACAATTAAATTAAGTACACATGTTCGGTGATGTGAATAAAAAAATTTCATCAGCGACGTCGACAGCGGAGCACCCAGCGCAAGTTGTCGGAACAGCATACAGCAGTAGCAGCAGCAGCAGCAACAAAACTTACCCCATGAAAAGGTCATCATCAAAGTCTCCCATTAGTGAGCCAAATAGCGACATTTTGCTATAAGTTCTTTTTGTACTTAATTCTTTGATTTTATTTCTCAATTATTACGCTATTTTTAAGCAATAAAATGTATTGCAAATCAATTAAAACAAACGATTTTTAGCACTTGTATGAAAACGCGTCTTCGCTTTTTGATGCTTCGTTGAAATTTTCTACAAATTTCTTTGCCGAAGGCGAACAAAAAACAGATGTGTGTGTGCGTGTGCAAGTGTTGCACGGAGTAGAAAATTTGCGCGCCCTCTAGTGAGACAAAAAACGGAGTAGAAAAGATGTTGCCACATGGAGACAAAAAACGGAGTAGAAAAGATGTTGCCACATGTGCAAAAAAAAAAAACCATTGCGTCTATTCACAATGATCGAAATTGAAAGTTTTAAAACTAGCTTATGTTAATTTAATTTTTTTTTTTTTTAATTTTACAAAATAGTAGAGTGATTAAACAAATTGCTGTATTTTATTTTCCATCCGATGGGGGTTTCCATATTTGCTTCCTCTAGCATCCAACTGCTAAAAAATTAGCTAAAATTATGGGAGAGGGCTCGAAAGACGTGTTTTGGCCTCAGGATCGCGAATCCGCCATGATCTTCCTTCCAATGTCTGAATTTTTTTATTACAACTGATGGTGATATTTTTATAGCAAACCTAAAACTAAAGGACTGTTTACATTGTTCAATTTTTGAATCAATTTCCTTTGCATGTGCCGTTGATTCCAAATTCAATTGCACATTTTTAGAAAAACTTTTGTTTATGTCATTGAAAAGAATTCAATAAAAATGGAATAAAGCGATTTATGACCAGTGTAACAACGAAGTGTTGAGCAGGCAGTTCCTGATATCCGGCACTATATAACAATACCATTTAAACCACAGGTTCATATACTGCAGCCCCTGAACAGCACCCATACATAGACGATGAACTCCTTCGGCAGCTCCTACCGGTTGATGCAGAGGAACGCGATCTTACGGAGAAACCCCAGACACAATCGCCCAAATCCGATCTGGGTATTGTAATGGGCTGAACTCTGACTTATTCAGACTGAGCTCCGAAGTGCATCTCACGACACTAACCAGTTTATCGCATGCTGAACTGAGCATACTCTTCTAACACCAATCACACTATGGCCTAAAGGATGATTTACAAGCGTCGATTTTTGTCGAACCACTTGTGTTCAACCTTTAACTACAAGGTGAAGATCTATCGAATTGCTGTTTACACAAATCGACCCGTGTAAATAAGCCTTAACCCTTTTGAAACTGCTCGTTTGGACTACCGTTAGAAGAGCTTGATGACAATAGCGAAGACTACGCTTCATTACAGTAACAATAACAACAGAAATAGAGACTTAAGGGTCGAATACATAAAGCTTTGTTAACCTCGCCTTCAGAGGTATGCTAGGAAATCGACCCGTGTAAGACTTAACCTTGGAGATTAGAGAATTGGGCTAGTTCTCTAGTCTACTTCCAGTCGAAATCTAACTTCAGTTGTTCTTGTTGGGATGTGATTAGCCCTGCAGCCCTTTTTCTACTTGTTTTTTTCTATTGTGAATTGTGAAATGGACCTAATAGTACATTTACACTGCACCATATTTGACGAATTCAAATGAGCAAATTTGCGATTGGCTTCACCTTCCCTGCAAGAATTTTCTACCAGAACACAAAGCCACCATAAAAAAACTACTTTAAAATGTTATTTACAACTGTGTATAGCGCATAAGTATCAAGCATCATTAAACCGTTAATAGTACATTTACACTGCACCAAATTTGGCAAATTTGACGAAATGCAGATTTGGGGCTTTTTTCCATACAAATCTCATTTTCCAAATTTGGAATTCCATCACATTTGACCTTATTTGCCGAACAATACAATCCAGAGTTCCTCTTAATAGCAACAATGCCTGTGGCAAACCTTGCTCAATATTTCAGCAAAAAATTAGCTAGGTCTCAACCCTGTCAACCGCCCTAAGTGCAAAGTGCAATACCCAAGTGGGTTAGGGGTTTAGAATATGCCCGAGGTAGGCATACCGGTCGTAAGAGGCGATTAATATGCACATAGGTAATGACGTGCTACTCGATGGTTGATCTATGGATATGATTCCTCTCACCTCTCATTACCCATCTTCTTCTTCCTCACAGGAATGACATGACCTAGAAGGTTCCACTGGTCATACCAAATCGCTACCACGACAGTTGGGGAGTACCGCAAGTGAGTACCGCAGCGTACCGGGGTCATATCCGGCCAAGGACTGTCAACTTCGGCATCACTCCCCAAAGCCTTCGGGGAGTGTTTTGCTGTTAACAACAACAACAACAACAACAACAACATGCCTAATTTCATCGAAATCGGCCAAGCAGTCCAAAATGATCCCAAAGCGACCCTAAAAAGATCCCAAAATTACCCAAAAACGGTTCCAAAATGACAACAAAATTAACCTAAAAGGATCCCGAAATGACCTCACAATGATCCCAAAATTACCCCCAAAATTATCTCAAAGTGACCATAAAATGATCCTCAGAAATGATCCCAAAATGATCCCAAATGATCAGAGTATTATCTCAAAATGACCCTAAAGTGATCCCAAAATGATCCCGAAATGACCCCAAAAGGACCCTTAAATTATCTCTAAATCATCCGAAAATTATCACAAAATGATCCAAAACTGTGCTCAAAATAATCCCAAAATAGCCCCAAAACTATCCCAAAATAACCCCTAAATGATACCAAAATGATCCTAAAATAATCCAAATATAATCCCAAAATATTCAAATACAATGCGGTAAAATGGTAACCCTGTTCGACAAACCTATTCGGAAATATTTTAGTTGGTATTCGGAAATATTTTATTGGTATGTCGCCGAAAATATCATTTATTTGATACCCATATTGGCACGTCTTTCTACATTATTTAAAAAAAAAATTGAGATATGTGGTAGCCCTGTAAACCGCCCCAAGTGGCAACACCAAAGTGGACAGTCCTAGAAATCGCATCTATCTCTATGCCAAATTTCATAGAAATCCGTCAAGCGGTTCTCGAGATAGTAGCGGATAGATAAGGAGGCAGCCCTAGCTTGCAACCCTACTTGGCATGCCACCGAAAATACCTTTCATTTGATACTCATATTGGCATATCTTGCTCCATAATTTAAAAAAAAAATTTAGACAGGTGGCAACCCTGTATATTCAAAATTTCACATATTTAAGTACATATCATATATTACTACACTACAAATTTTTACTAGTAGTAATAACGGAGATTTTCCAAATTTACAAAAGATCAAATCACCAGCCCACTGTGCCAAATAAATTGCAACTAGCGCTAGGGGCAGTTACCGGCAAAGTGCTATTTTATTAATTTAAAATTAAAGTGGATTCTTTACAAATTTCAGCTCTAAATATCACTTTTATTCACACTCCCTTCATGCCCATACGCCTTCTCTAACTGCTCCTCAATCCACGACCTCAAACTATTGACATAAGTATAAACACTTGGATAACCAGAACGTGCGCAACCACGTCCCCAAGACACTAGTCCCACCAGTTCTCCATTGTAGATCAATGGGCCGCCAGTATCGCCTTGGCATGCGTCACGACCACCACTCCTCACATACCCCGCACAGACCATACGTTCGCTTACTTCAGTCTTACCATATATGGAAACACATTCTGACGAGCTAACAATCGGCACCTTGGTCTCTTCCAAGAAATTTGAAGATGGTCCAAACTCTTCACGATAGCCCCAACCGACAACTGTTGCTAAATGTCCGACACCGGGGCGCTGTGCACGTATGTTTATGCTATGCAGCACGGCGCGATCACCAGCCAGCACAAAAGGTAAATCGACAAAGACCAAACCAATATCAAAGTCGGCTGTATAGGGTGAAAATTGGGCATGTGCAATCCATTTGGAGGCGGGATAATGTTGACCATCACCGCCTGTGCGTCGATTAGCAGCTGCGACGATCATTACGCGATCAGTTTGTATTTCTCGTATGCACTGTGCAGCGGTGAGTACTGCATGTTCCGATATGATAACACCAGCGCATTTGTGCCAATAGGGCCCATCCGTTACGAGACGATAACGTATAGACACGAGATAGGGATGCTTGGCAACGTCTACGCCTTTACCGCCAATAATATAGGGTTGTATTTGTACTGCAGCAGACGCCAACGTTGCGAAAGAAGCGAGGATGATACCAATAATGATAGCGAGCTTTTGAAGCTTCATTTTTTACTTGGGTCTACTTTGATTTAGTGCAACATATATTAGAAAAGACCCGCAGACGACTAATAATACATACTGGAATTGTGCTACCATATCTCAGGGTTGCTAAGCTTATCGATTATCAGATTTTCTAATCGTGTTAAATGTTTTTATGCTTCGCTTATCGTTAATATTGTGATAATCTTTTCAAGCTCTTCAAGTATATGACGTTAGTTGTTGTTTTATTACTAAGCTTTTTTTATTTTCTTCAAAAAATGCGTTTAGTCTAGAATGAGTTCAGAACAAGTCTCAAAGAGGCAAGGGCCTAATGTCAGTGCTGATGTCTTAATCATACCCGCCCTGATTTACAGTTCGGAATCATGAAAAGTGTCGAGCGGAGATGAGTTGACCCTTGGAGTATTCAAGAGAAAAGCTCTCCAAACAATTTTTTGCAGGTTTCTAAGTAGTAGGTAAAAAAAAAATAGGTAGTATGTAGTTTTATTTGAGGGTTCCGAAAAAATCTCTGAAAGCTCTACGAAGCTTTTTCGCCATCAGTGTTAACAAACTTATATGTCTTTACCCAATAAACAAATATAAATACGTTGAAAATAGTTCAGTATCATCACTTCACTTTAGAGGTTTTGGGAGGCCACAAAGGAATCCATACACTCCAAGGCTATTGGTCCTGACGGAATAACAATGCTGTATCTGAAAAACATCGGCGAAGTGGGAGTTAAGTACCTCACGATCACAAGATTGTCGAGGGGTACACACCGCTTTTGTTGAATTTTTATGTTTCGTAACTTCCTTCCCCAGCAGAAGAAGTGTCGATCGTTTTTTACCCAGCCGATGTTGTTGTTGTTGTTGTAGCGAGGTGTAGCCCTGCCTAAATGTCAGACAGGGTCACCTCGAGTGTATTGCTCTTGGCCGGGTCGGTATGAGAAAACGGCCCTAGGCGTTTCGGCACGATGGGTACAGCACAAGTACTGGTACCGTTCTCGTAGAACCGGCAATACAAGAAACTAGCCGTGTAGGCTATGTAGGTCATTTAGCGTTACCCCGTGCCGATCGCACGATTATGACAACTGGTACTTCAGTTGATGAGATGTGCTCCACCCCATCTTATTCGACTACACCAAAAGTTACTCAAAAATCGATCGCAACATTCTCCCCGAATTTTGTAAATTTAATTTTTTTTATTTAATTTTCCATATCGAAAGTGGTAGTACACCTTGTGCCAAATTTCATGATTCAACCGTAATCAGTTTAAAAGTTATAACCAGTAGAATTTTCAAAAATGCCTCCCATAAAAGGGGGCGGTGTTACGGCCACTTAACAAAATTTTTCAAAGAACCATAATAAAATGTTCAGGGGGATTCACCTATAAAATAATATTATTTTGTCCATTTCAACTACCGAGATACATATGTAAATTTATGATATTTTCAAAGTTTTCGATATCGATTTCGCCCATTTTCAATAGTAACACACCTACTCAAGTTATCGTGTACACGGACGAGTGCACTTTTTATCGGCATGGCGTATGAGCAACTTCATTCATCATGAGTCATGACTACCAAAGATACTGCAGACATATTTTTGGATAATTTTTTTACTCTTTCAGGTCTACTAGTAGAAGAGTTAGATAAACAAAAGAAACCTTTGGCCTACTGCACTACCGTGTTATATCCGTGACGTCTGGACTGTTTTACCAAAAAAAAAAAAAAAAACATGTAATTTTTTTAAATTTCTCATTCCATTAGGAGCTACAATGCACTTAAAGTCTTACATTTGTCCATAAAACATATGAATACCAATTTATTGCTTTTATTGCTTCACCACACTCTCAATCCACTTGTTGAAATGAACCAAATTCGTATAAACGCCAGGATAACCTGCACGTCCGCAGCCACTACCCCACGACACCAAACCAACAGCCACACCATTGGACACCAGTGTGCTACCAGCATCTCCCTGGCAGGCATCGATCACAACACCGCTGCTACTGACAGCGCCTGCGCATAACATCGCTTTACTGATGCGCCCCTCGCCATATGCCTGCTCACAATCGGACTGACTCAACAAATGCACGCTGGCCTCCCGTAACTGCTCTGACTGGTCACCTATCTCCGTTGTAGCACCCCAACCAGCTACTGTGGCTACAGTGTCTACTCCCGGTATGGTCCTTGACAAAGCAATCGGTTCAATTGCGAACCAATCAGATTTTGATAACCGTACTTTCAAACGCAACAACGCCAAATCGTTATCGATAAACCAAATATTGAAATCCGGATGTATGATGATCGAGTTGACAAGTGCAACATAACCAATGCTTTGTGAACGATAGCTGCTGCCAGCAACAATTTGCAATTGCTGCGGTTTCAAGCCGATAACGCAACGCGCTGTCGTTAGCAAAATATCCGTTGAGTAAATGGTGGCTGAACAGCGATGTATAAAGGGCAATGATGAGTTAGGTTTCTTGTAGCGCAATGATACCAAATGTGGCGTATTTTTAATGTCTACTGGTGTGCCACCAATAATTCGACTTTCAGCTGTAGCGGAGCACACCACCAAAGCCGCTGCGAGGCATAGGGTCAAAGCGAGTAGGCTCAATGAACGTAAAGCACGCGCGCTCATTTTGGAATTTAACAGTTAATCAATGCGATTTCTTCCGGTATAGGTAACCTGTCTACACAATTTCACGGAGGGTTCTTCTTTTCGTTCTGCTAGCAATACTGTCATAACCGTATGCGCTACGGTCATTGTTAAAATTATCATGTCATTTTATCAAATAATTACAGGTCTTCAAATAATAGATTGCACGTTATCAGACTATGGTTTTTTAAATTTTATATTTTTATACCCAGCGTACTAGTATTAGTACAAGGGTATTATGACTTTGTCCACATAACGGTAGTACGTAACCGCACAAAATATCCGAGATAGATATAGAGTTATTAAGGCATGTCCGTCCGCCTGTCAGTATACACGACAACTTGAGTAGGTCGGTCGCAAAAATCGTATTGATTTAACAGGTTAGGTAGGTTGCTATTGAAAATGGGCGAAATCGATATCTAAAACTTCGAAAATCACATAAATTGACATATCTCTGTAGCTGAAATGGCTAAAATGATATAATTTTATTTGTGAATCATCCTGGTCATTCCCTTATGATTTTTCGACTGGTCGTAACTTTTAAACTGATTATGGTAGAACGATGAAATTTGGCACAAAGCATACTTATATCGTTGGGAGTATACCTGAAGATATTGGATAAAATCGCCCTCTAACCATGCCTACTTTCGACATCGAAAATTTCGAAAATCACATAAATTGCGGAAATGGCTAAAATGATATAGTTTGGTAGGATGAACCACCTAGTCGTTCTATTATGATTTTTTGATAAATCTTTAAAAAGTAGGCGTGGCACCGCCGGCATATTTGAAAATTTCACGGGTCATAACTTTTAAACTGATTACGGTAGAACGATGAGACTTGGTACAAGGTATACTATACATAATATACATAATAGGGAGTATACCTGATGTAATTGGACGAAATCGCTTCTCAACCACGCCCACTTCCGAAAAGGAAAATTTCTAAAATCATATGAAAACTACCGCTGGGTATTTAATGTTCGGTTTAGCCGAACTTAGACTTCCTTTTTTGTTTTTCGTTAAAGCGCACATGTACAAACTAGGGATGTCGATTTCCAGGAGTTTAACCATCCCAGGGTATTTGGGCCTATCAGCCGGTTTCCTTAACTCTATGCGTCCTATCTATCTATCGTCCCTCTCACTTGCTTTCGAAGTGGCGACAATATTTTTTTTTTTTTTTTCAATCTTAAAACTACACCTCTTTCAACTGTATTTCAGAAAAGATAAATGTTTTTACCAAGAGCTGAAACGATTTTACGTAAAGAGCAAATGTTTTTCAGAAACCCCCAAATGTATTTCAGATATTCTAAATGTACTTCAGAAAAGCTCAAATTTGCTTTAGAAAATATCAAATGTTTTCAGATTTTCAAAATGTTTTTCAGAAAACCTTAAAAGTATTGCAGAAAGTCGCAAATGAAGTAGCTAAATTTGAAATATCTGAAATAGATTTGGGGTTTTCTGGAATATATTTGTTCTTTTCTGAAAATCATTTGAGCTAATCTAAAATACATTTCATCTTTTCTGAAATATAATTGGAATTTCGACATCTCAACACCCTTCGTAACAACAACAACTTAAAAAGCACGGGATCCCGGGATTGGCATCCCCAATACATTCAAATATTTTGTAGTGGGCATATAGAAATTTACGAAGGAATAAAATTAGCTATTCGTTTTTATCGTAACATAATAAATAGTGCCATAAATAATATGAATTAGGGGTTTATAAAACCTTGTTTGGATAAACAAGGTTGTTAATGTTCTGTCTACTGATTTCGACAATCAGTGTCAAATATGAAATACTATGCACTTTTTGGAAATTGGAGCCGTTAGGAAGCAAAACATGTTGAAAACACTTAGGAGTCTATCTTCATTTCGATTTCGATTTGGCATAAATGAAGGGGCCTATAAGTTACTGCGCCAGAACGGTAAACACTAGATTTTTGAAACTGTCTACCGAATTCCGATAAATTTCGTGATTTCTATAGGGTTCCAATGGAATATCTGATAGACCCCTTAAGGCTGATTTACACGGGTCGATTTTCTATTCGATTTTCCCTTCAACCATCAAATACAAGTTGTGAATCGATCGAATTGCTATTTACACGGTGGAACGACAAAAAATCGACCAGAAAATTGACCCGTGTAAATCAATATTTTTTTCCTAAATCGAAATTAAAACGAAGAATCGGCTTCAAACCTATTGTGGTGGTTCCAAAAAGGCCGTAAAAGTTCACAGATATTTTCTTTGCCGGCAAAAAGAACGTTGTTACCACAATAGTATAATCAAGCGTTAGTACCTATGTACTAATGGCAATGGTTATCAAATTTTTGATAAATTTTTTACATATATTTATGACTCAATAACTTGAGTGCTCATGCGTTAAGGATAATTTACACGGGTCGATTTTTCTAGTCGATTTTTATCGTTTCACCGTGTAAATAGAAATTCGATCGATTCACACCTTGCATTTGAAGGTAGAACGCAGTGGAAACCAGAAAATCGACCCGTGTAAATCATCTTTTATACTTTACGTCTGCGGTTTATCAGCTATGACTATCAAAACTACCCTGTGGGAATAATTCCGATTATGTGGTAGAGAAGTGACCTCTAGATAAATCGAATTGTAAAGGATAGTTTTTTAAAGCAAACCCTATATTTTCGTTCGTTTTAACCGCTTCAACCACAACAACTGCCGTTAAACTTGGCTTGGTAATAAAAACTAATTATGCAATTATATCATTTTTATGTAAAATTTATTAGATAATATATTTAAAACAAGAAATACTTTAGATACAAATTAAAACAGAACTCTAAGCCGACAGCCTAGCCTCGATCTGGGAAATCTTCGCAAGCAACCAAGGCAGGAAATGTGGCACGTTTGTATAAACTCCCGGGTAATTAGCATATGCACAGCCAGTACCCCAGGATACAATACCAACCAATTTTCCCTTTACCAAAACCGGACCACCTGAATCATCTTGACACGCATCTTTACCACCAACGCCGAGCAAGCCAGCACAAAACATTGCGTCGGTTATGTGACCCGAACCATATGCTCCAATACATGCCTCGTTACTTAAAACTGGTACTTTTACTTCTTGTAAATAATTGGAATGGGCACCACCAAATGATATTGTACCCCAACCGGAAATTGTTGCAATATCATCTTTTTTTATGGGAGTATCAGCTAGCTCGACTGGTTTAATGGTCAAATTGTTAATTGGTAGTGGAGCAGCTAAAACCATTAAAGCGATATCATTATTTATGGAATTTGGATCGTAGTTTTCATGCATTATCAATTCTTTAACAGGTACAATAACACCATCATCACTATGTATATAATTAGCGCCAGCAACAACTTGAAATTGATGAGGCACTTTACCGATGACACAATGTGCCGCCGTTAGTACAATACGATCAGTAATAATACTGCCGCCACAGCCGTGCGAGTATGCATTTTGTGGTTTCAAAATAGCCTTTACACGCAAACTTATCTGATGCGGATGTTTCGAGATATCAATTATTTGACCGCCAACTATACGTCCATCGATGCGGGATTTTAACTCTTTTTTTGCCATCTCATCTCCTTCTTCTTTGTTTATTGCACGAGTCCAGCACACACCCGAGATCGTTAGAACCAAGAGGGCTCTGTATATGAAATGTATATTCATCGTTGTATTAAAACGTCAAATAAGTATCTACCGTGGAAGGTGTTCTGATCAATTCCTCGCTTTCCCAAATACTAAATGACATACTTTGAGCAATATTAAATTGATATGCCGCTCACTGCTTTAAAGTTTACTATGTGACAAGATCTAAGATGTTTGATTACATTTTACTGATTTATTGTTTGTCTAGCTGGAATTAATAATCACAATTTCAAACTTTTTTTCTCCACCAGAAACGTCGTTATGAAATTCGTACGTAAAATCAACCGTGTAAATAGCAATTCGATCGATTCACACCTTGTATTTGAAGGTAGAACGCAGTGGAAAGACAAAAATCGACCCGTGTAAATCATCCTTTACCGTTATTAATGAATCGGAAAGGACCTCTCTGAGCCATTTGAAACCAAACGAGGCTTCAGACAGGGCGACTCTCTGGGTGAGATGGCCCTTGGAGTATTTGAGAGAAACGTTCTCCGGAAGATTTATGGTCATTCCCGTGATGCCAACGGCGAGTATCGAAGGAAATTTAACAATGAGCTGTACGCAGACCTGACCATAGTCCAGCGAATTAAATCCCAAAGGCTCCGCTGGTTGGGTCATGTTATGCGAATGGACAAAGAAGCTCGAGCACAGAAGGTTTTCCTATCTACACCCGAATTCGGCACCAGGGGAAGGGGAAGGGCTCGACTCAGATGGAAACAACAAGTGGAGGATGACTTGAACTCTCTTGGGGTTTCCAATCGGCGTCAGTTATCACTAAAAAGGAATGACTGGCGTGCTTTGATACGAAACGTCCAAAATCGCCTAGGCGGTTAAGCGTCAATAAATGACGCAAGCCAAGATAAGATAAGATTTATAGCTCACTAATGTGATTAATCATATCTTAAAACTTCTTCAGTTTTCATTTTCAGTTATCAAAAGTTCCCAGTAGGAACAATCTCGATTATTTGGTGGAGATGTGACTTCGAGTTAAAGCGATTTGTGGAATGTCGAACTTTTAAAGAAAATAATAAATTTTTTCTCCGACTTTTTGTACAACAATTATTTCAAGTGAAAATCATTTAAAAATAAGTATTCCTATTCAAAACCACCTATCTAAAAGATGCATAAATTTATTTGACAATTCCTTTAAATTTAGAGATGGGAAGACGGCCATAAATATGATAAATTGTAAAATTTTGAAAAATTACCGCGCACTTCAATGAGCTATTTTGATATATAAGAACGAAGTGAGTTGCCATACGACTCAAAATAAAATAAACAGAAAGTTTTAGTTTTTTTCACTGAACGAACTACTGAACTACTTTCATTAAAAGATTTAGTTCTCTAGCTCAACTACCCATGCCTTCAAAGTCGGGTGCCTAGCATACGCTTTCAATCAATTACTCGGTTTCTTAAAGACTCATTTTTATATGAAGGTCGATATGAATCGATTTGGTTTAACGCGAAAAAGAATTTATGATCTTCAAGTAATGCAGTACTTTGTGTTATCGTTTTTATCGGTCGAATTAACTATGTGCTTACTTAATTTATAGGCTTCGTATTTACATTTTATAAGTTTATGGTCTGATTAGGTTAAATATAGAAAGATATACAAATTTTGTGAGATACAAGCTTGCAGGGTTTTTACCGTATAGTTTTGTAAGACATTTTAAATTAAAAGTTTGTCACTTTCTTAGGTTAAGAAAGAACCCAGACACATTCGGAAATTATGGCGGATTCAGATTGAGGGCGTCAAAATAAAGCCAAATACGTCCAAAATTTCTCCCCCGCTAGGTGGCGCTGGAGTCGCTATATTTACACAATCCGCATTTTCTCATCTTTGGGACGTATCTTAAAGGGCGTTTACATTGATCGATTTTCACTCAATTTCTTGTTGATTCTGAAAACTGACTCGTGTAAACGGGTCTTGCGAAATTGCATGCAACAAAGTTGACTGTCAGCCGACTTTTGTTCAACTTTTGTACAACCCTTTGACATTCGTAAATAAATCTGTGAGGGCACTTTGCGGTAAATCCCAGCTAACCAGAGGAATCTGTAAGGTGCTCCTGCGAGCTGCGCTCCTAAAAAGCTCTCAAAGGAGCGTATACAACGGAAAAAAGTGGCTTTAAAAAACTTATGAAAAAAGTGTGCCTTCGGGACTCTTGAAAGGTGCGTTGACGGAGCCCCAAAACACTCCCTCAGATACTGCTTCATATAATCAGAAAGGACTCCGTACTAACTTTTCTTTTCAATTAAATCCGTAGACGCTCCCATTTGGACTCCTTCAAGGGTGTCCGTCACCGCACCTTTTTGAGAGCGCTATGTACTTCGTTGGTTGGTATAGCATTTCGTAGGCAGGGTTTTCGATCATTTTATATCCGCTGGACCAGGGCTATATTTCAAGCTCGTCTAAAGGGAGTTCAAGGAAACGGGGGTAGTTTCAATAGCGGAGGACCAAAGATAGAAGAGCTTGCTCTCAGGAGCACGTGAATAAGTTGGTCGTGTATTGAGAAGAAGATCCGCATCCCAAATCGGAGTTGAGCGAGATTGTCTCTGCTCTCTGATTCCAAATTTGAACAATGTAAATAGCCCTTCAGATATATTATCAACAACTCTGTACTCTGTTGCAAAAAATTAACACGCTAGGTGGCACTGGAGTTGAGATATTGGGGAAACCCCGTTTTTTTGGGTTGGTTTTTGTAAGTTTCGAAAACAAAGTCGCGAGCATCTGCTAGTTAGTAATAAAAAATAATAATGCACTTATTTTGTAATTTTTTTCAAAAGTTGATCTATTTATTTTCAAATTATTTGTAGAAAAATGAGGTATTATAATTCACACTGATTTCTCAGCCGCAAGCTCAGCCTCGATCTCGGCAATCTTCGCATGCAACCAAGGTACAAAATGCGGCACATTTGTATACACGCCCGGGTATCTAGCGAATGCACAGCCATTACCCCAAGATACGATACCAGCTATCTTCCCATTTACCAAAAGCGGACCACCTGAATCACCTTGACACGAATCTTTACCACCAACGCCGCGTAAGCCAGCACAAAACATTGCATCGGTTATGCGACCTGCACCATAGTCTTCATTACATTCCTCGTTACTTAAAACTGGCACCTTGACTTCTTGCAAATAATTCGAACTGCTACCTAAAAATGAAACAGTACCCCAACCGGAAATTGTTGCAGTAGCACCTTTTCTTAACGGCTCTTCAGCTAGCTGTATTGGTTTGATGGTATAATTGTTGATTGGTAGTGGTGCAGCTAACACCACTAAAGCGATATCATTATTAAGTGTGGGTGAATCGTAGTTTTCATGTAATATTAATTCTTGAACAGGTACAGTAAAACCATCGGCACTACGTCGATAATTAGCGCCAGCAACAACCTGATATTGACTAGCCACCCTACCGAATACACAATGTCCTGCCGTTAAGACAATGCGTTCGGTAATCAAACTGCCGCCACAACTGTGCGAGTATGCATTTGATGGATTTAGCAGACTTTTTACACGCAGACTTATCTGATGAGGATGTACTGAAATATCAACTATTTGACCGCCAACAATACGTTCGTCGTTGAGAGATTCTGCGCGAGTATCGTTCTCATTTAAAGCTCGAGCCCAGCATACACCCAAAATGGCTAAAGCCAAAAAAGTAGCAAATATCGTGTGGATTTTCATCGTGCGATAATATTGTGAAGTTGGTGATGATGATGTGCACCAATCAACTACTAAGTTGGTTAAAGAATAACTCTCAGGCGTTTGACATTATGAAACTCTTTTGGGTTTGAAATTTTACGACTCTTAATCTAGTTGGCTTATCGATTTGTTATCGATTGATTTTACTATGTGCTTAAAATTTTTGTTGGTTGTTTATGAGTTTTCAGCTTTTATATGGTATGAGGTCCGTTTTTTGAAAGCTGTCCAACCAACATCCAACAAAATACAGTTTTGTAAAAATCTCAAATTTGCTAAGCTTTCGTCGAACAGGATTCAGTAAAAATTTCAGACAAAACAGCTGTTACGTTTCTGATTGGCTATCAATTTGAATTTATATTTTTTTGTTGTTGTTTTGCTATGTCACGATCAGCTGTTCATGTTTGCTGGTTTTTGTTGGACGAAATATTCCCAACAATAGCTCTGATCCCTTACTTTTCTGACTAAATCTAGTAGAACTGTCAAAATCAGAAAATCCGTGCTCAGTGCGAGAGCAATACCAAGGAGTATGGGATCGCAAAAATGGTTGAACTGTCAAACTTGGTCGCTTGACTGTTCTACAACATGTAGTCAGAATTTACCAGCAAAAAATCTGCTGACTAAATCTTGCAACTCTCTGACTGAAGAGAGCTCAATTTTCTGCTCTCACTAGTCAGAAAAGTGGCGTACGGGATCACTTTCCTGTAGTTCGTGACTGTTTCTGAGTATTTCTGACTATCAAATTGGTGTAAAGGATCAGATCTAATAATTTGCAGCGAATTGCAGCTCTCTTTCTAAATTAAATGTCAAAAAGCTGCTGAATTCCCTGCAATTAGCTATCAAAAAACGATGTTTAGGCATACTTATGCATAAATTGCAGCAAAAGAACAGACCTATGATTAGCTACAATTTCGTATAAAAACAGTTTAAAACATATATCGTTTGATTTATTGGCCAGGCAATCACCTTGTCAGCTTATCAACTAATTAACCCTTAGGCTATACATTGAGAGAAAGTTTAACAAGAATATATAGACAGCTGTATGATCACCTTCGGCGGCCGCCGTGGTGTAGCGGTTAAGTGTTCGGCCTTCTACACCAAGTCGTGGCGGTTCGATGCCCGGCAAAAGTAACATCAAAAATTATTTAGAAAAAGAATTTTTCTAAACGGGGTCGCCCCTCGGCAGTAGTTTGGCAAACTCTCCGGGTGTATTTCTGCTATGAGAAGCTTCTCAGCAAAAAATTCATTTGCTTTGCAAGTGCCGTTCGGAGTCGGCAAAAAACTGTAGGTCCCGCCAACTTGTAGGAAAAAACTCAAATGCAACACACCACAAGTTGGAAAGAGAAGCTCGGCTAAAAATCTCGTTAGAGGTTATGATAACCTGTTGGTATATCGCCGCCATTAGTTTTTTTTTTTTTTTTTTGTATGATCACCTTATTTTAAAACATTTTCCAAAACAAATAACCTTTTTCCGAATTTCAATCAAAAACCTTGAAATAGGGTGATTTGGGAAGTCATACCGAGATAAGTTGTTTTTGCAACAGATTTTGGAGAGAGCACTGTAAGATTTTTCTGGAATTTTCACGTTCGTAGTCGTTTCTACACGATAAAAAAGTTAGCCTAAACTTTAAACCCGTCTTAACTTATATCAAATTTTTAAACTTTTTTGGAATATTTTAAACCTTCTAAATAACTAAAAAGATTTTCAATTTTTTTGGTTTCTATTTAAGATCTACATGAAAAAGCAGTCTACAATTTATTTTTTGTTTTCTAGAAAGTCTTTGCATTTGGTCACAAAAACTTCATGTGCCTCATTATCGCTTCCAATCGAATCCTGCCAAGTCCCACATTTTTTTAATCTTATTTTATTTTTTAAACTTTTCGGTTTAAAATTAAAACGGTTTGGTTTAAAATTAAAACCTTTTCGGTCCACAATTTTTGGTTTCTTTTCATTTATTTTTTGAAAGCTTATTTAAGATTGAACTTTTCCCACAATATTTATGTATGCGATGTAGCTCAGTGGTGGAGCAGACGGGCATGATACTCCCCGCATCAAGTCCCAGGCAACCGACTAAAAAAATTATTTTTTCTTTAAAAAATTGTTAAAACATATCTGGTTTAAAATTGAAATCCCATTCATTTGGTCAATTTTCTTGAAAATAGGTCTAGATTAAAGTTGAAACCAAATTTGGTTTGTTCATATATTTAGTCCAAAAAAGTTTAAAATTTAGTCTCAAATTTTTAACCGTGTAAGCTTAAAATTAAGCCTTTGGGAGCTTCTTCCTTGCGTTATGTTATGGGCATGTTACGAATGTGGAACAAAATATTTTTTAGAGATAATCAAGAAATCCAACACCAAATGAATTTTGTCAAAAAATGCTACTTCGAACTGAATAGATAATTGAGAAGTATCTATGTAAGTTCAATAAAGAACTTATTTGTCATACATTTTCAAGTGCATTTTCTTCTTTATCAACTGCTGTTTCGACTTTTATTACCTGTCACGTACTACTGTTTATACTTTATTTGCGAATTGTAATATTTATTGCTTCTAATTAAATGGAATAAAGGAATGTACATTAGACTGTGGCAAATAACTTTATTTTTTTTTGAAAAATAATATTTCATGTTATATTTTGAATAAGTTAGCAGTTTTTAGGTAAAATAAAATAAGTCCTGAAAATCTAAACTACCAATGAAAGACCTATTAAAAAGACCTATTAAAAATACTTTCAATATACTTTTAAAAGTTTTTCATTTGGCCCAGTCTAATATAGATATTTTAACCTTGGCCAAAGGTACTTCTGTCAAAATTTGTGACTAATACAAAAGTTATGATAAGAACTGGTATTGGGCGCTTGACATACGGATTTCCTCGAAATTTTACTACCAATCTTTATCGCATCTAGGTCTGCTAGCATAACAGCAAACATTTTTAGACAGTGATGCCAGATACATAGTCTCCGTTAAAGTTCCTACTAAAATCTCTACAAGTGGTCATCATTAAATTAAAGCGATATATCGATTTTAACATCAGCGCTACTTTTTTTAGTAACCTATGTAATTTTTATTCAATTAACAACCTAACTAAAATGTTAAAATAATTTAATCAGGGACATATACTTAATACAAGTTTACAAGCTCTTCGATGAACTTGAAATCCATGAGTTCAGTGTGGCGACATTTGCATAAACCGATGGATTACCCTTATTAGAACAAGCATAAGCCCATGAATTCAAACCGACCAATTTGTTATTGGACACCAAGGGGCTGCCAGGAGCAGCATCGCAGCCGCTACCTGAAGCAAGGGCGCACACTTGTGAACTGAAAATTTCGTCTTCGCTGTAATTATATTTTCCAGATGCGCAATCCTTGCTGCTTACAATGCTCACTGGAATTTCAACCAACTTCTTGCTTGCATCAAAGCCGACTACCTTCCCACTGGCACCACTTGCTAATTGAGAGCTAGCAGGTGAAATGATGCCAACCGTTGAAGATTTCACAATTGGTGTTGCCAATTTCAATAGACCAACATCATTTTCGTTGGTAACAAAATCGTATGCCGAATCAAATGTAGAGCTTTTGATTGCGATTGTTTGTCCGGAGCCAACACCAACGACCAATTGAGAAACCTGGTAGTTAGCGATACAGCTTGCCGCAGTAGCAACAACATCTTTGGCAATTATAGCACCACCACAAATTTGTTTACCATCTGTGCCTTGGATAGAGGCGTAGTAAGGATGTGTCGAAAAGGAGGAAGCAGCACCACCGCTAATACCAGCAGCGCTAGAGCCTGTTACGGCGACGAGTAATGTAAAAGCACAAATAAATTTAGCTGCCATTTTGAAGGATATATTTTTGGAACGCTTTGAAATGCTTACTTTGATGTAAAACTTTCAACTATACTCAACTTAAATTTTATGCCCGCTTATATACCCAAACCGTTAGCTTGTAGTTATGTTTACTAGTACATGTCATACATACTTCTACTTATTTATTTAACTGTATGTCTAGACACTTATACACGTATCAAACAAATATCCTGTTAAATATTTACGGAACAGCAAATGTTTAACATCAAATATTTTTTTTTTTTATTCAAACATAAACTAGTTTCGCAATACATCTGTGCGTTACTGTCAATACATCTGTGCTATTTAAACACAAATTTATTTTGCGACTTTCTATAATTAAACTTTTTACGTCTTATTTTATTTTAATTTCTTTAATTAAATTTTATATTATTTTATTTTTTATTTTTTTATATTTTTTATCTTGGTTTTTCTTGTTTTCTTTTATTTCAGTTTATTTTATTTTACTTTATTTTATTTATTCCTTTAATTTAATTTATTTTTATTTTATTATCATATTTTTTTTTTGCTTTATTCAATTCTATTTTTTTGCAGGCAACCGACAAAAAAAAATTATTTTTTCTTAAAAAAATTGTTAAAACATATCTGGTTTAAAATTGAAACCCCATTCATTTGGTCAATTTTCTTGAAAATAGGTCTAGATTAAATTTGAAACCAAATTTGGTTTGGTCATATATTTAGTCCAAAAAAGTTTAAAATTTAGTCTCAAATTTTTAACCGTGTAAGCTTAAAATTAAGCCTTTGGGAGCTTCTTCCTTGCGTTTAAGTTTGAGGATGACATGGCGTATACGTAATGTTATGGGCATGTTACGAATGTGGAACAAAATATTTTTTAGAGATAATCAAGAAATCCAACACCAAATGAATTTTTACACTTTATTGCTTCTAATTAAATGGAATAAAGGAATGTACATTAGACTGTGGCAAATAACTTAATTTTTTTTTGAAAAATAATATTTCATGTTATTTTTTGAATAAGTTAGCAGTTTTTAGGTACAATAAAATAAGTCCTGAAAATCTAAACTACCAATGAAAGACCTATTAAAAATACTTTCAATATACTTTTAAAAGTTTTTCATTTGGCCCAGTCTAATATAGATATTTTAACCTTGGCCATAGGTACTTCTGTCAAAATATGTGACTAATACAAAAGTTATGATAAGAAGTGGTATTGGGCGCTTGACATACGGATTTCCTCGAAATTTTACTACCAATCTTGATCGCATCTAGGGCTCCTGGCATAACACCAAACAATTTTTAGACAGTGACACCAGATACAAAGTCTCCGCTAAATTTCCCACTAAAATGGGAAACAATTAGCACAATTTCCCACAGCTTGAATAAAAATTCTCTACAAGTGCCCATCATTAAATCGATATATCGATTTTAACATCAGCGCTACCAGGGATACCCAATCGTCTTTAATAAGACCCAAAATGAGTTCAATTTTTTTTTTTTTTTATTCAATTAACAACCTAACTAAAATGTTAAAATAATTTAATCAGGGACATATACTTAATACAAGTTTACAAGCTCTTCGATGAACTTGAAATCCATGAGTTCAGTGTGGCGACATTTGCATAAACCGATGGATTACCCTTATTGGAACAAGCATAAGCCCATGAATTCAAACCGACCAATTTGTTATTGGACACCAAGGGGCTGCCAGGAGCAGCATCGCAGCCGCTACCTGAAGCAAGGGCGCACACTTGTGAACTGAAAATTTCGTCTTCGCTGTAATTATATTTTCCAGATGCGCAATCCTTGCTGCTTACAATGCTCACTGGAATTTCAACCAAGTTCTTGCTTGCATCAAAGCCGACTACCTTACCACTGGCACCACTTGCTAATTGAGAGCTAGCAGGTGAAATGATGCCAACCGTTGAAGATTTCACAATTGGTGTTGCCAATTTCAATAGACCAACATCATTTTCGTTGGTAACAAAATCGTATGCCGAATCAAATGTAGAGCTTTTGATTGCGATTGTTTGTCCGGAGCCAACACCAACGACCAATTGAGAAACCTGGTAGTTAGCGATACAGCTTGCCGCAGTAGCAACAACATCTTTGGCAATTATAGCACCACCACAAATTTGTTTACCATCTGTGCCTTGGATAGAGGCGTAGTAAGGATGTGTCGAAAAGGAGGAAGCAGCACCACCGCTAATACCAGCAGCGCTAGAGCCTGTTACGGCGACGAGTAATGTAAAAGCACAAATAAATTTAGCTGCCATTTTGAAGGATATTTTTGGAACGCTTTGAAATGCTTACTTTGATGTAAAACTTTCAACTATACTCAACTTAAATTTTATGCCCGCTTATATACCCAAACCGTTAGCTTGTAGTTATGTTTACTAGTACATGTCATACATACTTCTACTTATTTATTTAACTGTATGTCTAGACACTTATACACGTATCAAACAAATATCCTGTTAAATATTTACGGAACAGCAAATGTTTAACATCAAATATTTTTTTTTTTTTATTCAAACATAAACTAGTTTCGCAATACATCTGTGCGTTACTGTCAATACATCTGTGCTATTTAAACACAAATTTATTTTGCGACTTTCTATAATTAAACTTTTTACGTCTTATTTTATTTTAATTTCTTTAATTAAATTTTATATTATTTTATTTTTTATTTTTTTATATTTTTTATCTTGGTTTTTCTTGTTTTCTTTTATTTCAGTTTATTTTATTTTACTTTATTTTATTTATTCCTTTAATTTAATTTATTTTTATTTTATTATCATATTTTTTTTTTGCTTTATTCAATTCTATTTTTTTTGCAGGCAACCGACAAAAAAAAATTATTTTTTCTTAAAAAAATTGTTAAAACATATCTGGTTTAGAATTGAAACCCCATTCATTTGGTCAATTTTCTTGAAAATAGGTCTAGATTAAATTTGAAACCAAATTTGGTTTGGTCATATATTTAGTCCAAAAAAGTTTAAAATTTAGTCTCAAATTTTTAACCGTGTAAGCTTAAAATTAAGCCTTTGGGAGCTTCTTCCTTGCGTTTAAGTTTGAGGATGACATGGCGTATACGTAATGTTATGGGCATGTTACGAATGTGGAACAAAATATTTTTTAGAGATAATCAAGAAATCCAACACCAAATGAATTTTTACACTTTATTGCTTCTAATTAAATGGAATAAAGGAATGTACATTAGAATAAGTTAGCAGTTTTTAGGTACAATAAAATAAGTCCTGAAAATCTAAACTACCAATGAAAGACCTATTAAAAATACTTTCAATATACTTTTAAAAGTTTTTCATTTGGCCCAGTCTAATATAGATATTTTAACCTTGGCCATAGGTACTTCTGTCAAAATATGTGACTAATACAAAAGTTATGATAAGAAGTGGTATTGGGCGCTTGACATACGGATTTCCTCGAAATTTTACTACCAATCTTGATCGCATCTAGGGCTCCTGGCATAACACCAAACAATTTTTAGACAGTGACACCAGATACAAAGTCTCCGCTAAATTTCCCACTAAAATGGGAAACAATTAGCACAATTTCCCACAGCTTGAATAAAAATTCTCTACAAGTGACCATCATTAAATCGATATATCGATTTTAACATCAGCGCTACCAGGGATACCCAATCGTCTTTAATAAGACCCAAAATGAGTTCAATTATTTTTTTTTTAGTAACCTATGTAATTTTTATTCAATTAACAACCTAACTAAAATGTTAAAATAATTTAATCAGGGACATATACTTAATACAAGTTTACAAGCTCTTCGATGAACTTGAAATCCATGAGTTCAGTGTGGCGACATTTGCATAAACCGATGGATTACCCTTATTGGAACAAGCATAAGCCCATGAATTCAAACCGACCAATTTGTTATTGGACACCAAGGGGCTGCCAGGAGCAGCATCACAGCCGCTACCTGAAGCAAGGGCACACACTTGTGAACTGAAAATTTCGTCTTCGCTATAATTATATTTTCCAGATGCGCAATCTTTACTGCTTACAATGCTCACTGGAATTTCAACCAACTTCTTGCTTGCATCAAAGCCGACTACCTTACCACTGGCACCACTTGCTAATTGAGAGCTAGCAGGTGAAATGATGCCAACCGTTGAAGATTTCACAATTGGTGTTGCCAATTTCAATAGACCAACATCATTTTCGTTGGTAACAAAATCGTATGCCGAATCAAATGTAGAGCTTTTGATTGCGATTGTTTGTCCGGAGCCAACACCAACGACCAATTGAGAAACCTGGTAGTTAGCGATACAGCTTGCCGCAGTAGCAACAACATCTTTGGCAATTATAGCACCACCACAAATTTGTTTACCATCTGTGCCTTGGATAGAGGCGTAGTAAGGATGTGTCGAAAAGGAGGAAGCAGCACCACCGCTAATACCAGCAGCGCTAGAGCCTGTTACGGCGACGAGTAATGTAAAAGCACAAATAAATTTAGCTGCCATTTTGAAGGATATTTTTTGGAACGCTTTGAAATGCTTACTTTGATGTAAAACTTTCAACTATACTCAACTTAAATTTTATGCCCGCTTATATACCCAAACCGTTAGCTTGTAGTTATGTTTACTAGTACATGTCATAAGTTCTATCGATCAGTTGTGTCAATATTTTTTACTAATTACATACCTGTATTTATTTATTTAACTGTATGTCCAGACATATAGGCTTATACACGCGTCAAAAAAATATCTTGTTAAATACTTACTGAACAGCAAATGTTTAACATCAAATATTTTTTCTTTTTTTATTCAAAAATAAACAAGTTTCGCAAAACTACTCTCAATACATCTGTGCTATTTAAACAAACATTTATGTTTAACTTTTTTCTACTTTCTATAATTAAACTTTTTTGCGTCTTATTTTATTTTAATTTATTTGTATTCTTTTTAATTAAATTTTATTTTTTTTATACATTGTTTATTTTTTTATTCGATACAATTTTTCTGTTTTAATCTTATTTTATTTCATTTTATTTTATTTTATTTTATTTTATTTTATTTTATTTTATTTTATTTTATTTTATTTTATTTTATTTTATTTTATTTTATTTTATTTTATTTTATTTTATTTTATTTTATTTTATTTTATTTTATTTTATTTTATTTTATTTTATTTTATTTTATTTTATTTTATTTTATTTTATTTTATTTTATTTTATTTTATTTTATTTTATTTTATTTTATTTTATTTTATTTTATTTTATTTTATTTTATTTTATTTTATTTTATTTTATTTTATTTTATTTTATTTTATTTTATTTTATTTTATTTTATTTTATTTTATTTTATTTTATTTTATTTTATTTTATTTTATTTTATTTTATTTTATTTTATTTTATTTTATTTTATTTTATTTTATTTTATTTTATTTTATTTTATTTTATTTTATTTTATTTTATTTTATTTTATTTTATTTTATTTTATTTTATTTTATTTTATTTTATTTTATTTTATTTTATTTTATTTTATTTTATTTTATTTTATTTTATTTTATTTTATTTTATTTTATTTTATTTTATTTTATTTTATTTTATTTTATTTTATTTTATTTTATTTTATTTTATTTTATTTTATTTTATTTTATTTTATTTTATTTTATTTTATTTTATTTTATTTTATTTTATTTTATTTTATTTTATTTTATTTTATTTTATTTTATTTTGTTTTATTTTATTTTATTTTATTTTATTTTATTTTGTTTTATTCTATTTCATTTCTTTTCAATTTATTTTATTTCACTTTTTGTTGTTTTTTTACTTTATTTAATTTTTTACTATTTTTTTTATTTTATTAAATTTTTTTTATTCTATTTTAATTTTATTTTAGGTTAGGTTTCTTTACTTTTTTTAATGTTAGTTACTTAAATTATTCTTTCTTGAACTTGATTTATCTTAATTTATTTTGTTCTATCTCATTTACTTTTTGTTTTTTTTCTATCAACCATTTTACAATCCCAGGATTATCGGGATATGTTTCTAAAAAGTAAATATTTATTTATGTTTAGAATATGATATACATTTTTTTGTTGATGTGCACCATTTATTAAAAGTTACAGAATAATTTCTCACTGGGGCCTATCAGCAATTATGATGAAACTTTCCATTTATTTATTAAATGTTCCCTTGGTTTTGTTTAAGTTTTCACCAAAATAGATTTTTCAAGATCATACATTTTAAATTTTTTAAAGAAATTTAAGGCTGATTTACACGGGTCGATTTTTCAAGTCGATTTTTGTCGTTCCACCGTGTAAATAGCAATTCGATCGATTCACACCTTGTATTTGAAGGTAGGACGCATTGGAAGGACAAAAATCGAGCAGCAAATCGACCCATGTAAATCACCCTTTACAATTTTGCTATATGTAGATATATATTTTAAGATCATTTAATTCCTAAAACGATTTCTTCACTGTTTGTAACCCTAACTGTTGAAGAATAGCGAAATCAGATCCCGAAAATGTATCTAGTGTCAATAACGTAAGTCTCCACTAAAATATAATTATAACCAGTTGTACTATTGTAATATTCACCATTATTATCTACAGAATTCAGCTTAACAAATACATTAAAGAGTATAGAACTCCAAAATCTACCCAGCCAGCAAAATCATCGTAAACGAGCTCGTAAACTGACGTTTTCTCGAAGAAAACTCTGATAAAATATCGTTTATGATATCCGTTTACGATTCGCCTACGAATCCGGTTTCGCTCTGAAATGTTTTTTGCCTACGACTGCCGTAAAAGTATCGAAAAAGCACTCGTATATGAATCTTTTTACGTCCGTTTTTTATCGTAAATGTACTCGTAAACAATTAATTTTCGATAGAAAACCCGACTTTCTAGACCGGCTTACCGACTGATTTCAATGCGAAAAATAATGCAAATAAACAAACCTAAATTTTAGGTATAAAGTTTTTTATTAAATAATAAAATTGTATATCTTTTTGCCAGCGTGTACGTACTGATATTGGTTTACATGTTAAGCATCACAACTTATAAATAGTGGGTCATACAACCCAGAGGGCATCCCGAGATCCCAGAATAGCAGCTGCTTTCTCTGTCCCTTTTTCTTTTTCCGCAAATCCACCTTCCAGCACGCTAGTAATAATTTAAAAGATATATTTTAGGTTATTTGTGTGTTTAATTAGATATTTTAAAAACATACTTACTTTTAAAATATCTGTTTGAAAATTTTCTTTCAAAGTTTTTTGTTTGAAATTTTTTATTTTAATTTTTTTGTTTGACGTGACAGAAAAGCTTCTTTTGTTATTGTTTTTTTATTCGAGAATAGCTCGTAAATCGCAATGTTCGTAAAATGTACGGTACCTTGCTGGCTGGGTAATCATCAAATCTAGGATATACCTAGCAGAAATTTTCTCCAAAATCTATGTATATATAAGTACGCCACATGAAAAACTTTAGGAACCTCCTGTGAGCGAACCGTTTGACCGATTTGAATGAAATATGCACCGATGGAAAGGAAATTAAAAAAAAACTGAGGTATAGGCGGTATATTTTCAGGGGCGTCCCCGATATTTAAGGGGGCTAGCGACCCCACGACCCCTCCAGATTTTATTGGTTGAATTTTCGATCACAAGCGATACTAGTAGTTATAAATACGCAGTATGAATACTCGTAAACAAAAGACAATTTGTGTAAATAAAAACTTACCTCGGCGTCTAACCAATGTCAACTCAGAATAAAATAGTTAAAGCTTAACATTTGGCATAGTCAATAATATTTGTTTGGAACAAACATGTTACTTACTTACTTACATGTGCTATCTCATGTTAATTTAACAATATCTTTCTTATTGATTCAACTTGATTAATGTTGAAATGAACGGCGTATCTGTCAAAACAGCTGACGCTAACTTTAGGTGCCCACTTTATTTAGACTATGAATATGCGCCATTATTTCTCAAAATACACAGAGAGAAAATTAGCTTGTCATATCAACCAAAATATGGGTTGGTTCAACCAAAAGACACTGTCAATTCTTATCCATTATTCAATGCTGTTGATTCAACTGCATTGAAACTGTTAACCTTAAGTTTACAGTTAAGCTGTTGTTTTAACAGTTAAGCTGTTGTTTTAACAGTTTAGCTGGTGTTTTAACACTTAAGCTGTTATTTTATTGTTCTATCGGTCGCTGGTTCGATTCTCGGTGAAGTCAATATACTTTTTTTTTAAATAGGTCTTATTTCAACACCGAAATAAAATATTTTTCAGAGTTCTTATATTGACTTCACCGAGAATCGGACTCAGGTCAATTGAACGCTCAACCCAGGAATCGCATACTTATTATCACAACTTTGTTCTAAATGACACGTTGCTTTGTTGCCTCCACCGAGAATCGATTTCACACTGCTTTGACTGCTGAACGGAGATGACTACCATCAGGCCATCGCGCACTTATGCTGGCCGACGTCTTATTGCCACTTTGTTGTGTGACAGTTGTTTACGCGATATAAGCTATGATTATTTCGTTCATTTCATATTATCTCCATTTTATACTACTTATTGTAGTTCGCAAATAGTTTATGGAATATTCGGAATACATTGTTTATAATTGTTTAAGCAGATGGAGGTTTTTTCCAATGACAGTATCTTCGCTGTTGGATTAACTGCAGAATTTCGTTGTTTTTAAAATGACAGTTCCTTCGCTGTTGGATTAACCCAAAATTCTGTCAGTTTTACCAAATTTTTTTTATTAAAAATTGACAGTTCTATGACTGTTGAATCCACAGTTATTTCAACAAAAAATTCTGTTGAATTGACCAAATTTTGGTTATTGGTCAATTTCAGGGTAACAGTTCGAGGCTGTTGATTTTACCTGTGCCATTTTTTTTCTGTGTATTAGTATCGTCTGACGAAAACTAGCACTTTCATGTGGTACATTTTCTTCAGAGAAAAAATAAAAGTGTTACTTTTCGCCAGGCACAAAATAAAAGTGTTAGTTTTCGTCGTAGTTCGTATTCATAAAAAATAAAATTGGTTTATAGCGCTTTTTAAAATGACATTTCCATACAAATTTTGAATTATAAGAGCTCAATAAACCTTTTATATTTTTAATGAATAAGTGGGTAAGTTTTCGTCAGACACAAAATTTCTGGTGTTAGTTTTCGTATGGTACGTCGATATATTATCATCTGAAAATTTTCCACAGTTCACTTTACTGAAGTTACCAATGAACTAGTTCAATGAAAAGATCTATTTCACTAGTGATATAGTTCAAAAAATACCCAGGCCTACTTTTCCATTTTTGAACGATTCTATATAGTATACTAAACTCGTTGTTAGAGCTGGATATATTAATACATATATTTTATTAAAAATGTATTTCATAAAAAGGAATAATTTTAAACGGAATTTTGCACAACCCATGACCTAAGTGCAGCAACATCAGAATAAACACCTGGATATCCCTGCTTGGCACAACCTCTTCCCCAGGATACAACACCGACCAATTGACTGTTGGCCACCAATGGACCACCCGAATCTCCTTGGCAAGCATCCTTATTAACTTCATATGCACAAATCATTGAGTCCAAAATACTTGCAGATCCATAGCTGAAATTCCTCGAAGCGCATATGTCCTTGCTAATCATGCTAACCTCAACTTTCTGCAATGTTGTAGGCAATTTACTACACCACAAATAACATGTGGTGCCCCAACCAGTAACAACAGCTGGTGTGCCAGTTGTGGGTGCGATTTGAGCCAACTTAATGTAACGTATGCTCGACGATTCTTTAACATCTTCGGCCAATTTAACAATGCCAATATCATTGACACTGTTTTGTTTGTTGTACTTCGGATGTACCAAAACTTTTAGCACCTGCACCAATTTACCACCACTGGCATGATTGGTCGATCCCAAACGTACACGCATTTGACTGGCGCTGTATGAACTCAAGCAATGTGCTGCTGTCACAATGGTATTCTTATTGATTATGCTGCCACCGCAAAAGTGTCCCGATTTTACGGTTTGCAACGACACTTGATAGGGATGTTCGGAAATGCTGGTGTCCTCACCATTCACGATACGTCCATTGAAGACGCTTAATTGGCCTTCTCCCAAGGCTATGCCGAGAAGCGCAAATAGTACTAAGAAACGAAACATGATGAATAAAATTTTGATTGTGATCTTACCTTTGGCTGTGAGAAGGTTTTTATAGTCATAATCAAGGGTACTATCTGCTTACGTATGTATACCTGATAATCGGATTTAAATATTTATTTATGATGGGTAAAATATTTTTTAGAACGCATTTTGCATTGATTTATAATAACAATAATAGTTTCACCGGTTTTAAGCCATAACCACTTAACAGACCTAATAAAATTTCGATTCTAATAATGGTTTTCTAAGAATCCACTTCTGAATTTTTCTAATATGGGTGTTGTATATTTCAGAGTCTTATTAAGCCTCAGTTATGACATGCTAGCGATGTGGAAAGTCGAAGAGTCGACTGTCAAACTTGTTGATAGCGTTGTAATAACGAAATATTCGTTGGCCATCGAGTGTTTTGTCGAACAATATTTTGCTTTCACAGTTAGAATTATTTTTAACTAGCTGACCCCGTAGACGTTGCTTGTCAAAAATGTATATTGCCTTCAATCCACTTGCCATTTCTATATTCTACGATGAACACTTCCACAGATACACAATATGTATGTATGTATGTAGTAAGAAAAATTCCATTTGTATGGAAAGAGCCACGCCTCATTCTCCCTACCACTCTTTTCCGGAGATTAAATTCATTTGACTCTTTCATTGGGGAACTTCGTGAATAATAAAAGGTAACAGTAAAATTGTCTACGCATACTAAAGTTTTCAAGAAAAATCCTGAAAAGTCCATGCCTGGCATATGAGGAGCTTCAAACCAAAAGGCAATAAATATATACTGAATTAGTGTACACTTATTGCGTTTTGGTTTGAACCTCCTCATATATTCTCATATAATGTCCAGAGCTACAATCGCGATATCTCAGAACTGGTTACTCTTAGAAAAAAAGTCCTCGGACCATATTTGTAGACAATTTCCAGGGGCCTTATCGTGTAATCCGATCCGAAAGGAAATGCGATTCGAAAACTGTCAAATCACATACATTTTTTTTTTTTTCAAATTCGAAACAAATTTCTTTCGGATCGGATAACATGATAACTCCCCAGGTCTACAACTTGGCCTCAGGTAATTTTTCGAAAACACTCGAGAGATCGGTGGGGACTTTGGAAGTTTTTTTTCTGACGGCGAACCTAAGCTCTCTACCAAAATTTGGTTCTGCGGGAATTATTGCAAATATTTGACTGGACTAATACCTATAGAAATATTTGAAATTTAGTACAAAACAGATTTAAAAACTTCTTCAACCAATGAAATTTTTTGCATTGTATTAGTTTAATACTAGTACATTTCGCGACAGGGTATATAGTTACGTCACTACTTTTATAGTGCATTATTAAAAAACCTTCATAAAATCTAACGCATAAAAGCTTGGAACTCCTTCACAAAGTGCTTCATAAGTAATCAATCCATGCAGTTGTCGGCATTGAGTAGTTATGTTAAAACTCGTGAGCTCGTTGGCCTTATTATTTGCCTGTGCGCTGGCTGCACCCGCAACCGTGAGCCTAATACCACAACTAGATGGACGAATTGTTGGCGGTGCTCCAACAACGATCAACTCTTTTCCATATCAAGTATCAATTCAATCCGAAGGCTCACATTTCTGTGGTGGTTCCATTTATAGAGAGGATATCATTGTTACGGCAGCTCATTGCTTATTCCTACAAAGCGTTTCTACAATGAAGGTACGCGCTGGTTCATCGTTTTGGAATTCTGGTGGTCTCCTAGTGCAGGTGGCCTCATACCAAATTCATCGGCGTTATAATCCTTTCAGTATGAAGAACGATATTGGCATTATACGCTTGGCAATACCACTCACTTTTAAATCAACCATCAAACCAATTCCGTTGGCTACTACCGCTCCTGGCGATGGCGAACTGGCTGTCACATCTGGCTGGGGGTCTAAAAAGTCTGGTTCAAGCGCTCTGCCTACACAATTGCAAGCAGTTAATTTGGAAATTATTAGTTTGCCGACATGTGCATCGGATTTGTTTGAGTATGGCACGGCTGTAAGTGAGTCCATGATCTGTTCGTATACTGTAGACAAAGATGCTTGTCAGGGTGATTCTGGTGGACCATTGGTATGTGATGGTAAGCTAGTTGGTATTGTGTCGTGGGGTTATGGTTGTGCAGGACGCAATCTTCCCGGTGTATATACCGATGTAGCTGCTCTGCGCGAGTGGATAGAGAGTAATGTTGATGCTGTTTAGATATTACTAGCTTATAATAGAGAATTTTAGTCCATGTTTTTATACAAATATGCAAAGTAAATAAAACAAATTTAAGATAAATTTTGTAGTTGTGTACTTTTCCACGCTCTATCATAGCGCACCGTAGTGGTGCCTTGCAAGTGTTGGAGATCAAATTGTTTGGAACCCGCGCATTTACGTAGCAACGTTTGATGTTCACGATTGCCGTAATGGGTGACATGAACTCCCTGTCGATCAGCCAGAGTAAAGGGTCAGTTACATAAAGCTTTATTTTGGCTTTACCTCAAACTTTGACTTTGACAGAAAAGTTCAGTATACGTATTTAAACCAAGCATGGTAAATTGGAGACCTCAAAGTTGAAGTGAGGTTGAAATTTGGCAAACTCTCAAATTTTGCTTGCATCGCTTGCTTTGACAATCAGATGAGTTGATGAGTTTGCTTTAATTAAAGAATAAAAAGTTGGAGAAAATAATAATTAATTCATTTTTTCTCTATTGAATTAATAAATTAACCAAAACACTCTGAATGCAAGGAAATAAATAACGAAAACAAATGTATAAAAGAGAAGCGTCAAGGCGTTCATTGTAGCATACCTCTGAAGTTCGACGCAAAGTTTTGAGGTAGCAAATGTCAGGCGAGGTTAACAAAGCTTTATGTATTTCACCCTTAAGGCTATGCTCACACTGCGACCGACTTTTTCATCCGACATCATCAGAGAAATTCGAGCGCGTTCTATTTTATCGGGTGACCAGAGTGACCCCCCAGGCGTATCGACAAGCATAACAAAAGCGATTGTATGCGCCGAAGTGCAGATGGCTTTGTTGATGAGTGCGACCACAGCTGTTAGAGCCTCAGAGTAGAGAACGACAGCGAGAGCTTCTAGCGACTATATAATATGTAATAATCCCGAAATGCCCCATGTTCACTTACGACAATCGTATTCTGAGGTAGCGATACGTTAACAAAAAAATCTTACGTATACGTTATGTCACTTTTATAAAATTTAAAATAAATGTTCGTCATTAAATGAACCGTGGGCAAATAAGAGTAACATTTTTCTTCTGTAATCGATAGAAAATATTCCTGACTTTCATTTTATTATAGTTAGAAGGTGTAGCACGTTGTATCACAAAATTTTTCTGCTTATCCAAAGTAGCAAAGGTAGCATTTATGAAATATATTTTTTGCTAGCTTATATTTGTTTCAATATTTGGTCGATTTCACTGGTTTTTTCTTTACTTAAACAAGGAAGTGCCTATTTTTAGACAAAATCACAACTAACCCCACAAAAGAAATATGCAAAATATATTTATTTGAATAAAATATATTTCTGAATTTTCAAATTATTTCACAAAATATGCATCATACAAGTTTCTCAAACAGAATTTTGCAAAATCCAAGGTCTAAGTGCAGCAACATCAGCATAAACTCCAGGATAACCCCTCTCGGCACAACCTCTGCCCCAGGATACAACACCGACCAATTGACTATTGGCCACCAATGGACCACCCGAATCGCCTTGACAAGAGTCCTTATCAACTTCGTAAGCGCAAATCATTGAATTCATAATACTTGCAGATCCATAGTTGAAAGTCCTGGATGCGCATACATCCTTGCTAATCACTTTAACCTCAACTTTCTTTAATGTTGCAGGCAATTTTGAACACGTCTGATAACATGTGGTGCCCCAACCACTAACAACAGCTGGTGTACCCGTGGAAGGTGCGATTTTCGCCAATTGAATGTAACGTATGCTCGATGATGTTTCTGGAACATCTTCAGCCAATTTCACAATACCTATGTCATTTTCATTGGTCCGTTTGTTGTAGCTGGGATGTACCAAAGTCTTCAAAGCTTGGACCAATTTACCACCGCTATTATGACTGGTGGATCCCAAACGTACAAGCATTTGTTGGGCTGGGAATGAAGTCAAGCAATGTGCTGCTGTTACAATGGTATTTTTATTGATTATACTGCCACCGCAAATGTGTCCTCCTCGGATGTATTGTACGGAGGCTTGGTAGGGGTGTAAGCCTATGGTGGTGTCCACACCATTCACGATACGTCCATTGAAGGTGCTTAATTGCATGTCCCCAAAGGCGACACCGAGAAGCGCCGCAAACAGAACTACGAAACGAAACATGGCGTTGAATAGAACTTTGTGATTATATTTTTAACTGTGGGTAGGCTTTTATAGTCATATAATCAAGGGTACTATCGCAGATAATTGAATTTAAATAATTATTTATGATGCGTATTTTGCACTAATTTATAACATTTACAATAATTTGTAGCAACCCTGCAGCGAAAGCAACTATGTAGTTGAAAACTTCTTTACAACTAGTTGGTGCACCGGGCCCAACTAATCAGTGTTTTGTCCTTTTTCCATATAAGCAACTGGTATTTTTTACGTGTTGATGTCCTACGAATTAACAATTGTCAGATTTCGACCAGAACATACCAGTCATCTACTTGTCATGATATAACAGAATTATACTAGTTGTAAAATGCCAGTCCCATACTAATTCAACCTGGACTAGTATGATTTCTACCAGAATTGTCATGACTTACCCTTTATTTTATCATTTGCCTTTATTTTCATGTTTATTCTTAAGAAAGCAGCGACTTTTTGTATATACCCTATCACGAAAAAGCATCTGTGAATTATAAGAGAAAAAGGAAGCAAACGAAACGAATGAGTTTTGTATTTTTTAACTGGTATGATTTCAGCCAGAAAATTTTAATTTTTACTCTTTTTTTGCGTAGTTTTTACTATATTTTTTTGCGTAGTTTTTACTATATTTTGTGCGTAATTTTTACTCTTTTTTTGCGTAATGTTTACTATATTTTTTGTGCAATTTTTACTTTATTTTTTGCGTAACTTTAACAGTGTTTTTTGGGTAATTTTTTCTATATTTTCTGCTTAAGTTTTACTGTCATTTTTGTATAATTTTTACTATATTTCTAGCGTAATTTTAACAATATTTTTCCCGTAATTTTTCCTTTATTTTTTGCTTTACAGTTTTTACAGTGTTCTTTGTATAATTTTTTCTATATTTTTTGCTTAAGTTTTACTGTATTTTTTGTGTAACTTTTACTATATTTTTTGCGTAATTTTTACCTGAAAACCCACACCGTGGATCCGCTCCTGTAGGTCGATTCCCTAACTATTTTATCGCCAAGTGTTAGCGTTAATTCTGTTTAACGCCATTTTTATCGCTTTTCCCTATTCTCTAAGTGTTAACCACACTAAAAGTCGATAAGCTCGATCAGCTGTTTTCGCTAACACTTTTATTGTAGCTAGTTATCGCGGATTAATTTGATGGTGTTTAAAAGTGTTTAAGAGAAAATAATAAATTTAAGTTGAAATAAAAATGTCTTTTGAGTTTGTGGCACTTTATTTGGTGCGAAATATTGAAAATATGGAAATGCGTTAAAGGCAAGTTAGAGAATCACAGTTTCGTTAAGAGCAAACGCCAAACCCTGGCGAAAACCTAAACGCTTGGCGAGTGGTTAAAAGTTAGGGAATCGGGCTACTGGTGTGTATTAATGATTGCAAATTTAAGATAACATTTTTAACCGTGTACCTACAAATGTAGCTAAATAATCTTGACCGTTTTTATATCATTTTCTTGATTGTGTTAGAAGTTTAGCGATTAACAAATTTCCGCAATAAATAATTGTTATCAAATATTCATTTTCCTACGTCTTTAGCGAAACCGTTAAGTAGGTACTTTAGTTGATACTGGACAGTCAACTTATGCATATAGAATAGTTTAAAATTTCAACTAAAAAAATATGCTAAAACTCGTGATATTGCTTTCGTCATTAGGCTGCGTACTGTCTGTACCGGCAACTAAGAGCCTGAAACCACAACTAGATGGACGTATTGTGGGTGGTGTTGCCACTACCATTGCCGCTGTGCCATGGCAAATATCAATACAATCAGGGGGTTTACATTTTTGTGGTGGTTCCATTTATAGTGAACGAGTCATTGTAACAGCTGCACATTGTCTAGCACATGCGACCGCTTCTAAACTAAAGGTGCGTGCTGGTTCGTCCTTTTGGAATTCCGGTGGTGTATACGTACAAGTCGAAGCCATCAAGATACATGAAGATTACGATCCTTGGTCAATGGAAAACGATGTTGCTGTTATGTATTTGGCAAAGCCACTCACATTCAAGTCCACCATCAAACCAATACCTTTGGCTTCAATAGCACCTGAAGATAACGAAGATGCTGTCACATCTGGCTGGGGTACTACAAAATATGGTTCAAACGGTTTACCCACTCAAGTGCAACACGTTCATACGAGTATAGTTAGTTCGGAAAAGTGTGCATCAGATGCTTATAGTTATGGTGAGGATATCACTGAGACTATGATCTGCACCTATAGTGAAGACAAAGATGCATGTCAGGGTGATTCTGGTGGACCATTGGTATCGGGTGGCAAGTTGGTCGGTATTGTATCCTGGGGTTATGGTTGCGCGTACAAAAAGTTTCCCGGTGTATATTCAGATGTCGCTGCGTTACATGAGTGGATAGAGAAAGCTGCTGCCTCTTTTTAAGTTATATGTAAAAATACCATTTATTTCTGTTACTTTGGCAACACTTTTTATTTGAAAAATATACGCATAAAAATTAGTGCCTAAATTTTGAACCTTTCAGTTTTAACATTTTACATTTTAGTACACTATTTTGTAGGAAATTGCAAAACTTTGATTTAAGTAAGTTATCTTCCACCATTGTCAGTGAATTCATACAAATGAAAAATCATTGGCATAATATTGTGCTTTGTACGCCTGTCAGAAACTGTGACAGCCTGCGTGAATGTCAAAAATAAAAAGGAAAAAGAAGAAGGAGTTTGTTTTTCAATCTTTTTATATTGCCTGAACTGCCCCAACTATGTTTCTTTATTCAATTTTATTTAATCAGGCCATTAAAAAAGCTGCTTACTTCTAATCATAAAAGCTAGCAAATAATGAACACATGTATATGCAGTTTTTTGTTCAAAATAATGCAGACTACGCCCAGTTCAAAAAATGTTTGGTTAATAAAAACTGAGACAAAGAATTGAAATTGTCGAACAGATGAAAAATTACACAAAAAATACAGTAAGCCAAGCGAAAAAATAAAGTAAAAATTACACAAAAAATATAGTAAAAATTAAGCAAAAAATACAGTAAAAAATACGCGAAAAATACAGTACAAATATAGTAAAAATTACACAAAAAATATAATAAGTCACACACACAAAAAATATAGCAAAGAAACAGGAAAAATGACGCGAAAAATATAGTAAAAATTACACAAAAAATATAGTAAATATTACGCAAAAAAATATAGGAAAAAATTACCCCAAAAACTATACTAAAAATTACACAAAAAATATAGTAAAAATTGCCAAAAATACAGGATAAATTAATCAAAGAAATAGTAAAACTGCCAGCAAACTGCTAGCCCATATTTTTGAGTTTACGTATTACACATTCGGTAACTTTTTAAACGATTGACATGAGTTATACCTTAAATCTGACATTGCCCATACTAACAAATGTAGGTATATGTATGTATATTTTTTTTTAAAACAAGCATAAAAGGTCAGCTTTAAAGAAAAAAAAAAAAAAAAACTAATGAGGAGGTTATCATAACCACTAACGAGATTGCTTTTGAGTTTTTCCTACAAGTTGGCGGGACCTACAGTTTTTTGCCGACTCCGAACGGCACTTGCAAAGCAAATGAATTTTTTGCTGAGAAGCTTCTCATGGCAGAAATACATCCGGAGAGTTTGCCAAACTACTGCCGAGGGGCGACCCCGTTTAGAAAAATCGTTTTTTTCTAAATAATTTTTGATGTTACTTTTGCCGGGCATCGAACCGCCACGACTTGGTGTAGAAGGCCGAACACTTAACCGCTACACCACGGCGGCCGCTTTAAAGAAACTGTGATTAAAAAATGTTCGCGAAATTAAAAGCAAAAATTTTGTTTTAGAGTTTTTTTATTCATTTCATTTTCACTTCAGTTAGAGAGTTCATTCGCAGTATCCACAATCCAATTGTGAAATTTAGCAACATCTGTATAGACACCTGGGAATCCTTCCCTAGCACATTCCTTACCCCAAGAGACAACACCAACCAATATACCATCAGATACCAATGGACCACCCGAATCACCTTGACATGTATCCTTGTTCTCAGCATAAGCACATATTGTACCCGGACGAATTGACGAACCATAACCATAATCAGACGATTTACATACTTCACGGCTAAGAATTGTTAAATCAACATAACGTAGCACACGAGATGCAGTAGTTCCACCACTACTAGTTACACCCCAACCAGAAACGACACCCTCCTCTCCAGTATCAGGCGAAGTTTTCGACAAAGGAATAGCTTCAATTTTGGAACTCATTGGTAGTGGTGATGCCAATTTGATTACTGCTATATCATTGCTTGTAGGTGATGTACTATAATATTCATGATTCTTGAAACTCGCTACCCTAGCTATGACACCACCCTCATTTGAGTAACTTGAACCAGCGCGTATCCTCAAATCGGATGGTTTAACATCATTTTGCAAGCAATGTGCAGCAGTCACAATGATTTCCTCATTATAAATGGATCCGCCGCAAGTATGACCACCGTTACGTAGTAAGGAAACTTGATAAGGGAACTTGTCAATCGTTGTTTCTTCGCCACCAACAATGCGTCCATCCAAGGTATCGGCGAACGAGTTGGGATCCTTCGGGATGGTGCCTGCGAAAGCGCAACCAAAAAGCGCTAAGACTACGAAGATTTTGAACATTTTTACTGCTCGTTATTTGAAATGAATGTTTTTACTACTGTTATAGGGTAAAGTATTGCGCTTATTTATACCCAATCCAGTCGTTCATTTTGTAAATAAATATTCAGCAGTTATGCTTTTGGTTTTATGATATTTTATCGAAAGGCCAAAAGTTTCAAGTTCATTGAAGGTATAAATTTGAAATTGTGTAAAAGATAACGGTTAGTTACGGCCCTTCATCCGGTGGTCGCGATGCGGATCCAGATACAGAATTTTACATGTATGTAAATGCAACAACAACCATTTGAGCCAGATAGGTGCGTTTTTGTAAATTTGTGGCCCAGACAATTTTTTGCCAGCCAAATGTTTTAATGTATGGATGTTTCTGTTGGGCCATGATTCACGTGTTTCTGCGTGGAGTGTGCAGATTTTGATTTTTTTTTAATTATCTTTAAAATGAATACTGACATTTAACAAAAATATGTGTGGTATGTGTTTCTGTGAGAATTGAGCGGGATATAGAGCTGCATGAGCAACCGGATGTCAGCTATTTAAGGCCTTGTAATGCTAAAATAACATTAATGTTCGGACTATAAAATTTGAGTATGGTCTGCTAAATTATTGATAGATTTGGGGAAAAAAAAGTTGTAAATTCAAGTATCATTTTTTATACACGTATAATTTTTCCTGCAAGTATTATTTTCATACATGTATTATTTTTTATACAAATACTACTTCGTATGATATTACATCATGTGATATGACATCATATGATATGACATCATATGATATGACATCATATGATATGACTTCACATTATATGACATCACATGATATGTAGTTCGTCAGAATATGGCTATGGCTGGGCAATTCGTCCGGGTATGATATGTGCTGTGGCTGAGGGCAAGGATTCGTGTCAAGGTGATTCGGGTGGTCCATTGGCATCTGATGGTATATTGGTTGGTGTTGTTTCATGGGGTAAGGAATGTGCTAGGGAGGGATACCCAGGTGTCTACACAGATGTTGCCAAATTTCGCAACTGGATTGTGAATGCTGCGGAGGCGCTGTTAATAGAGCGGTGATAAAAACATAAATAAAATATCTGAAACTAATGTTAACTTTTTATTATTTAGGTTTCCGTTCAAATGTTATGTTTTTATATTTTTGGTAAAGAACTCCATAAACTAAGGGTCTGTTTCTAGGTGCATATTTACAGTCTTCGGATGTCGAAGTTTAAAGCAATTGAATATAAGGCTGAGTGGAAGATTGCCCAATTGCAAAATATTTTTTTAAAAACTCCCTATCTCAGAATTTGTCTAAAGAACGCCCTTGGTCTAAAAATGCCCTATCTTAGAATGTGTTTCAAAAATACCCTATCTTAATACGAAAATTCAAGATATTTTCAGCTGAGATAGAGAGTTTTTCAATCAAATTCAGAGATAGAACGTTTTTGGAAAATATTTTGAAATATCCATCGATACACTAAAATCTACTACGAAATTGTTCATTTAGTTTTTCGCGAGTCTACTGACAAATTGAAATTATTTGGTTCGAGCCCTGATGATAACTGTTAATTGTATGGTAACCCCCCACTTTATGAAACCTACTCAAATGTTGTCTCAATTTGAGGATATACCTGGGGGATTACTCTGTATTGCGAGGCTCAGTAAAGGTGATCTGACAGCTTTGGAATCGTATTTCTTTTGGCATCGTGTTACAGAGTAACCCCCTGGGTAATCGTCTGTAATTAGTACGTAGTAAAAGGCATCGTGTGGAAAATGTTATAGTATTTTTCAATAGATGTCGCATTGGAAAACCTTTAACTTGAATTTATATATTGAACGAATTAAAGCTGCTGTAAAATTTTTAATAGATTTTAACTATAACCTACTTAAAACTGTGTAGTCATAGCTATAAATAATAAATGTAAGATAAGATGTGGACGACCTTTCAAATTGATTGCTAATGATTAAATTTGTATAAGAAAAGCTGTTGATAAGTCATTATGGCGTTTAGTTTAGGCCATCATGGACAAGTTCATTCATAAGCCATCATAAATCTCCTACGTGCTAGCCCTTTTTTACATCAAAACAAACCTTGATAAAATGTGTAACTTATGTATTTTATTTTTCGAAAACTCTCGGCTGTTTGTCGATGACCATTTACATTGATTCTTGATTTAATTTTGTATAATACATATTTCCGAATAGCCGAGATCTAAGTTCGCCGGTAAAATATAAAATATACCAAAAAGATGCAAAAATTGGCAAAATATTTTTTCACCGTATTTTTTAATACACTTTACTAAACACCATTGCGTCATTAAATGTACAGAAAATTATACGAAAATGTCCCCAAAATTATCCAAAAATGATCCGAAAATGGCCCTAAAATAATCCCAAAACGACCACAAAAAGACCCTCAAATGTTCTCAAAATGATCCAAAATTGAACCCAAAATGACCCAAAAATTATCCCAAAATGACTCCAAAACGATCCGAAAATGACCCCAAAATTGTCCCAAATAAATCCAAAATTGAACAAAAAATGATCTCAAAATAGCCCCAAAGTGACCCCTAAATAATCCCAAAATGATCCCAAAAATCTACAGTACAAAAAACACGGGGCGGCAACTCTACTTTAAAATATTTGAGTTGGTATGTGGGCGAAAATACCTCTCATTTGATATCTTGCTAAATATTTAAAAAAAAAATTGAGATAGGTGGCAACCCCCAAGTGGATAGAATCAATCATACTATCTATATGACAAATTTCATCCAAGTCGGTCAAGCCGGATATACAAATATTTTAAAAATATTTTAGTTGGTCTGTCGCCGAAAATACTTTCATGTCACACCCATATTGGCATATCTTGCTACAAAATTTAAAAAAATATCAGATGGGTGGTAACCCTGTAAACCCCCCAAGTGGATAGTCTTCATACTATGAGCTCTCTGAAAAAAATAGGAATACAATTTTCTAAACGATTTTTTTTTTGTTACCCAGTCTAATGCATATAGGTATATCAAATATAACATGCTGTTGCTATCACACTCCTTCTACTCCTCCCGTGCCGCAGAATTCCACAAACGATTTTTTGTCTTTGCATTCATTTTATCCTGTTTACTTATCGGTTGCAAGTGCGCGGCATCCACAATGTCCCTGTAAAAATAGTTTTCAAATATGTATCTTACTGTTTTTATATGCCTGCTTCCACTTACTTAAATTCATCATAACTTTGCGTCGTATTCACAGCGCGCAATTTGGCATCATTTCGCAATTGGTAGAGCTCGGCTTGGCGTATTCGTTCCAAGCAGTCGGCACGAAGAGTTAATAATTCTTCTGGTGTGATTTGATCCGTTAGTGGTAATGTAGTCATGCTTAAATCCGATTATTCTTGAAATGGGTGCTTTTAAAACTCTTGGAATGGACAAATAAAAGGTTTTTGTATTTTTTACAGTATGTTTTTTTTTGAAGCGTTTGATCGATTCAAATTTCACTTTGCTTCGTTACCAATAATGCATTGGCACTCAAACTTTTGTTTGAATCATAGCTAGAGTAATATCCCTGTAGGAAATTCGACATTTATGCAGTGTGATAATCAAGGTGTAAAAATATGTTAAATTTTATATTTGGGTTTTCCTTATCAAATTCTCAGATAGTTAAAACCGACACCTTCTGATTTGATTAAACTAGGTACCGTTTTTTTATTTTTCAGGAGCTCCTACAATTAAAAAAAAAAACGTTGGCACTTTTAAAGAAACTACTCAACTTAGGGTTACCATTAAATAAACTAAAACGTGATTGACAATTTTTTATTTTAGTAAAACAGTCCTCCTTAAGGATGATTTACACGGGCCGATTTTCTGGTCAATTTTTGTCGTTCCACTGCGTTCTACCTTCAAATTGAAGGGGTGAATCGATCGAATTGCTATTTACACGGTGAAACGACAAAAATCGACCCGTGTAAATCAGCATCTGGGGGTATAAAAACAAACAAATTTTCAAAAAACTTGAATATCAGAAAATGTTCCATTTTTTTCAAAATTGTAAAAATTAAGCATTGCCTTATCAGTTTTTTACGATCGTAATTTTTCAAATACCAAATAATAATGTACTGTTTCGAAAATTGGTTCCAGAACGCCGCATCTAAGGTTTCAAAACTATCCAAAAGTTCAATAGTCTTTGAGTGAAACTTTGAAATATGGCGTTTTTGAGGAAATTCTGATTTTGGGAAAAAGTTTTGAAGAAGAGTTATTATCCACTAGAAGATCGAAATACTTTGCTATGGCTATATTTGTTTTAGCTGGCAGTAGATTTTATCACTTTAGCCAAATTCTTAAAAGAAAAAAGTTTTAACTGGTCTTCTGATATTTTAAGAATTAAAACCCAGTTTTTTGCAATTGCCATTTCCCAAAAAAATCGAAAATTGGGTTTTCGAAAAACTCGAATAGGGCTCTTCTCTCAAAATTTTTCATTAAAAACACATGAAATTGTTAGACTATTGTCAAAACTTTTTCCAGCAAGAACAAAAAACACACGCAGGTACTTTGATGTTGTATGAAAAAACTTTTGACAAGAATTGTCAAAAATTTAAAATTTTCTACACAAAAAACAAATTTTTAAATTTTTTAATTCGCCCCCCAGGTGGAATCGAACCACTTCGACGTTAATCGACTACAGATTTGAAGTCTGCACCCCGGACCACCGAAGCTCAGAGAGGCAATTAGTTTATGTTCATTGTGTGTATTTAAGCTGTTCATAGCACGAAAAAGCATCTGTGAATTACATACATGCGTCTGTACATACACACGTGAATATCACAAAACGAAGGAACACTACTTAGATTAACGATGACACATGGGGGGGGGGGGGGGGGGGGCGAGAGTAGTGATGCATTTGGTCGTAGAAGTGCATATTATAAAGGTATGTGATGATAATAGTAGGCGTCTTGATTATCTTAGACGTACATTAGACTGAGTAAAATTAAAAACATAAATTCTAGGATTTTTTTCTTGGGTGTTGCCACTTGGGCGCGGTTTACATGGATGTCGCCTATCACAATTTTTTTCAATATTATATGACAATATGGGTATCAAATGAACGGTATTTTTGGCCTTATACCAATATTTTAAAGTAGGGTTGCCACCTAGCCGCATCCTTCGTTTATCGACACACTCTCTCGGGAAAGGTTGAAGCAATAAAACTTGGCATATACATAGATAGTGTGATTTATTTTGACTTTTTACTTGGGTGTTGCCACACGGTTTACAAGGTTGCCACCTACCTCAATTGCTCTTAAATATTTAGCAGAGCATGCATGGGTATCAAATGAAAGATATTTTCGCATACCAGCTAAGATATTTTCGAAAAGGATTTCGACCTAACCGCATTTTATTTATTTCTTTGTACACTTGTATATCAGCCACTAACTCGGGAACTTTTGACCGATTTGGATGATATTTGATATATGGATAGTATGCTTTATTCTAAGAATTTCTACTTGGGTGTTGCCACTGGAATCGCTTTAGAGGGTTGCCACTTATCTATTTTTTTTTTGCCAATATGGGTTGAAAGGGTGTACCAGCGAAGATATTTTTCACCAGAGTGCAGAGTTGCTATATTTCATTTATTCCTTCGTATATCGTCCCCTATCTCGGGAACGGTAAAAGCGATTTGGGTCAAATTTAGCATATGGATAGTATGGGTCATTCTGAGATTTTCCCCTTGGGTGTTACCTAGAGACGGCTCACAGGGTTATCTGATTTTCTTTCGTATATTAAGGGCAGCTTGCATAAAAGCCGATAACGACTAACCGGAGTTTAATTGACGTATTTTGTATGGTTAGCTGTCAAGTTAAACACCGATTAGTCGTTATCGGCTTTTATGCAAGTGGCCCTAAAAAATGTGGATAGCATCATCAAAATACTTATTTATGATGCGATTTGCTTGAAATTTCTGAAAAAGTATATGATGACAATTGCTGAACAAATTCACTTTTTATTGGTATTTATGTTTTACAAAAGTACATAGTCATATAATTCAAATACATTTACATATGTCTGATTACCTATTGCAATTGGAATAAAGTTAATCAAGAGTGGAAAGCTTTCATTATTTACTGTTCAGTTGAAAAATAATACATTTGAAAATTATTGTTCTATTTAAATAATGCAAGTTTTGAAGGAATGTACATATTTACTTAGATGAAATATAGTGAATTAGTAATTTTGGATGCAAATATTGTTTCAATAATAAAAAAAAATTCAAAAATTGCGCAGCATAAATATGTGTCAAATAAATGCTATTCATAGCAATACAAAGCAAATTGAATTCAAGAGTTTTTCATTAATATTAGTTAGTCTATAACTATTAAGTATATAGAAAAAATAAAATTGCATTTCATTTTTATAAAGTTAGTAAAGTTGATTTTCAGTGATACATTTACATAGTATATTTTAATTTTAAATATACATACATATATGTATGTATGCATATACCGATAAAGCTTAGTACGTATGCTTACGAGCTATGCTTCGCGTTTATTTTCCATTTGTCGAACGTGACTCTTTTTATGTGGTTTTTGTTGTTGCACTCTTGAAGTGGAATGCGTTGATTGTTCCTGTTGTTGCTGCTTCACATGTTGTTGTTGTTGTTGTAATTGTTGCTGCTTTGAACGACAGGAACGCATCGCGTTCACTCATTTACGCGGTTGTTGAATATTTATCTGTGGCTTATTTGAAACAAACGATGGTGGTTTAGGCGAATGTGCCACCTGGGCTGCTTGTGGTGAATAATCAACATTTCCCTTGACAGGTGCACCGCTCACAGATGAGCTGTTAACAGCTATTGGTTGCTAAAATCGACATTTATTTGAATTAAAATTATGAGCTTTTTGTTTATTGAGTTAAATTAATATTTACCGTTAATCCAGTACAATCCTCAGCATCCTTGGCGGGACGTTCAGATGTAGGCGCTTTATGTTGCACAATACGCATGCCACCGGCTTTAACTGGAATGGAGAGAGAGTTAACAAATGTTAAAGAATATTAGGAATACTTAAGTAGTTAAATATTTAAATATGCTCCATTCCAAGATTTTCTGCTTGGGTGTTGCCACTTGGACGATTTGCAGTGTAGCAAGCAAGGTAACAAATGATAGGTATTTTCCCAAAACCTTCGGCGAGTATTTTAACAATCTCGATAATACCGAGCAAGTGCGCCAGTAAAACATTTTTAGTTAGCAGTTTATCTCAGTGGAGGTATCCCGTTTTTTCCGCCGTCGGATTCGGTCGTCGATCGGAAAATGTGCTAGGTCGGTCCTGTTGTTGTTGTTGTAACGAGGTGTAGCCCTGCCTAACTGTCAGACAGGGTCACCCCGAGTGTATTGCTCTTGGCCGGGTCGATATAAGAAAACGGCCTGAGTCGTTTCGGCGTGTAAAAGTAGGTTGCCTCCCAGTTGGTGCACGCTGGGTAACGCTAAATGACCTACATTGCCTACACGGCTAGTTTCTTGTATTGCCGGTTCTACGAGAACGGTACCAGTACTTGTGCTGTACCCCTCGTGTCGAAACGACCCGGGCCGTTTTCTTATATCGACCCGGGCAAGAGCAATACACTCGGGGTGACCCTGTCTGACATTTAGGCAGGGCTACACCTCGCTACAACAACAACAACAACAGTCGTTTCGGCACGATGGTTACAGCACAAGTACTGGTACCTTTCTCGTAGAACGGGCAATACGAGAAACTAGCCGTATAGGCCATCTAGGTCATTTAGCGTTACCCAGGGTGAACCTACGGGGAAGCGACCTACTCTTACACCCTAGGCCGGCACAACATAACACAGCTAGAGGAGTGTTTTGGGTATATTAACCTGACGCTTATCCTTTCCGTTTGCAGTAACCTCCATCACCTGAACCACCTAGATTCAAGCAAATCACTCTCACGGCAGTCGACAGAGCAGCAGCAAGTGCCAGCACTGAAGTGTATCGGAACATGGTGTTTTTTTGGAAACAAATCAACAAGTCAAGGGCCTGGTTTTTCAGTTCTTTGATTTCCTTTATTTATACTGCGCAGATTGTTACCAGGTTTCTTTGCTTGAAAGACATATTCACATATGCACGTACACCCATATTTGTATGCTACAACAACCATATGCAAGCGCCTTGAAATTGTGACACATCTCCGCATCAGCATTATATCCACGTAAGCATATGTGAATATACACACAGCCATACAAACATACAAATTTATAAGCTCATATCTATTACACCTTATTGAAGTCGTCTACTTACCTGCTGGTGGATGTCCAGCTAAAAGATTTGGTTGCTCATCTGCCATTTTCTGCTTTTTATTATTACTCAATCTATTAAGGTTGCAAAAATTAGGATAATTAACAACTGAACTGTGGATTCACGTTTAATTTACACCAATTTTCTTATTGAAAAACGTACCTAAATTTTTGGTTCTACTTTTCTCTACTGCCGTTTGCTTTGTGTGTTTTTGGAATTTTTCTGCAACTTCTGGACTTCACCTTCTCACTGCTTCTTCGTCTTCTATAAAACCGAATGTTTTGTGGGGTCTCTGCTTTAATAGATTTTTGGTATTTTAATCTCTTCACACACATGCATACATACCTCGTGGACTTTAACAAATTTTAACAAAAATCGCTTAATTAACCATTTTGATTTACATACATTCTTGTTTGCATTTTTCGTATAGCGGTCAACACATGCAGCGAAATCTAGGCGGCAATACAACGTTGCCCACAAATGCGTCGCCCTAGCCTACCCAGGTAACCAACAACGGGGCGATCTGAAATGATACAAAAAAGTACGTATTTTGTGCTTGTTATTCGATAAACAACAAAAAACGACCGTTTTTTAAACGTGGAGCTTTGGAAGAAGAAATGGTAGTATTGAAGTTTCGGGTCACCAAGGGAAAAGTTGTCCAAAAGTTTTGGGGCATCTAAAGACGCGTATTGACGAGAAGATTAAGAATCCGCAAGCGGAAACTAATTTTGTTTATCTGTTCAAAAGTTATTTAGGGTCAAAGTTCATTTGAAGCCTTTATAAAAAAGCCAAACTTCTCGAAAACAAATGAATCGATTTTCAAATTTTCTTTTCCATTGGGTAGGTAATTAAATTAACTTTCATTTGATGTACTACTGCTTAAAGTATGATTTACACTGGTCGATTTTTATCACCTTTTTCAATCGACCGTGTAAACAGCAATACGATCGATATTCACCTTGTATTTAAGGGTTGAACACAAGTGGTTCGATAAAAATCGACCCGTGTAAATGAGCCTTTAGATGCGAATCCGTTCAAGTGCAAAATTTAAATCAATTTTTAAATTTAGACGAGGGTTATATTTTTGAAGCGCGACCGAAGGCCCCCTACGCAGAAGAGTGTACTACGCAGAAGGACTTAGCATGGCACAGCCCAGAGTTGCTTTAAAATAAAATGTTAAATATTACACATACGCGGTTTTGCACCCATAGCAAATGAAAGGTAATTGAATTGAAGATTGAAAATCAGTTCAATAGTATTGGAGACATTTTGGTTTTAAAAAATGCTTTGAAGAATTTTGACCCTTAATAACTTTTGTTGTTGTTGTTTGTCCCAAAAAAGAAATATACCGTTATGTTCACTACAAAAATACATATCGATCCCAATTTTTCGTTTTTTTATACTGCATTTGTTTCAAAAAACGTACCCCCAGGTACCAGTTTTTGTTTATAATTGTTTAACGCTTTAAAAAGGTATTTTACGCTTTCGGATTCTCAATCTATTCATAAATATGCATCTTTCGAGCCCTTATCAGTAACTAGTCCTACCCCTTAACTCAAGAGTTTAACTTTACCCCTCAAACATTCTCGGATCAGTCATACTATAGGAGTCCGATATGAGTCCTAAATGTGTGAAAAATACAAGGCTCAGAAATATGATCATTATGACTCCGATATGATGAAAAATATGAGCCGTATGCCGAGAGTGTTTCGAAATTTTGTTTTAAAAATATCATTTAATTAGGATATCGTAATCGGTTCTATAGAATGAGGCTATCATAGAAAGATTAATTTGACTTCATCATCTTTCAACAAGTCCCGATGTTGAGCCACCACATTTCATTTCGATCTCATGTTAAACTCATTCGAATTTTATGAAGTTATATATATGTATGCTCCTATGAACTTCATATATTTCATTAACGCACTAGGAAACCGGGCAGAAGTCGCCCTGTTCAAAAGTACACCTGCACAAATTTGAATGCATCTACCTCTCCATTTGCCTCTCACAATTTAGGCCACCCTTGGTTTATATATTGCACGATAACTCATGTATTGTTTAACTTATCGGTCGCATTTCTCATTTCATAATTTATAAATTAGATTAGCACAAAATAAAGGTACCACTTTAAAGTAGAATACCAAATAGAGAGCATAGAAAAATCGCCGAGCAAGCAAAATGAGTGATACAAAGGCAAGTAGATCTGAGTGACTAGGATACTTAAAGGGAAATATTTTGATTACAGGAAACGCTTACATCGTCAGCAATCATCTAAGCGAATCATGTAAGATAAAGAACTGTAATACATTATGATATGAAAAACCACATACATATACAAGCGAAAATTTAGCTTTCTCTAATCTATGTGAAAGGCATATGATAAGTAATGTAATATGGGTGCCTAAAATGATAACAACAATTCAATGTCTGCCATACACATTTATAAAAGTAATCTTTATAGAACTTTCCAGCACTCAAAAATGATAACCTTCTGCGAGCAGCGCGTGGAGAGCCTGTTGATCGGGTGCCCGTATGGGTGATACGCCAAGGAGGAAGTTACTTGCCTGAATTTCGGGAAATGCGTAAACAACATGATTTCTTTGTCATTTGTCGAACACCCGAACTGGCTTGTGAAATGACAATGCATCCGTTGGGATATTTCGACTTGGATGCGTCTATTATATTTTCAGACATTCTTGTTATACCCCAAGCACTTGGTATGACAGTGGAAGTGTATGCAGGTGTGGTGAGTGTTGGTTGTTAGAAAACAAATTTCTTGAAAAAAAAAAAGAAAATACTAAATCATAGCAGTATTTTTTTCTAAAGATCTAAGCAGCACAAGCAAAACATACATACAAATTCTAAGTTAAATTCATATAAGGTTTGTTTATTGGTCTGCTCTAGCTTACGCCAGATTGAGATATTTCACAAAATTGTGTTTAACAAACACTTTTCTTGCTCTAGGTTGCTCTATCTTTTGTTTCATGAGTACGATCAAAACAAAACTAGAGTAATCCAGATCACAAATTTCCGCTCTAGCTTTTTTTATGGAGTAAGTTAGAGCAGAGAAGCAATTGTCAGTCAACAAAAACAAATTTTTGAAAACTTCAAAAAAATTAGCTTGCAAGAAAATCAATGTTTTTGTAACGTGAATTTGCATTAATCTGAACTTTTTTTTGGTCAGTAAACAAACCTATACATTCAAAAATATTTCTGATTTTACAATAAATATTTTTCGTAGCAAGTATGAAAGGACTTTGAATTTTGAATAAAAACGGCATAATATAACAAATTTTTTAGGGTCCCGTTTTTTCTAAACCATTACAAACACCTGCCGATATACCGAAGCTTACACCTGAGGGCGTAGTGGATCGTTTGGCATATGTTGGTGATGCTATTACAATGGTGCGCCACAAACTCGAGGGGAGTGTTCCGTTGATTGGTTTCACGGGTGCGCCGGTGAGTTTATATTACTTTAACATAAGATAACCAAGAATGTTTAATCAATTTTTTTTTAGTGGACTCTCATGGGTTATATGATTGAAGGGGGTGGTAGCAAAACTATGTCCAAGGCAAAAGCATGGCTCACTGATTACCCCGAAGATTCGAAAAAGCTCTTAAGAATATTGACTGACTCCACTGTTGATTACTTAGAAATGCAGATAAAGGCAGGTGCACAATTTTTGCAAGTTTTCGAATCTTCCGCAGAGCATTTAAGCAAAGAAGATTTTCTTGAATGGTCAGTTCCTTACTTAAAAGAGATACGTGATAAGCTGGTTGAACGTTTGCAGCAGCAGTCATTACCATTAGTGCCTTTGGTGAGTTTCTCCTCCGTTTTTCTATTATACCCATTTGTTTCACCACGATTAGTCCTTCTAGGCACTATTCTCTAAAGGGGCTGGCCATTCATTAAAGGAGCAAGCAAGTTTGGGTTATGACGTTTTAAGCTTAGATTGGACTGTGGATCCAGTTGAGGCACGCAAGCAAGTTGGCCCCAACATTACTTTGCAAGGCAATCTAGATCCACAAGATATGTACAAAACAGCCGAGGAAGTACGTGCTTTAACTACGGAAATGGTGAAAAAATTTGGCAAAGAGCGCTATATTGCGAGTCTAGGGCACCGTATTACGCCAGACACGCCCCTAGTAAGCATGGAGGTATTTGTGGACGCTGTTCATAAAGCGCTTTAAAAATACACAACCGAAATGGGTATAAATAAATGGAATTGTTAAGCATTCGTTCTCTTATTGTTTTAAAAGAACAAAAACAAATAAATATGTTGGTTGTGAGGGTATTTGGCTTTTTAGCGTTTTTAGAGTGTGTAATCATTAACTTTTTCATACATACAAATTTGTAAGGAAAATGTGTATCAAAAGTAACGCTTAATTCTCACGGAAATACTCGGAGTCATTAGTGGTAAGGTGCGTTCTTCTTCAGCAATATCGGGTGGAAGATGTCCTTTTCGATACATCGCACACATAAATGCTGTGGACAAAATTCAATGTATTGAAAAATCTTTAGAAATAAAATAAGAACAAAAAAAATTGTCGACCGAAAAGATTTCAATTGAGGAGTTGCGTGCAAAAAGGGCACTAAGTCTCCTTCAAATATGGATTTGATATATTTTAAACAGGTTTAGTGACTTAGAAAAATGTTCAGCTATGTATGAGTACTTTTCGTTTTCTTCAATACAGTACAGTGTTTCTCTTATACCCTCTGAAATAGCTTTAAATCCATTTTATTACAATTTTCACCAACTTCGGCTTCAGTAAAACTAAAATATTTACGAACACATGTTTTTATTATTAAGTTAAAACAAGATTCATCCTTCGCTTTCCTGGTTATATGCAAAAAGGGCACATCTATCACCTTTTTATTTCATCGTTTTTGGCTAGCGATGTGAACTGTCGCTCTTGTAACTTCACCAAGTAGAAAGAATACACTATATATATAAAACTGATATCAAAACCTTTTTTTTTTATATAATACAACAACAAAAATGTTACAATGCTTCAAAATTTTAAAACACGAACATCTCAAAATATATTTTTCAGAGAAGTGTCCTTTTTGCACTTCTCAATTTAAACACAAAAAAGTATGACAATATGTAAGTATAATTAATATGAAAATTAAATTAAAAATTTAAAAATTAAATAAAATAAAATTTCTTCAAGTATTTGATCGTTTTGGGCGAAATTTGCCTTTTTGTTCGTTTTTAGTACATACTGTGTCAAAGGGTTAATAAAGTATACATTGAATGCAAGGTATTTTGAAGAGAAAATTTACGAACAAACACTTTTAAAAATCCGTTCACCAGTTTGGAAGATATATTGAATTGAAAAAAAAAATTTTTTTGACTTTTGACCTTGAATATCTTTTTAACCCTTTGAGTGCACCAAAAAATAAAAGTACCATTAAATTCAGCGTAAAACCCTCTTTCAAGCCCAACTTTTTTTTTTTTGGACAAATGTATGTATTCTGCACTTTTTCCAATAGTTACATAAGATGCATTGTGCATAAATACCAAGTGAATTCACTTGACGATAAACGCCAAAATTCCAAAATGAGATTAACACCTGTTTGAGATTGTGGTTAATAACTAGTGTGATATCATAGACATAGTCATGAAAACTTCAAAGTGAGTTTAGTCATCTGTTTTTAATTTCCTTTTTTGTCTCACTTCTTTCCATCACCCATCTCTTTCTACCATTATGTAAAAGATGGGAGACCGCCATGTTGATGTGTGCAGGATGTTAAACAACACGCCATTGCTTTTCTGTTATTCGGTGCTGGCGACATTTTAATATGTGCAGGATGTAAACAAACCGACATTTTAATGTGTGTTGTCAAAAGAAGAGTTCACACTTGGTATTGATTCACAATGATAAGATGCTTCCCCATCAGACAAATGTCCGGTAGGGTATCGTCTGAGAAAATGTTACATTTTGGGCGTTGGGAAATTGCATTTTGTGAAGGTTCGATATATCGCAATCGTTAAACATCGATAGTGCCATCGATAGTTTTCCATCTCTACTTAATTCATGTTTTATTTTTTTGTTAATTAGCGGTGGCATTTTTCATTTCAGTGATTATAAATTAAAATAAAATAAAATAAAGACAGCACTTGAACGTGGAGTACGCAACTGATAGCACAGAACTGGCGAGCAAGACAATATGAAAGATACAAAGGCAAGTGACTAGAGTAATAAAAGGAAAATCTGTTGATTATATGGAACACTTACATCATTTAAGCAAATCATTCAAGACGAAGAATTGCAATGCAGTGCGAATTTAAAATATTTCTCTTTGTTATATTGATAAAATCCACGTATTCAAGCGAAAATTTAGCTTGCTCTAATCTAAGCAAAAGTGTAATATGAGTGCTTAAAATTTATACGAAATTCTAATCTTTAATCAAAAATATTTATCTTTCACAGAACTTTCCAGCACTCAAAAATGATAATCTGTTGCGAGCAGCGCGTGGCGAGCCTGTTGATCGTGTGCCGGTATGGGTGATGCGTCAAGCGGGACGCTACTTGCCTGAATTTCGTGAGGTGCGTAAGCAACATGATTTCTTTACAATTTGTCGTACCCCCGAACTGGCTTGTGAGGTGACAATGCAGCCGCTGAGACGTTTCGACTTGGATGCATCCATCATATTTTCAGATATTTTGGTAATACCGCAAGCGCTTGGTATGACAGTGGAAATGCATGCAGGTGTGGTGAGTAGAGTTCAACCTCTTTTTTCAAATGTAAGAGCATAAAAATTCATCATATACCAACTTTTTAGGGTCCAGTTTTTCCCGAACCATTACAAACACCTGCAGATTTAGCAAAGCTTACGCCTGAGGGCGCAGTGGGTCGTTTGACATATGTTGGTGATGCTATAACAATGATGCGTCACATGCTTGAGGGGCGTGTGCCATTAATTGGTTTCACGGGTGCGCCGGTGAGTTTTAATTTACTTTAACATAAATACCTCTTTTTATTTATTTATTTTTACTCTTTTTTTAGTGGACTCTAATGGGTTACATGATTGAAGGTGGTGGTAGCAAAACGATGTCCAAAGCAAAAGCATGGCTCACTGATTATCCCGAAGATGCAAAGAAGCTATTAAGCATGTTGACTGATGCCACTGTTGATTACTTGGAAATGCAAATAAAAGCAGGTGCGCAACTACTGCAAATTTTTGAATCTTCAGCAGAGCATTTAAGCAAGGAAGATTTTCTTAAATGGGCAGTCCCTTACATAAAAGAAATACGCGATAAGCTGGTTGCACGTTTGCAGCAACAGTCAATACCATTAGTGCCTATGGTGAGTTTCTCCTCCTTTTTTTTTATTTTTCACATTTGTTTTACACTTCATCCCTGCAGACACTATTCGCTAAGGGAGCAGGTCATTCATTAAAGGAGCAAGCTACCTTGGGTTATGATGTTTTAAGCTTAGATTGGACTGTGGATCCAGTTGAGGCACGCAAGCAAGTTGGCCCCAACATAACTTTGCAAGGCAATCTAGATCCACAAGATATGTACAAAACACCCGAGGAAGTACGTGCTTTAACTACGGAAATGGTGAAAAAATTTGGCAAAGAGCGCTACATTGCAAATCTAGGGCACGGTATTACGCCAGAAACGCCTATAGTAAGCATGGAGGTATTGGTGGACGCTGTGCATAAAGCGCTTTAAAATTACTTAAACAAAAAATAGGTATAAAGAAATTGCATTGTTCTAGCATTTGTTTTGCATAGTGGCTTATTGTTTTAAAACAAAGAAAAATTAATAAATGATTTGGTTGTTAGGTTGATAAACAAAAAAACGTATTTATTGGAATGCGAAATGTAGCTTCTATTTCAAATAGTAGTTCTTCCCAAGCGCAATTTATCATATAACATCAACGAACTGCCAAGACAAACCAACAACGTACCGATTATGAGTGCTGTAAAAAGAAAAAATCTCATTATACTTTCACACCCACTAATTATGTATATAACTTACATTTTCCGGGCAGCTTTTCCCCTAAGAGGTAGCCCGTTATTGCTGTGAATACAAAGCTCAAGGAGTTAGCGACTGGCACCGCTATCGTCATGTTAGTATATTGTAGCGTACACACGTACATAACGCTGCCTAATTGATTCAACACAAATGGTATCCAATAATGTAGCCTTGTGCCTAGCATACGTATCTCCAGCCATATGTTGCGCCAGCGCGAACCAGTGTCAACTCGGTCGATGCCGGCGCTACCGAGGCGTATGAAGGGATTTGTAGCGCCCCACAGCAGCCCAACTCCTAAGAGAGACACTTGCAGATTTTTTTGTTTGTTATAAATTCTGTTTAATTAGATGGTGTTATGTTGAGTACTCACAAGCTGTCTGCAACATTTTTAATTAAACAAAAATTTCTTTAATTTTCATAAAATTGTTTATCATACATTTTTACGGTACAGCTGTTTTGGTTTATACAAACAGCTCACTCATAGATGGCGCACCATCAGCATTTAACCATAAGTCAGAGCTGTGAAAATGGAAATCAAATGCGTTTTTTTACCAGTGGCGTCGCAGCAGATCCATTGACAGATGAGGTGAACGTGTGCAAAAGTTGCCAACTTTTAACTTTTGAAGAAGCATTTGGCAGTTGGCTCTTCTATACTATCTATACTATATAAAATTCTAATTCTAAATTTTGGTAAAGTTGAACAGCCGATAACCTGGCCCGTTTTTTTTTTTTTTTAATTTTAAAATATCATAATCCAGTCACAATAGGACACCGACAACCTTTCTTTTAATTAAAACAATGCCAGTCATGAACGACAGCACCCATCAGTTTTTTCATATTTCTCTTAAGAGAGTGATGGTAAATCCTGATGTTAATATAAATCAAGTTGTATTTGCATTATGATTTACCATATCGTTCTTGGGTTGGGGTTGGGAATAGGGAGAGGGTTAGGGTAAGGGATAGGGATAGGAATACATGCAGGCAAATAAATTTTGACAGGAAAACGTCTGCTGGGTCAGCTAGTATATAATATATAATATAAATAAAAATTTCCTAAAAATAAAAAATATTATTCGACATTCTCTCCGTTCCTGAATTTTTAGAAATATTGGCGTCAATTTCGCCAATTTTCACTTTTTTGCTAAATGTTTTCTCGGGACATGGTTGTTAAAATATATAGAAATTTTCTTGTCGTGAAAAAGCCGTGAAATTGCTCATGTGGAAAATATTGCACAAAATGGCATTAGCAACGACTTTTAAAATTGTCCATGTCGTTTAAAATCGTGCACAAAGTAGATAAATAACGGAATAAAAGAAATATTGCCCGATATTTTTGAGGCGTCCCCGCAAAAATTGTTGGATTACGTGTTCCAATTTTTTGATATTGGAGTACTCCAATAGTAATCCTTTGTATACCTTATCGCACCACGTTCAGCTTTTTGAAAGTCGATCATTGCTCGTGCCTTATCGAAGAAAGTACACTGCAAAGTACTCTGACGGTAGGTTCTCCATAGAGTAGCAGAAACAAAGCGAAGGTTGGAGTAGGTGGTCCAGTCCTAGGACATCGCAATGTTAATTGGAGCACAATTTTTATATGAAAAAGGATTACATTTGGAGTACTCTGATGCCCCAATTGGAGTACTATTGAAATAGAAAATAGAGTACTTTCGATTTTTGCAGGGCGTGACCTCATAAATACCTTTTTCGTAAAGCACTCTTGAAATTTCACAAGAATATTTATCCATATGGTTATATATTTTACAACTCTGGCAGCCAACCACAAAATCTCCCAAACCTCACCACCAGATAGCGCCATAAACAGTAAGCCAAATTTCAATTGTCAAATCAATTCCAAAATGGCGTTGACGTTTACTTTTGACGGCTGTCAAATTCTTTTACGTCAGGCTTTCATTTCCGATAGGTTGGTGTTTGTAAAATTCTTTAAAAATATCCTAAAACATCGTGAAATTCTGCAATTTCTATAAATTAAAATGTGGGAAAAAGTGTGCACAAATTTATTATGCGTTGAAGTGTACAAAAATTTTTACGCGCAAGCCTTCGATATGCGCGTAAAATGAAATTTTAGAAAAGTGCAGAATGAGCGATGAACAAAAGTATACCAAGTGCCAAAAAGAAATTGTGAAAAGATATTTTCGCATAAAAAAGCAAATTTATTGCAAATTTGATGAATTTTTTATGAAGCAGTACTAAATGTGTCACGTTTCTTTGCAGGAGTTTGTTAGCAGCAGGCAATAACATATAACAGTTAAAAAATGGCGAAAACAAAAAAAGTTGAGAAACGCAACAAATCTGCCATCAATGAGGTGGTGACACGCGAGTGCACAATTCACTTATCGAAACGTGTGCATAATATTGGTTTCAAAAAGCGTGCGCCACGCGCCATCAAAGAAATCCGCAAGTTTGCCGAGAAGGAGATGGGCACCAATGATGTGAGAATAGATACACGTCTAAACAAACACATCTGGTCCAAGGGTATTCGGTAAGTTGAATGACTGCAGTCAATAGATATCGAGATACTTATTTTTACCCTTCTTCCTTTGCAGTTCAACTCCCGTGCGTGTACGTGTGCGTTTAGCACGCAGGCGTAACGACGATGAAGATTCACCCAACAAGTTATACACCTTGGTGACATACGTGCCCGTTTCCACATTCAAGAACCTGCAAACAGAAAATGTTGAATCCAGCGATGATTAAACATAGAAAAACTAGTTGCATGCTTCTTCAATGCAATTGAACTTATTACATCGTGTCCGGGTTTAGGAGTTTATTAAAAGTAAAGATTAAAATTAATAAATCTTTTTTTTTTATTTGCCAGAAACAATGTGGAAAACAAATTTGAAAAAGGAAAGCATTAAAGTTGCATTATAATGAAAAGCGCTGTGCATGAATGTTATGTTGTTAACATGAATGGGTTTCGTGTGTCGTAAGCTTTGATAAGGAATGTAAAGCATGTAGTTTTGTCCTAATTATGGCGCTATACACTAGGTTTTCAACAGCAACATCTAGAGAGACTTGTGCGCCGGACTTCTCTTCCAATTGTGCTGCTTTGAATTGTTTCCTACAAATGCGTGAGACCTATTGCAAAGCACATGCATTTTTGCAGACAAGCCCCCTACGCAGAAATGCACTCTGAGAGTTTGCCACACCACTGCACACCAAGGCATATGTAATTTTGAAAAACTTCCAAAGAATTTTTGATGATGTTTTCATACATTGTCTAGGCTAATATCCGACAAAGGAAAACCTATTTTATTTTGCTTTGATTGTTGTTGTTGTTGTTGTTGTTGTTGTTGTTGTTGTTGTTGTTAACAACAAAACACTCCCCGAAGGTTTTGGGGAGTGATGCCGAAGTTGACAGTCCTTGGCCGGATATGACCCCGGTACGCTGCGGTACTCCCTTGCGGTACTGCCCGACTGTCGTGGTAGCGATTTGGTATGACCAGTGGAACCTTCTAGGTCATGGCATCCCTCCATCCATGAAGAAGGAGAAGATGGGTAATGAGAGGTGAGAGGCATCATATCCGTAGATCAACCATCGAGTAGCACGTCAATTACCTATGTGCATATTAGTCGCCTCTTACGACCGGTATGCCTACCTCGGGCATATTCTAAACCCCTAACCCGCAGGTTAATTTAATTTTGCTTATTTTTTTTTATTGAATTAAATTTTTTTTTCATTTATTTATTTTGTTTGAAATCATTTTTTTTTTTTTTTTTAACTTTTAATTTCCTATGGTCTATTTAATTTTTTTCCTTTATTTGTTTTTGTTTTATTAAATTTTATTTGATGTTAGTTTTCCTTATACTTTCTTTAACTTTATCACAATTTATTCTCTTTTATTTAATTTTTTTTTACGTTAAAATTTTCTTTTTTTTGCTTTTTTATTTCGCATTTTTATAACTTTTTTTGTTTTATTTTATTAAATTTTATTTTTTCTATTGTATTATTTTTTTTATGTTAGTTTCTCTTAATTTTTATTCTTTTGTACTGTTTTTTGTTTAATTTTTATTATTTATAATTTTTTTTGTTTTATTTAATTGTTTTTTTTTTTTTTTAATTCCTTTTATCTTTTTTATTTTGTTTGAATTTTTTTATATTGTTTTTGCAATTTTGTGTTTTTTTTTTAGTTTTTATTTTTTTCCTTTTTATAATTTTTTTTTTTTATTTAATTTATTTTATGTTATTTTATTTCAGTTTTGTTGTTTCTTTCTTATTTATAATTTGTTGATGTTTTTATTTTTATTTATTTATTTTTTTTTTTTTTTTATTTTTTTCTTTTTAATGTTATATTTTTCTATTTAGCAAACAGCTGGTCGATCGATTCCTTTGTATTGTTGCTTTGTTTGGAACAAATATCTCCTCGGTATGAATATGCCGAGTTAGTATTTAATTTTTTTTTATTTTTTATATAAATTTACATATTTACAAAGTTTTTGTGTTTTCAAAATTTCAGTTTTACAAATAACCAAACTTAGTACAACCACACCTCTTTTCAAAATCTACTTAGAACAAGTTCAACAACTAGCAATTCTGCATCCTGAAGCAACACTATCAATTTCTTATCGCTCAAATGTATTGTCTGGTATGCCTGCATTAAAGGTGCTTCCAGCACTCTTTGAAAACCCTCCACACCTTTGTACTGATAGATGCTTAGTGGGATTTCAGTGTTATTTCTCAAGATGTACAAAAATAGATCGTTTGTTAATGGCACTGGCTTCAAAGATAGTTGCCCCACATCCATACAATCCAAACTTTGCACATGAGCAAAATGTGTAGAGTTGAGCGATCTAGAAAACATTTGAAGTGTAAATTGATTTACAATATTTTTAAGAAAGGAACGATTTACCTGTAAACATCCACAGTGCCATTATTCAAATAATGCGCAGCCTTTTCAGCGTATATAACCAAGTATGTAATGTTGTTGCTTTGCGCTCCAGCAATTTTTGTTCCATTCAAAGTTTTTAAAGTCTGAATGTGCTTCATGCTCGGCTGCATGCTCCATATTTCGAGGGCACTTGGTAGCAAAAGTGCTATGGTGTCCAAGCCTAGTGGTAGTACCTAGTCAATGGAGGGAAAAGCGTTTTGCAAATGTTTCATAAATAAGAAATATCGTTTAGCTACCTCTCTAACGCCGCTCCTTGGTATCACATATTTTTCGTAGAGCACAAACTTCTCGTTCATGCAGTAAATTTTTGATGAATTACTTTCGTGTAAGGGTTTTCCCATAAAACAGAGTTCGCCATTCAGATTTAGTGATTTGCTTTGTGTTATATCTCCTAGTTGTGCTTCAAAGTCTGTTTTAATATTCATTAGCAGATAATGCACAATAGTTTCATTCAACTTTAAGACGTTATAATCGTTAGATAAGAGCTTTACTATATCAATAAATATTGATTGCTTTGGCAGCCATGCAATTTCTGAAAGAATAAACGGTGGGGTTTTTAGTGCAGCATAAATCCATAAAGTAAACGCGTAAATAGTACGCGTAAATAGTACGACATTCGGGTAGGGTATCTACCGAGTTCATAGTCGGCCAAGGACTAAACTTCGACATCACTGCCCAAAACCTTCGGAAGTGTTTTTGCCGTTAACATGATAAACTTTACTTTTACTAAAAAAATTACTGGCTAGGTGTAAAGTAAATATATCTTTATTCGGACTAAAATCTCTTTTACAATCGTTCCCTCACCAAAATGTCGATGTTTCCTTGCAATACTTATATTCTACCCTTGTTTTCTGCTTCGCATCACCATGCACAATTGAATAGGGAAATTTCGTAATGCCCACACAAGCAGCACCATAATTCCCTAAATGATCGACCACTACCAAACCGCCACTGAAGTCGGGATAATGTCTTACGATACGTTGCATTGCCGCCCCCGCTGCTTTGGCTGGTGCATGCCCAGCACGTAGGCCTTCTACAGCTACAAGAGCTGGTAGAAAACGCATCATAACATCACCATCCCCAGTGGCCACAGCTGCACCGACTTCATTGTCTGCATAAGCACCAGCGCCCGGTATGGGTGAGTCGCCAACACGTCCGGGTATTTTATGTGTAGCACCATTTGTAGATGTACCCGCGTAGATATTACTATTCTCATCGATAATAATCATACCAATGGTGTCATGATTCCAACGTCCAAAATTGTAGGCATAACGTGCACGCTCGCTGCTACTAAAACCATTCAAGTCAAACGCAACTGGCTTGTATGGACCACATGTTCGCGTCGGATCAGGATGCACATTCGTCCAGTAGTTTGGTTGGCATGAATGCGCTTGCCATTTCTGCCATATATCATGCGATTTGCTGGTGTTGAGCGTCTCGCGTTTGAAGCCCATCATCTCCGCGAAGTTGCTCGCTGCATCCCCAACTAACAGCGTATGTTTTGTGTGCTCCAGCACATGCCGCGCCACACTAATGGCATCCTTAATTTGACGCAAACCGGCAACTGCACCAATATTCATATTGCTGCCATCCATAATCATGGCATCAAGTGTAGTTTCGCCTTGCTCATCGGGGGAGCCGCCATAGCCGACCGTGCCATCGCATTGCAAACGTTCACAGGTGACACATCCTTCGACAAGCGCGTCCAATGCATTACCACCGGTTTGTTCGTTCAATACTTGCCAAGCGGCTGCATTTGCTTCTGAGAATGCCCAAGTGTTGATGACGAGCGGTAGCTTCACGGCGCTATTGGTGAATCCAAAAAAAGAGCCAAACGCTAAAAGAAGGCACAGACTTCTGCTGTGAATCGCAAGCATTGAAACAAAATGCTTAATAGCTGAAATCTGGGCGTTTTTTAATTGATTTAAATTCGCGAATGCACCTTATTTATATTTCTTTATCACTACAGTGTCACTCAAACTTCGTCCCGTTTTGCAGTCAGCCCTACCGGACCAAAATTTGAACGTTCCGGTCTGAAGTAATGAAGCATCAGAGTTGTGATCAGATTTCCAGGGCAATGGTTAAAAATCTGGTGTCAATGTGTTGTCACTGTCCAAACAAATTCTTTATGTGCAGCATAAAAAATGTCCGGTAAGGTAACTCGAAATAAGACCTTTCCAAACACTTCCATTTTAACAACCGATTTTTGCAAACTCGCTTTCTTTCGTTTAACATGTGTTAAAAAGAGATAGCTATACTATTGCGCGCGTTTTTCAATCATTTTTCTGCAGCCGTTTTGTTTCGCGTTGCATCAAAAAGAAATAGTGAAAAAAAGTGCTCAAAGAAGGTGAAGAAAAAAGCTGAAGCGTTGCACAAAGAATTTTAAACAATTTATTCTATAATTTAGCTAAAAACATTCTTATTTAATTTGTGCGGCTACAATTGCCGATAAGCTTGGATATAAAATGCCCATACAATTAGATAAAATATTGGCAGATATTGCACAAGAAAAAGTGCTACATCCAAATTATCCGCCCGCAGGCAAAAAGGAAGTCGATGATGCTTGGGCGCGCGTAGGCAAAAATAATAAATTATCAGGTAAATTATTGTATAAAATATGTACTAGATTTAGAGTTAATAAATATTTCCGCATTTATAATTGCAGTACACGAAGCACGCTCCATATTCAAAGTGCTGCAAAAGAAGTATGAACAAGAAAAAACTAAGCACACACCATCATGGAAATTATTCGATTTGATGGAACAAATACATGAAACCTTGAAAGAGGAACCCAAGCGCGAAGAGTAAGTTGGGAAATATTTATAGTTAAGGAAGGCGACGGTGATTTAACAGGGTAGTGTCGCGGGTCAAACTTTATTTTAAGTTTATCTACCCCCCTGCTAGAGCACATGAAAGGGCAAAAAATGATCAAAATATGCAGAGCATACTTTTTTTGTTTGCACTTACAGTGGTAGTTAGGTTAGTTTCAAGTCGCTGTGCAGGGCACACTAAGACTCAGTTTTAAAAGGCCGCGAGCTGGCGAAGAATATCACGGAAGAGCTTATAGCCGGATAGTTGCAGATGAGGTACTCCCACGTTTCCTCCTGATCATCTTTTTTTTTTATTGATTTAAAGTTACATCATTACTTCTACTGATCATCTTTCCAACTCCTACATCATCGTCGGTAGGCACAACAACCATTTCTCCGTGTTTACCAATAAGGCAGAGCCTGTTTAGTACCCCTATTAATATGGAGATTTCCCTCCTTAAGGGGTGAATGTGTTTAGATCTTTTAAGATCCCAGTTTGATCAGGTTTGGTTGGATATCCGGCATACTGTAGCCATATTTCGTTAGCTTGGCGGAGTCAAGGGCAAGCGCTCTTTATCCTGCTTGGTCGTGCCCTGTCTATAAAGTTTGTCTGCTCTACAGTTTTCCTGACTGTCTCTGGGTCCCTGGGCACATGAGATTCATGCGCTTATGTTGGGTAATCTCTTTAGGAGAACGACGACAGCTGAGCGTCAGGTAGATAGTTGATATCCGGTCTGGTAGTGCGTTTAACTATCCAAGCTGCAGCCTGCAAGACGCTGCAAGGATGAAGAGCTCAAGGTCAGATCCCTTGAAAACACCTCTCCTCAAACTCTGCTGTCTTAACTTCGAACCGCCGATGTATATGGAAGTGCTGTCAATAGTAGCGGGAAACCGATCCGTCCTCCCTTAGTCTTCCCTGCTTGAAATGCTTATTCTGAAGCAGTTATCACCGACTGTTGTGGTCGCACCATGAGCTGTACCCAGAGGAAGAACACTGTAAGATCCCAGAATGCTGCAGTGTCCAGTAGTACTCGCGTCCCAGCCAGACGTTTCTCTTAGCCGCATGTAAAAAGTCTTAGAATGAGGTATATTATCAGCCGTTCCCGAGATATTGGTTGATATACGAAGGAATAAATAATATGAGGTTAGGTGGCAACTCTGCCTGAAAATATCTTCGTTGGAATACGTTAACAAAAAAACTTAAATAGCTGGCAACCCTGTAAACCGTCCGAAGTGCCAGTATTTTAAAAATATGCATTTCAATATTGTAATTCCCACTTTTTATTATTTCAACTTTAGTGATGGTATGGTGTCCATGGAAGAGGACGAGGAATATGAAATGCTTGAGGTGCAGGAGGAGGAAGAACCAACGCCTGCACAGACAAAGGGGGCAGCTGCTACCTCTGATGGTGAGAGTCCAACCAAATCAATGAGATCAAGCGGCTCCACTGATACTACGCCCGAGAAAGAAGAGAAGCCATTAGTAAAAATCCAAACAAAAGCCAGCAGCGTTGCTCCTGTAAAAGCGCGCTCGCCTGCAGGCGACGAGAAGAAATTATTAAATTCATTAGCACCAACGCGACCAGCCACCTCAGCTAATACACCAGCTGCTTCGAATACACCATCCGCAGCCGCAACAAACGCAGCAACCGCTGCTGCTGCTGCAGCATTACACAAAAAAGGCATCACGATGAAGAAGACTTCAGCTGCCAGCGCAGGCGGTGCTGGTACACCATCAAGTGGCACGCCACGCTCGGCGCAAGCCACCAGCTCCAGTGATGTACAGCAACAAAAACGCACGAGCGTACGTATAGCTGGCCATGGATTAGGTGTTGGCGAAACTATACAATTGCCTGAATCAATTAAACGCAAATTGGTGGAGACACAACCAACTGGGCCACAACCATCTAAAAAACCCAATACTGGTCAGTCAACATCAGCAAAATTGAGTTCGCCTAAGCAGGAGGCGACGGAAGCAGCAACATCAACGGCGGGCTCAGGCGCACCACCAAAATCGCGGAGTAACACAAATGCTAACAGCGCCAACGCCGCTTTACAGGAAAGCACACTCTCACTAAATAATTCATCATCCTTGAGCATTAAACAGGAGCCCGGCGAGAGTGCAGGCATAAATCTAATCACAATACCCGGCAATTCACGTGTTGAATTGACGAATGGTGGCGGCGGTGCATCATCTTCAACTGCTGCTACCATGGCATCTACTTCAACAAATGGTTACTCGCCACGCCTCGAAGAGATTGACTTTCGTAATGATATTATATTTGATGCTGGCAATGGTCCCATTAATGGTGCGGTTGCTCAAGCACATCACCCAAATGCTCCTGGTGGTATTATTAACTTGGGCAATTTCGATAACTCGCTGCCGCCAACATTCTTCAAAAATCTTTGTAATTCATCACGTCACGAAGCGTTGGGTTTGTACGTTGCAAATGTGATGAATCGTTTGCGTGCGCGTTCAGCTGCTAAATTGGAATTGGGAATATTACGCGCAATCATCGATGTTCAGAGTGATGAGTTGGAACAATAAATGCAGAAACGTATGGTAAATGGTAATTTTTATTGGAGAAAGAACATGTGTCACTACTTTTCTCTTACATGTTTTAAGTAGTATTTTAAATTATATTTTTTACGCTAATCTTGCATAACATCAAAAAAATGTTAAGATTGTATGCAAAAGCAATCAACAGCAGCAATGTAAACAATTTTACAACGCCAAGTTACGAACTACCAAAGTAACGGCATGCAAGCTTCATATAGATTTCTTGACTTAAGATATGTATGTTTTTCGAATTTTATTTCTGCATTTTTTGTATTGACTTTTTAATATTATTTAGTATTTGAACATCGTAAAATGACCACGTAAAGTTGTTCATAATAAAGTAATTATATCACAAATTTGTGTTTTTTTAAATGTACTGGAATAGATTTCCTAACTTTTGAAGTTTTTTTTTGCAAAGGTGGCAACCCTTTTTTTTTGCTAAAAATTATTCTGGTATCATTGGTAATAATCCGATAAAAGGAATCCTTGAATTCCGTCAAGTCGTTCCCCAGTTTTGAAGACTTTTTTTAAAGGAGACAAAATTAATTTCTTTTTGGTCAAAATCTCCTGTGGCTATAGGGAACAATTAAAAAAAATCATTGAAATCGGTTAAGCCGTTCTCGAGTTTGTAGCCCGTTCTATAAAAAAGGTGGCAACCCGAATTTTTTTTCCTTAAAATAATTCTGATATAGGGAACAATCCGAAAAAAGAATCATTCAAATCGGTTAGGCCGTTCTCGTGTTTTTAACCCTATTTCTTAAAAAAGGTGGCAACACTACTTTTTGTTGGTCAAAATCATCCTGTAATTTATAGAGAACAAATCAAAAAAATAATGGTTTGGATCGGTTAGCCATTTTCAAGTTTTGAAGCCTGTTTTTTTTTTAAGTAGCAACTCTAATATGTTTGAATAAAATATTTTTTTTTATATTATAGGCAACAATCCGAAAAAAGAATCATTCAATTCCGTTCAGCCATTGAAATTAATTTAAAAAAAGGTGAAAAACCTGTTTATACTGGCAAATTTGCATTTGGCTTCACCTTCCCTGCAAGAATCTTCTACCAGAATACAAAGCCACCGAAAGAAAATGCACCACCTTGATGTTTTAAACACATGTAGAGTAATAATAAATGAAGAATCAAGAAGGCTTCTCTCTTTTCTTAGTGGAACTGGTCCATTATCATAAAAAAAATAGTTGAAATTGTTATTTAGAACTGTGCATAATGCAAAAGTTTTCACACGTTAATTACCCATTAAGGTTCTTGCTGGGCAATTCTAAATGTGGAACACAGGCAGGGTTGCTATTTTGAGGAATTGTGGATTGTATTGTTCAGCGAATGAGGCCAAATGCGATGGAATTCTAAATTTGGAAAATGAGATTTGTATGGAAAAAAGCGCCAAATTTGCAATTTTTCGCCAAATTTACCAAATTTGGTGCGGTGTAATGGCGCTTTAAGTTTTACTTAATACTTTTTTAATTAATATAGTTCAACAAATAATCCTGTTATATAAACAACATTTGAGAAAAAGTTGAGAATAGATGTTTTCTCAAACGTTTGAGATTTTGGTGCTGGATGTTTGTTGGGATACTACAAAACCATGCAAATTAACACATTTTCGCCGATGTGCCCAATAGGAAACTTGCAATATTTTTGTTTTAAATGTACAAATATTACTTTGAAGTACCTGTTAGATACATAAAATAATTTGCTAAATCGGGTTTGTAGTTCGATTTTGATCATTAATGGGTTAAAAATAAGTACGTATAAAAACTTACCGTCGACGGGTAGAAATTGCTTTGAATCTATTGACGATTGAAAGTATTGCACTTGTTTGGTGTTGTTGACTGCTTCAGTAACTGTGCCAATAATATCCATAGATTGACCATTTTTATCGTCTATTTGAAAATGTGCCATTTTTGTGGCATTAACTGGTATTTTTTGGCGAACAGCAAAATGACTCAATTTATAATGAAGTTCTAAAAATTTTAATTAAATTTAAATAAATTAACTAAAATAATTTTTTATTTCCTCGAAGAAAAAACCTACCTACGAGTGAATTTTTTAACTGCTTCACCATATCAAGCATTTCCCAAAAGTTGGCCAACTCTGTCAAGTCCTTACTTGCGCTCAAAATAACTTCATCGGTCGTCGTTTTACGTTTCGATTTCCACTCACTAGCCTCTTGATTACGATAATCTTGCACCACTAATGGCTGCATAAATACCAAATTGCCTGCTATCGTTATTGTTGGTGATATTTTTGCTAGGTTTTCATAGAAATCTTCGATGTTTTCTTTATTTATACTTTTGGCGTATAAATTTTCGATATTATTTACAAAAATTCGTCGATCTTCCAGTAGTAGGTTATCTATATAAATATCACCACTCAAATTTTGTGGTATATTACGTAACAGTACTGTATCTTCTCCAAAATTTGAAATATTATTAACAGCGCCCAATACCGTTAAATCATTATACATATTAACGGTATGAAGAGTAATGTTGCCATTTATGGTGTGATTACCCATTATATCGACGGCATTGTGCAGCCAATCCAACATTGGTACTTTATTTATTGCGCTACCGGGTGTAAAGTAGAGCTTTTGTATGGTGACTGTTTTGAGGCACTTTGGAGCGAGTGTCGGTGTACAAGGCACATCCAGACGTAGCACATCGTTTACCAAATTCAAATTATTTATAAGTACATTTTCCAGATCACCCTGTATTTTCAGGCGTGCTATGCGCCAAGGGGCGCGTACTTCTTGGGAACCATCAATTTTTAAAGCATTCACCACAAAGTCATCAAAATTTGTAGAGGAATTACTGTGTGGAATATATAAATTAGAAAGTTTTATTTTAATTATATTAAGGCAATTCTCTCTGTCTGAAACTTATAAAATGTTGAATATCCCTATTCCTATTCCTTACCCTAACCCTCTACCCAGTCCCAACCTCAACCCAAGAACGATGTGGTAAATCGTGATGTAAATACAACAAATGGGTGTAAGAATAGGTCGCCTCCCCGTTGGGTAACGCTAAATGACCTACATGGCATACACGGCTAGTTTCTCGTATTGCCGGTTCTACGAGAACGTACCAGTAATTGTGCTGTATCCATCGTGCCGAAACGACCCGGGCCGTTTTTTTATATCGACCCGGCCAAGAGAACACACGCTGACCCTGTCTGACATTTGGGCAGGGCTACACCTCGTTACAACAACAACAACAACCACAACCTGATTTATATTTACATCAGGATTTTCCATCACTTTCTTTTTATTATTATTATTATTATGCCCAACGGATTTTACCCAGCATCCCGCCCAACCGACACGAGGGGCGCATCCGCATAACGCGCGGATTAATTTGCCGAGTGTTTGAAAGGCGGAGGTTTGTTAAGCGTCGAGTTCTCAAAATGCTCAGCTACATAAAGGAATTCATCAGCTGAGTGATATACATAAATGAATAGGGAATTGCAATAAATTAATACAACGTAGAAATCAAGTGTTAAGAGATAATAGAACAGTTATTTTGATCATAAAAAGCGAGTCCGAAATATCAAATGTGCCTGAATGAGAGTTAAAATCTTCGCACAAACACTGGAAAGGCTCGTGTAATTGAAAATTTGTCCTGCATTGCTTCAGCCGAATAGGCCTAAAGTGTCGTGAAGGTCGGGACGGAATATTAAAGTTAATTTCGTTTAAAAGAAATGGGCTGGAAATCGATCCGTTTATCAGTTTAGTCATGAATAATACACCTAGCATTTCCCTACGACTTGCAAGGGTTGGGAGATTGATAAGTTTCAAACAATTAGTATAAGGTGGAAGGTTATACGTTGAATCCCATTGTAGATTTCTCAATGCAAAGAGTAAGAACTGCTTTTGAATTGATTCTAGCCTATCAATATAAAGTTGGTAACGCGGATTCCATATAACTGAGCAATATTCTAATATAGGTCTAACTAGTGTAGTAAAAAGAGTCTTCGTAACATAAGGGTCATTAAATTCCTTTGACCACCTTATTAACTGTTGCCTCAATATGAGGACTAAAACTAAGCTTGGGGTTCATTGTCACCCCCAAGTCAACAAAAACATTAACATGTTCAAGATTGTGGTTGTTGATTGCATAAGAAGCTGGCTGTAGATCCCTACGTGAAAAACACATGAACTTACATTTTTTCAGATTGAGCGGCATATTGTTAACGTTGCACCAAGTTACTAAGTGGTCTTAATAGCAATATGAAAAACTGATGGGTGCTGCCATTCATGTCTATCATTGTTTTAATTTAAAAAATATATTGTCGGTGCCCTATTGTGACCGGATTTTGATATTTTAAAGTTTGAATTAAAAAACTCGGGCCAATGGACTTGTTGTTTAGCTTTAACAAAATTTCGAGTTAGAATTTTCTATACAGTGAATTCAGTCCATTAACATTTTTTGAATTTCTTTAGACAGGGTACTAAGATGGTATTTCTAAAACTTTCTTAATTAAAATATAGCCAATTATATAACAGAAACAAAAAAAAAATCCTTAAAAATTTGCGCAAACTTCAGGGGAACTTTTCAAAATTTCATCAAAATTTTCAACTTTTGTGGCTGAATTTCTAGCGAATTTCTGAGTACGCAGTTTTGTAGGCCAGCCAATTTCAGTATAATAATGTGCAAGATAGAAGTAGCTCGAAATTCTCCCTGATTTTTAAGAATTTTTTTCGTCGAGGGTGTTGAGTAATTTCTTCCATACAAAAAAAAAAAAAAAATCAAACAACAAAATTGAAATCTACAAACAAAATTCTTAAAATTCAGGGAAAGTTTTGAGCTACTTCTAGTTTGCCAATTATTATAGTGAATTTGACTGGCCTACAAATTCGCTGTCAAAAACGCTGTAAATTTTGAGGAAACTCCCCTGGAGTTTGTGCAAATTTTTAAGAACATTTTTTGTATGGGTTCTGTTATATAATTGGCTATGTTTTAATTAAAAAAATTTTGGGAATGCCACCTTAGTACCCTGTCTAAAGAAATTCAAAAAATGTTAGTGGACCGAATTCACATTTTATATTTTTCTTTTATTTTACTTTATTTTTCTTTTAATTTCATTTAATTTTTACATTAATTTTACATTTATTTTATTTCACCTTATTATGTTTTATTTATATTATGCATATTATTTTATTTTGTTTACTTTTATCAAATTTTTTTTAAATTTCATTTTATTTCCTAATGATACATTTACACTGCACCAAATGCGTCGCATTTGGCGAAGTTATTTCGAGAATGTTTGTCTGCAGAATGAATTTGTTTGCCAAATTAGATGAATTAAATTTAATTTGACCTAATTTGATGATCAAATTCAATCTGCGGTTGAACGGTCTCGAAAAAACTTGGCCAAAAGTGACGCATTTGGTGCAGTGTAAACGTAGCTTAAACAGTTTAGTTACCAATGTACCCATGCGAACACAGTTTTTCAATTTATTGCCACTCTGGCAGCACGCTGTACATTTTGACACAACAGTGAAGTGTGTTTCGCGTGTGTCCTTCGATTTTATTTTTTTGTGTAGAAAATTTGCAAAATCTCATGTGCGAAAAATATAAATAATTAAAAAAGGTAATTTATGCTACATTCTAAACTGTTGTTGGACAATTAAAAATATATGCAATTATTGTATTTGTGCATTGATTGACGGCCACGCATCGATTTGTGAATCATCTGTTTTTGCTGCCTGCATTCTTCCACACTTTGTGCTTTGTTCGCAAGTAACTTTTTACAACAAAGGCACTCAAACTGCACAGTGAATTGATTTTCTCCTTTATTGCTTTTGCGTGTACGTTCAAGTATTTGTTTTAAAGTGCTTTTGTTGATGGAAAAAGAAATATTGCAACATTTGCAAACTTTTGTTGGAATAAATATGTTACACAAATAACAACAAATGTATGTATTCAAATGAATTTATAGGCATTTCATGTTTTATCACGTTTTTAACTACGCTCTATCATACCAATATTAGGGCCAAAGCAGATGCACTTTGTTGAAAGTACAAATGACTCATGATAAATTATGATATCAAAAAAAGTTTCAAGTAATTGAGATTATACAAGTTCAAAAGTAGTTATTACATTACCTGTTATTATCCACTAATAACCCAGAAAGATGCACGTCGCTAGCAGTTAAATCACCCTCGAACTTAGCTTCAGCGGTCAATAACAATTCCGTGACGATCTCTTGTGGACGTGTCAAGCTCAAATAGTTATCTCGCAAATAATGCAAATTTATGTTATTTACAAGACCCTGCAAAGATTTAGCAATAGTTGACACTGGCAAAAATGTTCGTCATATATTTATTCCTGTACCTCAAATTCCAATAGACCCTCAAATGTCGCATTCGCCAGCTCGACGTGTTGACTCAAACGCACATTTTCATTGGCAAGCCAAACGTCATCCAGTAACGTGGACAACTTGTGTCCATTCAATGTTTGATAGCGCGGTGCGTGCGCAAACTTGGCATGCTCCACATGCAAAGTATCACCACTGTCGGCTTTGAGAAATTCTTGCAACTCCAGCAGGTTAATGCCATTCAAGCTGGACACATTGTAAATAGCGTTGCTGTCATTAATATAAAGCTGGCTATGAATGGTGGCGCTGGCATGGAGAATTTGTGGCTCAGATGATTTGGTGTTGATGATGTCAAGTGGCACATGTATACCGTTTAGAGTGGCTGTGTTAAGTGTTCCCTCCATTTGTGTGGGATTTTCTAAAAACGGAAAATGAAAATTAAGTTAATAAACGGAGTATATAGTATTCAGTTTCCTAGAGATCCATTCACTGTTTCCTGAGCAGAATGCATCCACAATCTCTCTCTGAGGGACTTCGTATTTTTGGGTACCAGCGTTAACACAGAAAATAATGTCAGTCGAGTAGGCAACAAGTACTACTTTGACAACTGAGAAGTAAATTGCACTCTCGACGAACAGAGATCGCGCTCTATAAGTCGTATAAGTCGCTCCTGTCGTAATACATATGTACGTCTCTGTATTATGGAAAGTTTCGAGAGAAGATTTGGTAGCCGTACGCAGATCTGTGCATAGTGCAGCGAATTAAAGCCCAAAGAGTCTGTTGGCTGGGTGATGTTATGCGAATGGATAGAGGAGCTCTAGCTTAAAGCAGTAATTACTATTTATATCTGAATTCGGCAGCAGAGAAATAGGAGGGATAAAAAATAAATAAAATAAAATAGAAAGAATAAAATAAAATATTAAAATCATATATGTATGTACAATAAATAACATAAAAAAGAAAATAAAAATAAAATTGAAAAAAAAAAAATAAATAAAATAGAAAAAAAAAAAAAAAAAATTTAATAAAATTGAAAAAAAAAAAAAAAAAAATTGAAAAAAAAAAAAAAAAAAATTGAAAAAAAAAAATGAAAATTAAAAAAAAAAAACAAAAATAAATAAAATTGAAAAAAAAAAAAATAAAAAAAAATAAAACAATAAAAAAATGAAAAAATAAAGAAAACTAAAAAAAAAAAATTAAATAAAATAAAGTAAAATGAAATAAAATGAAATACAATAAAATTAAATTCTATTGAATTCAATTACATTAAATTTAAATAAATTTAAATAAATTAAATTAAATAAAAGAAAATAACATAAAATTTAATTAAATAAAACAAAATAACATAAAATTAAAAAAAATAAGGATACACAATAAATCTAAAAAAATAAAAAAAGATAAAAATTAAATTAAATTAAAATATAATTCAATTTAATTTACCCAACAAATATTTAGGCTTGAGTTACGTTAGATCTTAAGAACTTGAGAATAAATGATAGCGTTCTTGACCAAAGGGTTCTGAAAAAAGCTGATTCTCAAGTGGAGAAAAGGATAGTTCTCAACTTAAACTCAAATTGGATTCTCTAATTGGACTCAAAGGTATGAATGCAATACTCACTAAACTCCATTGCCTCAATAAACTCATTTCGATTTATCCAATAGGTTTTCAAATAAAAATCGTCGACTACATGCCCATTAAGAGTGCCATCATCAAGTTGCACTCCCTTTAAACAATTTACTTGCGCCAAACTTTGCGTTGCCGTAAATTCTTGCGTGCCGTTTTTTTGCAACCAACTGCGTCCAAAATGCGCTGCCGGTATATCATTCAATGCGCCACGATATGTTAAATGGCTTATATTCATATTGTAATTGAATTTATAATTTCCCTCAAAATTTATATCAGCATACAATTGTTGCAACTGTTTTTCTATAACGTTAACATTGCGTCCATTAATGTTGCCATCAGCGTTCAAGCGTAAATTACTAACGTAAATGGTATTTTGAAAATAGCCTTTTTTTAGTGCCAACAAGTCATTGACTTTATTAGCAGTTGCGTTTGATAATAAATTTGGCTGTTCGTCGTCGTCGTCTTTGGCAATTGTTGCTTTACCGAAAATATGTTCGCCATTACTTTGTAGCTCTTCAATATTCAATGTTGCGGCATACAATTCGCTCACTATAAGTGTTGTGGGCAGATGTTGTGACCCCGATCGTTGGACATATGCTTCAAGTGGTTTATGCTGCATTGTGATGTTGGTTGCTTCAATACTGTATAAGAAAAAATAAAATAGGCACAAATATAATCACTGAATTTGCACAAACACTTTAGACTGCATGGTTCTTAAGTACTTACTTATCTGCTTGCATTTCACCAAATCGCATTGGTACTTTAATGCTTTGATTTGCGGTTTTGAGCAATAAACGTTCGTCTAATTTTTCAATATCAATGCCATTTAAATATTTGACTTCACTAAAACCAGACTGGACTTTAAGCCCTTGTTTGAAATGTTTCGCACCCTCGACCAGTTGTAACTCTTCGTAATTCGTTTTAATAAGCTGCTGCATATCCACTCCGTTGATAAATGTTATTTGCGTATTATTTACGTCTAATGGTTGCTCAAATCGTATATTCACATCCTCCAACGTGTCTGTCATATCGATGCCATGTTGTAGGGTTTGTTTGGCGCTTAGTTGAGAGTTTGTATCAATCAAATCGTGGACGTGTAAGCTTTCGAAAATAACTGCATCACCCTTGATTGTAAAATCTCCGTTGAGTATGAGATTGTCGTGTATAATTTGATGTTGTGACATGGAGAGCAAGCGTGCGCCAAGCGTTTGACCCTATGAGTGAGCGAGGTATTTAAGAATATTCAGAGAGATCTGTCATTTTTTTTTTACTTTAAAAAATCATTTTTAACAATTATTGATTAAAAATTGCAACTTTTTACAACTAGAAATTATATAAAAAATAATAAAAAAAAATAATTAATTTAAAAGAAATTTAAAAGATAAATGTTTTTTCTTTTTAATTTTGTTTATCATAAACAGTCAAACTAGTTTTAAAAAATAAATAAAATATATAAAAGAAAAGAAAAAAATTAAACCACAAAAAAAAAAAAAATAGAAAAAAAAATGGGATCATTTTTTTTTTTTTTAATTTAGATAGATAATAGTATAAAATCGCGCTTTTCAACTAGTTTTCATCGCATCCCACCCATCACTTACCACCATTGTTATCGGCTGCCTAATGCGTACATTCTCAAATCTTTTTGTTCCCCCCACCACTTGTGTCACATTTGATTGCTTCAAAAGTACATCCAACTTATCCTTATAGACATGTATTTGATTCAAATGCTCATGAATTAACAAATCTTTAGTTTTTACAGGCATCTCGAAGCGTAACGATTGATTCACTACATAAGTTTTGCTCTCAGGGCCAATGATTGGTATTAGCCTATTCAAATTATTGCCATCAATTTCATGATTTTTCACCTGTACCGATTCAGCAACTAGATTGCTTATATGAGCTGTTTGTTGCAAAAATTGTTCCTCGCTAAAACGCTTAAGCGTTTTATTTTGTAAATCATGCCATTGATAATTGTTTAAATGACCATTGATTTGTAGCTGCTTTACTGTTAAACTGGGAAGTTTTGAAATTTTCGACACGCGCACTTTTTCCGACTTGATGCGCTCGAAAGTAGGCGCCTTTGTCGAAACACTATTTACATGTTGTGGGATTACCTTTTCTTTGACTACGAGCGTGCCCACTTTAATATTGGCGAATTTTTTGATGGCATCCATTGTGCTGGTGACGTTGCTTTCGTTGGTGTTGTTGGCACGTTTTACCCTTTTTGTGCCAGCTAATTTAATGTCAGCTTCTATAGCGTTAACAGCTTGTGTGGCGTAGTTTAAAGCTTGCCAGTAATAGGTTGTGAAGTGATGATTTGGAGAAACAAACTGTGGGGAGGAGTTAAAGAGAAAGTTTTATTTTTAGTTTTTGAGTTATGAATTGCATACTTACTGCTTGAGTTCTCACAGTTTGTATATTGGATTTTGGTATATCTTGTACTTCGATATTAAGATTTGATCTTTGATTTGTTGCCATTTTTTGCTGCAAAGTTGTTTTAAGTGAGAACTGTTTATTGTTTAAAAAAAAATAGGCTCTCTTACCTCCACATCACTTTTCAACTTATTGATATCTATTCGGCTTAAACGCTCTATCTGCGCTTTGGCCCAGTCGATAATCTGTTGACGCAAAGCATTCGCATGCTCATCTTGCTTAAAGATCGGCAAGAATATATTTGTATCATTTGCGGTCATTTTCTCATTGGCGATCACTGAAAACATATGAAAGATTACATGGTACAACCGGGTTTCTCGACGTTTTTGAAGCTTTTGGGTGTGCTTATTATTCGACTGGTCAAAAGTCGACAAAATTTTCACAGTTCGTAAATATAATGACCAATAACAACAATAAATTATAAAAAAATTAGAAAAAAATTTACAAATTTTTGGAGAGAAACCCAAGTTTGACTTCAGATTCGGATTCAGCACACCGAAAAGCTTTAGAATACGCTGAGAAACCCTCTGGAACTTGTTTGTACAAATTCGACCTTGCTGAAGGGTGTTGTAAAATCAAGGGTCGAAATTATACAATTGGTTTGACAAACTTGTAACTAAAATAAATTAAACTAAAATTAATTAAATTCAGCTTAATCAAATTAAATTAAATTCAGTTCAATTCAAAAAATTTATATGAAAAATTAGTTCAATTCAAAAAAGTTATATGAAGCTAAGTCAAATTAAATTAAAATTAAATCATCTAACGAAGAAGGGGGCTTCAAACCCCTTTCACAAGTCGACTCTTGTCTTCTACAACTTACAAAAATAGCTCTAAAACTTACCTAAATAGCTTTTTTCGTTCTCTTGATAAATTCGCATTTTCGATACGCCTTGGCCCAAAGCGCCTTCGGTAAACTGTATATCGGACGGTTCGAATTTCCAATCATTTAGGTTATAAATTTTTGTATCTTGATCTTTACAGGCTACGAGTAATAAAAACTTTTCAGCATCCATATTCTATTCATAAATGGGAAGTTAGAGTTAGAATTTTCTTAAAAAATGTCTCAGATTTTTTTGAAAAAAAAAAAAAAATTTTTTTTTTATTAGTAAAAAAATTATTCAAAAACACCTTATCTTAGCTGAGAATGTTTTAAATTTTTGTTGAGATAGGGTGTTTTTCAAAACTAATTCCAAGATATTGCGTTTTTGAAACAAATTTAAAAAAAAAAGGACGCAAAAAAATATATTTGAGCTGAGGCCTTTTGGGATTAAAAAATTTCAGTAGGTTTCTGTTAACAAAATGGAAGGGTTTGTAGAATCGCGATTTTAAATTTTTGTTAAAAAAAAAAAAATTACACTGTGTAACAAATTTGGTAAAATTTGAGAACTGGTTTGTGGCTTCCATGAATTGTAGGCCTTACCAAGCTCACAAAAACTGCGTATTAAACATTTTTAATTCCCCCATAAAGTTCTCAAATATTACAAATTTGTTACACAGTGTAATTATTAGGTTTTTGAACAAAAATTAAAAAAATTAAACAAATCCTTGCATTTCATTTTGTTAACAGAACTCCGTTTAAATTTTTTAAATCAGTTCAGTTTTGTACTCTCTAGGTGATTTTAACGAAAAAAGGGGGTTTTGCCCCTAACTCAAAGTTATGAGGGTATAAAAATTTTGAGTATGCAGTTTTTATACACTTGAAAGGACATGCATCTCATGGAAGCCAAGAAAACAAAATTTGAAATTTAGGAAAATTTGTTACATAGTTCAATTTATGTAAAACAAATATTAAAAAAAAACGCTTCGACAAATCCTTGTATTTCATTATGTTAACAGAACCCCTTTTAAATTCTCAAAATCGGTTGAATTTTGTGACCTCTAGGTGATTTTGAATCAAAAAGGGCCTTTTTGGACCACTGTGCATCGGTCTTAAAACTCATCTGAAGAATTTAATGTGTAAAAATATTTTTTAGGTACCACAGAAGTTTATTGAATTCATGCTGGGAGAGAGGTTCTTCAATGTGCCATATTTCAAATCAATTCTAAGATAATGAACAATAATTATTTAAAATAATAAGTTTGTGCGATCAGTTGATCAAATCAATTTTTAGTTAATCAAAGCTGCTGGCTCAAATCAATTTTCTGATTAATCTTTTTTAAATTAATAAATTTTGTGCTGAATGAATTTTCTTATGATCCATTTTCCGATTAATTTTTCGATTCGGATTAATAAAAGAAACAAATTGCGATTAATCGTTAAATTAATCGATGTGAATAGTCGATAATTATAAAAGAGGGGAAATAATCAATTTTCAGATGAAACTATTTTCCAATTAATCCTTTTTCTGATTAATCTATTAGCTGATTAATCCATTTTATTATTAATCAAAGCTGCATATTCCGACTAGTAGAAAATAAACTGTTTCGATTAATCGGTAATTATTATTCATTCTTCTATGGGTAATATTTGAAATTAATTCTGAGATAACAGGAAATAATCTATTTCCAGTTGAAACAAATTTCCAATTAATCCTTTTTTTGATTAAAACTGCATATTCCGACTAGTCAGAAAATAGACTGTTTCGATTAATCGATATTTATTATTCTCTTCAAAATTACAAAGTCAATCTTCTAACTAAACATCCGATTTTCCTTACCTGCACAGGCAAAAATTGTTCCACCGCATACAAAGACAAACTCTGATAGGGCACAAATTGTCCCTTTTCAAAAACATAAAACACAGAATCGGCTTCATTTGCATCTCCACTGCCACTACCACCTTTCCTGTGACTCACCGAATTACCAAACACAAGAAAATGCTGTCGTCTCACCTCATCCAATGGCACCCGAAAGTAACGCACATCCACTGCACCATAAGTGCGAATTTTTTGTACAAGTTGAAAACGTTTCCTCTCCGCCAAAAATTTATATATTTCCGAATAAGTTGTTGTACGCCCGTTTGCATCAGCATAATTTGCCAAAGCAACATAATTTTCATAATTGATGGCAAATGGTTCGACATGACGCGCATTGCTGCATTGTATACGTCCAAGTAGTGTGAACGATGTGCCCGACCATTTGTAGTAGGGACAACGTGGATTGGAAGCGGCTACGGTGCTGCCACTGCTGTTACTTTGTTGGTATGTTTGCAGCATAAATAAATCATTACCAGTGGTACGCAAATAAATCGAATATAAATTTAATGTGGCAAAAAATTGTACAGCACGTAAACGATCGTCGGCGCTGAGTTGGTAGATTGGTGAGCCTTCGCGCGCATTTTCAATCGGTGTGGTGAGATTAAATGCCAATGCGATGTAACCTTTAGAGCCGAGTGTATTACAATCCATTGCAATTGCATTAGGCATGGCGGAAGTGTAGACTTCGTTGTAGCTTTGATTCTGTGTGAGGGGAATAATTACTTTTAAAATATTTTTTACTAAAAAAAGATATTCAGCCCAATTCTGAATATTCTCGCGAAAGATTTTTCCCTCGGATTTTTTTATTCCCGCATAAAAATTTCCCCAATTGATTTCTACAGCGAAAACGGATTTCAAATATGCGAAGTCAGCTGTTTTGGCAATGAATTGAATGAATTTGAATTTTGTTTTTAAATATTCTTGTGGAATTTTTTCTTCTGTATTTTTTATTCCCGTGGAAAAAATCCTCGATTCAATTCTATAGGGAAAACAAATTTCAAATATTGAGATTGCGGAATTTTAATTGTTTCTAACGGACTTTTTTATACACGGGGAATTTTTCCTCCCGATTTTTTTATTAACGCGGAAAAATTCCTTCAATTTAGTTCTACATGACATTCCGAATTTCGTTTCAAATATTTCAGAAGTGAAAAAATTTGAATGTAGGGAAAAATTCGTGTGAAATTCTATTTGGAATTGAGCTGATTAATTGTAATTCTTACGTACCACATTCTTGTAAATCGTAAAGTGTTGTTCACCATTTTTATTTTTATGCAAAGAAGCTGCATATTTCACGCCATCCAATGCGAGTATACAAATGTCAATGGGAAAAGGTACAGGCACCGACTCGATTTTCTCAAGACCATTGAATGAATAGGCAGCTAAAAAGAAAACGTATGAGAGGGAGAAAGTTGTGAGTTTAAGTAGTGGAGAAATCAGAGTCGTTGAAAGAAATAAGGTTCAGAAAATATATTTGACAAAAAATTTGTGATTTTGCCATTTTCACAAAATTTTTAATAACAGAAAATATTGCATGGTTCTTAGACCTATAATAGTCGAAACCAACCCCTATTGTTGAAATTTGTAAATTCCTCTTTTTGCAATATTTTTTTTTTTTTTAATTATAAAAATTAACCCTCGTCTGCACATCTTTTTTCATATCAGAAAATATTTCAGTTCTTAGTCTTTTAATAGTCAGAAAGTCGGCTCTTTTAATTTTTTGAAACTATTTATGTCAGCAGAACGGTTTCTCCTATTTCAAGAAATTTGAGAATTTTTTCTCAAAAACGGTTTATAAATCTCAGACAAATGCATCTAAGATTTTTTTCCTCAAGATATAAAAAAACTGCCTGATTGATCTTGGATCTAACAAAGGATACTTTTTCCTCGACGTGGATGAGGATAGGGATAGGGGTAGGGATAGGGATAGGGATAGGGATAGGATAGGGATAGAGATAGAGATAGGGATAGAGATAGAGATAGAGATAGGGATAGGGATATGGATAGGGATGGGGATAGGGATAGGGATAGGGATAGGGATAGGGATAGGGATAGGGATAGGGATAGGGATAGGGATAGGGATAGGGATAGGGATAGGGATAGGGATAGGGATAGGGATAGGGATATGGATATGGATATGGATAGGGATAGGGATAGGGATAGGGATAAGGGTAGGGATAGGGATAGGGATAGGGATAGGATAGGGATAGAGATAGAGATAGAGATAGAGATAGAGATAGGGATAGCGATAGGGATAGGGATAGGATTGGGATAGAGATAGAGATGGGGATAGGGATATGGATAGGGATGGGGATAGGGATAGGGATAGGGATAGTGATAGGGATAGGGATAGCGATAGGGATAGGCAAAGGAATAGGGGTAGGGATACGGATGGGGATAGGGATTGGGATAGGATAGGGATATGGATAGGGATAGAGATAGAGATAGAGATATGGATAGGGATAGGATTGGGATAGAGATAGAGATGAGGATAGGGATAGGGATAGGGATGGGGATAGGGATAGGGATAGGGATAGGGATAGGGATAGGGATAGGGATAGGGATAGGGATAGGGATAGGGATAGGGATAGGGATAGGGATAGGGATAGGGATAGGGATAGGGATAGGGATAGGGATAGGGATAGGGATAGGGATAGGGATAGGGATAGGGATAGGGATAGGGATAGCGATAGGGATAGCGATAGGGATAGGGAAAGGGATAGTGGTAGGGATACGGATGGGGATAGGGATAGAGATAGGGATAGAGATACGGATGGGGATAAGGACATAAAGTATAGTGATAAAATTGACAAACTTCTGTTGTAATGATCACTGAGCGTTATTCGATGGTTTCAATGCGAACAACGCCGTGGATAAAATCTACTTGGTATATAATATATGTGTCGTTATGATATATTTGTCGTTATGATATATATTATATACCAAACTGTATGAAAGTCTCTGTTGTTGCAGCTAACAAAAAAACATAAAAAGACCATAATAACATGACGGATACGCAGCAGCAAAATTGGGAACACAATCAACAAGAGGATCAAAAACTTTATGTCGAATGCATTACAAAACAGTTGGAAGAGATCGATTTGCTCTCATCGATCTACTGCGCTGCCGGCGAATTGAACATAATCGATGCTAGTGTAATAAGTGATTTCAATGATTTCCTAGCGAAACCGAAAACACCACAGCATACCCAAAGCGCGCTCAGAGCACATTTAGAATATACGATTACGTTGAATGTGCTGCATGGCAAGTCCAAGGATAAAATTGAAATACGCATTGAGCTGCCACTACTCTATCCACTTTTGGAGAAAGCACGCATTACCGTGATTAGTGCAGTGTTGGGAAAATCTAAAGAAACATATTTACGATATGAAATTGAAAAATATATAGACACCATGGATAGTAGTGAATGCTACATATTTCATGTAGTATCATGGTTACAAGACGAACTAAATACACTGATTGAACGTGATGATAGCGACTTGCTAGATAAAGCAAAGGAGAAAGAACAAGATACCGCCGCAATAGAATGCGAACGTTTATGGATCTATTCGCATCACATAAAATCGAAGAAGAAGCGGCAGGAAATGCATAGACAAGCGCGCAATTTAGATTTGACGGGCTTTTCGCGTCCGGGCAAGCCAGGTGTTATATGCGTCGAGGGTTTACGTGAGAATACGCAAGAATTTTGGCGTATTATTAAAGCAATGCGTTGGCAGCACATTACAATTTGTAAGAGCGAGCTGTGGCAGGGCAAATTGCAGACGCGAAGACGTTTTGAGGGTTTCAAAGAGCAGCTATTTTGCGATAACCTTAATGCGGCTGGCGATGATGATGATGATGATGCTGGCGGCAGCGAAGGTGTAATGAATATGGGATTGTTTATCAAATATTTGGAAGCACACAAATCTGGTTATATGAAGAAGGAGCTTTTCGGTTTGGAATAGTGGCGATTAGCATTGAGAGAGGAGGCTGGCCTAGAACTGTCGCTATGATGTGTACCTTGAAAAGTAATTTATTATTGTTTAACGTTTTTTCAGATTAAGTAATTTCCATATACTTAAAGTTTTGCAATGTACGTTAATGATATTTAGAAAGCAATACCTTTTTTGATAATAAACGTTAACAATTTTTTGAAAGAAGGTCCTTCCTTTCTTTTTGGGCTGACGAACTTTTCAAATATCGGACTAATCAGACACTCAATTCATGATGTCATTCTCGTGGACAGGGATAGTGGTAGGGTAGGAGTAGAGGTAGGAGTAGGGGTAGGGGTAGGCATAGTGATAGGGATAGGCATAGTGATAGGGATAGGAATAGGGATAGGAATAGGAATAGCGATATGTATAGGGATAGGGGTAGCTATAGAGATATAGATAGGGATAGGGACTCTAAAAGCTGATAGGTTAACTGGCTAAACGCTTCATCAAGTGATCACAGATGAACATTCTACTAAAATGCAATTGTAATCACTAGTAAACACTTGCGACTCACTTCTTCAATCACCAAATTTCAATATTTGCAAAAGTTTTTTGAAAAGCGTATTATATTTAAAAGAGTCTTCATATGCATTTACTGCTCCCTATAAATCCTTTGTTTGTCTTCCATTACCTTTATCAAAAAATTGGTTCATTTCACGTTTTTGTATTTGCGTATTAAACGGTTCGAGTTGTGCGCCATAAAATTCATGAAAAGTCACATCAAAACAATAGCAATTAGCTACCCAATTAATAAATAGCCATATAAATATTTTAAGAAACATATTTATTTTTAGCAAGTTTACACAACAATTAACCAAAAAAAAGTCACGAAATTTTTTAATTTCTCCTTCACTAATTTTACTAATAAGAAATTTTTTTTTTAATTTTTTGCATTCACGTAAATTCTCAATAACTACTGCAATTATGCAAAATAGGAAGTTTCTTTTTATATTAGTTCATACATATGTATGTTCCTTATTGGAGGCCGAGCAGAATGGAAAAGCTGCTCTATAACTGTAAACTTTAGCGTGCATGAGAGAACAGTTTCATCTTACTTCTTATTTGCTATGCAATAGGGATGTGAATAGCAAAAAAAAATCCAGATTTTTTTCGTGATTTTAATTTATTACATAAAATAAAAAAAAAAAATACATAAATAAAATAAAAGTAATTAAAAAAATATATCTAAAAAAAAGGGAATTAAATAAATTAAAAAAATAAAATAAATCTAAGTAAAATAAGAAAAAAAATAGTCGAAAAAAAATTAAAAAAAAAAAATAATTGCAAAAAGAAAAATGAAACAAAAAAATAATAAAATGCAAAAAAAAAAAAATAAAGATAAAATAAATGAAATAACACGTAACAATAAATTGTATGGAAAAAAAAAAATTAATTCAATAAAAAAATTAAATGAAAAAAATAAAAAACAAAAATTTAAATAAAATAAATAGATAAAGAAAAATAAGATAAAAAAATAAAAATAAATAAAAGCAAAAAGAAAGTAAGTACAATTAAATAACATAAATAGACCAAAACATATAGTATAGTTTAAAAAAAAAATAATAAAATAAAAAAAATAAATTAAGTAAACAAAAAAAAATAAGTTAAAAGCTAAAGAAAAAAAAAACAAATAAAATAAAACGCACAAAGAAAATAAATACAAATTAAAAAAACATAAAAGGGGGAAAAATTGATTGAAAAAAAAATAATTAAAAAAATATATAATAAAAACAAAAAAAAATATATAAAAAGAAATATGTAAAAAAATATATAAAAAAAATATATAAAAAAATATATAAAAAATATAAAAAAATATATAAAAAATATAAAAAAATAATAAAAATGTATAAAAAATATATAAAAAAAAATGTATAAAAAAATATATAATAAATAATAAAAAATATAAAAAAATTAATAAAAAATAGTAAAAAAATATGTAATAAAAAAATAAGAAAAAAAAATAATTAAAAAAATAGTAAAAAATAATGTAAAGCAAATAATTTAATAAATAGTAAAAAAATAAAAAAAATAATGTAATGGAAAAACATAAATAAAATAACAAAAAAATAAAAAAGTGAAAAAAGTGAAAAAAATAAAAATAAAATAAAAGTGAAAAAAGTGAAAAAAAATTGGAAAAAACAATAAAAAAATGAAAACAAAAAAAAAATTGGAAAAAACAATAACAAAATAAAAAAAAATACATTAAGTGAAAAAAAAGAAAATGCAAAAAATACATTCAGTGAAAAAAATAAGAAAAAAAAAAAATAAAAGGAAAAAAATATAAAATGAAAAAAAAAAAAAATAAAAGAAAAATAAATAAAAGAAAAAAAAATAAAAGAAAAAAAAAATAAAAGAAAAAAATATAAAAGGAAAAAATAAAAAGAAACAAAATTAAAGAAAAAAATAAATGAAATAAAAAAAATTGAAATAAAAATAACCCAACAAAATATAATAAGAATACAATTAAATTAAATTGAAAACCCTTACAGTTACGCTTAACACATATTTTTATGAACTTCTGCAAAGTCCAGTGGATTTTATGCTTTATTTGAATATAGAATATTTCTCTAGTAGATATCGTTACCTTAATTCACAAACGCTCTAACTGACATAAAAAAAAATTGTACAGTAGAAGCAAAAAACAAAAAACAAAAATATGTTTACATTGAACGCAGTAGATTTGTAAATTTGGAATATCCGTTATTACTGCTAGTAAGTCCTTCAAATTTGTAGTGAGTGTATATTTTACTATATCATACGTAAATATGTGAAAAAGCCAATTAGGGCCTTTGTGAATTAAGGTAACGATATAGTACATATCTCTCATTTTTAAAAACAATAAATTATTTTTTTTTTTATATTCAGATAAACCCTTCACTTATAACATTATTATTATTATTATGGCATCCCTCGCTGTCGAGGCGCTTATATTTTGTTTGTACATACTCCAAATTCGTCTCATTTGTCATTTGTTGATCAACAGTTATTATTGTTGGGCTACGCACTATTTCTCCTTCATGCTGTACAACATGTTGCTCACGAGAAAACGAGAATTCTTTTTTTACACATAAACAGAAGCAACAACAAATTTGCTGAAACCACTTTAATGTAAAGCTTTGACAACGAATGCTGCAGGAATTTTTCTAAAAGAACAAAACTATATGATTAGTAGTTTGTAGTACATATGTAATTTTAGACTAGTTTAATACATATATGGATATGAGGGTGATTCGAAAAAATCAGTTTAAGATCGTTCAATTTCCTACAGGAGTTCGAGCATATATATTTTTCGGACAAGTACATTTTTTAATCACCCTAATACTTATCTACTACTTTTTTGTAAACCAAAAAAAAAAAAAAAAAAAAATACCGCTCACCTTATACTCAATTTTGTCCGGTTTTCGTTTCAAACAACTACATAATGGCGTTTGATCGTAAGCACGTTTAAAGTTGTCATTGTTAAAGCCATAGATGAGTGGATTTATTGCGGCATTTAAAAACATCAAACATTGTGCAATATACCAAATGGTCGTAAAACCATTATCATAGGGACTATCGCTATTCGTTATATAACGATCGCGTAACAGGACCACTATAGTAAAGGGAAAACGTAATGCAATAAAGGCTATGATTACGATAAAAACCATTTTGGCTACAGTTTTCTTGTATGATACAGAAAGTGGATGTTCACGATTTAGGACACGTTTCTCATAGCGATCGAGCTGTGGGAGAGAAAAAATTGAAAACCGACAAAAAAGTTAAAAATATACATAAATCTAGGGCTAAATGATTTTTTTTAAATTTATACATTTAAAAAAAAAATTTCAAAAAATTAAAAAAAAGTTTTAAATTGAAAAAAAAAATTTAAAATTAAAAAAAATTTATAATTAAAAAAAATAAAAAATTAAAGAAAAATAAAATTTTAAAAATTAAAAAAAAAATTTTAAATTGATAATTAAAATTAAAAAAAAAAAAATAAAAAAATAGAAAAAAAATTAAAAAATAAAAAAAATTAAAAAATAAAAAAAAAAAAAAAAAAATTGAAAATTAAAAAAGAAAATAAAAAAAATATATAAAATTAAAAAATAATTAAAAGATAAAAACAATTTAGCTAAAAAAAATAAAAGCTATAAAAAAAAATAAAAAAAAAACAAAAAAAATGAAAAGCTAAAAAAAAAAATTTAAAAAAAGTTTTAAAAAAAATTAAAAATTAAAAAAAAATTTAAATTAAAAAAAAAAATAAAATAAAAACTAAAAATTAAAAATTAAAAAACAAAAAAAATTAAAAGCTAAAAAAAACAATTTAAAAAAAATTTTAAATTGAAAAATTACAAAAAAAATAAAGATTTAAAAAAAATGAATTAAATTAATTAAAAAAAAAAACAAAAATATTAAAAAAATTTTAAATTAAAAAATTGCAAAAAAAATTAAAAATTAAAAAAAATTTTAATTAAAAAAAAATTAAATAAAAACTAAAAATTAAAAATTAACAAAAAAAACCTGAAAAAAAAAAATAAAAAAAAAAATTAAATAAAATAAACATACACTTACTTTGATAAATATAGCTGTATAACAAACCACCATTACGCTGAGAGGTAGCCAAACCATCACGGCCATTAAAACATACCAATATTTGGGTAAAAAGTCTGTGTTCTCCTTGCAATAGGTCTCGGTAAAGTTTTTCCATAAGCGTACCTTAAAAAAAAAACAAAAAAAATGTATTCATATCTTTCTTAAGCCTATTGAAATATCACCAAATCAATAGGATTTCCAGAGAAAAATTCATTTTCTTATTTTATTTAGTTTTTTTTCCTTTCTCTTTATTAAATTTTATTTGATTTGTTTATTTTATTTAATATTTTTTTTTTGTATTTTTCTTTTTACTGAATTTAATTTTATTATTTTTTGGCTTTTAAATTTTTTTTGTTGCCCTACCTAATTTAGTTTTACTTTATTTTGGTTATTAATTTTTATTCGCACTGAAGTTCAAACTTGCACTGAAAAACCAGGCCTTATTGTATTCTATTTTGTTTTATTTTATTTTATTATTTTTGTTTCATTTTATTTTTTTATTCTTTTTGTTTTATATTACTTTATTCTTTTTGTTTTGTTTTATTTTTTTCTTTTTTATTTTATTTTATTTTTTTATTTCATTTTATTTTTTTTTTTATTTTTTATTCTAGTCTATTTTATTTTTTTGTTTTATTTTTTTATACTTAATTTTAGTTTCATTTTTTATAATTTTCTAATTTTTTTTTAGTTTTTTTAATTAATTTCATTTTAGCTGTATGCCATTTTTTTAATATTATTTTATTTTACCTGAACTTATTTTTTTATGTGTTCTTTTATTCTATTTTTTGTCTCTTTATTATTTTTATTTTTTTTATTTTTTATTTTTTTTTATTATTTTATTTTTTTTTATTATTTTATTATTTTACTTTTTTATTTCAATTTATTGTATTTATTATAAGTTTTATTTTTTTTATTTGATTTTATTTGTTTTTATTTTTTTTATATTTTTTTATACTTTATTTTTTTTTTATTTTTATTTATTTATTTTATTTATTTTTTTATTCTATTTTTTTTTGTTATTTTTTTTTATATTTTGTTTTATTTTTTAATTTGTTCTATTTAATTTTTTATTATTTAAATTAAAAATTTTTTTTTTACTAAAATTTTATTTTATTCATTTTTTGTTTATTCCTTTTTTTATTTAAAATTTTTATTTAAAATTTTTTTTTTTAAATCATTTTATCGAAATTTTCCACCCATTGTTACCGACTCTTCTCTCTCACTCTAACCTTATACAATCTATAAAAAGCCAATGGCATAGCAAAAAGAAAACCACCGAACCAAGTCATAGCGATTACAAATTTGACACCTTGCATTGTTAAACGTGTTTCCGATGGCAAAACGATTGCTGTTAAACGATCATAACTAACAGCTGCTAGATTCAGAACAGCCGTAACCAAAAAAGATACATCCAAGAATCCTTCCATTTTACACCCAACACGTCCCATATGATAATTCTGATAGAAATCATTTATCAAAAACATTATGGGACATATTAAAAGTGTCAATATATCGGCGACTGCCATATTCGCCACTAGCATATTTGTTGGTGTACGTAAGGCACGATTCAATGCGATCAGCTGGATTATCACTAAATTGCCATATAAACCGAATACAATGACGGGTATGAATGCGAGCGTTTTGACTGCAATCTCCCAATTTGGTATATGAATCCAAATGCGATCTTCCGGAAAATTTATTGTACTTAAGTTCATCTAAGAAGAGAGAGGAGAGAAAGATTAAAATTAGTTTGAGGCTATCGGATTGTGCGATTAATCGATTAAACAATTATTTAATTACTACATTTTTACAAGCAGATTTAATTATAATAAATCAAAATGAAATTAATCTCGTAATTAATCGAACAAGATTTTTCTCTGATTAATTCATTTTTGAGTTGTAGGAGGTTAATTGAAATTAAATCAGTTTGTGATATAATTATAAAAATTTAATTTAATCAAAATGAGATTAATCACGGAATTAATCGTTTATAATTATTTTCTGATTAATTAAATTTTCAACTTAAGGTTAATTGAAATTTAATCGGCGTGTGATTACATAGTTTTTTTTGGATGTTACAATTATTTAAATTATAATTAATCAAAATGAGATTAATCGTGGAATTAATCGATAATGATTATTTTTTGATTAATCAGCTTGGGTGTAATTTAATAGGCACAATAGTTTTATATTAATTAATAAAAAAAAAATGTATTAATTTTATAAAAAATTTCGAAATTTCAATGCCTTTCAATTCTCACCGTATCTGACTCCTCTGTCGACATTGTTGTATATTTTATTTTATTATTACGCAATAATCCAAGAATTATTTTTGTTAGCAATATTTATTTTATCCTTTCACTTATTTGCCAATAAAGCTATGGGCTAACGCCATGAATCGCAATTCAATAAATTGTAATACATAAATTTTTGTATTTTTTCGCCCACAATTTTAAACGCATAACTTGTGCGAACTGCTTGCTACTAACTCTTTCCGTTGCCGAATACAACTATTCGTTAAATTAATTTAATTTATGTAAAAGAGTGCAGAAATCAACACGCTCTGTGTGGGCTAATATTTTGCGTATTAAACGCATTTACTTTGGTTCCGGAAAATGTTTTTTTTTTATTGGTGCTGAGTAACGCAGCATATTGTTGCGCTATTGCGTTAATGCGGGTACTTTTTTTTTAGTTTTCTGATTATTCAGGTAGTTATTTCTCAGTTTTCTAATAAAAAAAATTTTAAATTACATTTAATTAAGCGCAATTAATCGATCATGATAATTCGCTGATTATATAATTAATCAAGTTAAGGGTAATTGGGAGTTTCGATTAATTAGCTAGTAGCTGAAAGCATTTCTTTTTAAGAAAGAAGACGGAGTAGATAATGGAGCAGTTGCATGAGCTCATTTTTATCAACTGATATCGACAATTGCGCTGGCTGCATAGTATCAGCGCATAAAAAGTTGCTTCATTAACCACTCTACTATCGTATCAAACAACAACTGATAACAGCAGTACCATCATATTAATATATCTAAGAGCATCATTCATTTGTTGCCATCAAGTCGTCCACCTGTCTAGATTGATAAAATAAAAGTGAATACTTACATACATAGTAGGGTGTTTCAGAAAATCGAGCGTTTTTTTTATTTTTGCTTCGAAAAATAGATTGCTCGACAAATTTAGAAAATTCAAATTTCGAATATTTCAGAAATTCGATGGCTTTTTTTTTGGATTTTCCTTCGAAAAAAATTTCTAAAATTATTTTAAATTCTGACATAAGATTCTTAAGTTGAAGCTTTGAACCTTCCAAAACAAAATATATGTAAAGTGTGAATATCATAACTGAAAAACTAAGTAAATTTGAAAATTTTGCCTTTTTTGAATGGATTTTTTTTGTTTTGTAGGGTAAGACCCAGATAAAATTTTCTTTGTATCACCCTAATGAATATTCAATGAGATTTGTTATTATTTACATTGTATTTAATTTTATTGCTAATCAACCGCAGATTGATTTTTATCTAAATTGTTTGTGGTTTTGCCTACAGATACGGTTGTGATTAAACTTTACATCAATTAGTGCTGTTTTTCCATCATTACTCATGCTGTCAATGGTTCTTTTGTGTGTAAATAGCGTTTGCTGCTAAATTTGGCTAAAAGCATTTATTTTTTTGACATATTTTCCATGTTTTATATGACAGCAATTATTAAAATGTTGTGTACTTTTATGTATTGACTACTTTACGACTTTTATATTGTGACCTTTTTTAGCCCGGCAACTCGGTTCTTAGTGGCTGATTGCAACTATGTACTCGTGGTGCTCAATCAGCTAGAGAGCAACATGTTGCTGGAAAACAAGTCTCTTTGTGTGAACAGTGCATTACTGGATATTTTTAGTGACAATAAACTGTCGATAAAAACTTTAACGGTAAATTAAATCATTTGGATCAAATTAACACATTTACAAGACACTGTGTCTCAGAACTGCCCTAAAGGCTGTCTGAGAGTAATTTTTCTTAGGCAACGCTTGCTGCTCATCAAGGATATATGGAAGGTAAAATTATTTTGTTCAAAAAACATGTGCAGTGAACTTGCTTTTCGCAAAGCTCAGAAGTGGAATATATTTTATGAGATGACATATCGCATCTAGAAAAAACATAGCATACTTACGGTGACCAACCGTCCTGTATTATACGGGATAGTCCTATATTTTAGGCACCTGCTACGTATTTTCTTAAATTTAATACAGGACGCAAAATGCCCTGCATTTTTTCAATGTCCTGTATTTGGTACTTCTCCGTTTTTGGGAGTTAACTTGGACATAATCTTCATTATAAACTCCCAAAAATTAAGAATATTTGAGCAGATATCATAACGATTTGACCGCTACAAAAATAGCAAGGACAACTACCAAAATTACGATTTACCGCTACTGGACACTAGAGTCACTAAAAAATAAACAATCAAAATATTTTAGAACAACTAAGCATATAAGGTATTTATTTTCTGCTAAAAAAATTATTTATGTCTACTTTTAATTTCGCGTTCTTGTCATTAAACGCATTACGGCGCAGCATATACAATTCTGTGGTCATAAGCAATAACAGCCTAAGTCGACTTAAGAAATTACACCAGTTGAAATTTTTGCTGGCGAATTTTTGTAACAAAACTGTTTTATAACTAAGGCAAACGTATTGGATTTAATTGTTTGTAAAGAAAGTAAAAAAAAGACCAATGAAAGTCTTGAAAAATGTCTCCATTTTGCTATTCAAAATCACCAGCAAAAATTTCAACTGATCTAATTTCTTAAGTCGACTTAGGCTGTTATTGCTTATGACCACAGAATTTAGCAAATTCATGACTGGCAAATAAAGTTGAAACGATTGGTTTCAAAGAAATCTTGTTTGTCGAATAATCAACGGCTAACCAGTAAATTAAAATAGTTTGTAAAAAAAAATTTTAAAAATCTTCACTTAGGTAGGTAATTAAACTTTCAAAATTGAGAGACAGCTGTTAGTGAATGCCCTTTCGTTACAAATGACGTATTTGACAATCCACATGCTTGTCTGATTAACGCTTTACACCAAGCCGGATGTGTTACTTGAAAACCAAGCGTATCATCAATGCGAATTTGTGCGCATAAGAAAATATTGCAATATAATAATAGACAAAAAATCCAAATGTTGATTGACCTATAATTAATGAAAGACTAAAGTGGATGTTATTATATTATTTTTGAAAGAGATGTGTGATGCATTTACATAAATGGGCAAAAATACGAACAGCCTAAAAAATTTTTATTGCAAATAATAAAAAATTCGCATAGTTTTGTATAATCTTTTTATTGCATATTTTTTCTGAACGCTCGTTCAAACTAGTTTTAAAAGCATAAGTTATAAGAGTATATTGAGTATAAAATTTTTTAATTTATTATGTTGACTGCTTTGGTTGGTGATAAATGTTAATCGATTGATTCGCTAAAATAGCTTCAATCGAATTCCAGTTGACGGAAAGAGCCATCCGTTCCTTTTAATACGCTGGTGTCCGCAATAAGCTCCTTTACTTGCTTGAGTCGTTCGAAACCTTCCGCAATACCATATTGCTCCTCTTCCTCAAAGAATTTTTTGTAATCGTTTAGTTTTTGCCACCAATCTGCCTGCAGACTTTGTAGATCACAATCGCCACCATATTCTTTTGGTAATACATGTTTGGGTATGTGCTTATACAGCTCCTCTAAATTATTGCCATGCACGTAAAACTGTTGATAAAGAAAATAAGAATTAGTTAAAAAAGTTTTCTGATGGATAGAATAAAAAGCAGAGAATTCAAGGTAAGTAACAATTAAAATTTAGCATTTAAGAAAAATTTGCGCTAAACTTGCTTTTCGTATAACTCAGAAGTGGAATATATTACATGAGAATAGTGTTCGATCATAATGACTTATTAACTGCGGCTATGTATCAAGAATGGATGGAATGAAATGTAGAAATTGCTTTTCGCAGAACTCAGAAGTGGAATAAAATACGCGGCTTATTTATTTACTATATAACGCGACAGACTTCACAAAACAAAACAGCGACATCTACTTTGCTTTAACTGAACGTTTTCTACCTACACTGAAAAAAATGTCAGAACTTGTGATAAAAGACAAAGAGATCATAAAAGCAAAGCCGAACTATTTTTTTAGTTAATAAGATTCGTCTGCTGTTTAGTTATTAGCACACTGCGATTATATTGAATCGAAATCTGTCAATATTGTAGCTAAGCACTGACGTTTATTATTAACAAGTTTGATACATAGCGATCAAATAACAAGAACTCACCCGCTCCTTCAATTTTGCACTTATCACGCTCTTTACCATACCAAATAATTTCTCAAAAATCGGCAGTACATTGATAAAATGGAAACCTTTCATGCGTGACGGTGCTGCCTTATTGATTAGTATTGTCAGCTTACGAACGAATTCTGGCTCGAAATTGATTAGCACAGCCTTCGGTATGTTACCAAGATCAATTATAAACTTATAACCTGCTATAAAAACACGATCGTTTTCCTGCATTAAAATATCAACCATCATCGAACCAACTTTCAGCACATCAGTTATTGTATGTTTTTCCATATCGAACTCGCTTGGGCGCAATATTGCTACCACAGGGCAACCCTCACTATCGGGTTCGGCTAGAATTGCAGCAGCACTAGATATACAGTGAAAAATTGTAATCCAGTTAGTTAGTTTCACAACTTTCAAGTTTTATACTCCTGCACACACACTTACCCCGACTTAATGATTGACTCATATTTGGCTTCACTCAAATCGCGATTACGAAACATTTCAGGCATAGCCGCACGTAGTATATAAAAATTTTCCAATTTCTGTTTCGCCTTTTCTAAACTAAATTTAGAACCACGCAGGAATGCTATTAGAAATTGATCGTCGGTTCTGGCACGCAAATGTGGTTGCTTCTCAGCCCATTCCCGTAATGCGTTCACATAAAAATCATTATCTTCGCTTTTTTCATTTAACTCGTCTGTGGCCTTCTTTGCCAAAGCATCGGGCAGTGGGCGTAGTATCACCATATTTGTGTTTTTTTAATATGTGTGTTTTTTTTTGCAAATGTTGCACTAATACTGTATATGCTCTTGCTTTGACGGTCTTCGATACGACTGAAATCGTTCAACTCTAGTGAGTTGCTATTTATTTAATTCGCGCGTTATTTAAACAAATGTCTTTTTCTGCACAATGATCCAGTCTTAGCGCGCTCACTTATTAACTCACTACCACAACGTATGTAACTGTTACTCTTACTGTTGCTTGAGTGTAAAGCGCAGTGTAATTTACAAGCTTTTGACCATTTGAAAGCGCTGAAGACAGGGTTTTTAAGTCTTTAAAGTGCACGCATGCGCATAAAGTGCTTAGGCAAGTGCATATATGAGACATGCATGGTACACGCTCATATGATGGTACATATCAACATACCCATATATATAGTTAGTTGGACTTAGTTTGCAGTATGTTTAAAGTACATTAAAAAATATTAATTAAACTACATTTCGTGTTGCAAGTTTTCGGGAAGTTGTTCACAACTGTAACACTTTCATTGAAGCGTTCATATTGTTTTATTGCAACTCTTCTAGCTGTTATTGCTTGTTGCTACTTTTGCTTTTCATTGTCATAAAACTAAAGTAAAAATTATATTAAATGTACCTATCTAGTTAAAATGTTTCGCTGGCTGTTGCTTTGATACAATTATTGTCCAAAGATTGATGATTATATGTGTACGTAACTAACCGGTTAACGCAAAAGCACGTCTATGGTCACAATCTTTTGATATTTTTTATGCTTCCCTTTTTCATTTATCATTCAAGTATATAAGTACATATGTGGTTTTTTGCCGCTTTTAATTTTTTTTCTTATATAAAACTATTTCACATGTGTAGAAATCTACCATTTATCACTGTACTCATCTCATTTTTTTTTTTTTTTTTATGAATTTCCTATGGTGCTTAACTGATTCATCTAAAAACCTTTACCAGAAATGCATCGTTACCTATTGGTATTCGTGCTAGAGGCGCCAAATTGTTGTTTTTGTAACAGTACTTCCTCGGACCATATTCATAGATTTGGACTTGGCGGATCAGACAGGGTTGTACTGATGCTTACAGTCCTTTGCGGGATATTAATGCGGTATGCTGCGGTGAATAGCACTTTGTGGTATCAGCCCGGCTGCTGTGGAGCCATTTCGGTGACCCCGTCGATGTAGATTTTACTCCCCCAATACGACAGGTATACCTACCTCGGACATACGTATACCGCACCGGATCCTCATCAGGCAAAGGAATCAATTGTAAAACATTTCTCTATGTACCTCACTTCTTCCACTATTGACTTCGATAGACATCCATCTCTGCATCTTTTAGGGCCGAAGAGAAGGGAGTTCGTCCAGAGATCATTTCAAAACAAATTTTTATATTTTCACAAGACTGGCTTACTTAAGAGATCGGCGACAGTTAAGCGTAGTTTAAAGTTGAACTAGTAAGAGCCAAGGGATTTGATGGCCAAATGTTATCCCGCCAAAATGTAGACCTCACATTTTAGAAATCAGTGCTATTGTACTAACTCACTTTTGGTCACCCCTGGTCCACATATCGGTCGATAACTCCAAATCGGCAGAGTTGCCTAAATAAGAAATATCTTAAATTTTAGGTTAGACGCCTAGTAATGCAACGTAGGAAGTTGCAATCAAATATATTTAACGATTTTCAAGTGAACAAAATACAGACTGAAAAACAAAAACTCGAAAAACTGTTTCTTTGGCATATTGATCGATTAATCCGCAATCAGTTGAATTATCGAAATAAGGGATAACTTAAGTTTTAGGTTAGACGTCTAGTAAGGCAACAGTGAAATTGCATTAAATTATATAAATCAGTTTTTGAGTGATGCACGAACAAACATCCAAAAAAAATAGATAGAAACTCTAAAAACTGTTGCTTTGACTTTTATTACTCTAACAGATACAATTTTATTTAATATCTATAATTGAGAAGGGTCTGTTACAAGCGTTTTTACAAATTCAATCCAGTTCTAGTTTTCGAAAACTTCCTTCCAAGCCAAACAGCGAGTTCATGTCCATTTTTTTACCTTTCCTCAAATTTTCATCTACGCCATATTTGTTATTTTCAATGAAATAATCGTTAAATTCATTTAATTCCTTTTCAAGTTCCTTCGGCAAGCTAGCCAACGAACCATTCGTGCCGCCATATTCAATGGGTAGATAGTCCTTGGGCACATGCGCGTAGAGTGACTGCAAATCGCGATGTATAAAGTACTAAAAGATAATAGAGGATTTAAGATTGTAATAAAAAATTTTTTCGCGCCTTCGCTTACTCACCCTTGTCTTTAAATGCGCCGGCAGCAGATTGCGTACAATATTTAGAGCTGGAAAAATTTCTTTTGGTGCATTTATCACATGTATACCTTTGATGCGTATAGCAGAGCCTTTCAAATAATATGTGCTGAATTGTTTGCCTGTTATGGGATCAAATTTTGACATTGCACTCATGCCAACTTTATCCACATCAACAATTTCCATATAACCACCTATTACGGCGGTATCGCTAGCGATAATTGTTCGATCGTTCACAAGTGCGGTGTAACGACAAAATTCTTTAACTGTTATAGGTAGTTCATCAATTATTTTATAACGTGAAAGACCAATTACGGGACCACCAACGCCTAATGTTTTTGGCAATGATACAAGGGCGCTACAGAATTGTAGAGAAAATGTAAGCAACTTGATGTGAGTTGTGTAAAATATTAACCCCCGATTATGTGTTCTTGACAGATTGTGAAGAAAAAATATTTGTGTCATTTTATATCTACAATTGTGACAGATATTTTTTTCTTGATAATCAATATTGAATTTTTGTTAAGTACACATAATCGGGGGCTAAGTAATTTTATATTAAGACTAGCTAACCCGGCAGACGTTGTCCTGCCAAAAATTAATTTGCCTGCATGTGTCCCTATCCCTTACCCTAACCCTCTCCCCCGTCCCAACCTCAACCCAAGAACGATAATGGCAAATCATGATGTAAATACAACCTGATGTATATTTACATCAGAATTTACCATCACGTTCTTAAGTGCAATATGAAAAAAACTGTTGGGTAAAAAAAGTGGATTATGATACTTTAAAATTTGAATGAAAAAAAATCATGTCAGTGGATCGGCTGTTTAGCTTTAACAAAATTTCGAGTTAGAATTTTATATACATATGTAGTAGAGATCACTCACCCCGAACGCAGTATCATTAAATTCTTCTGATCCAATAAAGTATTATTCGCAAAAATATCTGGCAACATCGTACGTATCGTATAAAAATGATCAATTTTCGATTTGGCCTTTTCCAAACTGTACTTGCAGCCACGTAAAAAGCTCACCAAAAATTGCTCATCCGTGCGCGCACGCAAATGTGGTTGCTTTTCAATCCATACACGCAGTGCAGCTATGTCTTGTGGCACCCGTTCCGGCACTTCGTTCAATTGCTCTATGGCAACTTTTTGTAATTCGGCGCTCAAAGTGCGTAGCGTTGCCATAATTGACTTTTCCATTATTTGAATGAATAATCCTTATGTGAACTGGGAAAGTTGGGAAAAGCCACCTTCACTGTAGGCGACAACGTTTTAAATGCAATCACAATTTGTATGAACTCATCTACTATTTTTTATTTACCTACGAAGTATAATTTTGAATTTTAATCAAGATAAATTTAATAATTTGCATTTTTGTAGTTATTTTAATGGTTTTAATTGCAGTTAAATTACTAGAAAATTATGTTTAAAAATTTTCAAACTATTCTCCAATTGTGTCGTATATGACCATTCGGGTGTTTGATTTTTAGGTGCATTTTTTCTAGTAGACTTTATCGGGATCAAAAGGTAGATCTGCGCAGTATTTGAACTGACCTAACCATCATTTTCCGTATCTCCCTCATATTTTAGCAGATATCTCCGAAACAAGTTGAGATATTGAAATTAATCACATCGTTTATTGTAGCACTCACTAGCACCTTTCGTTTGATACCCATATTGTGATAACACATTTTTTGTCGCTAACTCCGAAATCGGCTGATAAATCGAAACTTGGTAAATATTAAGTTAGATGTCTTGTAATGCAACAATGAAAGTAGCTTTCAATTCTTTTCAGCAGTTTTTAAGTAATACGCGAACAAACATAAAAACAAATTTTACAATTTTATTATGTATATCTGTTTGTTCGCGCATCACCTGAAATCCGCTGCATAGAATTGAATGAAACTTTCACCGATGTGTTGATAGATCTCCAACTTAAAACTTCGCATCTATTTTTAACAGTGGTGACAGCAAAAGTTAGCTGAAAATATCTTTCTCAAAGAAATATGATTTTGTATGAAAACTGTATGCTAAAAATAATTTATTACTTAAATTGCTTGATAGAAACTAGCTAAAGTTGCTTTAAAGGCTTCACTCATTCAAAATTTTGGTTATGTTACAAAAAATTTCATTTGTTTGTTCGCGCAACACTCAAAGCTTGTTGCATAGACTTGAATACAATTTTCATCAAAGTCTTGCTAGGAGTCCAATAGAGCGTATCGCCAAAAAAAAAGTTTAAAATGTTCACCCCTGGCCCGAATGTTTACTTGTTGGTGATTTCAAAAATGGGGAAAAAAATGTGTCGTCACCCTGTAAAAACAGCGAAATTCGAAACATTTTCAACTTTTTTTCCTTTTCTTTGTCCAACCTGAAGATTGGCATCCATTTTACCTGTTAATTAAAAAGAATTGTTAAATTTTACGAGTTTAAAAAAAATTTCAATTTCAAGTAGACCACAAAAAAAATTTTCATATGAAAATGAAGCACCCTAATGTTAAAATGTTGATAGCTGGTAATGAAATATGAATCCAGTTGGAAGTTGAAAACGAGATGATCTCCATTAGGATTCAAAAAATGGGCATCCCTAGTGAATACCCTAATTTTAAGACACTGTTGCCAGATGTAGCTAAAAAATTATGAAAATTTATTTAAATTTCTTCGGGTTGCCAGATTTTAAATCAAAAATAATGTACCATATTTCCAAAAAACTGAACTTTTATACTTGATTTCCAAACATTTTAATTTTCACACATTCAATTCAACATACAAATTTATTTTTGGACACCACACAAATTCACTGACCCTTCTGAGTGACCTCTACCTAACCTAACCTTTTTAGAAAAAATTTGTAAACGTCGTTTTCTGGTGCTCATATTTTTCTATTTTGTTTCAATGCAACATACAAATTCATTAATGGACATCACAACAACTCTCTGAGCCTTCTGAGTGACCTCAGAGAACATACCTAACCTAACTTTTTTCCAAAAAATTTGTAAACGTCGATTTCTGGTGTTAAAATTTTTTTATTTTGTTTGTTTTGTTAAACATTGAACAACATTACTTTCAATAAATGACCGTTTTTACAAGTATACTTGTATACAATGTACATATGTCGATATATCTAATCAGTAAAAAAGCGACTATATCGGTGTCAAGTCATTAATCAGCAACAACAATTCAGACCAATAAAAAATTATCAAATAGAAAAAAAACTATATATACCATTAGAATAGCGTAATCGGGTGAAAGTTATTGGCGCTTAGGGCCAAAGAATGAACTGAAGTGCCGAAATGTGTTTCCATATATTGTAATTGTAGTTTGCAATCAGTCAGTTTTTACGTTTAGTTGAACGATGTTGGTATTAATTGTAAACAAAGGACTAAAAATATATTAAGAGAAAAAAATATAAATATTTACATATTTATTTAGGTAAATTAAGTAAATTAAGTGAAAGTGGAAAAATGCTACAAAGTAGTAAATTATCTAAATGTGAATAAAAAGTGAAAGTAATAAACATTGAAACGAAAATTTTCCAGAATTATTATTGTATTTTTTCGAGGTCTATCGAAATTCCTACCGACAATGAACTCGATAGAAATGAGCAAAACCATCGAAATTATATACCAATTTTCGATTTTTCTTCGTAATTTCTATCGAGGTTTTATAATTCAAAATTTATATGGAAATGTCATTTTAAAAATCTTTATAAAACAAATTTCTCGGATACTTTTTTTTTTTTTTTTTGTGAGACACCCTAATACTTTATATCTTTATATAAAATATAAAATGCGCAAAGGAATTTTTTGTGCGGATTTGTATCGTGAGTTTCGGTGTCAAAGAAAAGGGCTCTGGATAGATGTTCCTGCACAATTTTTTTTTTTTAAAGGGTTGCCACCTGTTTAAAAGTGTGTTTTTCTTTTGGGTAGGTCTATTTTTTTAATTTTAGGTGTCATATGAAACTTTTATAAAAGTTCACAGCCAATAGGTGTGCAGGACGGTTAACTTTTTTGATAAGGGCTGCCACCTGTTTGAAAATAACGTTTTCCGTATAGTTGGTTTGACTTTTTAAGATGTGTAGGAAGGTTAACTTTTTTGAAGGGGGTTTCCAAGTTGAGATGTCAAATGAATGCTGCTTATATATGTGCAGGAAGCTAGCATTTGTTTGTGAAAAGGGTTGCCACCTGTTTAAAAATAATTTTTTCTATGAGCAGGTGGCTTTTTTTAATTTTGGGTGTCGTGGGAAAGGCTTTGGCCTGAAAATGAGTATTTCATAATAATTTAAAAAAAAAGGATGCCACCTGTTCAAAAAATTCATTTTTAATTATATATAATGTGCGAAGGGATTTTTTTGTGCAGAAACTCTTCTTTGTGTGTATTCTCTTTGCCAATGGTTACGGTTTACAGCTTTGACGTTTACTGGTAAAAATTTACTACTAAAAATATGTGTACATCTGTGTATACATAATATTTATCTTGATACTATTTCAGATGAGTCGCTTTGCACATTTTATTTTATGATTTCATTATTATATTTTTTTTTGTAACTTACTTATATATTAAAGTTTAATTTTTTCATCACTTTTTATTAATTCTTAATTTTAATTTAAATTTTTTATATTTTTTATTTTTTTTTTCAATTTTGATATTTTTTTATATTTTGTTTTTTAATTTTGATATGTTTTTATATATTTTTTTTAATTTTGATATTTTTTAAAATAATTTTTTTAAATTAATCTTTTTTTCTATTTTTTATTATTTTTTTTTTAATTTTTGGTTTTAAAATTTTTTTTTTTTTTATTATATATATATATTTTTTTAGCATATTGTTTTTTATCATTTTTTTTAATACATATATATTTTTTTAATTTATTTTTTATTTTTAATATAATTTTTTTTTTTTGTATTTTTTAATTTAATATTTCTTTCATTATATTTTTTATAACCATTTTTTTTATCTTTTATTTTTCAATTTTTTTATTTTTATTTTTAATTTACATTATATTTTTTTCGTATTTTTATAATTTTTTATTTTTAAAATTTTTTTTATTTTTATTTTTAATTTAATTTATATTATATTTTTTCGTATTTTTATTATTTTTAATTTTTCTTTTTAACTTTCATTTTTAAATTTTTTAATTTTTATTGTTAATTTACATTGTATATTTTTCGTATTTTTGTTATATATGTTTTTGTATTTTTTTATATATTTTTTCGTATTTTTATTATTTTTTATTTTTCTTTTTAACTTTTATTTTTAAATTTTTTTATTTTTATTTTTAATTTACATTATATATTTTTTAGTATTTTTATTATATATTTTTTGTATTTTTATTATATATTTTTTCGCATTTTTATTATTTTAAATTTTTATATTTAACTTTTATTTTTCAATTTTTTTATTTTTATTTTTAATTTACATTATATATTTTTTCGTATTTTTATTATATATTTTTTGTATTTTTATTATATATTTTTTTTATTTTTATTATATATTTTTTGTATTTTTATTATATATTTTTTGTATTTTTTTAATATTTTTTTGTATCTTTTGTATTTTTGTTTGGTTTTCTTTTTATCATATTTCAATTAAAATTTTTTTTATTGTTTTATTTGTTTTTTATAATTTTTTATTATTTTTTATTTAATTTTTCTTCATAATTTTTATTATTTTAAATTCTCGTTTTTTTAATTTTTTTTTATGATTTTATATTTTTTAATATTTATTCTTATTTATTTTTTTATATACTTTTTTATTTTTATTTATAATTAATTATTGATTTTTTTTCCTTCAGTGATTCCTACACCATTCTTAACTCGATATCTAAACCATAACAATATGTATATCGATACTCTTTTCTCCCTTCGGTTTTTATTTCTTTCTGAGTAACCGGTTAGAAATGAAGTATAAATAAATTTCATTTGTCTTTTTTCTTTACAGAAAAACTAATTTTTAAAACTTTAATACAAAAAAAATTCAAAAAGCCAAAAAAAACTACCATTTTGGACGAAAAACGTTTACTTAATTAACATTTAACATTTCCGGCTTATAAACAACAACAAAATTCCAGTATAATGGCACAAATACGACCATTGGCACCCGAATTGGCTGAGGTCGCGCGCACCGTCAACAATGAAGTGGAATCACGCATTGCCGGTGACATTATCGAGTTACGCCAATGGATTGAAGAGCAGCCACATTTGGCAGCGCGCACCGATGATCAATTCCTTGTGGGCTTCCTGCGTTTCTGTAAATACAATATGGATGATACAAAGAAACGTATCGATTATTATTTCACATACAAAACGACAGCCGGCGATTTATTAAAGAATCGACGCCTCGACGATAAAGTATATGGCATTTGCCGTGCTGGGTGAGTTACTCAAGCATGTATCATTTGCATATATTTGCTAACTATTTTTGTTTTTCACCAAACAGTATTTTCGCTACACTTCCGAAACCGGTGGGTCCCGGCGGTCCACGCATACACTTCACACGCATGGGTCACATTGATACTTCACTATATACGGCCAAAGATATCTTCCGTTTTATAATGTTCCGCTCCGAAATTGAGGCAAACACTGATGACAATTGGATTATAAGTGGTGTACTTGAGATAATCGATTTTTCAAAAATTCCCTATGCGTTATTGCGACAATTTGAGGCGAATTTGTTTAAGAAAATGGCCGCATTCTTAGAGTATGGCGTGCCAACCAATTTAGTGGGTACACACATTGTAAATGCTTCCATGGATGCTCAGATTATATTGAATTTGGTGCGATTAGTTATGAAACAAAAAGAATTGGTGAGTTATGACTGGTGAATAAGTGTTGAAGGCTTGAATAGTGTGGTGGGAATGTAGGGACATTTTTTAAGTTCATGTAGAGTATGTTTTTCTGAAGTACAGTTGACTATTCTGAAAAAAATTTGACGATATCTGAAGTAAAGTTGACTATTCTGAAATAAGTTTTACGATATCTGAAGTACAGTTGACTACTCTGAAAAACATTTTACGACATCTGAGGTACGATTGATTATTCCGAAAAAGATTTTACCATGTCTGAGGTACAACTGGAGTACAATTGATTATTCTCTAATAGATTTTATGATAACTGAGGACGATTTACGATATCTGATGTACAATTGAGTATTTCTAAATACATTTTACGATATCTGAGGTACAATTGACTGGTCCGAAATACATTTTACGATATCTGAGGAATAATTGATTATTCCGAAATACATTTTACGAAACGTGAGGTACAATTGATTATTCCGAAAAAGATTTTACCATGTTTTATTTTACGATATATGGAGTACAATTGATTATTCTCTAATAGATTTTATGATGTCTGAGGACGATTTACGATATCTGATGTACAATTGAGTATTCCTAAATACATTTTACGATATTTGAGGTATAATAAACTATTCCAAATACATTTTACGATATCTGAGCTACAATTGACTATTCCGAAAATAAATTTTACGATATCTGAGGTACAATTGGGTATTCCGAAATACATTTTTCGATATTTGAGGCACAATAAATTATTCCAAAATACATTTAAAGATATCAGAGCTACAATCGACTATTCCGAAAATAAATTTTACGATATCTGAGGTACAATTGACTAGTCCGAAAATAAATTTTACGATATCAGTGGTACAATTGACAAATCTAGAATACATTTTACGATATCTGAAGCACAATTGATTATTCTGAAATATATTTCTAACGTTTTTATTTCCCCTCACCCAGCTCCACATACACTCATCGCTGGAGTCGTTACAAAAAGCGATTGGCAAGGAATATCTGCCTGTCGAATATGGTGGCAATAATGGCACCTACGAAGAGGCCATGCAAAGTTTCGAACAACAGCTTAATGAGTTTAGTCCGTATTTCGATGAGGATGAAAAGTATGGAGTTGACGAGAGTTTGCGACCAACTGAGGCAACAGTATCAGCTGGAACGGTAGCAAATAAGACGCCGTCCACAGAAGCATCACCGCCATCGCCTAAATGTGTGAGTGTACCTGAAGGGTCTTTTCGTAAATTGAATATCGATTAAATTATATATGCTTACATATATATATATTTATTAAAAGAAAAAGAAAATAACTGCAGTTATAAAAAAAAAAAAAACAAACACAAAAAAGTACTAAATAATATAATCACAAAAAACCTAAAGTAAACAAAAACTAAACTTAAAAAAGAAAACTCAACTTAAAACAAAAAAAAAAAACCATAAAAATTAAAATAAAACTATTTAAAAAATAAAAATTTAAACAACAAGAAAGAAAATCAGCAACGCGTAAAACAGTTTCAACTATTTTGTGTTCTTTTGTGGGTTCGTTAAAAATTTGCAAAACTATTAAAAAACTCAAAAATTTACTAAAAGCAACAAAAAGTTAAACTTAAATTAATACAAAATCATTTAATGAAAAAAAATAATAATATTAGTGTTATTTAGTGAGGTATTTACATACATAAAAATATATATATATTATTGTAACTGAGTTTTCATACAAAAAACCGCAAAAACAAACTGAAAACAAAAAAATAGAATAAACGTAAAACACGAGGCAGTTAATAGTAAAATTTTATTCCGAAAACACACACAAAAAAGCTGATATTAAGAGCAATAGCAACTATTGCAATTAACACAGATTTACTTAAAGCAAAAAGTTAATAATATATATATTGTTTATATGTGCAAAATACTCAAAGAGTACACATATGTACATTTATAAACACACACACACACACAAGTACATGCAGTTTAGCAAACAAAAAAAAATAAAAAAAAAAATAAAAAAATCATTTAAGGTCTTCATTTTAGTATATGTATTATTATATACACATATATTTATGTATTATTCAGATGTAATCATTTATTTTTGGGCAAGAATTTATGTGCGTGTATATGTGTATGTATGTATTAACGTATGGCAAAACTATTATGCGCTTTTATTTTTGAAAAAAAAGTGAGTTAAAAAATTCATAATTTTATTAATAACATTTTTTTAAAGCGTCTATTTAACACGCTTATGTGCAAGTCAGCGCATATATATTAGCTGTATTCCATTAATAACGAGTTGCAAAAAAAAAAAGTCATGAAGTATCTTATTTAATATTCTTCTAACATCTGAAGTGGCAATGTACTTTTTGCCAATAGATGGCGCTCTTTTATGCCACTTTGTGTTTTTAAGCGTTCATTCGTTTAGTACTTTGATTGCTCAATCTTGCTCTTGATTTTTAATGTATTTGATATAGATTTTTATAAAGAAATCACAGAAAAACTACTATGTTGACAAGCCACTGTGTGAACTGAGGATATAACCCACCACACTCGAAAAAAGTTTGATTCAATACAAATTTAAAGAGGTCAGAGACGAAAAATTTCAAAAGAAATAAAAAAATCGAACATTCTGACAAGCCACTGTAGGGAATATTTGTATGAAGTTACCACACTCTATATAAATTTGATTCAAATACTAATTCAGGATGATCAGAGACACATTTTTTGAAAATCATTAAAAAAAAATCCTCTATCTTGACAAGCCAGTTTGAATTCACCATTGATTCACTATAAATTCAATTAAATAGAAGACAAAAAAGACCAGCCACCGGGGAGAATGTGTAAATCCACCACACCCATACTTTACAAATTCAATGAGATCAGAGACGAAAAATTGATATAGCAATAAAAAAATCGACCACTCTGACAACCACTGAGCAACGCGGTTATGAATTCACCACACACTAAACAAATTTCATTCAATAGAATTTCAGTCATATCATAGACAAAAAGTTAAAATTGATAGAAAAATTCGTCCATGCTGACAAGCCACTGTGGGGAAGGTGGCTATGAATTCACCTTATGCTAAGAAATTTGATTAAAAAAACAATGCAGTGTGATCAGAGAATATCAAATTTAAGAAAGATTTAACCCGGCTTACATCAGTGAATTCCTGTGAGGAGTTAGTGAAATACGTACACCAAAGAGGCTTGAAAATAATAAGAGGAACCAACGCAATTCAGCAGGTCGCGGGTAAGGAATTTCACCGCGTGGTAAGAAAACTGATTCAGCGTATTTCATATGGAGGTAAATGTCTTACCACGCGGTGAAATTCTATCAGCTGTTCAGCTGAATTGCGTTGGTTCCTCTTATTATTTTAAAGCCTCTTTGCGTACACCGAGTTGTTTACTGTGGTGAAATAGTGAATTCAGTGAGCACAGAGAATATCAAACTGAAGGAAGGTCACGAAACAATAAATCGCGAATAGGAAGTTCACCACGAAAAAAATGAGCTTATTTTAAATACGATTTTTCAATGCAAGGAAATATCATATGATCAGTTCGCGTTTGGACTTTCCATATGTTTGATTTTCTGTGGTGAGATGGTGAATTACTGACACCGTGTTGTTTTCTGTGGTGGTTTTGTGAACAACGCGACTTCAATATTTTATGTCGACTCTGAACGGCATCTGAATGTCAGATAAATTTTTACTGACAAACTTTTTTTGGCCTGAGGGAGGCCCTGTTTTAGAAAACTTGTTGTACCTACTGTTGATGTTTCAGTAAAAGCAGGCAAATCGCGAATAGAAAATTCTCCACGGGAATAATTTACTCTCTTCAATAAGTTTTCTTACCCAGATGAAAGAAGCATGAGCAAATTAATGCATGAAAAAATATTTGAAAAATCAATCGGGATATACATTACTTTATACATTACCAAACATTACCTTTTCCCGATGGGTAATGCCAGAAAACTCGTACGCTCAGTTCTTTATTGGACTTTTTTTCTGTGGTGAGATGTTGAATTATTAACACCGCGTGTATTTCTGTGGTGAGATGGTGAATAACTTAAACCGCGTGGGTTTCCGTGGTAAGGTGGTGAATTACATACATTGAATTGTTGTCTGTGGTGTTTACACTGTTAAGTATACTTTTCACCACGTCTTCTTTTGCAACTCGCTTGACAAAATAATAGCGCTTACACGCATACATACATAAATATATACACCAATGGACGAAAGGCGGCAGAAGAAAACACTATATAATACGAAAAAAAAAACAAGGAACTTTGTGAAATTGTGCATTGTAAATCACTCATTTTAGATATATAATTATTCATTTATATACATTATATATATTGTGGTGTGTTTGTCATTAACATTTTAAGTGAAACTTGCTACAAAAAAAAAATTAAAAAATTAAATGATAAATATGCTTATTCAGTTTGTGCGCGCGCATATTACTTTTGTTGTTGTTTTTAATGCCACTAAACATCAGCGCAAACTGAATTACAACAATGCATAGCTATATACATACATACAATAAAATTGTATTTAAAAAACTGAAACAAAACGCGTATTCCATTTTCTGTGTAAACATTTTTGTTTTAAAACACTAGGCATTTACATACATACTATATACAAATATTGTTAAAAACGTTTTCGGAGTATTTCCTAAAAGAAGAAGAAAGTTAAAAATATAAACAGTTGAGATTTTTGTTTAAGCGAAATATATATTTTATTTGAAATTTAAGTGTAATTTAAATTTGTTAGCGTATACTTTTGTCTTAAGATCATAAACAAAGCTTAATTTCTCGCTTTAACATACATAATTCGTTTTAAATGGTTATATTTACACAAGCACTAAAAATATTTTTTTTTTTAGAAAACAATAAGCTTTCACTTAAAATGAAATTGGTGGTGTTTTAATTAAGTATTTTTATTTGTTTATTTTTGCTCTTTATATTGTAACTGTCATCATTATTCATACATACATATATAATTTTTTGTAATTCTTTTAAACTTAAATTTAATTTGTATAACTAATTTAGCTTTTATTCATTCCTCATCTTCGTTTAGTAGCTGTAACGACCGTCCTGCGCATATGTCACTTATACGAATTTTATATTTTCTTAAAACTCTGAACCGTAACTGTTTTTTTAAACTATTTAAATATTTTTTGGACAACCCAAGTAGTCGTTAAATTACATTTTTCTTCATATTTTCGGCATTTTAGTCAAATTTTAAAGTGTCATGCAAATTATTTAGGTATTTAATATATCATTTTTGTTTTGGACATCCCTAGTAGGGGCCCAAATTACATTTGTCTGCAGCACTTGTAGTCCAATTTTAGAGAGGAGTGCGTTTTTTCTTACCGAAGTTGATTGAGCTCATTTGCTCCACTGTGTTGATTACCCACCAAATCTCAGTTGTTACCACCCTAATGTACCGCCGAAGTAACTGTAAATTAAAGACCATCAAACCGAAAGTGTGATCTTATACAGTTCGATTTTTGGTTTTCTAGTTATTATTCTAACAAAAATTTTTGCTAGGCTATTCTAAAAGAAATCGAATAATTTTTTCAAATTAAAAAAAAGAAATAAAAACTCAGTTTCGAACAAATATATTTTTTAATTGATTTTTTTTAAATAATTGAAAGTCATGCCCGAGGTTGCTCTGGGGTTGATATTGTTAAAAAAATAGCTAAAAAAATATTTAGTTGGAAATTCACCATACTAAAAAATGTCCACTCCATAAGAGTTATATGAAATCAACTTTGATAACAGTGAGAGAGTAGAAAACTCACCAGACTTGAAAAAAAAATTGAAATTTTGTATTAATCGGATAGAAATTCACCATTCCGAAAATAAAGTCCACACTTTTCAATGCCTTCAATTCGTGGAAAACTAAATGAGTTCAAATTTGTATTATACCAATTTGCGAATAAGAAATTCACCATACCTTAAAAAAAAACTCCGTAAAAATGAAATGGGGTCAACATTTTTTTATGCTATCAATTCGGTGATAGAAAATTCAACATGTTGTAAAAAACTTCACTCCAATAAAATAAAGGAGATCCACTTTTTGGATGAAAAAAATTATCGGGTAAAATAATCCACTGCAAAAATGTTAAATGAGCTAAAATTTAGGGCGCTATCGATTCGGGGATAGGAGAGTCACCACGTTGGAGAAAAGTATACTCCATAAGACTTAAATGAGATCAACTTTTTTAATGATAACAATTTGCGAGTAGGGAATTCACTTCACTGGAATTCACCTTGCCGCAAAAAGGTCAACTCAGTAAAAATTAAGTTGGATTAACAAACGAGTTGAAAAACTAAACTTGTTTAACATTTTTTGATGCTATCAATTGGAAACTCACCACGCGGTAAAAAAAGTTAATTTCATTTAATTCTTAAAGTGCAGAATTTGTAGTTTAGACTTTCCCGGTAGCATATCTCTCGATCTGTCTCATAAAAAATATAAAAAATGTTTGACAGTGGTGAGTTGAAAGATAGACGCCAGATTATTAAATTATAGGTGAACGGCTGAATCGCCCTGTAAATTGAAAACAATTATTAAAAAAAAAAATAATTTTCTCAGGTGAACTTTCTCATTGTCCAGGCTATTACATTAGGTCATATTCGTAGAAAAAGTCGTAGTTTAGCATTTATATTTATGGTATAATTTATTACACCCATAAAAAGTATAATCACTAGTGGCCAACGGAAAGCTTGAAAAAAGTCTGCAGTACTTATCTCTGTTTTAAAAGAACAAATGATTAAATGCTGTCCTAAAAAAAAATTAAAGAAGTATCGCACCCTAAATCAAAAACCGTTACAACTCAAAATTTTTTTAGGTCGATTTCTTGGCATAGATTGCCTAATAAAAAGTAGTGATGCCAAGTTTTTAAAAATCAAAAGACTTTTGTGCAATCCAGAAGCAATTAACTGAATGTCACTCTAATTTTGAGTTGTGACTCTTTTTGATTTAGTGTGCGATATAATAAAAAAAACGAAAAAAAAAATTTACATTTTTTCTTGTTTAGAGATAGGTTAGTTTTTCGCATAGATCCTTACACTTCAGTTACGGTTCAGCTAATTATATTAAACCATGTTTACTTAATTTTCGTATTTAGCCCAATTTGTCATTATTGATTCATCTGCTTCTCATTATACACATCGCTTATTTAAAAAAAAAATTAAAATTTTTTCATTTATTATTAGTTTACATTTTTTAATTTCTATGCACAGAGTTTCTTAAATATTGCCTTAATAACATACATACATAAAATAATTGTAAGCTTTTACCATTTAAGTTAATTTGCGTACACATCCATACATACATTCAATTTTGTGTTTAACCCTAAGCATACCCTTTTCATTATTTTAGTATTAAAAAAAAAAAAAATATTTCAAACATTATTTTTTTCCAAAATTATTTGAATAAATTTCAGTATTCCCCTCATTACCCTTACCAACATTTAATTAGCAATTTATATTATTTATTTTCAGAAATCTTCCTTCAATATATGGAATTTATTAAGTTCATAAAAATTTGTCATACAAAACACTATATTATTAATCTATAAATAAAAATAAAACAAAAAAAAAGGAAAATATATATATTAAAATTTTAATTAAATTACGTTTTCTTTTGTGTAGCAAAGTGGTATGTAAAATTGTTTAGTACCAAACAACAATCACGTTCTATAAGTCTCTCGTCATACATATGTCTGTCATGATATTTGGCTTGAAATCATGAACAGTGTCGAAAGACGATGAGATAACACTTAAAGTGGTCGAAAGAAAACTTTCTTTCAAATATTTGGAATCCTTCATCCGATATCAACTCACCAATAGGGCAAAAACAAAAAGTATGGGCCACTAATGGATCAATACTTAGCTTCAAAAGGGTTAAAAAGCTATTTCTGTGTAGGTGTGTCGACTATCAGTAAAAAAAATTTCATTTCGGAACTTTAAATAAAAATAAAGTGATCACCAATGGGTTAATCCATGCCAGTTAAAGGGTTAAGACACTAAATATTAATTTACCACAGAACTTTGAGTAAAGTTAAAATGCCTAAAATAGCTTGAGGTAATTTCCAACGATCTGGTAACACGCTTTTGCTACAACTGTTCCCATTTGCGAAGCTTTCTGAAGCTTTCAATGAGTATTTGAAAATGAGCTTTTCCATTTGAGCTTGCATGCTCTTTTTCGTAGCAAAACCCAGCAAACCATTTGAGACAAAAATAAGTAGAGCGGATTTTATGCAAAAGGGTGTAAGTAAAATTAAAAAAAAAAAAAAAAATAGAAAAAAAAAATTTGAAAAAAAGTAAAAAAATGACATAAAATGTAAAGTACTACGATTTTGGGGATTGTTTTTTGTTTGAATAGGCATCGTGATTCCGAATGAAAATTTGTACGATCAATAGTCGAAGCTCGAATTTTACTCATAATAGGGCCTGTATTTCCTTATAGACTTATTCGCTAAAAATTTCCAATAAACAAAGTAAATCTTTTCAAAACACACATTTACTATAAACATTTCGTTGTACGCAAATCACTTCAGTTAATTAGATACATAGATTGTACAAAAAAAATTTCCTTCAATAAATAATTTTATCCAAGAGCACTACTAATCTATATCCAATTTTCTAAATGAGCCATCCATTCCAAAGAGTGATTCAGAATCGATTGGGCGGCCACGTCGCAACTTTTCATTTGTGCCATACTTGGCCTCCTCCTCAAAATATTCCTTATAACTTAGTAATTTATGCTCCCACTCTTTGGTACCAGTTTCTATTGTGCCAATGCTGCCGCCATATTCAGCTGGTAGACTTTCTTTTGGTATATGCTTATGGAGCGATTCCAAATCGGGATGTATGTGGAACTAAATTTAATAGAAAAGAAAAATTAACTCTCAAAAAAATTTCAAAAAAATGTATGTCAACTTACGCGCTTTCTAATTTTATCACTTAGCAAAGTTTTTACAATATTCAAAACCTTCTCACAGCTTGACGGTGTGTTGATCAAGTGGAATCCCTTTGGACGGTATGGAAATGCTTTATCACCTAAAATAGCTATTTTTTTCACAAGCAGCGCATTAAAATGAAAAACGTGCCGTGCCGTGATACCCTTGAAGTCTATTAATTCCAGAAAACCCATTACCATGGCATTATCATCTTCACGAAATTGTATTTCACCCAGCATCGTGCGTACTTTTATGACATCGCTCATGGAATATTTGTTGATGTCAAATTGGCCATAGCGCGCAACATGAATGCGTGGACCATCTGGTGATACAGGTTGAGGTAGTGGTAAATAGACGCTAAGAAGGATGAGAGGAAATTTTGTGAAAAATTTAATTAGTGAAAAAAATTAAAAAAAGTAAACAAATTAAATTGAAAGAAAAAATATGAAATGAAACAAATAAAGCAAAATAAGGTTAGATGAGAAAAAATAAATAATAAATTAAAAAATAGAAAAAAAAATTTAAAAAAATTAAAAAAAAAATTAATAAAAAAGTTGATTAAAAAAATAGAATAAAACTTAATAAAAAAACTAAAACGAAAAAAAAATCATATAAAAAAATAAATGCGACAGAAATTCAAGGTGTTATTTCTTTCGTTCAGTGAAATGGTTCATAAACTTTTAGCTGAACATGCACCAATCATCGGTGAAAATTTGATGCAATTCTATGCAACGGTTTTTGAGTGATGCGCGAACAAACATCCAGAAAGGCAGACAAAAATTGTTAACACCAATTTTTAGAGTCTATTACGCTAAATAAATGCTACTTTGAGCTGAGTAGGCAATTCAGAAGTCAATTCGTCTATCGACAAACAAAAACAACACTCTACTCTACTTTTCTGACTAAAACTACTAGAACTGTCAAAATTAGAAAAACCCGCTCTCAGTGCGACAGCAACACCAAAGAGTACGGGATCGCTAAAATGGTAGAACTGTCAAACAGGGTCGCTTGACAGTCCTACAACAAGTAGTCAGAATTTACCAGCAAAAAATCTGCTGACTAAATCTTGCAACTCTCTGACTGGAGAGAACTAAATTTTCTGCTCGCATCAGTCAGAAAAGTGGCGTACGGGACCACTTTCCTGTAGTTCGTGACTGTTTCTGACTATTTCGGACTGTCAAATTGGTGTAAGGGATCATAGCTCTATATGTAAGTAACTTATCGTACCCGTTCTGCCGATGAGACGGCTCTGGGAGTATTCGAAAAAAAATTCTTCGAAGGATTGAAGGTCCCATAAAAGTTGGCGACCGCGAGTACAGAAGAAGATTTAATAATGAGCTGTATAAGCTTTACGCAGACGACGACGATATTGTTCAGCGAATTAAAACCAAGCGGCTTCATTGGCAAGGCTACGTTGTGCGAACGAAGAAGATGCACCGGCCCAGAAGGTATTCTTATCGGCAACCGCTGGTGGAAGTAGGGGAAGAGGGCGATTACCACTCCGATGGAAGGACCAAGTGAAGGCAGATCTACGATCACAAGGTGTCTCCGATTGGCGCCAGTTGGCTCAACAACGAACCGACTGGCGAAATATGTTGGACGGCCAGAATCGCCTAGGCGCTTAGCGGCTAGTTTAAGTAAGTAAAGTAAAACTCACCCGGATCGTAAAATTTCAATAGCTGCATCATCAACAAAACGATCTTTATAAAATTCTGGCACCGCTCCACGCATAGCATAATAATTATCTAGTTTGAGTTTTGTTTTCTCTATGCTATATTTGCAACCACGCAAAAAACCCACTAAAAATTGATCATCTGTGCGTGCGTTGAGATGTGGTTGTTTTTGTATCCATTCGCGTAATTGTTGTATATCAGCATCAATGCGTTCCGGCACTTCGCCCAGCTCGTCTTGGGCACGCTTCGCCAATTCCGGTGTTAAGGGACGTATATTGGACATATTTTTAATTTGTGAACGAACTTTTTAAAAGAGGTTGATTTGAATCTGAAATGTATAGAGGAAGAAGTGATTATTGATGGGGTATTAAAACTTCTTTTAAGTTGCTGATTAATTTATAGGCAATACCTACTTTTCGAAGTAAGAAATGTTGGCACGTGTGCCATCTAAGTGGCCACCACTGATTTATAGTACATTTACACTGCACCAAATTTGGCGAATTCAAATGAGCCAGTTCGACACCGTTTACACTGGCAAATTTGCATTTGGCTTCACTTTCCCTGCAAGAATCTTCTACCAGAACAAAAAGCCACCGAAAGGAAATGCACTACCGTGATGTTTTAAATACCTGTAGAGTAATAATAAAAGAGTGAGGAAGGCTTTTGTCTTTTCCTGGTAGAATTCGCACATTTTCTTTAAAAAAAGTAGTTGAAATTGTTATTTACAGCTGTACGTAGTGCAAAAGTTACCACACGTCAATTGTCCATTAAGGTTCTTGCTGGGCGATTCTAAATGTGGAAAAGCCGCAGGGTTGCTATTTTGAGGCCACACTTCCTCCAAGTATTGTTCCCCAAATGAGGTCAAATGTGGTGGAGTTCCAAATTTCGAAAATGAGCTTTTATGGAAAAAAGCTCCAAATTTGCCAAATTTGGTGCGGTGTAAATGTACTATTAGGTACATAAATACCTACATATGTTCAACAAACATATAAAACGTGCAAAACTACTTTAAATCAAGTTCAAGGCCTAAAAATTGATTGCCGTAAATGTACAAATTAATTAAAATCCATTAAATTAGTTGCGCTATTTTTGTTCTGATTTCATTATGAGAGCGTAGCAATCTATGGGATTGGAGGGGGCAAAAATGTGCTTAAGGTTGATTTATACGGGTCGATTTCTAGTCGATTTTCTGGTAAATTTTTCATTCTACCTTCAAATACAAGGTGTCAATCGATCGAATTCTTATTTACACGCTGGAACGAAAAAAAAATCTAGACCTTAAGCTGCGTGTCAATCAGGAAAAATTTTCGCGAGAGTAAAATGAGGTGAACAAATTTCCTCCGGTGTACAAATATTTTCGTAAATTTTGACATACCCAAAAAGCATATGCGAAAGTAAATATTTTGTGAATAAATTTTCAATTTACGATATTTTTCATTATTTTGTATTATATTTTGGTGTTTAATAACGCGTGTGAATATAAATTTATGTGAAATAATATGTGCCCACATTATTGTGTAAATACTGACATTCATATTCACCACGATAACTGTCAGAATTTACTATCGCTCTGTCAAAATTTACGATTAGAGATCATTTGGCACACAGCCTCGCTATGAAATGGCGATAGTTGTTATAGGGGCTCAAGGTATATTTCATGCAAAAAATCTAGAGACCAATTCTAAATAAAATTCTACTCCGATTTTTCCCTCTCCCATTCCTCCTATTATAAATTTAAATATATGTTGACTTAAAAAATATCTTAAAAAAATCGTCATGCCAATCGCCAGCAACAGCTGATTTTCAATATTTAAAATATTCTTCTAGAGAAAAGATTCGTAGACATTTTTCCGTGGGAGTAAAAAAAATCCGGGTGAAAAACTACCACGAGAATATTCAGAATTGTGCTGATTATACCAGATAAAGCATGTTTATTCAGTTAATTACTCTAGTTTAAAAGCGATTCGAAAATTAAGGAAAACAAAGAAAACATATTTGCTAAATGTGCGTGACATGCAAACACCAAAATGAACAATGAATGAGAATGCTTTTCTTTCTAATTACTTTTTGATGGGACGTGTTAAAAGCCTGCAAATTAATGAAAGCATTTCAAGCAAAAGTTTGTTTTTATATGTTGTTTTATAAGAGAACAATAAATGTCGCACCCTAATGATCGCATATATAAAGGACCGAGCGTTAGAAGATACGAAACAAACCGCAATGATAACCGGAATTTATAAAAATATTGATAACCTATGAGTCGTTTTTACAGCTACAAATATATGTACATTAGACTGGCCAAAAATTTTTTCGAAACTTAATACACACAGAAAAATTTTCATGTAAAATCAACAATTTTTTAACACTTTTTCAGGTTATTATTTTTTAACACTATCGATCATGTTATTTTATTAGCTCATGTTGAATAACTTCACTTCGTGTTAAATTAACATGACTTCGTGTTAAATTAACATGACTTCGTGTTAAATTAACATGCCTTCCTGTTAAATTAACATGACTTCCTGTTAAATTAACATGAAACACATGCTCAAAAGCTTGACTTCGTGCTAAATTAACAAGACTTCCTGTTAAATTAACATAAACACCGGTTAAATTAACATGAATTCCTGTTAAAACAGCACTATCTGCCTCATTATCCCATGCAAATTTAACAGGATCTTTTTGTTAGTTTAACATGGTTCATGTTGACAAAAATTATTCTGTGTATAGGCAGATCCGAAAGAACCACCCTAATGCACCTGCGTGTTTTTATGTTTCATACCCAAGCCGGTACACCTATTTCTAACATTTTACAACTAAATTTTTGTTATCAATTTAGTGATAAACACAAGGTGTCAAAAACAATCGATAAAAATTCACAACCAATGCAAAGTACGGATTACTCATACGCCGTGTGCGCCACTTGTTAATGAAGGAGAGTATTTCAGTAGTCCCAAAAGATAATTTATGGCGGGAGATAAACTTTTTAGAGAGTGTATGTGTGTATGGTGATTATAATCTAAACTAATAAACTAATGGTTACGAGTTCGAAACTGACAATTTTGAATTTTTCTATACACAAATTGGAGCATAATTTCGCCTTAACCCTCTCATGGTCAAAGGATTGAAAATTAAAAAAGTAAAGATGAAGGGCGGTTCAAAATTTTTTTCGAACTTAAACAAATATTTAAGGAAGTTTCAACTTTCATTTTCTAAATCGTCGTTCTAGCTCCATTTATTCAAGTCAGGAACAAAAAAAAAAATATTAAAAATAAAATGGTTTTATAAAGCTTTTTTATATGACAATTCGATAAAAATTTTGAATTATAAGAGCTTTATGAAACTTTCTTTTATTTTTTTTAGATTAGGAAAAGTAAAAATTTTAAGTGTTTTCCTAACAACCGCTTAAGGATGATTTGGGTCGATTTTTCTAACTTTTTTTTCAATCGACCGTGTAAACAGCAATTCGATCGATCTTCGCCTTGCATTTAAGGGTTGAACACAATTGGTTCGATAAAAATCGACCAGAAAATTGACCCGTGTAAATGAGCCTTTATACCAGAAAATTGACCCGTGTAAATGAGCCTTTATACTGTTTTTTTTTTTATTATTACATTGTCAGTTAGACAAAAAATTTCTTTGAACTCTAGAGACTGACTCACTAACTACTCAAAGTATGAAGTGCGATAACGGGCATTAGTGCAAATCAACGTATCTCATGAATTTTTTTTTCACCGTGCTAAAACTTGTATCTAGAAAAGTATACGTAATTGTTTATACTTTCACATTTGGCAAGTTCATGAACTGCTTTTGAATCTCATTATACATTTAGTTGATTAACAAATAATAGAACTTTAATGCCATAATTAAGTTTTTTAAATATATTCAACGTTGTTCCCAGCTCCCTTAATTAATTTTATACAATTTCTTTTTTTATCATTTCAATTTTTTGTTTGTTTTTTGTTTTTGTACTCAGTTTTATCAAGTTTTAAATTTTTATAACATTTTTACCGACCTTCACCTGTAAACCGCTTTTTATTCTTAACCCACGAATTGTTCTTTAAACAGCTGCGATTTGAAATCAACTGTCATCGGCGGTGTTAGGCGTGCAACTGAACGGTATATTATTGAAACAGGTATGTTCTCTGGTTTATATGTACATATGTACTACTTACTAAATAAATAATAAAACCAACCTAAAAACAGTAATGGCCTATATGAATCAATGTTTGTTAATAGTTACCCAGTAGGAAAAATTCTGGGAAATATATTGATTGAGGTGAATATAGTTATGTGGCATACGCAAAAAAAAATACAGAAAGAGAGAGGGTTAAAGAAAGAAAGAGATGAACTAGTGAGTAATGAAACCAAGTAGTCACTATAGATCGATAACCACGCCCCTTTTTTCGATATCGAAAATTTCGAAGATTAAATAAAATTAAATATTTCATTGATTGGAGAGTTGGTTACTATATTGGCTTGTTATGATTTGGATGAAAAAGGCGTAGCAACGCCAACATATCAATGAAGCCATTTAAAATTTCGACTTTTAATAACTACAAAACTGTCTACTCGAAAAGTTCTAGGGTAATTTTTCATTGTTTAAATACTACATTTTCGATAAGTGATAATCGATCTTCAATACTTCAAAGTGTCTGCTAACCATCACTTCTTAATAGGGCTCTTAAAACTACTCAATAAATCGAATATTCGAAAACTCAATTTTCGCTTCTAGTACGATAGCTAATCGAATTTGACTATACGATTAGTTGACTTTCGATTATTTGATTTTTTTAGATTATTCGAATAATCGACGCTTCAAATCGAATGTTATACAATTTGTATATTCGATTAATCGATTATCACGAGCTCTATTTTTTTTTTTTTCAACCGATACACAGGTACAAAGTGTGAGTCCCTAAGACCGTTTTGTAGAAACTGGTTAGTAAATTCCGTGCAGGGTAGCTACTTATAACCCCCCAAAAAAGTCATTCAAACTTCGATTTATTATCTATGTCCAAGGTAATTAGGTCACTTGATAAGAATCAATTTTCACCATTTGGGGACTACCTAAGCTTGATGATAACTTTCAATTTAACAGCTCGTACTCGGTTGGAAAATTAACTAATCGATGACCTACCCACCCTTTTATTGACAGTTACTATCACTTGACGTCAACATACACAATTATACCAGCTGTGATAAGCTAACATGCGTCGTTAAAAAGTGCCAAAGTTGAATACAATTTAGCTATAAATAATAAATAACTCTTCAGATATGGATCTTATGGATTTTTTTAACGCTAATGCTAATCTCATACTATTTTTGTTAAGTACAACTCATAATTTAGTACCTTATGGTGAAGTCATTAGTACTTTTATTTGTGTCTGATTATCATAACTGATAATGAACTTTATAGTTTTGTACCCACCTGGTTTGGAGTGTTTGTTGGTACTTTTATAATATAAGCCTTATTCTTTGGTAGCGAAGTTGATATGAAATTTTTATACTCGTAAAGAAAGAGATATAGATTTTGCAATCTTTTGCGACTTGACTACAAAAGATTGCGATTATTGAATATAATTAATTTAATCAGTACAAAAAATGCTAACTCATCTATGTATGTATGTATGTGTTTATGGAGACACCTAATAAAGCTTTATCTACCAGATAACAGCGGGAGTTCCTGGTAAATACATATCGACTAGGGTGTTTTACTCGATGGTCTTTAACCGGTTTTACCCTATTTTTTTACAACCAGGTAATCGTTCTCCAGGAAATGATCGTGATTAGTTCCTGAGGCCGATGTAGGCACCCACTCTCAAAAGTGTTCGGAAAAATTTACGGTGTAGCCAAGTATAGGAACACAATGCCCTGTAGAGATTGCTAGAGTCTTAAGGGTACCAAACAATTTTTTTTTTAATTTATCGATTTATTACACATTCGAGAAAACTTTATAACATTTTTAAATGGTATTCATCTTCCTAACGATCTGTATTAAAAATTAAGCCTTAACCCAGAGAAAATTTTCCATCGAAGATACCTTATAATGCATTTCTCAATCCACGTCCAATTTTCTAAATGATCCATCCACACCGTAAAGTGTATCGAGTTTCATAGCACCACCCACACGCAGCTTCTCATCGACACCATAATTCTTTTCTTCCAACAAATACTCTCGATAATCCAAAAATAATTGCTCAGCTCTGGCAACAATCTCATCAAGGCTGCAATTTTCACCACCATAATCTGTTGGTAAATATTTTATGGGTACATCTTGGCAAAGCGATTCGAGATTCGGGTGTACTTTGAACTGTGAAAGAAATGAAAAACTGTTAAATATTTTAGCACTTGGGGTGCGGTAAATGAAATGCATGAGATGATGTTGCCACTTGGGAAGGTTTACAAGGTTGCCACCTATCTCAATATTTTCTAAATATGAAGCAAGATATGCCGTAATGGGTATGAAATAAAAGGTATTTTCGGCTGTATACCAACGAAGAGATTTTCAAGCAGGGCTGCCACTTAACCCCGTTTTTACACCTTCGCATATCGACCACTATTTCGTGAACCTATCAATCGATTTGGATGAAATTAGGTATATGGGTAGCATGATTCATTCTAATACCATACCACGAAATGTTTCTATTAGTGACTAGATACAGCTTACAGAATTGTGGTATGAGATTATCTACTTGGGTGTTGCCAATTGAGGCGCTTTAGAGAGTTGCCACCTATATGGACTTTTTATTGAAAATATTAAGCAGTAGAAGTATATGCCAATATGGGTATCATGTGAAAGGCATTTTCGGCGGCATATCAACTAAAATATATTCAAGCATGGTTGCCACCTGTCAGCATTTTATTTATTCCTTTCGTATGTATATCGACCAATATTTCGGTAACTTATTAACCGATTCGGATGAAATGTGGTATATGGATATTAGATATGCTTCACTTCAAGATTATATACTTGGGTGTTGTCAGTTGAGGCAGTTTATAAGGTAGCCACCTATTTGAATTTTCTTTAAATATTAAAGAGGATATTCCAGAATACATTTAAAACAGAAAATTTCGGTCGATACATCGCGTCCTGAACAACAAACAAAAATAAGTCCCTTTAATCTGGGTTTCGCTCCATTTGTGACCCTCTTACTCACCCGTCCGACCATCCTTGCAGGTAATACCATCTTCAGCAAGGCAAGTAACTTCTCAAACGTCGCACCCATATTGAGAAAATGTGAGTTTTTTATACGCAAAGGTATACCCTCTTCAGCGTAGAGCCCGAAACGTCTCAACACTGATGGATTAACTTGTAGGAAATGTGACATTCCAAAGTCCTCTAAATCCACAATTTGCGACACACCACTCACAATGGCATTATCGTCCGTTATAAAACAAATGTCGTGCAATATAAAGGCCACGCGTAGAAGCTCGGTCATATTGTAGAGGTGGGGGTCATATTTTCCTGGACGTACTAGCACTATACTTGGTCCATCCTCGCTATGCGGCAATGGCAAATAGGTTACGATCCTGCAGCGATACAAAATTTAAATTGAGTTTCCAGATAAACTAGTAATTATCTTACGCTAAATGTATGAGCACGCGTATGCGTTGATCTTCCACAAAACTTTGTTCATTTAAATCGGGTAAAGCTGTGCGTAACGTATAATACTGATCGAGCTTTCGTTTGGCTTTTTCGAGACTAAATTTACAGCCACGCAAAAAGTTGACGAGAAATTGATCGTTGGTGCGTCCCTTCAAATGTGGTTGCTTGAGTAACCAGCCACGGAGCGTGGCTATATCTGCAGCTAGACGTTCGGGCACTTCATTCAGCTCGCTGATGGCTTTCTGTTGTAACGCAGGCGAGAGAGGACGTATATCCATTTTATCTTATTACTGCTGAATTTGTTTTTGTGCCTCAATAGAATGTAGGCTATGCCAAACACTTCAGACACTTGCCGAATGGTAATAAAATATAGACACTGCCGATATGTTATCGAGCGTAAAACAATTTTACTTATGCATAGGTTACGATGAGCACAACAGAAATGTAAAAAGTTATATGATAAGAAAATGTATTGTATATAGATACAGTTTAAGGCCAGTTCATAGAGTCGCATATTGAATGTGGCATGGCTGACGTATATTTTGGATAAAAAAAATGGTTTTCAAACTTTAAGTTGCGGCCTTAGCAATACGTTGGTAAAAATTGCATTCAATTCGATACAGCGGTTTTCGAGTGATGCGCGAACAAACTAAAAGACAATAAGACAAAAATTTTAAAACCTTTATATAAAAGGCCACCGTATGCATTATTCTTTAATATCTATAACAAATTGAGGTTACAATTTTATTATATCTCAAAATAATTTATTTTTTTTTTTGGTATAAAAGATCCTCTAGATATCTTCTGTCCCTATTAAGCTGCTCAAAGCTGTACTTTCATTAAAACAAATTTTTGTTGTGTAAAAACAATTACTAATCACAAATAGGTGCATGATTTCGATTGCAAACTTCGTTGAAAATATGTATGTATGTATATTAGGCTGATGGAAAAATTTTTTTTTTATTTGTTTAGTTAGTTTTTTTTTTATTTTTTTTTTTATTTTTTTTTTATAAAAAATCGGAAATTTCTTATTCAATTCATAATTTTTTGAAAGTTTCTACAAAATTTGAGCTAGAGATTTGCATTTTTTTCTCTAGTACCAAGAAAAACATCCAATAAAAGTCCAAACCAATATTTGGAGATCATTTTCGAAATTTTTCTAGCAATAAATTATTTGAGGTAGAAATCCTAAAATTTTTTTTTTTTTGAATACCCTTAACGTATATTTATACTCTATTTAAATAAATGGATTTTGTATACGTGTAATTAAATACTTTAGCTAATTACATATGCAGCAGCAGATTTATGATGCCCGCTTGCGGTTACTTGAGTAATCGGGTCAGCGAAATCGTACTCGGTCCCAGAGACGGCGACCTGCTGTAGATTTGTTACTAAATTAACCGAAAAGTTATTTTAAATTAAAAACTAAAAATTTTTTTTTTAACAAGTTATATACATAAAATAATTTTTTTTACTTATATTTTCTATAAAATCTGAAAGCGAGAGAAATATATTTTTAACTTAAATATCTACTTAAGACCGGCTATAAGTATTTTTCCGGGAACCGGTATTCAAATTGGTATGGGATTAATAAATAAAAGAAAATAAAATAAGAAAGGGTCAAAAAAATATAATCATAAAATAAGATATAAAAAAAAAATAAAATTAAATAAAAAAAAATAAAACAAAATAAAAAAAAATTTAATAAAAAAATTTTATTAAATAACAGAAAAAAAAATTAATAAAAAAGATTAAAAAAATAAGAGAAAATAAGAGAAAAAAGATATAAAAAATAAAAATAAAATTAAATAAAACTAAAATAATGAATGATTATTATTAGTCATCGCTTAAAGTGTCTGACATGTCAAAATTAAGAATATTTTCCAATAAGAGTCTCGATAAAAAAAAATAAAATTATTTTAAATTAAATAAAATAAAAATATACAAAAATCTAATAAGATGAAAAAATAAAATAAATGAAAATAAAATAATATAAAATAAATAAAATAATTGAATAAAATATAAATTAAAAAAATTAAAAAGAAAAAAATTAAATAAAATGGAATAAAAAAATAAAAAAATTAAATGAAAAAACATACAAAAAAAAATTAAAGTTAAAAAGAGAAAATTAAATAAAATAAAATGTAAAAAAAAAAATAGAAAAAAATTAAAAAGAATAAAAAAATATGTAAGGATATAAAAAAATGAAACGAAAAGAAAAGAAAAAAAAAATAAAATAATATAAAAAAATAGTGGAATAAGATATAAATTGAAAAAATTAAAAAGAAAAAAATTAAAAAAATGGAATAAAAAAATAATGAAATAAAAAAGTTAAATAAAAACTGGAATGAAAAAAGATACAAAAAAATTAAAGTTAAAACAAGAAAATTAAAAAAAATAAAATAAAAAAAAAATAATAAAAAGAATAAAAACATATATAAAGATATAAAAAAAATTAAAGTAAAAAAAAAATTTAATTAAAAAAATTAAAAAGAATAAAACAAATTTAACTAAATATAATTAAATAAAAAAAAAAGAAATTAAAAAAATGTTAAATGAAAAAATTAAATTAGATATATACATTAGAGCGTATCACGATGTAAGGAGGAAAAAAAGTTGAAAAAAGCCCCCCCCCCCTCCCGTTTGAACACTTACCTTATGAAGTTTTCAAAAAAAAAAATTTAATTTTTTTGTCACTCTGTAAAAACAGCGAAATTTGTTTTCTTTTATAAATTCTATATTTGACGTTCGATTTTCAAAAGTGATAGAGTTTTAGAAAGGTATTCTCCAAGGCAATATTTCATCCATAGAAACTTTTAGCCCATCATGCCAAGTTCAGCTTTTGTTCTATTTTTTACTAAAAATAAAAAATTGTTTCCTGAAAACTAAGAGAAAAAAAGAATATTTACCTGCATATAATGAGGAAATAAATGTAATGCATTTATGCTAAATCTTTCCTTGGCTCTAATTTGCTGTAACGTTCTCGGCTACTTATAAGTTTAGCGAATATATAACCTAGGCGTTCCTCGTCGGCAACTTCTGTACAAGAATCATTTACTTCGTGAACAAATCGCTCAGTATTTTGAGAATGGTATAGAAAATATAAGGCTATATTACTTTATTCAAAATTTTTTTTTAATACAGGGTGCTGGTTTTAAATAAATTTGAATAAAAGCTGAAGTTGGTGTCGAAGGTTAATGGCTTATATGGATGAAATATGATACGGGTTAAAACCTTTACAACTATATATTGCTCGTTGAAATCAAAGACAAAATAGAAAAGTTATAAGCAAAAAACGAATTTCGCTGTTTTACAGGGTGCCGAAATTTTTTTTCCCATTTTTGAAATCACCAACAGGTAACCATTAGAAACAGGGGGAGGGGGGGACATTATAAACTTTTTTGGCGATACGCTCTAATATACATATATTTGTATATGTAGACAGCAATTGCGAGCTTGAATGAATGGCCCTGTTTCCAAGTTGGAAAATATGAAGTAAATACATTTAAGAGCCTGCTAATTTTAAAATTCGAATAAGTCGCATAAACCAATTAAAATTTAGTTAGCTCGAAAAAGCACATTTTAGCTATAATAAATAGCTTTTTATTTTATTTCATACACAGGCGATAAGAAAAGAAAGCTCTAACTAAAACTGTACCCCACCAACAATTACAAAGCGATTTTGTCGCTTTTTCGCCTATCATTCTTTGACAAATACTTCACCTCTCAACGCGCCCAAAAGCCACACGCCTATATAAACAAAATCATATTCGCCTCACTACATTGAAGCAGTAGCATTGACGAGCAGTTGCCAAAAGCGTCTCAGAGCAAACGGTGGTGTTTTCGATAGTTCCCAAAGAAGACCGATAAAAATATATTCAAATAAATTTTTTTGTTTTTATTGTTGATAATTTTAAGCTTTCGTATCTATTATTGCTACAATTCGCCAGTATTCTTTAGAGAAAAGTGTTTAAAATAAAGTAAGCAAAATGTTGCGTTTGTTGAGAAATAATACGCTAGTGTCCTCTGGTAAATCATTGGTTTCCGCTTTGAATGGTAGCGCCGCCAAATACTCCAGTCAAATTCCAGATCCACAAACTAATCCAGAAATCCTTTACACGGGGGTAAGTGAAATTTTGCTATCGTTTATTTTTATTTTTATTTTTTTATTATTTAAAAGTGTGAATAGCAGCAACATCTACTGTGCGTATGATGCATGTACGTATGTGTGTATGTGTGTAGGTACTCATGACATGCGAAAAAAATATACCCTAATTAATTACTCGACATAAGTACCTAAGCATTTATATGAGATTATTTGGTCGATAGATATACCTTTGCAATTTTTTATAATTCTGCACCATAAAATTGGTATAGCCTTATCTTCATTCTTGCTGAATTTTATCAGTAAACCTTAGTTCAGCTTTTATTTTAATTTAATTCTCGACTCATAAAAGTCATTTAACATTTTTCCTATTGAGATTGTTTAATTAAATCAGCACTGAATTGCAATAAATTTCTAAAAAAAAAATTTCATATTATTGCGACGAGTTGTTATGTCTAAGTGCATGTTCTTGCTTTATTTATTCGCACTGTTTTGTTAGTTTTATGTATAAGAATAAATTATAAATGTACAGTGTGACAAAAAATTAAGTGCACAATTGACTCATTAAAAAATCCGTACAAATATCATAGTGAAAACCCAACTAGTTAGAAAAGATACTCTTTCATCATGGGTGACCGAGCTTTGCTCGAAATTTTTCGGATCATTTTACTTTCCAGCTGTATAAGCTTTCCAAACTAGATTTCGAAAACATATAGTCGGCTAAGAGTGTAAACCTGCCAACGACCAAAAACAATTTTTTTCATGAAAATAATTTTTGAACTTTAAGGTTATGGTTTCAGGCTCATGATTGCCTTGAAATATCAAAAATTAAATCATATGTTGGATTTAGCAGCTTTCCTTGATATTTGTATATTTGTATATTTATTTTGAGGCTTTATCTTTCGTTTGCCAACTGCAGAATCGGCTACTGCTTAGAACCGCATTAAAAAGTCGATTTGGCTTTGTATTTGTATTTCGTCCCGTTTCTGCCTTAAGCGGGCTACTCACCTGACAAGAAATGTCAAACTCCATATAAAAAACTCAAGAAATGGTCAAGAAACGTTTTCACACGTCAAATTTTCTTGAGCCAATACTCAGTTCATAAGAAAAAACACAGCACTTTTCGATAGTTGGCAACGCCGGCTTACCTCAAGAAATAAATAAGCTCGTATATATTTCTTGAGGTAAACGTGCAGATCCACGGCAAAGGTGAGTAAATATTTCGCTAAACATGTTTTATACATTTTTATAACAGTAATTTGCAAAAAAATGGAAAATTTGGTAAACGTCATAATTTCTTGACCAGGCACAAGAAATATATGCTCGTTTTTTTCTTGAGACATTTCTTGGCAGGTGAGTAGCCCGCTTTAACCTCGTAACTACACTTTTTCACAGACATCGAAAAATCGGAATCGAAAATCAGCTTGGTAAAATATATAAACCTAAGTGGGGTTTTGTAAGATCCATTACCTCGTGAGAGTTTCAGTTGGTTTTCTTTGTTTTCTGAAATATTATTTTTTGTAGATACGAGGTTAAGGCAGAAACGGGACGTTATATATTTAAAAAAAATTTGAGTTTGATGGGAAACCTATAAATCGTCCGAAGTGCCCGAACGCCCAAGTAGAAAGTCTTAGAATGCAGCCCACTATCTATATGCCAAATTTCCTCAAAGTCGGTTAATAGATTCCCGATATCCGAAGGAATAAATTAAACTAAACGCGGCTTGAAAATATCTTCGCTGGCATACGGCCGCAAATACCTTTCACTTGATGCACTAACCCATACCTATTTTTTGTTTATTTTGTTTAATATTTTAATAAAAATTAGATAGGTGGTAACCCTGTAAACAATTCATTTCCAAATGGCACTGGTGAGACATCTCCTTGAATTTAGACACACCAAATGTTTTAATTTCCGTCCCATTTTTTAATCCTACATATTTCCTTTAAACAATTGAAGCATCATCGCGAATTTGTCAGGAGAGCAAAAAAAAAAACGCTAAAGTCATAGTTTTTTAATTTATTTCTTTCAACTGTCTCCTTAACTTTTTCGTTTATATCTTTCATATTATCAGGTTTACACCTTCCTTATGATCTTCCAGTGCCTTTTTGACTCACTTTCGACGCTTCTATGCAAAATGATGTATGTAACTTTACATTACCCTACTATTTCTAAATGCATTTTTACAGTTATGGCGTGCAAAATTTTAGAAAATTTGTTATCTGAACAATGCAGGAGAGCAATACAAAAGGTAATATGCAATAAAACCGGTTTTGAAAAAATTTACACTTAGAACGTTATTCGCGATGATGCTTCAATTTTTCTAATGGGGGTCGCCACTTAGCTGTGGCAAACTCTCCGAGTGTTCTTCTACCATAGAAGGCTTTTCAGCGCCATACATTTATTTTTATTTATTTAACTAGCGGATACCCGTGACTTTGCCTCTAAAAAAACTTGCTCGAATAAAATGGGCTTTGTTCGTTATTATTTTCAACCTACTGTGTGGCTTATAAGTATGCATATAGTTATATGAAGAATACTTACCTATGTACATTCATGCATGTGTTGCTTATATTCGCCGGCAACCGGCAGCCGGCTGTGAAGCTTTTTCAGGGCTTTGTTGTTATTTTGCTGTTCAAACAATTCATACATACATATACAATGGTATCAAATTGTATTTTCGCTATACATATACAATTGTACTGGCGCTTCTTAAATCTCATTCCAGGTAGTTTACTTAAGTGTTTTGTATAGTTTCCTTATGGCAAAAGCTTCGTAAACTTAAGGCGAAATATACTTAATGGTAAACATATTTTCAAAAAAGTATTAAATTCTGTTTCTGGTATTTACATAGATATCTTCGCTGTCTAGTCAGAAGCTTCTCTGTTGAAAAATAATAATGTTGGACGCCTGATTCGAGTTTTTCAAAAACGCCCTTTCTAAGGATTTGTTTGGAAACGCCCTATTTAAATGAAAACTCAATACACTTTCCGCTGAGATAAGACGTTTTTGAAACAAATTTTGTAGTAGGGCGTTATAGAAAAAAAAAACTAAAAAAAAATGTTTTTGAAAATAACACGGTACCTACACCTAAATTGAATTTTTAGAAAATCCCTCCGGGTTTCTTAGCGGTTTCTGAACCCCAAAATTTTAAAAACCTATAAGAGACCCTCTGGAATTTTTTGGCTGTTGTACAGTGATATTTTTTTCCTTCCATTCAGATCTTTTTGGTCCAGAAATAAATTATTATATATATACTATTTATAAATAGTACATTCAAAATATACATATATTATAAATTATCATCATTTAGGTTAGGTTAGGTTCAAGTGGCTGCCGCAGAGGCACACTTAGGCCAGTTTTGAAAGGCCCGTTGTGATACCACCAGCACAAGGAAAGTTAGTCCCGGGACCCGGCCATTTGGAAAATCTCTGAGTTGTTGGGATTTTCCACATAGCAGAATCCCGGGACGGACACTCCTAAACGAACATCGTTACTCCTACTCGAACCACTTAGATGACTTTATGAAGGCCATCAAGTCCTTTATGTCCAGTTCCGCGATCTGGCTTAGGCTATCCGGGAAGGGAACTCCCAAAAAGCGCGTTCTCGCGCCGCTCAAAGCCGGGAAGTTGCATCATTTAATAGGTATAAAACTGAAAGCTAAGTATGCATAATTGCAAATCTTTATCTTCTAAGCCAACAAAATTGCAACCACATCATGATGATGATCAATTTCATGAGCACACATGATCTATTAAATATAAGATTTATTGATAAGCTGATAAAAAAACTAAATAAACTTGTCATCTCTGAGCTAATATTTTATAATGAATTGCTAATATTAGTAATCATTGCATTTTTTTCATATTTGCTTTGCTATCAACTAAGCTGAGATTTTATATATTTACTTCGAGATGATGACTGGCTGTCTGATTAGGTGTATGTAGTAGGTATGTTGGCCTATGTCATAAAAATATTGTTGGTCATTATTTAAAACAGCTGAGATGTGGTTTATAATAAGCCGGCAAATATTTATAAGTAAATAATAAAATATTATTAAAATATGTTTTGTGCTAAATAAGATGAGAACTCTGCAAGTTTGACATTGATTAAATGAAGGAAACAGTTTTTTTAATAGAAGTGTTTCAAATTTTCCCATTATAGGGATAGGGAAAGGGATAGGGATAGGGATAGGGATAGGGATAGGGATAGGGATAGGGATAGGGATAGGGATAGGGATAGGGATAGGGATAGGGATAGGGATAGGGATAGGGATAGGGATAGGGATAGGGATAGGGATAGGGATAGGGATAGGGATAGGGATAGGGATAGGGATAGGGATAGGGATAGGGATAGGGATAGGGATAGGGATAGGGATAGGGATAGGGATAGGGATAGGGATAGGGATGGGGATAGGGATAGGGATAGGGATAGGGATAGGGATAGGGATAGGGATAGGGATAGGGATAGGGATATTGATAGGGATAGGGATAGGGAAAGGGAAAGGAATAGGGTTGCGCTAAGGCTTTGGGCTATGATGAACAAGAAAAAAACGATATTCAAAGAAGTAAGACTGACGAAAACGAAAATAGGGCTAGTGAAGCGGTAAAAGAATGTAGAGCTAAGATTAAGAGGTAGCATCAAGCTTTATGCACACAACTAAGAACGTCAGCTAGTTTAAAAATAAAAATGTACTTAAATATTTATCTGCATACGTGGTACGTGGAAATTAAGTTTTATTAAAAACAAATTGGAATGTTTCTATTTTAGACCATTGCGATAAGAGTTATAAAAAGATTAAGCAAGGTAAATAAAAAAAAAGCAAAAGTCGATTTAGGACAATATTTTTTCACTTTGCTCGATAACTTTTGCCATCTATCGGGAGTTGCAAATCACCCATCCGGACTGAAAAACTACCCATACGGTAACGGTACGTTCCTTTTCTAGCACCCGCATTACTTGCCTGACTGTAGTGAGAGCGATTTCATATGAACAGTGGAACTTTCTAGTTCATCTCACCGCCTACTCTCCTAAGGAAGTTCGTAAAGGGAAGGAGAAGATAGGAAATGGGAGGTGAGAGGCATCATATCCCAAGATCTACCATCAAGTTTACCCTTCGTGGATCTTAGACGCCTCCAACGACAAGCGTTAATTTTCTAAGCCCATGATCTTTGTTACCACACCTGCTCTTGTAATATCTCCATCTCGCTTGAGTCCCATAATTATAAATATTTCTACTTACAGCTTTTCATCAATAACGAATGGCACAAAAGCAAAACCGGTAAAACATTCGGTTCCATTAATCCAACCACAGAGAAAACAGTTGCCGAGGTACAATGCGCCGGCGAGAAAGATGTCGATATTGCAGTGCAGGCTGCACGCGCCGCCTTCAAGTAAGTTGATCCACTTACATAATTTGATAACTAGTTCGTAATAACTTCTCTCACTTCATCCCTGCAGACAGGGTGCACCTTGGCGTCGCATGGATGCATCGGATCGTGGCGTGCTATTATATCGCTTGGCTGAGCTGCTAGAACGTGATCGCGTATATTTGGCGGTAAGGTTTTTTGTTAGCAAAGTAATTGAAAGTAGTTTAAATAAATATTTTCAATGATACAGAGTTTGGAAACCCTAGACAATGGCAAACCTTATGCTGTCGCCTACAATGTCGATGTGCCCATGGCTATCAAGAATCTACGCTATTTTGCCGGCTGGGCGGATAAGAATCATGGCAAGACTATACCCATGGATGGCGATTTCTTTGTTTACACACGCCACGAACCCGTTGGTGTATGCGCACAAATCATACCATGGAATTTCCCCATAATTATGATGACATGGAAATTGGGTCCTGCTCTAGCCACGGGTAATACGATTATATTGAAACCTGCTGAGCAGACAAGTTTAACTGCACTCTACATTGCTGAGTTGATCAAGGAAGCTGGCTTTCCGCCTGGTGTAGTCAATGTGCTGCCAGGTTTCGGTGAAGTTGGTGCTGCATTGGCAAATCATTTAGATGTCGATAAGGTGGCTTTTACTGGTTCCACTGAGGTGGGTAAGCTGATACAGCAGGCTTCGGGTAAAACCAATTTGAAGCGCGTCACACTGGAGCTGGGTGGCAAGAGTCCAAACATTGTTTTGGCCGACACTGATATGGATTACGCTGTGGAGACATCACACTTTGGTCTCTTCTTTAATATGGGACAAACGTGTTGCGCTGGTTCACGCACCTTTGTCGAGGAGAAAATCTATGATGAATTTGTGGAGCGTAGCGCTGAGCGTGCTAAGAAACGTACGGTGGGTAATCCTTTTGAATTCCATGTCGAGCAGGGCCCCCAGGTCAATCAAGAACAGTTGGAGCGCATTTTGGGTATGATTGAAGAGGGCAAGAAGCAAGGTGCCAAATTGGTAGCGGGCGGCCAGCGTGCAAATCACTTGCCTGGCTATTTCGTGGAGCCTACCGTCTTTGCTGATGTGCAGGACAACATGACGATAGCGCGTGAGGAAATCTTTGGTCCAGTGCAGCAGATTATACGTTTCAAAAATTTGGATGAAGTTATTGAGCGTGCCAACAATTCGGACTATGGTTTGGCGGCGGCCGTTTTTACGCGTGATCTCGATAAGGCCAATTATATTGTGCAGGGTTTGCGCGCCGGTACCGTTTGGGTAAATACATACAACGCCTTGGCGGCGCAGGCACCATTCGGTGGATTCAAGATGTCTGGGCATGGTCGTGAAAATGGTGAATATGCGTTGCAGAATTATACTGAGGTGAAGAGTGTGATTGTGAAAATACCACAGAAGAGTTCGTAAACGGTAGGCGAAAAAACGAGAAAGTCCGAGTGAAAGCTGAATGTAAATCTATTACTAACTTATGCTCCGTTTCTAAGAAACGCACAGTTAAGAATAATTTGTTAACTCTGCACAAAATCCTCGTATTGTTTAATATTAACTAAGTAGTTTGTTTAAATAAATATATTTATAATGTATAATACTGTGTCGATATTAATGTTTTTCCTTGAGTAAAAAATGTAATAAATTTAGCCTAGGGCGTGGCTATATTTTCCAATTGAAAATCATGGGCCGCCTTAAATACCAGAGCCCAGGCAGGCCCTAGGCAGGGTTGTGTTTTGTAGGCAAAATCTAACCAAAACCTATGTACGTTAAGTCTTAATTTCCTGGTTTCTCTCTCCGGAAGGTAACGAAAAAGAGGCCATTGTCTACTAACTTCGCACATGAAGGATTTTAACCGCTTTGGTGATATTCCTCTCTTTTAGAGAGTTTTTAACACTCGGTCCAATAAAAAAATCAATAGGTTTGTAGCTTTAACTAAGCTAAAATATTTTTTATTTCAAAATCCCATACTCTACCCTCAACTTAATCTAGTCCACTTCCAATTTTCGAAAAGAGCCTTCCATACCAAATATGCTCTGATAATCAAGTTGCTTTCCCACACGCAATTCCTCTCTATTGCGATATTCTAGATCCTCTCTGAAGTAGTCACGTCTCTCCATGAAGAACTGTATCGCTTCGGTGTTGATGTCCTCTATAGACCCGTTTTCGCCTCCGAACTCTTTGGGTAAATATTTTTGTGGAACATGAGCGTACAACGATCGCAAATCATTGCCATGAAAGTAAAACTGTGGGATACAGAATTTTTTAACAGATTTTTATTCAATACGAATCATGTTAAGTTAACAAAAAGATGATGTTAAATTAACATGAGGTAGTGTTATTTTAAAGGAGACAGATAGTGTTGTTTCCACAGAAAGACATATTAATTTAACAGAAAGTAATTTTAATATAGCAGGTAGTCATGTTAATTTAACAGGAAGTCGTGTTAATTCAACAAGAAGTCATTTTAGTTTAACATAAGTGAAAGTCTTGAAAAATAATAACCTGAAAAAATGTTAAAAAAGTGTTGATTTAACTGGAAATTGTTTCATCAGGAAGTCATGCTAATTTAACAGGAAGTCATATCAATTTACTAGGAATACTTGGTCATTTAAAAGGGAGCTACGCTAATATAACATGAATTCGTATTAATTTAACAGGAAGTCATATCAACTTACTAGGAATACTTGGTCATTTAAAAGGGAGCTACGCTAATATAACATGAATTCGTATTAATTTAACAGGAAGTCGTGCTTAATGAAAAGGAAGTTAATTTAAAAGGAAAAGTTATGTTAATTTAACAGTGTTGATTAGGCTAGAAATTGTTTTATCTGGAAGTCATGGAAATTTAACAGGAGTCATATTATTTTAATATGAGGCTAGGCTAAGTTAACAACAAGGCATGGTAATTTAACTGGGAGTTAATTTAACAACAAGGCATGCTTATTTAACAGGAAGTTGTGTTAATTTAACAGGAATGTTAATTTAATGTGAGCGATTGTGTTGAAAAAGAATAACCTGAAAAATTTTTAAAAAAGTGTTAATTTAACCTGAAAAATCGTCTGGTTCCACTAAAACTACCTTTTCTCTACTTGTTTATTTACATCCTCTACCTCCCAAACTTTTATACTCACACGCTCCTGCTGCTTCGCCGACATCACCGACTTCATCACATTGAAAATCCTATCAAAACCTGCTGGTACATTAATAAGATGTGTGGCACGATGTCGCAAAGGCATCGCCTTCTCCGAAAAAACCATCGCTTTCCGCACAATACTTGGTGTAATTTGAGCAAAATGTGCAACCGTTGGACGCGCTAAATCCATTACAACAACATAACCATTCACAACAGCATAGTCATCTTCGCGAGCCCACAATTCTTGTTGAGCTTGCGCTAAAGTCATTATATCTTTAAAATTACATTTGTCGGTTGGATAGTTACCAGCACGTATAAACATTATACGTGGTCCAATGTCGTAGAGTGGTGTTGGTAGTACAACGTTTACGCTGGAAGTAGAAATTTAAAAAAAATTAAAAGTAAAAAAAAAAAAATATCTGGCGCACTTACCCATATTTCAGACGCTCCATAAGGCTGGGATCATTTACATCTTCTATCGTATAGAAGTCTGGATATTTCGTTTTTAACGTATAGAACCAATCGAGCTTTGATTTTGTCTTCTCTATACTAAATTTGCAGCCACGTAAAAAGCTCAGAAGCAGTTGGTCATCAAGTCGTATATTTAAATGCGGCTCCTTGGTGGCCCATGTCTTTAGTGCTTTTAGGTCCTCGATTATGCGTTCAGGGCGCTCATTTAGTTCTTCGATAGCCACTTTTTGCAAGTGTTCAGGAAGTGGACGTATATTGGGTTGAGAAGACATTATACGATTTAAATTGTTTTTCCTAGATGACTTGAGTTTGAGCTCAATTTAGAGTGCTGTTGTTAGTTGGAATCACTTCACTATTTTAAATGAAAATGTTTCTCTAAAGTGCGTACATTGCACTTATAAGCGTCTATGGTAGCTGTTCGAAACGAACCTTATTCCCATTAATTTTTAGTGTTATTATTATTTTTTTTTTTAAAACATAGTCAACGCACCAATAAAAAGTAGAAATTAAACTCAATTCCATTAATATAATTTTTTTTGAGGAATTGAATAAGCTGGGAAGATTTTCATACCGGTTTTAAATATGTAGAGTTCGGATTACATATATACAAAAATAAACCCATACAAATTTACGCTATAACAAAAAGAAATAAAATAAAATTTCTTTTATTGCCACCACTGTATAAAGTAGGAATAAAGTATTTTCCTGCAAAAAAATTGACTTTAAACTTTAAGTTGGAATTCTAGAAATACATCGGTGAAAACTGTATTTAATTTCATACAGTGGTTTTTGAGTGATGCTCGAACAAACATAGAGACATACAGATAAAAGTTCTAAAAATGGTGTATGTTCGAGCATCAGTCAAAAACCGCTTAATGGAATGAAATGGAGTTTTCAGTGATGTATTGATAGATATCCAAATTAAAGTTTAAAGCTCATTTTATAGTAAATTTAAGAATTTTTGTCTGTCTGTTTGTTCGAGCATCGCTCTAAAACCACTGTATGGAACTTAATGCAGTTTTCTCCGATGTATTGGTAGAGGTGCACTTAAAGTATCAAGCCCAATTTATTGCCAGGAAATACTTTATGCGTACTATATACAGTGGTGGCAAATAAAATTTGCTCTAAATATTTTTATGGATATAATGAAATTAGTACAGGTCGATGTTTGGACATATTCCGTTTTTATTTCAGGGTGCCGCAAAGCTTTTTACGACCGTAGGTATAAAAATAATATGTACTGTCGTCGTATTGTAAAGTCAATATATGTACAACATTGCAGTTTCTTATCATGGAAGTCTGTTATCAATATCGGACTATCAAAGTTAATAAAAATAAGTTTAATGGTTTGATAAAAAACACCTGAGCAGGTTTTGCACGAATGTCGTCGAGAGCGAGAAAGTTTTGCAAATTTAGTTTGCGGCCAAGTACAATCGAAAGTAACTGAATTTGGCAAATTTAACATATCATCACCTATACTCCACAACCTATCGAAAATGCCCGGGTTGAAAATACGTCCGATAAATGAGCAATTGCAAAAGATCGCCATCGAAGAGTTGAATGAGGTGCCCGAACGCATTGGCGCTGATATAGCGGCATTACGCGCTTGGATCCAACAACAACCACATTTACGCGCACGCGATGATGATCAATTTTTGCTCTCGTTTTTGCGTGGCTGTAAATTCAGTTTGGAAAAAGCGAAAGGAAAAATAGACAAATTCTATACATTACGCACGAAATATCCCGAATGCTTTGGCGCTTTTGATGCGGATGATGAGGCTGTGCGCAGGATTATAAATGCGGGGTAAACTTACTATAGCACAGAGTTTCGAATAACTAATATTAATTTATGGCTTTTTTGAACAGCGTTTTCCTGTTGCTACCCACACCGCTGGGTGAGCATGGTCCGCGCATTGCGCTCATACGACAAGGTGCACTCTCCTCGGATAAATATACGATGGAGCAATTTGCGCGCACCGCCAGTCACATGCAAGAGCTCACGATAAGGAACGATGATAATAGTATTATATCGGGTATGATATCGATATTGGACATCGAACACTGTACTGCCGGACATGTGGTACAAATGACGCCGAGCGTTATGAAAAAGTTATCCGTGCACGCTGAAGAGGCAGTGCCTTGGCGTCCCAAGCAACAGCACTTCATTCACACACCAAGCGGCTTTGAGACAGTTTTCAATATGATGAAACCATTAATGACTAAAAAGCAACAAGATCGTGTAAGTAAGAGCGCGCTCTATCAGATATTCCGTCGAAAAATGTTACAGACTATGAGAGAACTCAAACGTTTTAATCGGTAGTGAGTCTCGAGCAAAGCGATGTGATCTCTAGGGACTATATTATAATTATTCCCGTAGCCAATTCCGTCGGAATATCTGTTAGACCCCATAGACTCGCCAATTTTAAGAGTTTAAACCAAAACAATTTTTTCTCTGCAGATTTCCGTTCACGCCGATAAGTTGGACACGTTTTACAATGAAATTCCACAACGTTATTTGCCAGTGGAATATGGTGGCGAGAATGGCACAATTCAGGAAATTATCGAAGAAATGAATAAGCAATTGGATGAGTATAGGCAATATTTTAAGGAAAACGGGAACTTTGGTACTGACGAGAAATTGCGCGTGGGCAAACCAATTGACTTTGATGGGCTCTTTGGTGTGGATGGCTCTTTTAGAAAGTTGGAATTGGATTAGCGGCTTTCGTTTAATCTTTTCTGAGTTAGGTTATAAAGCGAGTTAAGCTTTTTTTTTATATCTATTTTCTAAAGATTTTGTAATAAAAACTAGATTCTCACAGTCGAGCGAGTCTCAATTTAGATAGGTGGCAACTCTGAAAACTAGTGGCAACCCCGTCTGAAAACTTCTTCGTGGGTATATGGCCCTATATTGGCATATCATGTTCAATAGTTAGAAAAAAATTAGATAGGTGGCGGCCAAATATGACCCAAATCGCTTCAGCCATTCCCGAGATTTTGTTCGATGAATGAAAAAATAAATAAAATGAGGTTAGATGGCAACCCTAGGTAGCAAACGCCATCTGAAAATATCTTCGGTGGAATATGACCAAAAATACCTTTGATTTGATACCCATATTGGCATGACACAAATTAGATAGGTGGCAAACCTGTAAACTGCCTGAAGTGGCAACACCCCACTAGAAAGTCTTCTTAAAAAGAAGCATACCATCTAAATACCAAATTTTGATCCAAATCGCTGCAGCCGTTCCCGAGATGTAGACACTAAAAGTTTTCATTTCCGGTGTGTGTTTTCCCACTTCCGTTGGATATCTCAGTCGCCTTTTCTATTTCCCATTCAAATTGCACTCTCCATAAAAACATTATATCACCATCTACGAAGTTAACTTCAAAAATGTGTTCCATATTTTTTGCTCCCTTAGGAGATTACTCACACAATTTTTTGTAGGGTAGTTTTGGTCGTTATCGAGTACGTTTGAGTAACGGGTACTTCGATATCGATACATTGAAGAATTGAGTGCTTTGTGTCGATTCTGACAACTCTTTATGCTAAACAGCTGATTTCGTTTTATCATTTTCAAATAATCAAACGTTAATCAGCAATTTTGGAATATTTCAACAAAAGTGAAGATTTAGCAACTACAACTAACTTAAAAGCACTGTCGTTTTATACACAGCGCTCTTCAAAGAGCAAAGTACTTACCTCAAAAAAGACTGAGTCACCTTCTTAATACAACACCAAACGAACGTAAACTTTCAGTTTCTTATCATCATAATATGAACTGATTGCATTATCGGAGTTTTCAAGATTGGCCGAAATAAAGTAATAAACAGAAGAATAAAGTTATCTAAATACACAGGAACATATGTATGTACTTTGTTATGTCGATAAATGTCTGTAAATTTCTATCAGCATTCAGCAAGTGGGTGCATTGGTGAATTAAAGTTTATTAACACTAGTCAAAACACAGAAAGCACAAAAGAATGTCAGAACTCTCAGTACGACCACTCAACCCACAATTGCAGCAGACGGCCATCAAAGAGCTGCACGAAGTACCAGAACGCCTTGCCGACGATATAGCGGACTTACGCACTTGGATCCAACAGCAACCACATTTACGTGCACGCGATGATGATCAGTTTTTGGTCGCTTTTTTGCGTGGTTGTAAATTTAGTTTGGAAAAAGCTAAACACAAGATCGATAGATTCTATACTTTACGCACAAAATATCCAGAATTTTTCACCATCACTGATGTGGATGAACAAAATTTGCGCGGCCTGATTAATAGCGGGTAAATTCTTTATAAGAGATTTGAGTGTGAATCTAGTATATAATATTTTTCTCCAGCATTCTAGTCTACTTACCAACACCTCTACATGAATACGGACCACGTATCGTTTTTATTCGCGGTGGGGTTTATCCCGCCAATAAATATACAATGGAAGATACCGCTAGGGCGATTCAAGGTATAGCGGATATTTTATTGCTAGACGATGATTATGCTTTGATATATGGTATGGTATGTGTGGTCGATATAAAATTGGCATCCACTGCACATTTTATGCAAATGACACCAGCTGGCCTGAAGAAGATGACCGCATTCTCCGAGGAAGCTGTACCGTTGCGTACAAAGGCTGTACACTTTATAAATGCGCCGAGCGGTTTTGAAACATTTTTCAATCTGCTGAAGAGCATGTTCTCGAAAAAACATCAACAGAGGGTAAGTGAAGTCATATTAAAGTCGATTTATAAAGAGGACATCTGGACTCAGTAAATGCCTTCACTGCATCCATAATATTTCAAATTCTTCACACATATCAAATTTTTTAGTTGACATTGTTGACAGTTATAAGTTGAATGTGATTTCTTATCACATTAAAAATAATAACTCACCACACCAACATTTTTAATACTTTATCAGCTCTCTGTACATGGCAGCAAACTAGATGGTCTCTACGAACATATTCCTCTAAAATATCTACCCAAAGAATATGGTGGTGAAAATGGTTCCATTGAGGATGGTATCGCTGATCTCAATAAAAAGCTCGATAATTACCGCGAGGTTTTCAAAGCGAATGCTCAGTATGGCACAGATGAGAGGTTGCGACCAGGCAAACCGCTTGACTTTGATAACCTTTTTGGTATACAAGGATCGTTTAGAAAATTGGAAGTGGATTGAATAAAGAAGATTATTAAAAATTGCTATAAACTGTGTTCTTAAGGCCGTGTGCCAATTGGTTGAAAATCGTAAATTTTGACAGAGTGATGGTAAATTCTGACAGTTATCGTGGTGAATATGAACACACATGTGAGCGTAGCCTAACTTGGAAATTGTCGGATTGCTACATAGAGATGATAAGGCTTGAAAGTTCTAGGTGGTTTTGTAGTAGAACTTTTTTGGTCTTGAAAAGTACTTTAAAAAATCGGGGTTAAAAGTACCGATTACTTATTCGCAAGTTTTCATATCAGCTCTATATTTTACACGCACTCTGGCAACTCTTTATGTTGACAGCTGATATCATTTTATCATTTACAAATAATCAAACGAAAATAATCAAATTGGAAATATTTCAACAAAAGTGGAGATTTAGCACATAATTTAGCAACAAGTTGGTTAGCTGGTGACCAACCTTTAGATCAGCTTTCGTATCACTTGAGGGCAAATAAGCAATTACGCGCTGAAAACAACGAAAAGTTGGTTGCCTTTTTCTTTTTTTTCTTGAGGTCAACAGCTGTTAGATTTTTGTTTCGACTCACGTGTTGTCTCAGGTCTCGTCTATTTTATTTAAGAACATTTTGTTGCTGAAATGGGTAATATATTTATTTCCAAAGACCGAAAACCTGAAAAAAAAAAATCCTGAGTACATCCTAGATCTAATTTTTGCAGGGTACTTTTGCACGGCTTCTCTAAAAAATTAGTCATATGTATCTTTAAGTCTTAAGTATTTATTTCACATACATTTATATTTAAAATTTATTAATATTACGTTCACAATAAGAACCCATTTAGGAATTTTAACAAAGAAAAAAACATCAGCTGTTTTTAAAAATAAATAAATATTTTAACATTTTCATACATTATATTTAATTACTTAATAATTAACTAAAAATACTTTGACAAAAAAAAAAAAAATGAAAAAACATAGCTAATCTACCTCCAATCTACGGAATGAACCATCCAGACCAAAACAATTCTCGTAACTGAACAACGAACCCTCGCGCAACTTCTCGTTCG
>CAXKVI010000004.1:6876428-6993928 GCA_964058755.1 Campiglossa producta | reverse complement strand
AATAGGTAATAATCAAATTATCTAATACTATATTGAAATGCATGTCTGTAGATCAGATTGTCTAACTTGTCAACATAAAAAATTATATGGCTTTCACTATATTGGTTCAGCCCAAAATTCCACAGACAAATTTTAATGGTGAGACAGCCTAATGCAAAGAAGCATAGGTATGTTAAAGTATACGAAGCATATTTTCAGGCTTGTAACTGAGGTCATAATTGATATACCTCCACTTCAAACTTGACTAAATTTCGTTACGTTTTTCTAGATTAATCCTATAAGTATTGGAGCATTTATTACATGACTCAAATTGCATCATAAAAAAGTTGGCTAATAGTTGTGCTTATTATTGGATTAGTAAGCAGCTAACTTAAGTCGTAGTGCTATTGTAGAAATCGAGGCGTAATCAATCTGGTCGCTCCCTACTAGAGATGAGCGCGTGCATGATTTTTGCTGCACGGCACGGCAAGGTCACGAAACAAAATTTCGAAAGTACTCACACGCACGGAAAAAATCACTAGAAACACGACACGATTTTGCACACTGGCCAGTTTTCGGATTTTTCACTCCCCTACAAATCAATCGCCTATAATATGTTTCCGATTTTTTTCCAGCAACGCTGCATCTGAAAATTTGATTAAAAAACAACCTATCTTAGCTTAAAATGTATTGAATTTTTGTTCTGATAGACCGTTCGTGTTTTTTTGATTTGGATTTCGGACCCAGCACGATCACGCACGAGCACGACACGAAATCGCACCTTCAAACACGTGTACACGACAGCCAAGGTAGGTTGCTATTGAAAATGGGCGAAATCGGATGATAGCCACGCCCCCTTTTTCGATGTCGAAAATTTCGAAAATCACACAAATTGACATTTCTCGGTAGCTGAAATGGCTAAAATGATATAATTTTATAGGTGAGTCCTCCTGGTCATTCTTTTATGATTTTTCCATAAATTTTTAGCAGAAAGACATTTTTGAAAATTCGACTGGTTGTAACTTTTAAACTGATTGCGATAGAACGATGAAATTTGGCACAAAGCATACAAGTATCGTTGGAAGTATACCTGATGAAATTGGATAAGATCGCCCTCCAACCATGCCCACTTTCGCTATTGAAAATTTCGAAAATCACCTTAATTGACATAATTCGGTAACGGAAATGGTTAAAATGATATAGTTTGGTAGGATTCTATTATGATTTTTTGATAAATTTTTAAAAGTAGGCGTGGCACCGCCCTCTTTTCAGGTAAGCATATTTGAAATTTTCACGGGTCATAACTTTAAAACTGATTACGGTAGAACGATGGTACAAGCATAATCGGGAGTATACCTGATGAAATTGGACGAAATCGCTTCCCAACCACGCTCACTTCCGAAATGGTAAATTTCGAAAATCATATGAAAACTACCGCTGGCTATTTAATGTTCGATGTACCCGAACTTTGACTCCCTTACTTGTTTTATTTAATTTTTCCTTTATTTTATTTTATGCAACTTTATTTTATTTATTTTTTATTTTATTTCATTTCATTTTATTTTATTTTCTTTTATTTAATTTAACTTCATTTAGTTAAATTTTTTATTTTTTTTTGTTTTATTTTTTATTTTATTTTTTTATTTCGATTTATCGTTTTTTTTTTTATTCAAGGCAGATTAAAACTTCAACAGAGGGTTACCCTGTGATAAAACTTAATTATTTCATTTAATTTTTTTTTTTTTGATTTTATATTTATTTTAAAGTATTTTTTTAGTTTTGGTTTTTTTATTCTATTTTGCTAAATTTTTTTTTCTCGCGGCTGTTGCCGAATTTCGCTTTTCATTTCTATTCAAATGCATGCCACTATAGAAGTTTACACTTCAAAAATGTTTCCACTTATGCCTCACTAAATAAAAAGTTAACCCATTCGTCATGATAAAAGGGAATTTTAGGTATGCCATTCTAATTTTAAGTTTGGCAACAAGCCCTTCACCTTTTCACTGTCAATTGGCAACTTACCAAACAAAAACAATGAAATGAGTTTATCAGCTGTTTTTAAAGTGTGTTTTTATCAGTTTTACCGCACCGGTTTTTATCACTGCACTCACTTGCACTTCAGTAACAAATAATTTCAGTGATTTTCTTAATCTTTATTAAAATTGCAATTTCTGAAAACACTTTTAACAAATTGCTTTAAGCTGCCATGCGTTCAAACCAGAAACTCTATTATGTATGTATTATTAGCTTTTTGACGCTTTATATGACTGTTACACTGGTGCTCGAGCTCACTTTCCTCCAACTAGTTCTTGTAGTAGTAGCGCGCTCGCATCGCAATCGCAGGTGAAATTAGGAGCCTGATTTTTTGTATTGCACTGTCGGATGCGCCACGAGCAACTGTCACAGTAATATTGCAACAAATGCCGTTAAGCAGTAGCGTTCGTATGCGACTGTGGCAAAGTAATGAATTGAATGAAAAGGCAAAAAAAAAAAACAGTATACTGTTTGTATACAAACGCAAAAGAAAAACGATTAAAAAAGCAAAGTTAGATCCGCTATGTCGGAAATACGCAAAAAAGTGGGAACATTTTTCTCACACCTGTGTCATTCCATGTCAAATCGTCAGATAGTTAAAAGTGCCCAGTTTATATGATTTTTTTTTTTACTTATTTTTCCTTTTCTTTTATTTTATTTCATATAATTATTGTATTATTTTATTTATTTATTTATTTTTTTCAATTTTTTTAATTTCATTTTATTTACTTTATTATTTTTATTTATTTTACCTAATTTTTTATTTTACGTTATGTTATTTTACTTCCTTTTATTTTGTTTTATTTTATCTAATTTTTTTCATTTTTTAAATTTTCCCTTTTTATCTAAATTTTTTCATTTATTTGTTACCAATTTTATTTTATTTTCTTTTTTTTATTTTGTTTTATTTTATTTTATTTTATTTTATTTTATTTTATTTTATTTTATTTTATTTTATTTTATTTTATTTTATTTTATTTTATTTTATTTTATTTTATTTTATTTTATTTTATTTTATTTTATTTTATTTTATTTTATTTTATTTTATTTTACTTTATTTTATTTTATTTTATTTTATTTTATTTTATTTTATTTTATTTTATTTTATTTTATTTTATTTTATTTTATTTTATTTTAAACTCTTTGTTGCTTTTGACTTTTTGTCTATTGCTGTAAATACCGACGGTTGTGAGTTCGACTCTCACAATGCCGGGAAGAAAAGTCCATGAAGAGATGTAATTCCAGTATCATCGAAACATATGTCGGCTTGTCTGGTTCCTGCAGCGCGTAGATAGAATTTTTATCAAAAAACACATTTTTATTTTATTTTATTTTATTTTATTTTATTTTATTTTATTTTATTTTATTTTATTTTATTTTATTTTGTTGTATTTTATTTTATTTTGTTGTATTTTATTTTATTTGATTTTATTTTATTTTACTTTATTTTATTTTATTTTATTTTATTTTATTTTATTTTATTTTGTTGAATTTTTTTTTTATTTTGTTGTATTTTATTTTATTTGATTTTATTTTATTTATTTTATTTTATTTTTTTTTTTTTATTTTATTTCATTTTATTTTATTTTATTTTTTTTTATTTTATTTTATTTTATTTTATTTTATTTTATTTTATTTTATTTTATTTTATTTTATTTTATCTTATTTTATTTTATTTTAAATATATTTTTTTTTTCTATATTTGATTCAATTTTACTTTATTTCACTTCAATTTATTTAATTTCATTCCATTGCATTTTATTTTGATTTATTTAATTAAATTTTTTATTTTTTGTTTATTTTACTTTAATTTATTTTATCTTATTTTTTTGATTTTTTATCATTTTTATTTTATTTATTTTCATTTTATTTATATTTGTTTCATTTCGTTTTATTTTTTTATTTTATATTATTTTTGGAAATTTTTTTATTGTTATTATATTATGAACTCACACTATACCAACTACGATTATTGCAATTTCGACCTTGTTGAAGGGTCTTGCCATAACGCTTTGTATTGTATTGTTAGAAATTGTTCACCACCTTTACTGGTCATCAAACCAATGAGGTTGGAAGATTTGCGAAACATACTAAGGAGTGTTTGCTGTAATACATTGCGGTTAGAAATTCTTAGTCTCCTTAGTTCGATGACCAGTAAAGGTGATGACAAATTTCTTAGAATACAAAACAAAGCGGTATGGCAAGACCCTTCAACAAGGTCGAAATTGCAATCATCGTAGTTGGTATTGTGTGTGTTTGTAGCATTTTGAACTTGTTTTTGCCAATACCTCAAAATAATAATTTGATAATAATTATTCGACTGGTTAAAAGTACACTTAAAACTTACAAAATTTTACTTTATTTTGATTTTAAAAATAATTTTTTAATTTTTTTTTAAATTTTTTTATTTATCTTTCATTTTTTTTCAATTTTATTTAATTTTTTTTATTTTCTTTGTTTTGTGGTAAAAAAAACGCCTACCAAAAATCATCAAAATCGAAAGTAATCGATTCTAACTATCTGACGATTTTACATGAAATGACCCACCAAAGAAAAAATATCACTAAAAAACATTTGTATTGGAAAAACAAAATTAGTGAAGAAAAACAAACAAAAATCAACGCCAGCAAAGAAAAACAATTGTAACCTAACATAATATGCAATAAAACACGCAAACTCAGATAGACAAATTTACTATTTAAACAATACGATTTAATCAGAAAATAAAACTAGTACAAATCGTTCAAAACGCATAGGCAAAAAAAAAATAAAAAAAAAAAAATAAAACAAACCAAATTAGTAAGTGCTAATGTTAATGCATGAAAAACAACCAACTAATAACGCCCCAATAAACGTCAGTGGCAATAAACTAAAAACAAAACAAAAACAACAAAAGAAAAACTACAACAACAACATCGTTGTGATAACAACAAAAACTTGTACAAATAGCCAATGGTTTGCGTTTATTGATCCTAAGTGGATTATCGGAAAGCAGTTTGTGTGAAAGGCACAGTGGGCTGAATTTCAACACTTTATGATAAAAATAAAAATAAAAAACGTGGCCATATACCAACAAGTTATAGCCGCTAAAGAGTTTTTTTGCCGAACTTCTCTCCCAATTTGTGGTATGCTGCTTTTGATTTTTTTCCTACAAATTTGTAGGATCTGCACTTTTTCCGACTCTGAACGGCACCCGCAAAGTAGATGCATTTTTGCTAAGAAGATTTTCATGGCAGAAATACACTCGAAGGGTCTGTCAAACCACTGTCGAGAGGCGACCCCGTTTAGAAACACTAAATAATTTTTGATGTTGCTTTTACCGAGTTGAGTTTCACGGCGGCCGCCGTAAAAATGGAATGTTTTTAAATAAAAAAATTGTTTAGTAAAAATATTTTTTATTTAAATTTTTATTTTCACATTTTTAGGTGCCCCATTTTTTATTAGCTTTTTCAATGCGCTCTCCACGTATTCATCATAAAATTGGCTACTGTATAGCACCCAAATCGGCAACCTTCAATCATGAAATAAAAACGTGAATATCGATCCATTCCAACGAAGTAAATTTACATTAGACTGGACAAAAAATGCTTTTTTTCGATTTTATTTCACTATAATTTATTTTTTACCCTTTATTTAATTTTTTTTTTACTTTAATTTAATTTTTTATTTTTTATATAACTTTTTTTATTTTTTTATTTAAATTTTTTATTTTTTTTATATTATTTTTTATTTATTTAATTTTTTTATTTCTTATTTTTTCTTTATTTTACTTTAAGTAATTTTTATTAATTTTTTATTTTATTTTAATATATTATTTTTCTTTATTTAATTTAATTTAATTTAATTAATTTATTCCTTTATTTTATTTTTTTTTCTTTTGCGAAGCTTACAAAATCGAACCATAAATAGGGTTTTCGCATATCTTGATTCCAGCGGCATCTTGCGGGTTGATTTTTTGCAACAGAGTTTCTAATTATATACCAAACATACGTGCCAAATATTTCTGTGGTCATAAGCAATAACAGCCCAATTCGTCTTAAGAAATTAGACCAGTTGAAATTTTTGCTGGCGAATTTTTGTAACAAAACTGTTTTATAACTAAGGCAAACGTATTGGATTTAATTGTTTCTCTATAGAGAAAGTAAAAAAAAGACCAATGAAAGTCTTGAAAAATGTCTCGATATTGCTATTCAAAATCACCAGCAAAAATTTCAACTGATCTAATTTCTTAAGTCGACTTAGGCTGTTAAATACGGATTTTGTAAGTATAGCGACCCTAACGCCATCTAGCGGGAAAAATATTTCCTATTTATTTCGAAACGAATAAACTGTCAAACTTGCTGAAAATCGGTAGTTTTTAAGACAATTCGTTATAAAAACCTCCTTCAACTTTATAGATTTTACTATACATTTTTTTTTAGTAATTTAAAACTTTTCAGTATTCATTTTGAAAAAAAATAAAAAAATGTCTGCAATTATAAACAAAACCTGTATTTCGCCCAATCTAGTGCATATACTACACGATTAGTTCTTGTATTATAAGATTAACACTTAATTTTTTTAGGGCAATTTAAATTTGATTGCTAACGACTAGACTGCGGTGAGAGTTGTAGTAAGTAGCGTGACACTACTTAAAAATAGCAAAGAACCCATACAAATTCCCTAACTTTGTGGGCAGTTATTCAATCGCTGTAGACGATTAATTTGATTTAAGGTTCTCTGTATTAATTACATACCGCCTTGCAATTTGAAGCTATTGTGCCAAAATAAGAAATGAAAGTCGGCTGCCGAATTTGAAACGAGGTTTTGGTTTGCATTGGAGAAAAAATTAAGCGAAAAATGCGACAACAACCATATAAATGCGAGAGAGATTTTCGAAACAGTACGAGTTCCATAACAGCGGAAATCAATATTTATATGATCAATGCGGCCGAGATATCACTTCAAGTAAAGAAAGTCTTATAAGGCCCATATTTCATTAGAGTGCTTTTAGGGGTTGCGCGTTACAACTAAGGGTTAAACACGTGCACGTGATTCAAAGCGATGTGGGTGTATGGAGCGTAAATATAAAATTCTCAGTGATGACAAAGAAGTGCACTCAATTAAAAACAAATCGAATCGTCAATCAATAAAATGCAATTAAATGTTAAATAACTGTGAACTTGCATGTATGTATGTAAACAAATTAATTTAGTTATAAATAAAGCAAGGGCGTATTTGTTAAGGTTTTATGAATGGCTGCAGGTTGTTCGTAAGTATTTTCATATATTATATTTACTGAGAAATGTGGAGATTATAGAATTTCTTAAAATATTGCGAAATCGTACAAAGAGAAGATCTATGATTTTTTTCATAAAATTTTATAACAATTGAGGTGTTAAGTGCAAGCAGCGCACTTCTACTTCTACTAGACGATTGACACTATCCATGCAAAAAAATGATTTTAGTGTGATATAAATGCGTGATTAAATTTAAGATCTTCCTCTTAAATATATTTTATATTATTTTATTACATTTTATTCCTTTTTTCTTTTATTGTCTGCTTCTCTTAGTCATAAACTAATAAGATAATATCACCACTCGATGCCATTAAGTTTATTAGCGGGTGTTGCATCACCTGGTGATCTATATGTCACATCACTGGGTGAGCAAGATGTCATATCATTGCTCACCAGGTGATGTGACAGAAGTCATTTCGTCGGATAATTTGCCTACAAATGGTGGTCTATGTGTCACATCACTTGGCGAGCAGGATGTCATATCATTGCCGACTCACCAGGTGACGTGACAGCAGACGTTTCTTAGGGTATTTTGCCTGCAAATAAATCCTGGGCACCAGGCGCCAATAAAAAAAACTAGCAGGTGTGGCATCACCTGGTGATCCATATATCACATCACTTGGCGAGCTGGATGTCATATCATTGCCGACTCACCAGGTGACGTGACAGCAGTGGTTTCTTAGGGTAATTTGCCTGCAAATAAGTCCTGGGCACCAGGCGCCCATAAAAAATCACATCACCTGGTGAGAAAGATGTCATATCATTGCTTAAAACACCGACTCACCTAATTTGCCGACAAATAAGTCCTAAGCACCAGGCGCCCATAAAAAATTGCAGGTGTGGCATTACTTGGTGATCTATATGTCACATCACTTGGCGAGCAAGATGTCATATCATTGCCGACTCACCAGGTGACGTGACAGCAGTCGTTTTTTAGGGTAATTTGCCTACAAAAAATCCTGGGCACCAGTCGCACATAAAAAAAATAGCAGGTGTTACTTCACCTGGTGATCTATGTATATGTCACATCACTGGGTGACATGTGAAAATGATGATGATGAATAAAAACAAAGAGCTCACCTTATACTCGCCTGATCAAATGTCTTTTTTTTTCATGAGGCCCATTATGTCATCGGCCGGAACTTTATAAAATTTTGGGGAAAGAGGTTCCTTCTTCGTTCGAATATTTTTTAAGTACATTTTAATATACACATTTACGTACTTACAACAATAAAAAACTAAATTTATTTAAACAAAATTAAGCTAAAATGCATAGAAACCATTTAATTTATAAATAAAGTACTCGTAAATTAAGATCAAAATACAATTCGCCTATATGTGACTGGTTTCTTATTAAACTTAAAATAAATGCTTCAATTTCCAAATTTAAATTTAACCCTTTCTATTTCCCCTGACACCCCTCAGTATAATCCAGATAGCGTATCGGTCACTTTGGCGCCCTGCGCGCAAGTACGCATGCGTGTCGCCGCACTACAGCTCGTCTGCTGCGCGGTTGAGCCATTTTGCACTAAACCACTGACATTATTAACATTAAGCGCAGCACTACCAGCCGCACCACCAACTCCTCCACTAGCGTCAACGCCGCTCAAGCGCATTGCCGGATTGCTGCCAAAAAATATTTGCTGATTACTACGCGATTTTTCGCGCAAGACTTGATGCACCGCCGGTGTTGTGCCTGCCTCCAGCAATGACTCATGACTGCACGAGGCGAATACGGCTTCGAGTCGCTCCACATTTTTGGTGACACGTCGTGCTTGCAATGCGGCTGTGACATCCGGTTTGGGATACCTTTGCGGCGTATTCATGCCGGTCATAAAGAAGACGCCATTGAAATGTTGCGCTGGCGCTTGTGGCTTTTTCGGTAGTAATGGGGGTGGCGGTGGTGGTGCAGCGGCGGACATGCTTTGACGTTTACTGCTACAATTATTTGTTTTTGTAGCGCCATTGTGATTGTGGTTGTTGTTGTTGCTGCTGTGGTGATGTTGATGAGGATGCTGGTGCGAATGCTGATGCGTTTGCGGTTGGCTCGCCTCTCGGAACGCCTTCATGGTTGGATCGTCCTCGGTGTGGCGCGCATCCATTATAACGTCGAGTAGCTCGCGGGTCGTGCTCGCATTGTAAGCGTTGTTGCTGCTCACGTTCACCTCTGGTATATCAGGCGATTCGATACTATATGGCGGCTTACCCATTGGGGTTAGATCAAAGTCTGTTTCGTCGAAAAAGGTTTGTAGCGCTGTCACGCGCTCCGCAACACCCGGTTCGCCATGTTGTTGCAGCATTAACATGCCATATTCTGAACCGTCCAAATCGGAGCCACCCTCGGCTTGCGAGACGAGGTGGGCCAGAGAACGCGACTTGCGCGGCGGTTGCGGCACAATATTAACCGGTACAATTTCCTTTTCCTTTGTGGTCTGACTGAGTTGCTGCTGCAACTGTTGTGTGCTTATTTGTTTCTCAGCCTCGCTGACCACCAGATCGAGCTCTTGCATGACATCTTCGATAGTTGTGCCCGTACCCGTAGCAGCGCCGCTATCACCCGTCGAGTTCTTCTGCGATTTAGATTTGTTTTTGTGTTGCTGTTTGGTGGAGCTCGCCTTTTGTGGTAGTACTAATATGGGCACTGGGCTCAATGAGGGTCCCGTCTCCGAGCTGCTAATACCCTCATCTTCATGTTCGCTTTCGTTTTTGCCAGGCGGCACATGACGTGGTAGCGCTACTGGCTGTTTATCCAGCGATTTGAAAGTGTTCTCATTTTGTGCTCCCTGAAGACGAAAGATTTCACGCTGTAGCTCTGCGCAGCGCTCTTGCAGACGACGTTCCATGGACGTTAGTACGGCTTTCTCCTCGTGTAGGATCTAGAAAGAGAGAGAGCGATGAAAGGATTTACGATGAAAATTGGCTCATTAAAAATTCAAATGAGGCTGTATGAGCAAACAATTTAATCGACCTCATGTATTAAAGGAAAGCTTTTGCTCAGACTCGATTTGTTGGTAAAAGCTAGGTAATTTGTTCTTGTAAAAAAATCTCCTTTAACTCGCCTATTGTTTGCGGAGCCAAGCAAATAGCATAACAATTTGATGAGGCCTGAGAAAAACGCTGCTCGCGAGAGAGCTTTTACTCACCTGCACTCGTCGTTCTAATATAACCATCTGACTTCGTACGCGATCTGCTTCCCGCGCCTGCGTGATCATTTTGTCCACATCTACATAAAGCTCCTGAAATCGTTTGACCTCATTACGTAAGTTTTCCAGCCAAGCCGAAGCAGGTGAAATAGTCTAGGAGGATTGGAATAAAGACTTGGTTTTAAAATCCTCTCATTGAACTTTTTATGATTTTATACTCACCTTTGTTAATGATCCTGGCTCAAACCCGGCTTGATAAAGTTCTGCTTGCAGATATAGGCGCTGCTGCAGATTTTCAGAGCTCTCCAAAAATGAATTTATAAATCTGTAACGAAAGAGAGAAATGAGAAGTTGTGAGACATTTTCGAGCTCGTTTATTTATTAGTCAAAAGTCACTTCACTTACTTCACGCCCACCGCCTGCAGTTCTCCAGAGCCTCCACCACTATTCAGCATACCCACGAGCAGGCGAAAACGAACTGGCTCACTGCAACGCAAACGTAATGTTGACATAGCCTCTGATACGGCTGTATGTCCCGATGTAACCGACTTTTGTGAACCATGCCCTAGTGCCGATTTGTTGCAGGCCGCCGACATCAATTGCATTGCCAAGATGCGCGCACGTATACCCTGACCCGTGGCCGAGGTAGCCAATGGCATTAGACCCACCGGCGTTGTGCCCAAACGAGCGGTAGCATCCAAGGAACGCGAACAGCAAATGCTCAGGCATTGACTAAAAGTAAATTGGAATGAAAGTGAGTTGAATAGATAGATGTAATTTCCTAAGTTTAGATCAGGGGCCGCAGGTTTATAGCTCAATTTGCCGACCCTTGGTAGATAGATACTCACAGACAAGCTAGCTCATCAAGCAAGGCACGTCGTTGATAGGATTGTGTATTGCGCGGCATTGAAGCTGTCATTTGATTGGACGTCATGTTGGAGTTGCTTGCTTGTGAGAGCTGTATGGCGCGTAACACTTCGAGTAAGAGGCTGATGCCGTCCGAAGGTGTGGCAACGAATTCTTGCACGAAGCTGCAGTAATAAGAGAAAGAGGAAAAGTTCTTGAGCTATCTTCCAGAACAACGCGGAGAGCAATAGGAAATCTAGAATTTACTTACCTCGGAAAAGAAACTCGCAAATCTGCTCGTAGCTTTGTTAATAAATCTGTAACGGATGCGAACTGTCGTAATGACATCTCACCATCACTCTCTGGTGCTGCCGGTATTGGGCTCCTGCGAAAAAGAAATGAATGAATTAATCGGTAAAATAAAAAAAATAAAATTTAAAATAAAAAATTAAATAAAATAATATAAAAAAACGAATAAATAAAGTAAACTAAAAAAATAAAAAAACAACAAAATAAAGTAAGAAATAAATTATTAAAAAAATAAAATAAAATAAGATAAAATAGAAAAAATAAAAGAAGGTTAAATAAAATAAAAAGTAAAATAAAAAAAATAAATAAAAAAAAAATAAAATAAAATAAAATAAAATAAAATAAAATTAGATAAAAAAATAAAATAAAACAAAATAAAATTAAAAAGTTAAATTAAATAAAATGAAGTAAAATAGAATAAAAAATAATAATAATAATAAAATAAAATAAAGTAAAATAATAAAAATTAAATGAAATAAGGTAAAACAAAATAGAATAAAAATGTAATAATAAAATAAAATAAATGAAATAAAAAATAAAATAAAATTAAAAAAAATAAAATAAAATAAAGTAAAATAAAATAAAAAAGTAAAATAAAATGAAATAAAATAAAAAGAATAAAATACATAAATTTCGATGATTTCAAACATTTCTCAGTAATAAAAAAAATTTAAATTGTTATCAACTCTACCACGGTTAGAACCGAGGCACTGGGCTATAACGCACACGAAAATTTTTACTCAATGGCTTGAAAAGTCCCTAAAAAATAAATAAGAAACAACGCAAAAAAAATAACGACAGGTTTTTTTTAAACCGAACGAAATTAAAAATTAGCTTCTAACAATTTTTTTTGCCGCAAAAATAAACAATGTGGAAAATGCCGTTATATTTTGTGATAGATGGATTTTATACACAAAGTATAAAAAATAGCTTAGACCGAGAGTTGTTTAAAATTTTGACTAAAATTTTTCGTAATTTTTTAATCAATTTCCGAGATAGGGCGTTTTTGAATATAAAGTCGAGCTGCCGATATCTAAAACGTTGGTCAAATTATTTTCAGAACCTAACATTATTCGAATGTGCAGAAAATGTCTATTGAATTTTATAAGGTGATGCCTAATTTAATACACCATCAAACTTAATGTCCTGATTTTCTAAATCACGGTGACTAGACGCGACGCGGTCACTCACCCTCACCATCACCCTCAAGTTCGTAATTTATAAGCACGTAAGTTTTCGCGTTCATCCAGTTACGTTATCACGACGCAGTCACTGCGTTTGACAGGTCTGCGTTTGCGGTAGTTGGCAATTCTGCTAGCTAACACAAACAAAAATGTAAACCAGCCACAAAGTAAAATAAAATGTTTTAGTGATCTTGCCTTATTTCTATTGTTGAAATTATGAAATTATAAAATTTTGTGAAAAGAGTGTTATAGTGAGGATTTGTTTGTGTTTGAGTGTTTTGTTTTGCATGTGTGCATCTCAGCAGCTACCGAGTGCCAAACCGCGTTGAAACATGTCAGGAGACATATTTTTATGTGAAATATGTATGTTTATATTTGCATAGAAGTTTGCAAATTGTTGTATGTAATATAAGGGTGTTATATAATAGATGGTGTAGGACCGCGGTTAAATAAATCTCCGCATTGGACTTCAAATTTTTGTAGAGAGCTTAGGTTCCCCGTCAGAAAAATTGGTATTTGTTTCCTTAAGGGGTCAGCTGCTAATAAATTAGCTAAAATTATGGGAAATAACTCAAAAGACGGGTTTTGGCCTCAGGATCATGAATCGAGTCCGATACCAAAATTGGGGCGGAATCCATGGTATTTATGTGCAAAACACCTTTCTGAGTTGTCGGCCTTCGGCCGCGCTTATAAAAATAAACCTGAGCTATGCCATCTTAAGTCCGGGTGGTTGCCTAATAAAATTACAACAACCACATGAAAACTGGCAACTTTGATTGCAAATATCTCCAGAGAAGCAAAATATTAAAAAAGCGCTGAGCTGTCTCCCACAATTATAACTAATTTATTAGCAGTTGACCCCTAAAGGAAACAAATATCGAAAAATAACTTAAAAAGTCCCAATCGATCCAATATGTTCTCAAAAAAAGTTGTCAAAAGTCCAAATTTTAAGTTTTTTGGATTTTTCTCGAAAACGAAGCTTTTTCTAAAAATTATCATCAAATTACCCATGCCTCAAATTGTTTTCTGTTTTTTTTTTTAAATTGCTAAAAAAAAATATTAGAAATAAGTAAAGTGATTCCAGCAAACGCGACCCAAAAGCAAGTGTTTAGTTTGACAGCTAAAATGACTGTTAGCGTCAGTTCGCGTTCTTATATGTTACCAAAAAACGTAAGAAACGTACTCATATTCACCCACAGTCACTTACAGTCACGAAGTGATTTATAAACTACGAATTAGTTTTCACTTGGGTGAACGTGACTCTTCGCGTCGCGTTTCGTTTTATAAAATCAGACCATAAATTATATTTACTTGTACTCTGCATGTTTGTTAGGCAATGTCGCTGATTTCTGATTGTTTTCATCTTTATGAGTGCCATTTGTTGTTGCTCCATCATTGTGATTGTCATATATTGAACGTACATTTTGGCCACTTTGACGTTTACCAAATTTTTTCAAAGATTGCACATAGTCTTCTGGGTTATAAACTGGTGGACGTTGATTTTCCTGAGAAGAGAAAATAGAAATAGAGAAATTATAATTTTTTTTGAAAAAAGAATTATTTTTAAAGCCATAAAACGCTGTTAAATTAAATCTAAAAAGCTTTTAATTTAGACTTTTTTATAAAAAATAATTTAATTTAAAAAAATCATATTACAGTGTCTAAAGTTTTGTAACATCCCTAATAAACACGTCTGAACAGCACGCTGTTCTGTTAAGTACTCCCCACAGGCTGGTGTTGAATTTGAAACTTCAATAACTGTTGGTAGCCTAACATCTGTTAACATGAAATACAACACACTGTGATCTATGGTGAATAACAAGCAGTAGCTGCAAAGTACAATTCACCTTTGTTATAAGTACAGCTTTTGGCAGAGATTTGCCAACGTCCTCGATAGTATAGTGGTTAGTATCCCCGCCTGTCACGCGGGAGACCGGGGTTCAATTCCCCGTCGGGGAGTAGCCTAGGTAATCTTAGAATTTTTTTTTAATTTCTATGAAAAGTTATATAATAAATATTTTTCATTTTTTGCTATTTTAAAGTATACAGTAGTAATAAGGTTTGTTTACTGACCAAAAAAAAGTTCAGAGCAGGTTAGAGCAGAGCAGAGCAGGGCAGCTGTCATAATAGAAATAGAGCAATTTAGAGCAACTCGGAGCAGAAATGCCATGAAACACTTGAATCTCGATAGTTTCTTTTTAATTGGTTTTTTGTTTTTATCTTCAAAATTAATTCCAATTCACGCTTACACAAACATTGGTTTTCTTGCAAGCTAATTTTTTTGAAGTTTTCAAAAATTTATTTTTTCCTGACTGACAATTGCTTCTCTGCTCTAACTTACTCCATAAAAAAAGCTAGAGCAGAAATTTGTGATCTAGATTACTCTAGTTTTGTTTTGAGCGTACTCATGAAACAAAAGATAGAGCAACCTAGAGCAAGAAAATTGTTCGTTAAACACAATTTTGTGAAATATCTCAATCTGGCGTAAGCTAGAGCAGCCCAATAAACAAACCTATAGTAAACAATAACTTACTATACCCGAATTTTTTGCACTACGGAACATATTTGTATATATTAAAACCAAAACTAAGTTATGGTACCTTAAGGTCAATTGACTCCAGAAAAAAATTTTAAATAATTTAAAAAAAAAGTCTGACTTCAGATTCGGATTCAGCACAGCTTCAGAAACCCGGTGGGATTTTCAAAAACTTCAATTTTTTTTGTACAGTGTTATTAGGCAATTCAAAATATAATTGATCCTCTAAAATTTTTAATATCATTCAGTCATCCAAAAATATTTAAAGTTTTTCATTGGTGCCATTGAATATAATAATTTCAAATTATTAAAGGGAATGTGATTTTTTCGAATATTTGGCCATAGCCTAAAAAAATATGTAAAATTATAGTCAGACCTATTCTAAATTTTCTTCTGTAATTTTTCTCCCGAATATTTTTGTGCCCGCGGAAAAATTACTAGAATTTCTAGGAAGAAGATAATTTGGAGAAGACGGATTTTATTTAAGATGTTAAAAAGGTGAAAAATGTCAAACAATTTTTTTTTTTTTTATAATATAAAGAGAAATGGTAGAGCGAAAAAAATCCCTGCGGAATTTTATTTAGAATTGGGTTAAATATGTATTTTTGTTTTTGAATTCTAGTTCATTGAAATTTCTAAAAAATATTTTTAAGTGCAATATTTGACAATCGAGTATCAATAGTCCCGTATTGTCTAGTGGTTAGGATATCCGGCTCTCACCCGGAAGGCCCGGGTTCGATTCCCGGTACGGGAATGAATTATTTTGCATCTTCCATATATGCTATACCATATATGGTATATAGGTATAATATTTTATGATTAGGTATAGGAAAATATGGAACTAACTTTCTCTACTATTTAAGTAATTTTTCTGAATATATCTAAGGAGTCGTACCAAATTTTTATTGAAACGTCTGAATTCACCAACAATTTTAATTATTTAAAATATTGAAAAAAATGTATTAAAAATAATCAAAAAACAATTTCCCGTACCGGGAATCGAACCCGGGCCTTCCGGGTGAGAGCCGGATATCCTAACCACTAGACAATACGGGACTGTTAAATTAGGGTAGACAGCAGCGCTATATAAGCTGTTTGTTCATCAGATTTCTCTGCTACATCAAGCACTGTTATATCTTAGCAGCTGGTCTGTTAACAGTGAGTACTAGCAGGGGAATATTTGTTGAAATATGTTACTAACTAACAGACTGAGATGGCTTTAACTTGTAACATTTTTTACGCTTTTAATATAAAGGGGTAAATAAGCTGTTTTACTAAATGAATGGGTAATTTTCTTCAGCGAAAATAAACAATTTATTATACTACGACTTCATTTGAAGATTTATGTGAGTAAGCAATGCTTACTAAGCATAATTGAAAATATTTCTTGAAATTTATCTGAAAAAACAACACATCCCCAAATGTTGGTATACTACTATAGTAGAATTGGGGAATGTTGTTGATGTGAATAGTGCTTTGCCGGGATAAATACGGTACAGGTCGGTCCAGCATCTTCATATATTTTGGTATTATCCGCCCAATTCTTGATAAAGTTCGGTGCGAATTTTTTCCCTCTCCCATATCGGAAACAAAATCCAAAATTTCCAACGTCATGCCAATTGCCAAAACTTTGTCTTATCAACTCTTCTTCTTACTGGAGATAAGAATTGGAGAAATTTTTTGGCCAGTAAAAAAAAAAAAAACGGGGGAAAAAATTCTGCGGGCTGAAAATGAATTTTAAAATACTTAAAAACATCTTTTGATATGATAGGTCTTTTTGTTATCACATTACAAGTTTATGTACCACAATTTCCGCTATTGTGTCAACTAGCCCAGAGCTTTGAAAAATTTTCGTTTAAAGTGATAAATCTTATTAATTTTATAATTCTTGTTGTAAAATTTTCCACCCACCTTATTAAAAACCGGTTGGGACCAACTATTTTCCGAACTTGACATTTTATATGAAGCCATCGAGCCGTTAATGCTGCTGCCACCACAATTGCTCTTTTGCGTGATTGATGGCACAGAGCCGATACCACCACCACTGTCGCCACCAATCGTCGTCGTTACGGTGGCACTATGTGCTGTGGCGGCATTTAATTTTGGTGAATTTTGACAAACACTTGGTGCCATTGGGCGGCCGTCGTTTAAATGACGTTGCGTCTGACGCTGATGATGAGGACGTTGCAGTTTGTTGGTGCGTGAATGTTGTGACAGCAATTGTTGCTGCTGCTGTTCAAGTTGTAATGTGGGCGCGTAACGTTGCTGATAATAGGTGGAGATGTCACTGCAAACAGAAATAGCAAATAGAAAATTGTTATTTATTATAAATGATTGTGATTGTTTTATAATTGGGAAATGCTTAAAACAAAATATGCAGCGCATAATATAACTTGATCGATGGCTTATTCAGTGTTTCAATCATAAATAAAATAATTTGCTGGCAGCTAATGAAGTTGCAATCAGCGATGTTGAAGTTTAAATATGCAAGTTATTTGCCACATTTCATTTTAGAATTTCATTTGCGTCGCCCCTTGTTGGGTGTGCCGCAATCGCTACAGCACAAACGTTTGATTAATGTACTGCGTGCGTCTAGGCAATCGTTGCCTAATGAACTTTGTAACTCGTCTTTCGCATAGAATAGCTCGCATACGAAATAGCTATCTTCTAAACTTTAACGCCTAATGATGAAGATGTTGTTGTCACTTGTCTGCCACCACCAACGTTGATGCCATCTTTGGTTGCAGTGTTGCTACTTTGACATACGGCAAAGTGTTGCCGCTTTGATCTGTTAATTGGCCTGTTAACTTTGGAGTCGACAACAAACTCGTTTTTACCAAGCGATAGTGATTTTTTCTTGTATATTCCCTGTTGTTTGTTTTTTTTTTGTTGTAATATGTAATTTATATTCTTTTGCGATATTTGTTAACTGGAAAAAGCTTCTTGCTGTTTGGTTCAATGAAAGGTGTCATAAAATTGACACTAAATGGACAGCAGGAAAGCGCGTTAATTGCTTCACTAATTTTTCACTCAGTTGTCGAATGTTTTGGGCGTGATTAGGGGATTAATTTATTTGGAATGGGTGTGCGGAAAAAAACGTAGTCAATTATAGATTTTAAGCCATCCAAATTTCCATTTGCGAAATTAAGGTCGATCTGAAAGAGTACTTCGACGTTTCCACCTTAAAAAAGAATTTATTGTTTTGCCAAAACATGTTGAGGATATGAATAGGGCCAAGAGAAAAGAATTGGGAAGAATTTCCCTCTGAAAAAAAAATCGAGGAGTTAAAATTCCGCAAGAATATTTACAATTTAAATATCTTAAACAAAATTAAAAAATCGCAAACATAGCTTATTTCCATTTTTTTAAAATCGTCTTCACCAAATATTTTTTTCCCCAGAAAAAATAATCGGCTTAACTTTTACACGCGAATAAAAAATCCGAGGGGAAAAAAGAATATTTCAAATTGTACCGTATATGTTCAGACTAACGGAATTTCTTACCTAAAATGTTGTCAAATGGAAATTGCTGAGGAGTAGGCCCTAAAATATCCTTTATTCATAGATCGTACTATGTATACATTATATATAAAAATCGGTATCGGTAAAGGTGTTCTGCACATAAATACCATGGATTTTAGTATCGGATCCGGGTAATTTTTTGGTTTTTTGACCATAACTTTACACAGAAAGAAAAAATTAAAAAATCGCCAAATCACAATTTTTCTTAGCAGTTGGGTGCTAAAGGAAACAAATACCTAAAAATGTATTAAAAAATTTTGGTATACCAAAACCTCCCCGGCGGGGAATCGAACCCCGGTCTCCCGCGTGACAGGCGGGGATACTGACCACTATACTACCGAGGACTGTTATCTAACGTTTACTTAAAGCATTACTCAAACTGCCATGATAACTCCTTTAATTAACAGTGCTTTAACGAAAGTTACAGAAAAGGATACCAGCATAACGTTAGTATTACAGGAGGGGAACATAAAAGAAACCAAAGTAAAGTACAGATACAGATGTATAACTATTGATGACACTATCGATAGTTTACATATTTTTTAGGACTATCGAAGACCAGTGATGGCGTTTTTTAAACTATCGCAAACTATCGAAGATATTGACTATTGATAATTTTACACCTTTAATGTAAAGGAAGCTCATAAAAGAACTCTACAGTAATGTCGATTACATCAAACTGCATTTATTTTTAAATCCATCATACTTTCCTACAACTAATCAAGTCATTTCCAACATTTATTCGCTGTTAATTGAATGCAATTAGTGGAAGATTTACATGTCAATTTGAAACATAAAAAAGGCACGTTATGGGAGCCGCTTAAGAGCATTGCGTGGAGGCGTAACTTCAGACGCAAATCAACGTAATGATATCCTAAAGAAAATAACAAAAAAAAAGATAACAAAAGTTAAGCAAACGTGTTTTCCATCAACGCAGGCGCACAAATTTTCAAGTTAATTTTTATGATTTTTTTATTTTTTTTCGTAATTTCCAATAAAACTGCCAAACGTGCATGTTGACTAAATAGCAACGATGGATTGAAAAGGGGGGGCGGGATATTTGCTGATTGACAAAGAAAAATAAACATTTTAAATTAGGTAGCTGGAAAATTCATAAACCGGCTATGATAAATGTTTGTAAATGTGTGACTATTTCTTTACACATGTAGTTATGTAATTTCTATGTATATTCAAATGTTAAGCGTGGGGTCATGATGAGTTTGTCTTTTTTCGCTAAGAGATTGAAAGGATAAATACCGGTTGCTTGCCAAAGTTTGAAGATCCATTATGCTGAAAGCATTTCGTTTTTCACTGTCTGGAATAGCATGGGTGAGCCGAAATTGATTTATGAATTTTATTTTGCAAAGATCTACAATTTTACTTGAACAAGCCAGGCAGGGAAAATTCACTTTCACCTTTTTTTTTTGGAAATCAACTCACGGGCGAGAAGAATATTTGGAGAAGGCGAGTTTAACAAGTGAAACATTTTTGTATCCATACACAGAGCCAAAAATGCCTAATAAAATTAATAAGATTGTCTTCATGATCAGCTTTTGGGCAAAGGGGTAGTCGCAACGGTACAAACGAAGAAAAAACGATAAGGAAATCTTTTTGGTTTTAAGAAGAAATTCTTATTAAAAAACTATACATTTAGTACAAAGGTGTAGTTAGACGCTGGCAATTATTAGTATACGATGGCCGGATGGTTAGCAGCTGGGTTTAGCAATCGAAAAATTGTAAGTTCGATTCTCTCTCTCTTTTTTTCCTAATTAGAAATGTTAAAAAGAAATCTTCTTAAATATATTTATAAGATTTTCCTTTGAAACATTAACAGCTCTACACATATCGGTAATTAGAAGCTGGCAATCAAAAGTGAGCGATGGCATGATGGTTAACAGCTGGGTTTATCATTCCGAAAATTGTAAGTTCGATTCTCGTTGAGGGCAATATCATTTTATTTTTCATTTAAAATATTAAAAAGAAAATCTTCTTAATAAAATTAAAAAGACGGTCTCTACAATAATAAGAAGCACATCTTCTTGAAGAAAATCTATAGAGATATCTTATGACTTTTGTTCTATTTTATTAGGCATTGTTGGCTCTGTGTAATAGGAGGAATTGGGAGGGAAGAGAATCCGTGCCAAATTTTACTTAGAATTGGGTTCAAGAGGTTTCTTCATCACGCACCGACTTTTTTCATGAGTCGGTGACGGGAAAGTGTCTGTTAAGAGTCGAGATATTGGGCCAGTTCTAAATAAAATTTCACCCAACTTTTTTCCCTCATCCATTCCTTCTGATTAAAAATAATCTTCACTTATTAAATACAAACCTATAGGATATATCTTGATGGTTTTCATTAGGTCAAATTTTGACAACTTTTATCGACTTTATCGAAATAAGCAACCAAATCTCGATTAAATTTGACACCATTTGACATAGTGAAAGAATATTTAAAATCAAATATCTAAATCACTTCTAAAATAAATTTACAAAAAAATAATAATCTATATATATAAAAATGAAATGGTGTATAATTGTAACGCTAAAACTCGAAAACGGCTGAACCAAATGAAATACTTCCTTTGGGGGATTTGTTTGTTATTACCACGCGCAGGTCATGTCTTAAAATCAGAACAAAATATTAAGGGGCGTGGCACCTCCCATACAAACTGAATTTTTGAAGTTGAATATCTTCAAAAGTGTTTAAGTTAGGAACATGAAAATTGGTACAGAGCTACAGGATGACAGCACCACTCTCACCTATAAAACTGGGGGTTATCCAATAAGGGGGCGTGGTACCTCCCATACAAACTAAAGTTTTTAAGCAGAATATCTGTGAAAGGGTTCAAGGTAGGGACCTGAAAATTGGTATAGACCTATATGGTATCAAAAGCCTTCTTACACATAAAAGAAGGGGTAATCGGAAAAGGGGGCGTGGCACCTCCCATACAAACTGAATTTTTCAAGGTGAATATCTTCAAAAGTGTTTAAGGTAGGAACATGAAAATTGGTATAGAGCTATAGGATAACAACACCATTCTCACCCATAAAACTTGGGGTTATCGAAAAAGGGGCGTGGTACCTCCCATACAATCTATATATATAAAAATGAAATGGTGTTCAGTCGTTACGCTAAAACTCGAAAACGGCTGAACCAAATCATATACTTCCTTTAGGGGGTTTGTTTGTTATTACCACGCGCAGGTCATGTTATAAAATCAGAACAAAATATTAGGGGGGCGTGGCACCTCCCATACAAACATTTTTCAAGGTGAATATCTCTAAATGGGTTTAAGGTAGGTACCTGGAAATCGGTACAGACCTTTAGGATAACAACACCATTCTCACCCATAAAACTGGGGGTTAACCAAAAAGGGGGCGTGGCACCTCCCATACGAATGAAATACTTCATAGTCGATATCTCTGGAAGTATTCATGTTAGACCACTGAAATTTGGTAAGGGATTACATGAGATCGACCCCTACCACCTCCAAAAAAGCTGGGGATAACAAAAACGGGGGCGTTGCACCTCCCATACAAATGAAATATTTCATAGTCGATATCTCTGGAAGTATTCATGTTAGACCACTGAAATTTGGTAAGGGGTTATATGAGATCGATCCCTACCACCTCCAAAAAAACTGGGGATAACGAAAAAGGGGGCGTGGCACATCTCATACGAATGAAATACTTTATAGTCCATATCTCTGAAAGTACTTATGTTAGACCACTGAAACGTGGTTAGAGGTTAGATGAGGTCGAGCCCTACCACCTCCAAAAAGAACTAGGGTAGCGAAAAAGGGGGTGTGGCACCTCCCATACGAATGAAATACTTCATAGTCCATATCTCGGGAAGTGTTTAGGTTAGACCACTGAAATTTCTTGAGGAGTTAAATAAGATTAATCCCATCATCTCCAAAAAAACTGGAGTTAAAGAAAAAGGGGGCGTGGCACCTCCCATACGAAGGAAACATTTCATAGCCCATATCTCTGCAAGTATTTATGTTAGACCACTGAAATTTGGTGAGGGTTTATATGTGATCGATCCCTAATACCTCCCAAAAACTCGGGGTAACGATAAAGGGGGCGTGGCACCTCCCATACGAATAAAATACTTCATAGTCCATATCTCTAAAAGTATTTAGGTTAGACCACTGAAATTTTGTGAGGAGTTATATAAGATCAATCCCGGACACCTCCAAAAAAAACTGGGGATAAGGAAAAAGGGGGCGTGGTTTCTCGAATATAAAGGAGAGAGGGATATGGTTTAAAATAGATATAGGCATCGGGTTAGAGAAACAGACAGGGAAATAAATTTGTGGCAGGACAACGTCTGCCGGGTCAGCTAGTAATTTTATAAATCAAATGAAAGCATAAAAATTTATGTACCAGCAAAATATCACATATCCGACAACCAATATCGGAAATTACTGCACGTTCAATAGTGCAGCTGACCGCATGTTAATTTATTTGTTTATAACTTTTTTTTCGTAAAAACATATTTAAATTCTTGATTTGCCGCCTGACAGCATACAATATTCTATACAAGCCTCCAACAGCGCACCGACAATCACCATTGTCACCTGTTGCTGATGGAATTCCGATTAACGCCTACTGAAGAGCGCACCTAACTTTTCATTCAATACTTTGTAATGTAGCAGTCTTTTGTTATTTTTTTACTTTGCAAGTGTTCTTTGTTCTTTAGATTGTAACGGTTATTGATTTTTGTTGTTGATTTTTTACTTTACGCTTATGCTGCTAAAGCCGAAATAAATGAGTTCATAATAAAGTTCATGCCATGGAGTTTGCTGTCATAATCCAGACTTTGGAATTTAAATTTGATAGAGTCGGTAGTAAATCGATGAAGTGGTCAGTCGGTACCGTTACTGCAAAGTGGTTGCATTATTTTGAGCTTAGGAATTGTGTAAATGACAAAAAAAAAATTTGTATTAAAAAAATTCTGAGGAATGTATGAAAAATATAGAATGCAAAGTCATAGCTTTACATTATTTCGTTGAAATATTTTTTTTAATTTTTCTTTATTATACAGTTGCTCTTTCTATGTAAAAAGAACTCTAAAGCCCTCGAATTAATATGCAAACATTGGCTTTTTCTATATTTTTCATTACTTTTTACATGTCTCCATTGGTTGCATACAAATCGTATTTTAATAATATCATTTGTCATGCCTTGCTGCTGGCAATTATTGGCCACGTACGTGAGCCTCATACAAAATCAATATTATTTGTTTGTAAACGTTTCGTTAAGTCTATAGCCCTCGATCCAAGTACAGTTTGATCGACGGTTTCATCTCGATATTTTTTAGTAAACGAGTATATTGACAACTGAGTGAAAAATCGACCTTTTTTAAATATTTTTCAAAAACATCCTATCCCAGAACTTGGTTTAATAACATCTCATCTAAGAATTTGCTCCAAAAACTTCTTATCTCATCTGAAAATGTTTTGAACTTTTGTTCAGTTAGGGTGTTTTTAAAAGTTATTTTGAGATAGGGCGTTCTTGAACCAAATTTTAAAACAGGTCGTTATTGAAATAAGATTTAGCTGTGACGTGTTCAAGAAAATTCTGCCGTCGATATGATCAGCAACAATCTGAAATTCTGAATCTAAATTGTATAAACATAAAAAATCAATGAAAAATTTACTTTTATAATTAAGGTATCTCAATGAAGGAAAATTATCCTAAAAATAATTGGAATCCGCCACACCGGTAGTAAGATTTAGTTAAAAGCAGTTCAAGTGTATGAAAGCTTGATGTGTAATTTACTAGTCACAATATTATCGATTGTAGTTGAAATAAGGGCGTTAGTGAAAAAATAATGAACTATTTGAAGTGAACTAGTTCTATTACATCAAAACTTAAGGGGAGACTCAAATGTATCTCATCATTTTCGATTCAATTATTTGTGTCAAGAGAACGAACACGAGAATTATGATAGTTATGTGTGGTAGGAGTAAAATATCTCTAAAGTTAGAGACCGTAATTTCTGGCGTAAAACACTTAACCAAACAGTAGTGATTTCCAAAATTTATCATTTCAATTCTAAATAAAACTCGGAACGCATTTTTATCGCCCTCATATTTCTCATATGTATGAGTGTATGTATTAAGGCTGGTTTTCATTAGGTCAAATTTCATCGACTTTTCGAGATTTGGTTGCTTATTTCGATAGAATCGATAGAAATTGTCAAAATTTGACCAACCCTCCCGGAAAGCTGTATGGTCATTGAAAACTCAGCTCATACTACGGTTTGAGGTAATGAAGCATCAGAATTGTGATAAGATTTAGAAGGCGATGGTGAAGAATATTCTTACATTAGGAATACAACATTCCGTGGGGAAAAAGTTCCGAAGAATGTATAGAATTGGGTTGAATATGTAACAGTTTTACGTTTAACAGCAACGCACTCTGTTGCGCTAAAGAAGTAATGTTAACTCAAAATGGTAAAGCTCTATTCAGCTTAAAGGTAATATACAGCAATGAGCACATCGAAATCAATGTCCCATATGGTCTAGTGGCTAGGATATCTGGCTTTCACCCAGAAGGCCCGGGTTCGATTCCCGGTATGGGAAGTAATTTTTTTAATACTTTTTTAAAATTTATTTTTCATGTACAATTTGATTTTTAATTTTAAATCCTTCAAAGCAACCCACCACTCGGTTATTTTGTCCAATTCCTGTAAGGTCGCTTATAAGCGACTTGAAACGTAGTGCTCTGTTGTGAATGTGTTCTTAAAATATACCGGGGAACAATTTTGACAGATTGAATAAAAGCAAACAATAATGATTTTGACAGCCGAAATGTTTCCAGTTGGGGAGTAGACGCTTAAAAATTTTGCTGCAGGTGTGAGACCAGTAAATACTATAATAAATAATGATAAAAACTGGACATGGTTAGGAATACCCTCAATTCTAACCTAAAGCAGAGGTTTATCGGAGCTTGGGTTGTACTGCGCATTTTGATGAGGGTTTTTATCTCTTGAACTAATATTAAACGTGCAAACTATTTTCGTGAGAGAAAAATAAAACTTTTAAAATTGTTTTTACATGTTAATTAAATACATGTATTTTGTTAGACAAAGCAAATTTAAAAAAATCCCACTATAAAAGTGTAAAACCTTTCGAAAAATAATTACATTACTTAGCAAACTATCAACGTAACTAACATGAAAGTGCTCGCCTTATTTATTTTCGGTTTAGTTATAATCGCCCAAGCTTTTGGCAAAATTTTGAACCGTTGTTCACTGGGCGCAAAATTGTTGTCGATGGATGTTCCATGGAACGATGTACCGCGTTGGACTTGCATTGCTCAATTCGAGAGTGCTTTCAATACATCCGCGGTGAGCAAAACGAATAAAAATGGTTCAAATGACTATGGACTACTGCAGATTAATAGTCGTTATTGGTGTGACCCTGGGGACGGACGAAACTCTTCAAATACTTGTGGAATTGAATGCACTGATCTGCTAACCGATGATATTAGACCATCTTTCAAGTGTGCTTTCAAAATAAAACAGATGCAAGGTTGGAAGGCGTGGGCGGTTTGGAAGTTCTGCAATGGTACATTGCCTAGCATTGGGGACTGCTTCGGGCAATGTAAGTGGGCCTAAAAAATGTAAAAAAAAAAAAAATCAAGTAACAAATTTAAATAAAGAAGAACTGTTTCAAACCTTTCCTCGTTTACTTTTACAAATTTTTTTGTCTGCGATAATTTATAGACTACATATAGCTAAAAAAAGTTTGGTGACTCGTTAATAGTAGTTTGACAATATTTCCCATGGTTTAAGAGGTAGTGCAGATCCCAATCCTGAGATAAGAAAATACCTAACCCTATAGAAAATTTGTTTCAAATCGGGGTCAGCCTGTATAAAATAGAAAATTATAAAATTTAACAAAAAAAAACAAAAAAAATAAGATGAAAAAAACAAAATAAAATAAAAAATAAAAAATTAAAAAAAATTAAAATAAATTTCAAATAATTAAGATAAATTAAAATAAAATAAAATGAAACGAAATAAAATAAAGTAAAACAAAAAAATGGAATAAAACAAAACAAATAAATAAAATAAAATAAAATAAAATAAAATAAAATAAAATAAAATAAAATAAAATAAAATAAAATAAAATAAAATAAAATAAAATAAAATAAAATAAAATAAAATAAAATAAAATAAAATAAAATAAAATAAAATAAAATAAAATAAAATAAAATAAAATAAAATAAAATAAAATAAAATAAAATAAAATAAAATAAAATAAAATAAAATAAAATAAAATAAAATAAAATAAAATAAAATAAAATAAAATAAAATAAAATAAAATAAAATAAAATAAAATAAAATAAAATAAAATAAAATAAAATAAAATAAAATAAAATAAAATAAAATAAAATAAAATAAAATAAAATAAAATAAAATAAAATAAAATAAAATAAAATAAAATAAAATAAAATAAAATAAAATAAAATAAAATAAAATAAAATAAAATAAAATAAAATAAAATAAAATAAAATAAAATAAAATAAAATAAAATAAAATAAAATAAAATAAAATAAAATAAAATAAAATAAAATAAAATAAAATAAAATAAAATAAAATAAAATAAAATAAAATAAAATAAAATAAAATAAAATAAAATAAAATAAAATAAAATAAAATAAAATAAAATAAAATAAAATAAAATAAAATAAAATAAAATAAAATAAAATAAAATAAAATAAAATAAAATAAAATAAAATAAAATAAAATAAAATAAAATAAAATAAAATAAAATAAAATAAAATAAAATAAAATAAAATAAAATAAAATAAAATAAAATAAAATAAAATAAAATAAAATAAAATAAAATAAAATAAAATAAAATAAAATAAAATAAAATAAAATTAAATAAAACAAAGTAAAATAAAAAATAAAATATTAAAAAATGGAAATAAAATAAAACAATGAAAAAAAAAACAATATAAAATAAGACAAACGAATAAATAAAAAATTAAATTAATTGAAAAATATAAAATAAAGTAACAAAGTAATTAAAAAAAGGAAATAAAATAAAATTAAAGTAATTAAGATAAAAAAGTAATGCAAAATAAAATATAGTAAAATAAAAAAGAAATGAAAAAAAAAAAATAAAAAGATAATATATCATAAAATACAATAAAAAAATTTAATTAAATAAAGCAAAATAACATAAAAAGGTAAAATAAAATAAAATAAAAAATAATGAAATAAAATTAAATAAAATAAAAAGGATATAATAAAATAAAAAAATAAAATAATATAAGAAAAAAAAATATAAGTCAAATATACTTTCAAAAAATGCTAGGGTTAACAGGTCTATCGAAATTTTTAGCGAGGTGAGCGTTCTTTTTACACTCGCTTAGAATAAAACGCGCTTATTATTATTTTTATTTTTAATTCCAGTACCCCGTTTCTGTAACTCAATTCGATCGATCGTCTCGACTGAAATAGTCGATTTGACGTCGTATGATGTTACATGAGTGCACTCATTTCTTTTTGTTTTTGTAATAAAATTTAATTTTGTCGATTTATTTTCCCACGCACTTTTGAGGTAGTGACAAAAAAGTTTTTTTTTTAATTTTGAATCGAGTCGAGTGTGACGACACTAAAATCGAAAATTGTGTCGATTTTTTACAGAAACGGGGTACAGGTCGAATATAAAAGCTTTATTAATATACAAATGTACATAGTATATTAATAACATGAAGTTTCCTGGAAACAATCATCAATGGGTGGCAGTGTGCCGTTACAAAACTTCCACGTATGCCAAGCGGTCCAACCTTGTTGTTTTTTAATTTGTAGTGAACACTTGACGGCTGGTTCAATGCTATCGACAAGCAAATCAACACAATCAATATTACACTCGTTGTCAGATATGCGATCATCTGGTGGCTTACACCACCATCTGCTGTTACATTGAAATATGCCATAATCACTAGAACCATTCGTATTTGTGTAGATGCATGTGGTGTTATAGTCACTTTCCTTCAACGCAATGCACGTCCAAATAGGCAGATCATCCTTTGACACACCCATTTCAGCCATTTCTCGAGCTAGCGTACAGCGATCGAGAATGCGTCCTAAACTTGGTGTTAGTATGGCCATAACGAGTATGGCCAGTAATGCCATCACTTTCATATTTAATGTGATTTTTTTTTTCAAATGCTTCCAAAGAACTTTTGCAGAGTACTATTATTATTTTTGACAAGTGCTATTCTTTTTATAGCTAAAGTCGTGAATTGGTGGTAATGATAACATGAATTTTAATTGTGATAATTAGTGTCATTCTCTTTAATGAGATTGTTTTCAAAATTCTTGACACACCTGAGCTATGCTGCTATGATAACCAATACAATAAGCTTTCACGATAAACACAGGATTGCCAATCAGTGTGCCCAGATTGTTTGAATACGGGTGATTTATGAAAAAGAAACAAAAAAAAAAAATACCAAAATTGCTTCCCGTATAGATATTCAGTGGTAAAGTCATGACTGCAGTTTATTTCATTTTGTTTTATTTTATTTTACTTTATTTTATTTTATTTATTTTTAAGTTATTTGAGTTTATTTTCTTCCATTTTATTTTATTTTCTTTAATTAAAATTTTTTTGTTAATATTTTTTATTTTATTTTATTTTAGAGTACCTTGGTGACCGAGCTTGTCCGGTGTTATCAATTTAGCGCTAACTTTACTTACCCAAAATGATCCCAAAATGACCCAGAAATAACCCCAAAATAATCCTAAAATGATCCCAAAATTGATTGGAAATGGAACCTAAAACGACCCAAAAATGATCCGAAAATGACCTCAAAATGACCCTAAAATGAACCCAAAATGATGCAAAAATGATTCCCAAAAGACCCCAAAAACACCCTTAAATGTACTCTAAAATGATCCCAAAACTATCCAAAAATGTTCCCAAATAATCCAAAAAAGACCCTCAAATCTTCCCAAAATTACCCAAAATTGTCCCAAATTAATGCAAAACTGGTCCAAAATGATCTCAAATATCCCTAAAACAAAGTGACCCCTAAGTGATCTCAAAATGATCCTAAAATAATCCAAATTTGGTGGCAACCCTAGGTGGAAACCCTACTTGAAAGTATTTTAGTTGGCATGTCGCTGAAAATACCTTTCATTTGATACCCATATTGGCATATTTTGCTACAAAATTAAAAGAAAACGAGATAGGTGGCAACCCTGTAAACTGCCTCAGGTGGCAACCCCCAATTGGTTAGTCTTGGAATTAAAAATACTATAGTATTAGTATTATTATAGTATAGCATGCATGCATGTCCATGGTTAGGACTACCCTCAATTCTAACCTAAAGCAGAGGTTTGTCGGAGCTTGGGTTGTACTGCGCATTTTGATGAGGGTTTTATCTCTTGAACTAATATAAAACGTGCAAAATATTTTCGTGAGCGAAAAATAAAACTTTTAAAATTGTTTTTACATGTTAATTAAATACATGTATTTTGTTAGACAAAGCACTTTTTAGAAAATTTCACTATAAAAGTGTAAAACCTTTCGAAAAATAATTACATTACTTAGCAAACTATCAACTAAACTAACATGAAAGTGTTCGGCTTATTTATTTTCGCTTTGGTTATAATCGCCCAAACTTTTGGCATAATTTTGAACCGTTGTGCACTGGGCGTAAAATTGTTGTCGATGGATGTTCCATGGAACGATGTACCGCGTTGGACTTGCATTGCTCAATTCGAGAGTGCTTTCAATACATCCGCGGTGAGCAAAACGAATACGAATGGTTCAAATGACTATGGACTACTGCAGATTAATAGTCGTTATTGGTGTGACCCTGCGGACGGACGAAACTCTTCAAATACTTGTGGAATTGGATGCAGTGATCTGCTAACCGATGATATTAGACCATCTTTCAAGTGTGCTTTCAAAATAAAAGAGATGCAAGGTTGGAAGGCGTGGGCGGTTTGGAAGTTCTGCAATGGTACATTGCCTAGCATTGGGGACTGCTTCGGTCAATGTAAGTGGGCTAAAAAATGTACAAACAAAAAAAAAATCAAGCAACAAATTTAAATAAAGAAGAACTGTGTCTTGTTCTAAACCATTTCTCGTTTTCTTTTACTAACTTTTTTGTCTGCCATAACACAAGTTTACAAATTCAGGTCAACTTTTGGATCTGAGAAGATAAGAACGATTCTTAACTATATTTGATATGCTGGATTCGAATCTGCATTCAGTTTTTCAAGATTGATTTTCTAGTTTCCGAGTTCTCGCATGGAAGCACCATTGTGCTGTTATAGCAGCTTTTAAATCGTGACACTGCTTGATAAGCAATTAGCAAGCACGGAAATCAGCTGATTTTGGCACATGGTCAAAGCAAATGTAAACAAGAGAATCAGGTGGCAGCTAATTTTGAAAAATTTTGGTCATATCGCGTAAATAATAAATAAAAATGCAGACACAGTGTAGCAAAGTTGATTCAAAGTATTTTTGTTACGTTTGTGGTTGTTAGATGATTAAAAAAAAGTGGCAAAATAATAACAAATGCACGCAAAGATGCGTATCTGCACTACTTTGGTTTCAGAGTAGCAGACACTCATAAGTCATGGATACCGAAATTTTTTTGTAACGCATACAAAACAAAGCTGTATAGGTAAGTGGTCATTGAGAGAACGTGAGTACTTTTCCTTTTCAATGCCAGCACTCTGGAGAGAACCTAAAAACCATGTAGATGATTGCTACTTTTGTTTGATGAAAGTTACGAGCATTGTGTATCAATACCAAGTGTGAACTCTTCTTTTGACAACACACATTAAAATGTCGGTTTGTTTACATCCTGCACATATTAAAATGTCGCCAGCACCGAATAACAGAAAAGCAAATGGCGTTGTTTAACATCCTGCACACATCAACATGGCGGTCTCCTGATGGGAAGATGGAAAGAAGTGAGACAAAAAAGGAAATTAAAAACAGGTGACTAAATTCACTTTGAAGTTTTCACGACTATGTCTATGATATCACACTTGTTATTAACCACAATCTCAAACAGGTGTTAAACTCATTTTGGAATTTTGACGTCTATGCAGAAGAGTTTACACTTGGTATTGATACACAATGGTTACGAGTATAATTGCAAAATAATTAGCAAAATATAAATATCCTCATGTATCATCAGTATCCAAGCCAGTTCCACGAACTGCTAATGATTCATTCCCAGTTTGTCCAAGTATAAGTGAATTGGATCTAGGATGTCTCTAAAGATGCATTTTCTGCATTCCCATCTCGATTTTTTCCCCAAAAACTTGGCTGATACGAGCGACGAATAGGGAGAGTGGCTACACCAAGATCTAGCCAACATTGAAGACGATGCTAAGGATTTTGGGATGAAGGCATGATGAGCGACTATTGTTGGACTCTAATACGCGAAACAGATACTAAAAAAAATAATAAAAAGGAAAAAAAAAAATAAAATAACTAAGATAAAATAAAATAAAATAAAATAAAACTAAAATGAAGTAAAATAAACTAAAAAAAATGAAAAAAAAAATAAAAAATATAACATAAAATAAAATAAAGTAAAAAAATGTAGTTAAATAAAGTAAAATAATATAAAATAAGAAGAATATAATAAAATAAAAAAAAAATAAAAAAATAAAAATTAAAATAGGACGAAGGAATAAAATAAAAAAAATTAAATAAATTAAAAAAAAAATAAAAAATAAAAAATCAAGTACATATACATTCAAAAAATGTTAGAGTAAATAGCTCTATCGAAATTTTTAGCGAGTTGAGCGTTCTTTCCAAACTCGCTTAGAATAAAACACGCTTATTATTATTATTATTTATTTCAGGTCGCATATAACAACTTTATTAATATACAAATATACAAAGTATATTAATAACATGAAGTTTCTTGGAAACAATCATCAATTGATGGCAGTGTGCCGTTACAAAACTTCCACGTACTCCAAGCGGTCCAACCTTGTTGTTTTTTAATTTGTAGTGAACACTTGACGGCTGGTTCAATGCTATCGACAAGCAAATCAACGCAATCAATATTACACTCGTTAGCAGATTTGCGATCATCTGGTGGCTTACACCACCATCTGCTGTTACATTGAAATATGCCATAATCACTAGAACCATTCGTATTTGTGTAGATGCATGTGGTGTTATAGTCACTTTCCTTCAACGCAATGCACGTCCAAATAGGCAGATCATCCTTTGACACACCCATTTCAGCCATTTCTCGAGCTAGCGTACAGCGATCGAGAATGCGTCCTAAACTTGGTGTTAGTATGGCCATAACGAGTATGGCCAGTAATGCGATCACTTTCATATTTAATAAAAATTTTGTTTTTCAAATGCTTTCAAAGAATTTCTGCAGAGTACTATTATAATTTTTAACAAGTGCTATTCTTTTTATAGCTAAAGTCGTGAATTGGTTATCATTCCACATGAATTTTAATTGTGATAATTAGTCTCATTCGCTTTAATGAGATTGTTTTCAAAATTCTTGACACACCTGACAACCAATACAATAAGCTTTCACGATAAACACAGGATTGCCAATCAGTGTGCCCAGATTGTTTGAATGCGAGTGATTTATGGAAAAAAAAAAATTTAATTTTATTTTAATTAATTTATTTTTTACTTTATTTGATTTTATTTGTATTTTGTGTATTTTGTTTAATTACTTCCTTTTAATTTATTTGAGGTTATTTTCTTATTTTATTTTATTTTATTTTTTTGTTAATATTTTTATTTTATTTTTTTTTTTATTGAACATCACTTTAGTTTATTTAATGTCTTTCTGTTTTTTTTTTTAATTTATTTTCTTTGATTTCTTATTATTTTTTGTTACTTAATTTTATTTGGTTTTGCTTTAATTTATTCTTTCTTTTTTATTTTATATTTTTTTATTTATTTTACTATTTTGTTTTTTGTTATAAAGTTTTAGTTTTAATTTTTCCAATTTAACTTTCTTTAATTTAATTTAATTTCGTGTGTGTACCGTTATGCATTCACATTCGAAATAAACTGAGTAGACTTGGGTAGTTCATGAACTAATTAGTTCATTGAACTAGATCATGCAATTGATCCCGGGAACTAGCTCCAAATTTCAAATGAACTACTTGAACTATGTAAAATTTATAGAAATTATTTAGAATGAGAAAATACCGAGAAACCAAAACGCGTACTAAAGTAAAGTCACTCCCAACCAGGGCTAGTCATGGTGACAACAAAATCACAAATTAGTGCTGTGCAATACCAAAAATGACTCTGGGTAAGAAGAGGCATCGAAATAACATAATTCGATCATTTTCGACACGAATTAGCAACTCCAACATGGGTAGAAAAAGAACCTCGCTGAACAAAATTGGCCACTTTTTTATCCTCTTTTTGGCAAGCGTGGCCCAGTAACCTGCCAAGCTTTTATCCGCTGCAGGTTAGCAGGGTTTGTACTACCGTAGTACATAAGGGGGTATTTGTTCGCTTTAAGAGTCAACTGCAAAAACACGTTGCAAAGTGTAAGAGGAGGTATCAAAAGGCGCGCATCTGGATTATTGAGGTGTGAAAAGGTATACCCCTCCTAATATTTTTGTACGTGGTTCAGAAACAAATACATTTTGGTGAGCTGGTTTAAAATCTCTAATCACTTTAATGAATTAAAATTCCCAACTCTAGAACTGAGTGTGCGCCGTGGTTTAGGCGTTAAAGGGATTCCTAGAATAATGTTGCGTTAATTTCTTGTATCTTTCTTGCGAATCTGGGTTGTTTTTGCGAGCCACAAAAGAGCCACATGTTGTGTTTGTAGAGCCATGAGAGTCATAACGTGGCTATGGCTACTTCAAAGTGACTTCCTTTTAATTTATAGACCATTAATGGATGAGATAACATTACAGAATTATCGGCACACGAACTATTTTTTTTTTTTTTTTCATTAAACAACATAGTACATAAGTACCCGCTGATAAATCAGTGCCGATTTATGATTTGTTCGTATCTTATCTACACATTGTTCTTAATCATTGCTAATAATTGCTTTCTAAAAAATTTCACTATAAAATCGTAGCATTTCTTTGATTGTACAAACAGTATAGATGAAATCTGAAAACAGTTAACTGAAAAGTTGTTCAAAATGAAAACTCTTATCGTCGTCGTTGTGTTGGCTTTGACTTTAGCCACACCAACATTTAGTCGAACTATGGATCGCTGTTCAGTGGCACAAGAAATGTACGATTTGGGAGTACCAAAGGATGAGTTGCCCATTTGGACTTGCATTGCGGAACACGAAAGTTCCTATCGCACCCATGTCAAAGGGAAAAAAAATACGAATGGTTCTCAGGATTTTGGACTTTTCCAGATTAATAACAAGTGGTGGTGTGTAGAACAAGGTGGAATTGCCTCCTATAATGAGTGTAAAGTGAACTGCGAAGAATTGTTGAGCGATAAAATTGATAAATCCGTGAAATGCGCCCAACAAGTCAAGAAACAACAAGGTTGGACTGCGTGGGCGGTTTGGAAGTACTGTAATGGTACTCTACCTTCTATTGATGAGTGCTTCCCAGGCGACTCAACGTGTTATTAATGTATTAAAAAAAAACAATACTTTTCACTTGTTAATTCATGATACGTTTATAAATTTCAAAGTTTTGTTTGAAAAAAAAAAAAATCGTGTTTCTTTACCTCATATTAAATGTGAGCAGGAAAAATATCTTATTTCTATTAATTCGTAAATATATGTACCTTTCATGAAAAAATCCCTATCCCTAATCCATATCAATTTGTGTGTGAGGTGCCACGCCCCTTTCTCTCTACGTCCCCTTTTTTCTGGTGGTGTTAACGATTTATCTACATAATACGATGAATACGTTCAGAGATAGGCACTATGGAAAATCTTATTGGTTTGGGAGTTGCCATGCCCCTTAATCCTTTGTCCGGATTTAAAATCTAAATCAGCCATTGCCACGTAGTGGCTCTTTTGCCTCGCTCTGGCTCTACAAAAACAACAACAACATGTGGCTCTTTTGCGGCTCACAAAAACAAACCAGATTCCCAAGAAAGGTACGACAAATTATTGCAATATTATTCTGGGAATACCGTTAGCGTCTTCACCACGGCTCTCACTCAATTCATTTCGAATATCTATGCATAACGGCTCTAAGTTCAAAAATAATTCTATCGAGTAATTTTTTGTGATTCGCGGAATGATGTTGTTGTAGAAAGTATGACGTTCTTGTTGTATGACTTATTAGGTTGAAAGCCCTGGCGACATCTGCCAGTCATCGCCACGTAGTGGCTCTTTTGGCTAGCTGTGGCTCTATAACAACAACAACATGTGGCTCACAAAAACAAACCAGATTCGCAAGAAAAGTACGAGTAAGTTGAAAATCCTGGAGCCCCTGATCTAAACCAACCTCGAGCCTACCTGACTAAAAAGAAAGGACTGCATTAATATCTGTGCATTTTATCATGATTCTTCTACAAATTTCAAATTAATGAAGAAATTAAAAAAAAAAATAATTCTCACAAAAAGAAATCGTTGATGGAACTCGCAAATGAAGTAGTCAGAAAATTTATTTGCTGACAGGAGCTTTAATATTTTGCATTAGCCAAGCGTGAGTAACGCCATCATAAAACCTGCTTGCAGTGATGATGTGCTCAACGTGTCCTAAGTCATTTGTCAAAAGTCGTGGATGCAGGCAAAATTTGTGTGATTCGCACTGTGGTGGCTGAGTGTGTTGTTTTTCGTGCCTGTCTTACTGTAATTTGAAATTGACGAGTAACTACACACTATGAAGCGTGCGAATTTTTGCACTTTAACTAATTCGCAACAATTTTTGAAGTGTAAACTTTTATAGCGGCTTGCAAAAGAATGGAATAAAAGTTGAAAGAGTAATGGAATTAGACAGATAAGGAGGAAAAACTACAGGTAAACTTAGTCCCGAAGTATTTAATCAGGAAATAATAAACAACAAAATAATAAAAAAAAATTATTGAATTCATTCACGAAAATTTAATAAAAAACACTGAAAAGGTATCAGCGGCTTTAAAAAAGACTCACAAAATTCCAATGAGTTCAAGCGAAAATTTTAATGTAAAATTTTCCTCTAGGAAATCGATCTCAACAGTCGCATCGAACTTTTCTGCGTTTTATTTAAAGAAGGTTACACTTCTAGACTGAAATTGAAAATATAAAAAGTGTGGCCACACAAAGTGGCGACTTTTGTTAGGAAAAAAAGTGAATTAATGAAAAATAAATTACAGCTTTTGATTAATATTCAAGCGTGCAAACTGGTCAAGGATTATTTTGCGTACTTTTCGGGATCATTTCGGGACGTTTTTTTTAATCATTTAGTGACCTTTTAGAAATCATTCCGGGATGTTTTTGGATACTTTTTCGGGATCTTTGCTGAACGTTTTTTCAATCATTTCAGAACTTTTTTGGAATAATTTTTTTCAACTTTTTTTGGATAAGTTTTTTCAAACAAATTCTTTTTTCTGAGTGTACTTTTATACGCAAATATGCAGTACCTCTTGAAGTAATACATATTGGGATTGTTTTCGGCATCACTTTGGTACTCTCTCGGAATCATTTCGTGATTGCTGTAGGATTTTTTTCAAGAACCTTTTCTTATCATTTCGAGACGCTTTCGGGATTATTTCAGGATTATTTTCGCTACTTTTCGGGACATTGTTTTAATCATTTCGCGACCTTTTAGGAATCGTTCCGGGATTTTTTTGGATACTTTTTCGGGATCTTTGCGGAACGCTTTTTCAATCATTTCCGAACTTTTTTGGGATAATTTGAGGACTGTTTTCGGGACCATTTTTCGTTTTGTTGTTGCTTGCCTGTCTTGAGAAGCGACTAAAATCCATACATGTACTTATGTACCTATGCTGACCTTCTAATGGGAGTTATATTCCTCGCCAAAAAATACTGCTTTGGGAAAGCAACACGCGCAATTATAGGATAACATCTACTGGAAATATTTTAATTCCGATCACACCTTAGAGCGGTGACCCGAATTGATTTTTTAATCAATGACAGCTCATGCATTGATTTATAGATGCATTGATTTATAGATGAAATATAACTGTCAAATATACGCGCGATTGCAACAATTATAATTCTAACAAAGAGTTTTTGCCAACAAATTTCCTATAAAAGCAGACGAGCTGCTTGCAGCTTAGTAAAAGTTTTCTGCATTCAACAATTACCTAATATGAAAATTCTCGCTTTCTTTATACTGACTTTGGCCTTGGCCACACCAACCTTTGCTGGCAAAAAGTACACACGCTGCGAGTTAGCTAAAGAGTTGTTTAGCATGGGTGTGCCGAAGAATGAATTGGCTATTTGGACTTGCATTGCTGAACATGAGAGCTCATATCGTACGGATGTCGTTGGTCCGCCCAATAAAAATGGTACCAGAGACTATGCACAGAGCCAACAATGCCTAATAAAATAGAACAAAAGTCATAAGATATCTCTATAGATTTTCTTCAAGAAGATGTGCTTCTTATTATTGTAGAGACAGTCTTTTTAATTTTATTAAGAAGATTTTCTTTTTAATATTTTAAATGAAAAATAAAATGATATTGCCCTCACCGAGAATCGAACTTACAATTTTCGGAATGATAAACCCAGCTGTTAACCATCAGGCCATCGCTCACTTTTGATTGCCAGCTTCTAATTACCGATATGTGTAGAGTTGTTAATGTTTCAAAGGAAAATCTTATAAATATATTTAAGAAGATTTCTTTTTAACATTTCTAATTAGGAAAAAAAGAGAGAGAATCGAACTTACAATTTTTCGATCGCTAAACCCAGCTGCTAACCATCCGGCCATCGTATACTAATAATTTCCAGCGTCTAACTACACTGTTGTACTAAATGTATAGTTTTTTTAATAAGAATTTCTTCTTAGAACCAAAAAGATTTCCTTATCGTTTTTTCTTCGTTTCCACCGTTGCGACTACCCCTTTGCCCAAAAACGAATCATGAAGACAATCTTATTAATTTTATTAGGCATTTTTGGCTCTGTGTGGTATCTTTCAAATTAACAACAAATATTGGTGTAACTCTGGTTGTATATTCTCTTATAATGAATGCAAGGTTAGCTGTAGGTCTTTGTTGACCGATGATATTACCGCTTCGGTGAAGTGTGCACGTCAGGTCAAGAAACAACAAGGTTGGACTGCATGGTCTACATGGAAATATTGTAAGGGCACTTTGCCAAGCATTGATAGCTGTTTTAAATAAATTTTTGGTTATATGAATTTATATTTGAAAAAAGAAAAAAATAAATATTTTATTCAATATTAAGTAAAATTGTGTTTTAAAGAGGTTAAAGGGGTCATATTTTTTTTGTAGTGATTTATGCCTTGTATTGATCCGACTGTCCGGAGAGCGGTAGGCATGCCACAGCAAAAAGACGAAAAATAGTCCCGAAACAGTCCCGAAAAGGTCCGGAAGTTATCAATAAAAAAGTCCTGAAATTATCTCGGCAAGTACCGAGAATAATAACGAAATTATACCGAAAAGGTCGAAAAATGTCTCTAAATAATCTAGGAATGCTCAGGAAAAGTTTCCGAAATGATCCAAAAAATGACTCAAAATTATCCCCAAAAAGGAAGGAAACAATCACGGAATGATCTCTAAAGAGTTCCGAAATGATCCAAAAAAATGTCTCGAAAATAACCGAAAACAATCCCGGAATGTTCCCAAAAGTGTTCTGAAATGATCCCCAAAAGTAGTGAAAACAATCCCGAAATGTTGCCCTAAAGGTTGCAAAATAATCCAAAAAGTGTTGCGAAATAATACCGTAAAAGGAACCGAAACCATCTTGAAATCATCTAGGAAAAGTACGGACATAATTCCAAACAAATCGCAAAAAGGTCTCTCCGTAAATATCTTTTTGGGTTCACATCTAATTTTTTTCTCCCGATACATTACCGAACCCAGTTCCGAAATGGTACAGAAAAGGTCAAAAATGTCCTGAAGAATGCTTCCAAACTTAATGCTAACAAATTCTCGTAATAATCAATCACGGAGTGATCCCTAACTAGCCCCGAAATGATCTAAAAATTTGCCGAAAACAATCCAGGAATGTTCCCAAAATGGTTCCGAAATGTTCCCAAAAGTGTTCGGAAATGAACCCGAGTACCCGAAATGCTGCCGAAAAAATATTTCGAAATAAGACCGAAAAAGTCCCGGAAAAATATCTTTTTTGGTTCATGTTTTTTTGTCCCGATAAATTACCGACCACAATTCCGGAAAGATCCCGAAAAGTTCCGGAAATGATCTAAAAATGTCGCAAAATGGTCACGAAAAAGTAGCGAAAGCAATTCCGGAATGATCCCGAAGAGCTCCTGAAATGACAAATTTACGGAAATGATGTCGAAAATAGTCCAAAATAAAGCAATTTCAAAATTATACCGAAAAGTCCTGAAGATAACAGATCCCACAAAGTCTCTGAATGTTTCCAAATAGCACTAAGTAGTTTCGGAAAATTTTGTTTTTTGTTCGATGGATATCCCTGAAACCGAGTGAGATATTTTTTTTTACCAAATTTTCTACTTGAAAAATCAGAACTGAAATGGAATCGAAAACCGAATGAAACTGAAAATTTGGCTTAAACGGAAACAGAAACTAGTAAGTAAGACAAAAATTTAACCAAAAACAAAATCAGAACCGAAAATGGAACAAAAAAAGTAGAATCGAAACTATTAAGTGGGACATAAACGGAATCGAAAACAAGACGAAAACTAAAAATTGAACTAATATGGACTCAGAAATTTTGAATGGGACATAAAAGGAATTGGAAAAGTGAATGAGAACTGAAAATTTATTCCAAAAGTAAACAAGAAATGATAAATGCAACAGAAATGGAACCAAGCTGGGAACCTAAGCGGGACAAACACGAAATCGAAAACGGAATGAGAGCTGAAAATGGAACCAAGATGGGAATTGAAACTTTTAAATGGAACATAAAAGGAATCGAAAACGGAATGAGATCTAAAAATTCAGCTCAAACGAAAACAGAAACTGATAAATGGAACAGAAGTGGAACCGAAAATGAAATCAGAACTGAAAATGGAACCAACCTAAGGGCCTCAATATGTATGAAAAACGATTCGTCTGCTCACAAAATCGCCTAGCCATCGCATTATCTATCATTTTCGTTCGCTCCATAGATTTTTTTTATTAATTTTCTTTGACATAAAAAACAAAAATGGAAGAAAATGCGATGGGTAGGCGATATTGTGAGCAGGCGAATCGTTCGTCTGAGCTATCGCTAGTCATACATAATAAGGCCCTTAATCTTTCTAAGCTTTTCAAATAAAAAATAATAAGAAAAAGTATTTTTTAAGTGGTTTGCAAAGCTATATTTTTCTTGATTACCAATCGAAGTGGTGCAAGTTCACAAAATGTAGCTCATCACCTTAGGTGCCAATACAACAACCACAAATGAAAAAATTTTCAGCCAAGCGCAAAGGAATGTACATTTTCACTAGGATCAAAGATCAGCAAACTTCAAAAATTTGCTCCCCAAAAAAAAAAAATTCAGATCAAGTGAAACTATCGCTTTTTAAGAGAGGTATTTTTTTATGGAATGCATATTTCTTTCTTATTTCAATAATTTTTTACAACTTATTTCATTGGCGTGAAGCTAATGTTTCGGTAACATTTAATTACGCGCACTTTTCAATTGAAGTTCAACTGCGCAGGCGCGCGCATTGTACTAGCTGGTTGAAGTAATTGAGCTGCATAAATTGTGTGATTGCGCTGCTGCCAAAAGCATTGGACTACGCAAAGTGTCTATGAAATACTTACTTAGCGGTAATAATGAGAAAGAGGAAAAGAAAAAAAAGCTCATAGAAAAAGTTAAAACGAAAATCGCGGTAAATGAGCCACATTTGAGCTAGCCATTGACTTGTGTTGCTACTGAAAGTGATGGCGGTGGCGAGGGTGGTCTTGATGTGGGGTTTTCTTTTGGTTGCCTTCGGAAGTAATGGTGGGCGTGAATGAACACAAGTGAATAATAAGCTTTAATAGCGGTGCGTGCTCAATGAATTATGCGAAATTTAAGCGAATTATTTTTGAAAGAAAGAGATCAGATAAAAATGTTGTTTGAAAAGCTTGTAAGAGAAAATTTATGAAATGCAATTGTTTTTTTTTTTTTTTAATTTGCTTCCCCACAAAAAAATGAACATAACAATTGCTAGTTAGGAAATATTTAAGATATGCTAATTTGTTCGCATATTAAACTATAATTGGTGGAAAAATTGGGGAAGTTTTATAAACAAAATGCAAATTTATGCAAAATAGCTTTATTAGATAGCAATTATGTGGGCAGCAAAAAATTACACATTATTGAGTAACACAACTGCGTTGCGACAGCAACGCAATAACGCAACGCAATACAGTGTTACTCATAGCTTGATAGCTTTTTGGTTATCTTTATAATGGTGTATGTATATACATATTTCATCTGGGCAATTAATTATGATATGGAATTTCCTAATTCGCTATGAAAGTTCTTCCCCTTTTCTGTACGAGCTATAAATCTAGAGTGTGGCAACTCATGACATAGCAATCAGCAGATTCTGTCAAAACAGGCGAATTTATTGTACCGGTATCGCTTTTAGAACAATCTTATCTCCTTGCCTCATGATATGTAGCATAAGAAAAATTGCAAAAAAAGGAAAATGGCAACCAGAACGTTTGCATGATATAGAAATGAAAACCAAATCCGGAATCAGAATTGAAAATCGAACCGAAAATGAAATTAGAACTGAAAATGAAACAAAAACGAAATCGAAAACGATGAACGAGGAATGAAACGAGAACTGAAAATTTAACCCAAACCTAAAGAAAAGCTAATAAATGGAATCAAAAGGGAAACCGAAACGGTTAAACGTAACATAAATGGAATCGAAAACGAAATGAGAACTACAAATGTAACGTGCAAAAGAGCCATTAGAAAGAAATGGGGGCTCAGCCCCAAAATATGCAAATGGATCTACACTGCAATCATTCAACCAATCATGCTCTATAGAGTTGTGGTATGGTGGCCTGCGCTGAGCAAGGCAACAAAACTTAATCTTAATGATCTGTATAAGCGGTGCGTTAAGAACAACGCGCAATGAAGCACTCCAGGCCATTCTTGGCATTTTGCCACTCGATCTGGAAGGGCACCGGGTAGCAGCAGCATCGGCTCTGCGTCTAAGGAAACGTCCGGCTGGGGCGCAAGCAATACTGGACACGCCTGTTTTTTGGGATCCTATAGCTTTCTTCCGCAACAGTCGGATATAGCGGGTTTAAAATCAACATTCCCAGCAGGGAAGAATGGGAGAGCACGGATCGGAGTCCCCCCACTCATGGCGGCACTTCCATTTATACTGATGGCTCGAAGTTAGACGGCAGAGTTGGAGGAGGGGTTTATTCAAAGGATCTGAACCTTGAGCTCTCCTTCAGACTACCTGATCACTGCAGTGTCTTCCAGGCTGAAGTTTCAGCAATCATGGACGCCGCGGCTTGGATAGGCCAGGCGGTCATCAAATCCCCTGGCTCTTACTCGATCAACTCTGAACTGACGCTCAGCTGTCGTCGATCTCTACAAGAGATGGCCCAACAGAATCGCGTGAACCTCACATTGGTCCCGGGGCATAGGGGGATTGTAGGGCAGACGAACTTGCGAGGCAGGGCACGACCAAGCAGGTTCTTCGGGAGAAATCTCCATATTAATAGGCGTATTAACTGGGCACTCATTGGTAGGCCTCATTGGTAGGCACGCAGAAAGACTAGGTGTGCCCTACCGACGATGCTGTAGGAGTTGTAAGGATGATGAGGAGGAGGAAACGGTGGAGCACCTCATCTGCAACTGCCCGGCTGTGGCGCGAGAATGCGCTTTTCGGGAGTTCCCTTCCTGGTTAGCCTACGCCAGGTCACGGAGCTGGACATAAAGGACCTGATGGCCTTCATCAGGTCATCTAAATGGTTCGAGGAGGAGTAACGGTGTCTGTATAGGAACGTCAGTCCTGGGATTCTGCTATGTGGAGAATTCCGATAATACCGGGATTTTCCATATGGCAGGGTCCCGAAACTGACTTTCCTAGTGTTGGTGGTAGCACAACGGGCCTTTTAATACTGGCCTAGGTGTGCCTCTGCGGCAGCCACTTGAACCTAACCCTAACCAAAACAGAAACAGCAACTATTAAATGGAACAGAAACGTAACTAAAACAGAATCACGAGCTGAACTGAAAATGGAACAAAAATGGGTATAGAAATCAGAACTGGAAATAAGAGTTGAATCTAAATGAGAACTAAAACCAACACTGAAACCGAATAAGAACTGCAACAAAACTCAGAATCGATACTCGAACTTGAAGTTGAAAACGAAACTAAAACAAGAACTTTGGGCAAATTCGTGTTCTATGAAGTGATAAAATGAAAAAATTTTCATACAAAATGTATGATAAGAAACTTAAAATTCATATTAATTTTTTTCACGTTATCATTTCATAGAACTAGAACTTTCCCCCAGGAAACAGGACCAAAAATTTAACAAATTTGAACTTGTCGTTTCGTTAGAATATGGAGTCACAGAGAGAAAACGAAACAAGAACCTATTTTTGTCTTTATCTTCATATTTATCTTTATCTTTATCTTTATCTTTATCTTTATCTTTATCTTTATCTTTATCTTTATCTTTATCTTTATCTTTATCTTTATCTTTATCTTTATCTTTATCTTTATCTTTATCTTTATCTTTATCTTTATCTTTATCTTTATCTTTATCTTTATCTTTATCTTTATCTTTATCTTTATCTTTATCTTTATCTTTATCTTTATCTTTATCTTTATCTTTATCTTTATCTTTATCTTTATCTTTATCTTTATCTTTATCTTTATCTTTATCTTTATCTTTATCTTTATCTTTATCTTTATCTTTATCTTTATCTTTATCTTTATCTTTATCTTTATCTTTATCTTTATCTTTATCTTTATCTTTATCTTTATCTTTATCTTTATCTTTATCTTTATCTTTATCTTTATCTTTATCTTTATCTTTATCTTTATCTTTATCTTTATCTTTATCTTTATCTTTATCTTTATCTTTATCTTTATCTTTATCTTTATCTTTATCTTTATCTTTATCTTTATCTTTATCTTTATCTTTATCTTTATCTTTATCTTTATCTTTATCTTTATCTTTATCTTTATCTTTATCTTTATCTTTATCTTTATCTTTATCTTTATCTTTATCTTTATCTTTATCTTTATCTTTATCTTTATCTTTATCTTTATCTTTATCTTTATCTTTATCTTTATCTTTATCTTTATCTTTATCTTTATCTTTATCTTTATCTTTATCTTTATCTTTATCTTTATCTTTATCTTTATCTTTATCTTTATCTTTATCTTTATCTTTATCTTTATCTTTATCTTTATCTTTATCTTTATCTTTATCTTTATCTTTATCTTTATCTTTATCTTTATCTTTATCTTTATCTTTATCTTTATCTTTATCTTTATCTTTATCTTTATCTTTATCTTTATCTTTATCTTTATCTTTATCTTTATCTTTATCTTTATCTTTATCTTTATCTTTATCTTTATCTTTATCTTTATCTTTATCTTTATCTTTATCTTTATCTTTATCTTTATCTTTATCTTTATCTTTATCTTTATCTTTATCTTTATCTTTATCTTTATCTTTATCTTTATCTTTATCTTTATCTTTATCTTTATCTTTATCTTTATCTTTATCTTCACCTTTATCTTCTTCTTTACCTTTATCTCTATATTTCTTTGTATCTTTATCTTGGGGTTTTTGTTTATTTTTATCTTTGCTCTTATCTTTATCTTTACATTTATTTATATCTGTATCTTTATCCTTATCTGTATCTTTTTCTTGCTCTTGAGCTTTCTCCTTCTCTTTATCTATTTATGTGACTCTTTCTATAACATGAAATAACAGAAAATGTTATAGGAAGAGTCAGATAAAGTAAGAGACAGACTGAGAAGGGCCGTCATTCCCTATTGTGATTAAAACACATTTTCTCCACAATGCAAAGTGTGGGAACTCGCAGACAAAATATCAAGTTTCGAACCTAAAAACATTGATAAGTAGATGCCTTGTCGGTTTTAATAACTCCAGCTAGTGTGAAATGTGGCATGCCATAATTTGGAAATAATTTTTGTTTACAAATGCAATCAAGTTTGCTCAATTTGTTTGCTTCAGATTTTGTTGTACGACAATGCAAGTGCAACATTTTCACTTTCTTTCATATGGCAGTTAGTGGCGCCGATATTTTTGATAACAAAAATTAATGCAAAAAATCGATGATTATTTTTTACTGTTACGTACTTGCTATACAGGTACAGGCCGGGTTGGTGGTCAGCAATACATACATAAGTAAGTGCAATAAATGTGTTGACCAACATTTTTTTTAATTACTAAAAATGGCCAGGTAAATGAGTTAATCAGTGCATATAAGCCGAAGTGTGTTTTGCTAGTAATGAATATTCACACTATTCCTTTCAATAATCTTATTCCTCATCTACGTTTCTTTCTCCCTATTTTTCCTCTTTCTCTTATTCTTCCCCAGTCTCGCTCTTCACCTTTATCTTCATACTCCTCTTCTTGCTCTTCGTGCCAATCTTGCGCTTTCTATTTCTCACCTTCTTCTATTTCCATATATTCATCTTTATCTTTATCTCTACTTTGTCTTCATCCTTATCTGAATATTCATCTTTATCTTTATATTTATTATTTTCTTTATCTTTATCTCTACCTCTACCATTATCGTTATCTTTATATGTATCTTAATTTTTGTGTTTATCTTTATATATATTTATCTCTATCTCTATCTTTGTTTTTATCTTTGTGGTTGTCTTTATTTTCATTTCCATCTTTATATTTATCTTTGTGGTTGTCTTTACTCTCACTTCTATCTTTTTTTGTATCTTTATTTCTGCCTATTCATTTCATTTTCATTCATTTATCTTTTACTTTATTTTCATCTTCATCTTTCTTTATCTTTATATTTAGCTTAATCTGTATATTTATCTCTACCTTTATCTTTATCTTTATTTTCATCTTCATCTTTCTTTATCTTTATTTTTATCTTTACCTTTATCTTAACCGGTATCTTTATCTTTACCTCTACCTATACCTTTATCTTTATCTGATTTATCTTTATCTTTATCTTCACCTTTATCTTTATCTTTATAAAACGGTAAATTTCGATAGCAAAAATATTAAAATATAAACAAAATTATAAATTTAATTATGGCCACTTTGTCTGCACTATATTTATGAAATGCACCACATAGCTCACCATTGAAATTATTACTATAATATATTAAATTTTATTGATTTGTTTTTCTTATACATACATATGTACATACATATATCAAGCAGTGCTGGAGCACTTGTCGTACAAGTTTAAACGCCTAATTGATTTCGCTTAGATATGGCGTCGACAGCGAAAATCTCCAACGAGACTCGTTGTACTAACCGATTTTGTCGTTGGCTCTTATGCTAAAATGGTTAATTATTTAGTATGTTGTGCTTGCAAGACAATATTTTAGCCATATTAATAATAAATAAATATCGTAGCTAATCCCATTACAATTTTTTTTGTTTGTGTTAACGCTGCTGGAGTGGGCGAAAAGCTTGTAAAAATGTTTGTATTTATGGCAATAACAAATAAGTAGTTTGATTTGGCTAAGCGACTTTAATAGTTATGTACTATTGCCAAAAAAAAGTTATAATTATAAATACCAACATATTTTTGCACACATTTTACACCATGGTATCAAAAAATATTTTAGTCTTATCTTGGTGAAAATATTTATTATTTTCCATATAAGTAAGTAAATAAACTAAGCTACACTAAATATTTAGTGATATTAGACACGAATACCCATATCTAAAGTATCTAAGTGACAGTTTTGACACAAATTTTCGACCAACCTAACCTCAAAATGGTTATTTATTTAAAAAAAGGCCTTAGAAAGTTGGTGTTCCTGAGGGACTTTTAATTAGAGTCTCTTTAGGACCCCACACCCGCTTTCCTTCGCCATTTTTGTTTCATATAGTTCCTATGCAAGTTCTTTCATGCCTTACCTATAAATCATTTTAAATTAAACTCTATCAGCATAACTGCCACATTCAACACGATTTGAATGTAATTAACAACACTTCGTTTGATATGATATGAACTAAAAAAAAAAAAAAAAAAAAAACGCCATACAACTTAAGGTAGCAAAGGTTTATTGAGCGCTTATGGAATTGAATTACCACAGACTAGCGCATATAAAACCAAATCTTGACGTGTGGACACTTGTAATTTGGAATATAAAATGGTTTTTCGAATTAATTAAAATTTTTATTAGCGCTTTATTGCCATATTTGTTTAGATCGATTGCCAAGCAATTATTTAACAGTTTGTTTTACAGCATTTAGCAAGAATTTGGGCTCATTAGTACGAGTGCGTGTCGCAAATTTGGCAGAGCGATTAGATAAAAGCAAAAGAAAAACATAATAAATTTTAAGTAAGGAATTGTGGGGTTTGGGTGAAATTTAAGATTATATGGCTAGTTGCGAGTTGGTGGTTAGATTTTTGTGGAAGAAAATGAAGTAAAATAAAAAACATATAAAAAAATAAAAACGAGTAAATTAAAAAAAAAAAAAAAAAAAAAAAATTTTAAATAAAAAAATTAAATAAGATAAAAAAAAAAAAAAATAAGAAAAAAAATAAAATGAAATAAAATAAAATAAAAAAATAAAATAAAAAAACTCAAATAAAAAAAAATAAAGGAAAAAAAAAAATAAAATTAAATTAAAAAAAAAAAAATAAAATAAAATAAAATAAAATAAAATAAAATAAAATAAAATAAAATAAAATAAAATAAAATAAAATAAAATAAAATAAAATAAAATAAAATAAAATAAAATAAAATAAAATAAAATAAAATAAAATAAAATAAAATAAAATAAAATAAAATAAAATAAAATAAAATAAAATAAAATAAAATAAAATAAAATAAAATAAAATAAAATAAAATAAGACAAAATAAAATAAAATAATACAAATAAATAAAATTCTAAAAATATAATAAATTAAAACAAAAAAAATTAAATAGTATAAAATAAAATAAAATAAATTAAAATAAAAAAATAAAATAAATTAAATAAAAAAAATAAAAGAAAATAGTAAAAAAAATAAAAAAATCAAATAAAGTAAAATTAAAAAAATAAAATTAAATTAAAAAAATAAAATAAAATTAAAAAATAAAATAAAATAAAATTAAACAATAAAATAAAATAAAATAAAATCAAATAAAATAACATAAAGTAAAAAAAGTAAAACTAAATTTAAAAAAATAAAATCAAATAAAAAAAATATAAAAAAATAAATAAAAATAAAATAAAATAATAAAATTAAGAAAATTCGAAAAACAAATAAAATAAAAATAAATTAAAATAAAACTAAATATAATAAAATAAATTATCGGAACTATCGATTATATGGGGGCGATGTGTTATATTGGTCCAATCTCATTCATTTTCAACATCGACATTCCACATTCTAAAAGAGCAATTGTTACGAAATTTCACTTTCCTATATAATTACAGGAGTTATCTACCAAAATCCGTTTATCGGAACAATCGATTGTATGGGGGCTATGTGAAACATTTATCCCATCTCGATGATTTTCAACATCGATATTTCTTGTATGAAATAAGCAACTTTTACAAAATTTCACGATCCTACCTCTTTAATTACAGGAGTTATAGCCCAAAATCCGTTTATCGAAACAATCGGTTGTATGGGTGCTATATGTAATATCGGTCCGATCTTGCTGGTTCCGACAAATGATTCCTATATTAGAAAATGGTGGCCGCATACAAAATTTCAGCCAAATATCTCAATAACTGAGGGACTAGTTTGAGTTCAAACAGACAGACAGACGGGTCCATCTCTTCTTCATCTCATACTTACAAACATCGGACCAAAGTTATAACACCATTTCATGTTCATGAAAGGTATAATTAATATTTATTTCTTTTTAATCTAATAAAAGTCCTGAAAATGTATATGTAAAAAAATATTAAAGGACAATGCAATGTGGACAGGATATATGTACATTAGAAATTGACTTTACAATATGGTTATCAAATGAAAGGTATTCATGGGGGCCTGAAAAAAGTGTAAGTTTTATATCGATATCTCAATCTCTTTCGGAGATATCAACAAAAACATGAACTTGCCTGAAATTTTCTTACTTGCATAACTAAATGTTACTCATACGCCGTGTATGACCTATAAAAAGTGCGCTATAATTGCAAAGTTTCAAGATGTACACAATTATTTTTGGTAGAAAACATTTTGTTACGCAATCTACTAAAACACTTTTAAAATTGCAATGTCCTTATCTAGCGAATACGTTTTTTCAACATTCTTGTAAAGGATCCTGTTGTCCTTATAAAAACTCAAAGGTAGAGATTTGTTACTCAAAGGTAGAGATTTGTTAATATAAGCTGCTATCAAAAACTTTAACTAAAAATCGGCTCTGATTATTGATATCTTAGAACAATAAAACTTCGCATACAAATGGGAAGAATAAATTTTTGTGCTGAAAATTCTTTTTTGGTAATCTCAATTTTATGTTATGACGGGCAGTTGAAATGAAGTCCTTTCAATATCTCCATGATTTCAATAGAACACGAACTTGATCACTCGGTGTTGGCTACATCGCTGATCGGTATTTACTTTCCTGGAAGGCGACCTTTGTTTCAACAAACCGTTATTTCTGATTGTTTTTTTTCAAAAACGCCTTATCTCAGATGAAAATGAATTGAATTTTCGTTTAGATGGGGCATTTTTAAACTTATTCTGAAATATCTATGTAGGTCTTACTTGAACTAAATTTTAAAGTAGGGCGTTTTGTCTCATATTGCCAAATTTTGTATTCACAATAGATCATTAAAACAACTCCGGAGTCTGTGTTGTTGTTTTTATTCATTGTAACTTTTGTGACTTGTTAAAAAAAAAAAAAATAAGCCCTAGTATGCAGCACACGATGATTATTTTGCTACAAAAATGCTTGGGAAAATAACTTTATCAAATTTCTATAGTACAAAGCATTTCTCATTGTATTTCTGACTCGGTAACTCGGTAGCTGGGTCGAGACATTAAATTAGTTTTTGTTGTTGATTTTTTTTTTATGGGAACGATTTCTTTATTTCTTCTACCGAGCTTGCTGCATGACGAATTGTCGTGTGGCTGCTGCTACTGCAACTTGCTGATGGCACTTTAACTTATCTTAAATGCAATCGGGATGTGTCATTCGTTTGTCACTTTTTTTTAGCAACTTTTATGTTGACACTTTGTTACCATCAGTTGTTTCGCTCACACTTTAGCATGCTACTTGAGGCTGGGAAGATTTTGCGCAAATGACAACAGTTTGTTTGATGACTTCCGTCAAATGGGTGCATAATGACTTTCTTGTCATTAGAGCTTTGTTTGAGTTTTTTTTGGCGTGACTTAGGTTCTATTTTTTTTAATTTCTTAGCTTTCTTCTTTTGCATTTAGTTTTTGAAGAAATAATTTTTATTAACTATATCCCAAATTTTATTTCTCTCTTGTATGAAAAAAATTCTTACAAACTCATAATTCATTGCAATTAATTTTTTACTATCTCTTTTCTGTTATCGATAACATTTTTTTGGTATTTTTTGTTTTTCTAAAATCCCACGTGTTTTTGTTCATCCCAAGTTTTGCTCATTTGTTACGGTGCTTTTTTCGTATACCAGCATAACAAATGTATGTAGGTAATTAATTTAAATTTTTGTCGTGGTGATTTTTCATTTCTTTTTCATACTACTCTTGTCTTATTCAACTGCCATTGCAACGTTTTTTGTCTCTTTTTTAAAGTTGTTTCCCTTTCAATATGAAGCTAACATGTTTGTTGCATTTTTTTTCATTTCAACAACTTTTTATTTACTTGCTGACAGCTGTCAGTTTAAAGTTGACAAACTGTCTACATTTTGATTATTTTCTTCCCAATAGTCGGCAGATAAATTTGCATTTTTAAGGTGCAAATGCTAGGGCTTGTCTTGTAGGGTGCATAAAGTTATGTTTTCCATAAAAGTAAAGAAATTAAACTTTATACTTTGTATTCGAATTCGAATGATCCGACTATCGGAGTAAAACAGCTAAGAACGAATCAAGCACGCCTACTTATCTTTCCTATAGGCAATATACATATATACTAAATATCGACGGTTGAGTGGAAGACCAAGCTATACAATATTTTCCTCAAACGCCTTACAACAAAACTTTTTCAACAGCGCTATTTTGAAAAAGTTTTATCAAAAAAGATACATTATCACATATTTTCTCAAGGTAAAACGCGAGCTACACGCCATATATCAAGCTCATCGGGTCATAAATAAGATTGTTTAGAATATATCGGGCCCCGGTAAACTTCCTGAAAGAAAAATTATCCCATACTTTAACTCAAGTATAAAGCTACCTGCATACCAAATTTCAAGTAAATCCAACCATTTATACGATAGTTTAGAATAAGTCAGTCCTGGGTCCACTTTCCGGAAGAAAATTTATCCTTTATTTTAATCTAAGCATATAGCTACTTACTCACCAAGTTTCAAGCAAATCGAGCTATAAATACGATACTTTAACCTAAGAAAAACGCTACCTTCTTACCAAATTTCAAGTAAGTCCAGCCATTTATACAATAGTTTCCAATAGGGTGGTCCCGGGTCCACTTCCCTAAAACAACTTTACAGAAACACTCTCCAGGCGATATTTTTGAAAAAAATATTTTGAAATATAGCGATCTTCCACTCAGTCGTCGATATGTAGTAAATTTCTCTATAACTGCGGGTCTACTTGTCCCTTAGTATTGGGTTGGTTTTCGATCTATTAAATTTTTTTTTTGACTCTTACCCAGCTTGTTTCATTCGTGAATCATATTTCTTTTATCAAAAGTATATATTACGACATCAATCACTCACCTAGAATGAGATAAGAAAATATTTCATTAGTTTCTAAGATAAAATCAAATTGCTTTCAATATCATGTAATCAAATATAGTAGCAATATAGCATATCATGCCATATCTAACAAATTATGGTCGAAAAGTGCTCTCTTTCACAGTGATTGCTATGAAAAAGCAGAAAAAATAGTTTGATCGGGATAAAATTACTGTTAAAAAAGAGAAAATATGGTTTCAAAAGCCTTGCTATTAGACTTGAGTAGTTCATGAACTAAAAAGTTCACAGAACTATAGATCTATAGATCATGGAAGTGATCGCGGTAACTAGTTCCAAATTTCAAATGAACTACTTGAACTATGTAATATGGCCTATACACGATGCGTCTGAGTCAAGAGTCATTTAGGTGTATTAGTGAAAATGTGTATGCACTAGTTACACCTACATGACAAAATGAGTTTGATATTTTGTAGAATGATGGCGAATCAACACGTACACAGATGACTCGCGAGTCAGACGCTCTGTATATAGACCCTATAAAATTTTCATCAAATTTATAGAATTTATTGAGAATGACAAAATACCGAGAAAGCAAAAAGCGTGCTAAAGTAAAATCCCTGCCAACCAGGGCTAGCCATCGTGAAATCACAATTACAAATTAGTGCTCTGCAATACCAAAAATGCTGGTTAGAAGGAGATGTAAAAAGACGCGCCTCTGGATTATTGAGGCCAAAAGGCACCTTTTGACAAACCTCTGAATGTTTTTGGACGGGGTTTAGCAGTTATTTCCTAGGGGGGGGCAAATACAAATAATTGAACTAAAATAACTAAAAATTAACTACATGAACTACAATTTTGATGAGCTTTTTTAAAATTTTCTTTTAATGAACTAAAATTCCGAACTCTACTTGCTATGGGAGAAAAAACAGATAAGGGATATGTGACCTAGAATTGACCATACAAATTCCTGATTATGGAAGAAGCACGAAATAAACTAAGAAATGTTATGCAGAGATGCAGGGAATCAAAAAATTACGGAAGACAAAACGTCGACAGTTTTGATTAGAGCACGATCTACGATTGATTCGTCGATTTAAGAACATCGCTGAGAACCTCACTAATACTCAAGGTGTCATTTGGTGTTCCAGAACAAACCAAGATTTCCCAGGGTAGATTTCAAAAAGAATGTTTCTCTCTTTTGAGAACTATTTTGCACAATCTTGCTTTGCTAATTTTTTAACGTTTGTTGTTTACACCTAAAACATTTCTATCACAATTTCTTACTGCTAGCAGCGGACAATAAACAAAAAGTTATGACTCCCAAGAATTATAATTTCCATGAATAAATCATGAAAATCAACCAAAAATATGAATACATTAAGGCGTGGGAAGAGCGATTATTGCCGACAAAGCAGCAAAGTGACCGTAGCTAAGGTTAAACAACCGCTAAAAAGGGCTTTTAAAAAATAATAAAATACTGACGATAGCTAAACAAAAGAATAATTAAAGTATGAACAAAAAAAAAAAAAAGAAACGCATAATAAGCAAGACACTTTTAAAGAAAAAATTGTATGAAGAAAAAAGGTACTAAAAGATGGCAGTACTGAGAAAACGCATTAAAAGTCTTGTTAGAGAATGCGTTATGAAAGGCGAAAGCCAACAGCTTGTAAGAGATTGACAGCACAGTCATGGAACAATTATTTCAATAATTTAAATTACAACACCAAGAATGCAACTAAACTTTTCGCATTGAAATAAAATCCACCGAAGTGAAATAGTAAGCATTCTAACTAACTGCAAAAGGTGGATACAACTCATATTTCTTCTTTTATTTGTGGGAGGGTTTGAGTGCTTTGAAGCATGTGGCTTTTGAGGCAAGCAAATATAAAAGAATTAAACGCTTAAATGTGCTAAACAAAAGATATTAAGAATTGACAAGGGAATGATGATGTTGGAGATGTGTTTGCATTGTTTGGAGTAGTAGGTATTATTATCAGATGGGTGTTTTATATTGCTTTGTTTTTTTTTGTTTTTGCGTCATGTAGTAAGTTGTTGCGGTTACGGTAGAACATGCAAAAATCATGTTAGTCAAACCACACGGAACAAATGCCATTGTTTTTAAGGTAATATGTATGAATTACTAGAAAGAAAGACTACTTATTACTAGTACAAGTTGGCATATTTTACTGAAACTGTAGAAAACGAAAAGAACACCAGTGTTGCTTTTTACTTTTTCCCTTCGCATTACGAGCTTTTCAAAGGCACATTTTTGAAAAAAAAAAAAACAGTGCACAAGAAAAAAAATTCCTATAAAAAAATTTCCCAACCAACTGTTCTACATTCAGGATGTACGAGTCAACTCAGAACTAACTCAGACCAACTGCTTTTGCTTTGAACCCTTCCACTTGTTGCACTTCCCGCTTGAACACTTTAATTATGCACTTTTTTATCATGTCTTATAATCTTGACATTGCTGAGTGTAACCGGACATGCACCAGTGACCTCACGAACTGGCATTCTTTGGGGTTCAGCATAAAATTGCATGCAATGGTAATGTGACTTGGCATATTATTTTATACGTAAACGCATATAAGAAAAACTACCTTGTAATTTTAATTATCATAATTTTCACTATCGCTGTAATAGTCTCTTTTCTTTTTTTTGCTTTAATTGTTTATGGTTTTACAAGCATCTGTAAAGTACTACATCCCCTACTTGAATTAAAAATGTACTCCATAAAAAAGTTATTTCTTTTGTTGTTCCTTGTTGTGTTTCTTGTCGTTTGTCAGTTTTTAGTTCTTCCGTTGCAATTTTGCAGTTTTATTTATCAATTCGCTTGATGTATGACACGTTTTAAGTTCTCGCTTGAGCTATTTAGCTGTGTAATTTTCGAGTTAAGTTTGAAAGCAATGTATTTGGTGGCATTGGCAAGAAAACCGTCGAGTCTCGAAATGTTAGTTCACAAATGCACCACAAAAAATTATTGCTGATTTTATCAGTTTAAAGGGCACTTCTGAAAATAAAACTCAAATTCGAAAAATAAATGGGAAGCCTTTGAAAACTAACACATTTTTCGAGCCTCGAAACGTTTATTCGAAAAGGAACCTCAAATAATTGTTGATATCGCTGTCAGAGTAAAAGCCACATTGTAAATGGCATAACACAACTTAAACACTCTGATAGAAGCGTTTGTGAGCTAAAACAATTCTCGAGTTTCCTGGCATTTTCAGACGAAACTATAGAAGAATGCCTAAGCTAATACCAGTCACCAAAAGGTCCAAAACATCGTCATTCTTTCCCATCCATTTTATGTAACACTCTTTCCCCATAAACAATAAAAAAAGTATTCCTCCACCTCTCATTTACCAAATTAGCGCTATAATGGCTCTATTATGTTACGATCCAGTTCACTATTAAATTCTATAAGGAAACTCTGACAAGCCCATTTCCTTCAATTAACCGTTTATAGTGTAAATATGAGTAGAGCTGTTTGTTGTTGCAATAGCAAAGGAAGAAGAACAAGTGATCAGCCCACTTTTACGTTATTGACTTCCTGTATCGACTGCTTCTCAACAAACGTGTTCTTGTACGTCAGATGCGCTTAATATGTAACACTCATGTGAAGTCTCATACGAAGTTACAATGATACTCTAGATATTGTGTAAGACAGGTTTTTTTTGTGGTGGAGACACACTTGCCATTCCAAACAAGATATTGCAGTCAATTTCTTCCGCTTTATTTTGTTATGTATGTTGATTGTGTTATGCTCTTATTATTCTTTTTGAACGCACACGAGCGTTATAAACCCAGCAAGCAACAGAAAGCGGTACTCATGTGTTAAAGAAAACGTTGTCTGATTTATAGCGTGTTGCATTTTCAAACTAATATTTCGAGTATCGATCGTATTGTTGGTTTTCATACGATTTTCAGCGATATTCACTATAAACCTTTTTATTTTTAATGCCTTATAATATGAGATAGCTATAAACGGATATTTGAGGCGAAAAGGCAACACACATTTCGAGACTCGAAATTGGGTTAGATCCGAAAACTTCTTTGACATATTTAACCTCTCCATTTTAAATGCCAAATTTTATCTGAGAACTCTTTGTTTGGGAAAAGTTTCGAGACTCGAAAATGAATTGGCTCTTAACAGTTTTTCTAAAAAGAAAAGGTGTCATCTTCAATGTAAGATGTGCCTTTTAGTCTGAAAATACTGTTAACACACTTCGAGACTCGATGTTGAAATGCTTAATACAGGAAAATGCTTAATGGAGCCAAAAGGTTTATTGGGTAGCCATCTATAGCACAATAATGACTGGTTGGCTAGTGTCATTGGCCTTCTTTGCGCTATATTTACATAGAAAACTGTTTATAATTTTTTTCTTTCTTCGCTTAAGGTAAGATCAAGCTGTTGTTTGTATAACAAATTTTGCTTTTATTATGCCCAATTTTCTTTAATCTATGGTAAGCCACAAAGATGTGGTCTATATCATTGAATTTTTTTTATACATGTATTTCATACTTATGAAGAACTTTTTGTGTTCCATTAATGGAAGAATTCTTCTTTGTTTTTTCTCTCTCCTTGCTTTAAATTTATATATTTCTTTGAACTGGCGTCATAACTGGAACTGTCTTTTTAAGATCAACTCAGCTCACAGTTTCATCAGTACTAGAAAATTGTTACATTGTTTTTTTTTTGTTTGCTCTAATGCTTTTGATATTTTTTTTATTTATTTTCGTTGTTCTTTTTCTTTTGTTTAGTCAGTTTTTCTTCGATTTGTAATTATCTAGGTACTCAGCATGTGTTTATTTATTTTTTTACCATAACGTGTTTTTCTTGATCATCATACTGCGCTTTTCCTGTCACCAGCTATTTTTTTACTACGCTTATATTATTTATTCTTTTCATAGTTATGAGCTATTGGGTGTATTCTGAGAAAGTTACTGTTAGTTAGACTTTTTCTTCACACCAACTGAGCGTGATATATCTTAGCGTAACATATCTTGAGAAATTATTATTAGATAGGCATGAATAATCCGCCAAGCCCTCAAAGATGAATTAGAATAAAGGTCAACAATTTTTGGGTGTGTATATTATTAAGTTATGAATCAGCAAAAAACTCATCAAGTAAATGTAGCGAAACTGGTGAGATAAGCGCTTCATTTCCCAGAGTTCGTGAAAAAATATACATTTGCAAAGTTTTTATTAGGTACGTGAAATATATTTTAACGCTCTGGCGCTTACTCAACAAATGAGCTCCAAAATTTTTGTGAATGGAAAGTCCTAACCAAACAAAAATTGTTAGCGAGAAAAAAAATCTAAGCAGTTAAGTTTTTAAAATTCTCCACCTGCTATGCAATTTAAATTGCTGTTTAATGCTGTGAATTTATTCGAAGCAAATGTTCGTTAGATGGCTAATAGGTGCACTCTGCTGACCTCGTCACACTTAACCCTGAGCGCCTGTGGTATCTGCTATGCTATTGTCGACAGCTAAAGAAAAGTGAACAGCAGGCAAAGTAAAACAACAAGAGGAAGATACACTGCTGCGAGGTTGTTGATTTTTTGGAGAACAGTTGCTATCACTACAGCTTTCACCATATAAAGCATAGCCGCGAAAAGTGTTGCAAGTGACTAAATAAAAATTTTTAGGGGAATCAAAAACCTTCGGACCCACAAAAATTGCGGCAGGTCTGTACGTTATCAAAGGAAAAATAATGCTTTTGGTCTTTATTAGAGATAGGGAAGAGAGGAAAAAAAAATCTGAGAGAAACACAAAAAGTCCTTAAAAGCAGAAAATATATACTTTTTTCAATGAGATAGATCACATCTTTGCGGCTTACTACAGATCAAGAATACTGAACATAATCAAAGCATATTTTTTTGGTAAAAACAACATTTTGATCTTACCTTAAGCAAAGAGAAAAAAACGATAAAAATGAACAGTTTTCTATGTAAATATAGCTTTAAGAAGGCTATAAGTGATGCTCAGTAAAGTTTTTTCTTCTATTTTAGTTTGTGAAGCATTTGAGCATCGAGTCTCGAAATATTGGTTCACATATTTATCCCAAATAGCCGTGAATGGTGTTATCAATAAAAGCAGCACATTTGAAAAAAGACGGAGAAGTTTGGAGAAATAACAGAACTTTCGAGTCTCGAAAGGTAAACACAGAGGATCACGACAAAATCCGCATTGACATACCAAAATCACCACTGAAATGGCTAATTTATAATATAATTATTTGAGAAGCTTTTGGGAGCTTACATTATTATCGATTCTCGAAACTCTGAAATGAAAGAACACTTTTGAAAAACACATAAGAAGATTTCAAGAAATAATACAATTTCGAGTCTCGAAATATAATTTTTTTAAGCCTTTTTGGTGTTTCACGTTTTCCTCGGCTATGCCTGAAGTGTATATGGGAAGGAATATGGGTCTATCATTGTATTGTGTTGTATTGCAATTTTTTTTGTTTAACACAATATATGTAAATAATTTCCTTCATCTTTTTTGCGTTAAACTGCATAAAGCTCATTTGAGCACCGTTTCCAACTTACTAAATAATATATACGCGCTGTGCGTATAATCAGTAGCTTTTGTAAACATTTGCTTAGTAAGAATTTATACACCAAGAAAACAAGCATTGCTGTTAAGCAAATAGAATAACAACTTGAGTAACTACTCAGCCGTATAACTGCATCGCAAACAAAGCGCCAATAAGGAAGGTAGTGAGTATGTCGATCAACTAGGCAACCGCAGAAAATTGCAGTTTAAACAATTCTTAGGCAACAGCAAGTGCACCCATGAAATTAACAACAACACCAAATCCCCCAGCGCGGCGCACCTCATTACCGTTGTTGGGTCATTAGCGCACAAATAGTTGGCGCACATGCGCGTATTACCGTTTAAACCACAGAGTGCACTTTTCTATTTATTTTCAAGCAGCACTTGGATACCATTTCCTACTTGTTGGCGAACACTTGTAAATTTGTATTAATTTTTTTGGAATTTTCATATTTTCTTTGCAGTTCTTCCTTTTAGGTTCATAGTTTGGTATTCGCTGTTAACTTCTTTGACTTAACATTTGATTAGCTGCCTCTCATCTCCACAACGCAACGATATCGCAACGAGTTGCAGTTGACCCCCAACAGCAGTCTTACATTACGATGTACAAACATGGATCGAGTAGACTTTTAGTTATCAGTGTACTACTTCCCACTGCTTTGTTAACCACACGCACCTATTTGCCCTCTACTAATTTGACTTTCATTGAGTTTTTCGCATTCTCTCAAATATTTGACACCTTTTGACTTTTGTAATTGGCAAAGCTTTTCCTTATCAGCTAAGTTAATGAAGTGGTAGTTTGAACGATTGCAATAACCGTGTGAGTTCACAGCGTACACCGGGGTCTTGGGAAAAGTGTCATGGCTTGCTAGAAACTTAACCACAAACATTTTTGGGTGAGCTTTTGAAGAAGATCAAAAAACTTGAATATTTTGAGAAAAATTAGTAAACTTTTCGCGAATTTTGTTTTTTTTTTTTACCGGTATATCGAAAATTGAAATTCTAGTCAAATAATGTAGAATAGTTGGATGAACAACATATTTTATTTAGTTTTTGAAAAAAAAAACTATAAGCCTCACAAAAAGCCTTGAACTTTCCAAAAGCACAAGCTAAATTAATTTTTTTTGAAAATGACTAAATTTTGAAATATTGCCACTATCACGTTACAAAATTTTGTGATTTTCAACTGACTAAATTTTTTGATAGTTATGATACTACGTTTCAAATCAAAAAATTTTTTACCTCACCCCCTTCGATTTCGCTAAAAATGTGCTATCTTTTTCTATCCTCCGAAAGACATTTTTCAGAATTTTTTCAAATTTTTTTCCCGAAATCAAAAAAAATGCTGTAAATTTTTCAAAAATCGACCGTTTGGGATCATTTTATTTTTTTTTTTTGTTTTTAAATGTAGTTTTCGAAAAAAAAAAATAAAAAAATTTTTAAAAGCCCCGATATATACATTTTTTTTTCGAAAAAAAAGTCCGACCCTTTTTAAAATGTTTTTTTATTTATATTTTTATTTTTTTTTTTTAAACTCCAACTAATTCTGCAATAACTTTTTAATTCATTTTTTTTTTTAATTTAAAATTTTTTAATTTTTTTTCGAAAACTAAATTTTAATTAAAATTAAATTTTATTAAAACTAAATTTTTAAAAATTTTCGTTAAGCCAGATACGCGAATGTATTGCACTGAACCACAGCCACCATGGCGTATACGTAACACATTCGTGTTTCTGGCTCAACGAAAATTTAAAAAAATTGACTTTGGAAATTTTAAAAGAGGAATTGAAGGAATATTAACCTAAAACCTATATCAGTGGAAAGGGTATAATGAGAATATATAATGAGAATATAACGTGTAGCGGACACTCTGTTTTTTTTTTTGAGATTTTTTTTTGAAATTCAATTTTTTGTTTTTAAAAATAGGTTAAAAATTAAACACCCTAATGAATGTACATAAATAGTGAGTGAGTAATATTTTGGTAGACATATATACATGCCTAGCTATCTGTCTACATATTTATTTAATTAACAACAGAAGCTATTGCCACAATTAGAGTTCAACTTAGCTACAAATAATTTTTTTACACGCTTAAAATGGCGATAAGCAAGAAACTAGTAAATATGTAAATTAAAAAAGTTGCAAGCGCATCATTTGCAGAAAGCAGAGCAAGCGCCAAGCCATGAAACTTCACACTCAAATTAACCTAAGTTTGTATGAATGTAGCGTCGGCGTACAGTTGCGCCTAATTACAAAATCAAAGTCAGCTTTAACGATAGCTACCTACCATACCGCAGGTAGCAACATATTGCCAAGACGTGTGTAAATTACTCATAAATTTTTAATTTTTTTATTACCTAATATTTTTTACACATTTTTACAATTTTTATTTTTTTTTATACTGTCTAGTTTTCATTGTTTATTTAGTTACCGTCTCTTGTTATACTTTGTTCGCTCTTCATGATCATAGTTCAAGTTGAAAATCTGTCAACTCATGTTTACAATTATGCGCATGCGCGGCGGTTTGGCTGGTAGCTATTGCTGTTTATGCTGTTTTTGTTGGCATTATTGTTGTAGGCGCATTGACTCACTCGGTGTGTTTGGTTTGCATCAGTTAACAAAGCCGTGGAAAAGTTGAGAAAAAATTGCCAACTTAACCGCAGAAGTCAGCAAACATATAATGAACAAACTGCCTGAGGTGCAAGTAATAAGTAATAGTACTCAATGGTAGGCACAGTGGTGCGAAGCAGATATAATTTTTGGAAAAAAAATTTCACAAGAATACCTATACCTAATATACAAAAAAAAAAAATCTAATAAAAATAACATAAAAATATAATATAACAAAATATAATAAAAAATATAAAAAAATAAAAAATAAATTAAAAAAATAAATAAAATATATTAAAATAAATTATATAAAATAAAAGGAATAACATAAAATAAAATAATAAATACAAAATAAAATAAAATAAAATAAAATAAAATAAAATAAAAAAAAAATAAAATAAAATAAAATAAAATAAAATAAAATAAAATAAAATAAAATAAAATAAAATAAAATGAAATAAAATAAAATAAAATAAAATAAAATAAAATAAAATAAAATAAAATAAAATAAAATAAAATAAAATAAAATAAAATAAAATAAAATAAAATAAAATAAAATAAAATAAAATAAAATAAAATAAAATAAAATAAAATAAAATAAAATAAAATAAAATAAAATAAAATAAAATAAAATAAAATAAAATAAAATAAAATAAAATAAAATAAAATAAAATGAAATAAAATAAAATAAAATAAAATAAAATAAAATAAAATAAAATAAAATAAAATAAAATAAAATAAAATAAAATAAAATAAAATAAAATAAAATAAAATAAAATAAAATAAAATAAAATAAAATAAAATAAAATAAAATAAAATAAAATAAAATAAAATAAAATAAAATAAAATAAAATAAAATAAAATAAAATAAAATAAAATAAAATAAAATAAAATAAAATAAAATAAAATAAAATAAAATAAAATAAAATAAAATAAAATAAAATAAAATAAAATAAAATAAAATAAAATAAAATAAAATAAAATAAAATAAAATAAAATAAAATAAAATAAAATAAAATAAAATAAAATAAAATAAAATAAAATAAAATAAAATAAAATAAAATAAAATAAAATAAAATAAAAATAAATAAAATAAAATGAAATAAAAAAATAAAAAAATTAAAAGAAATAATAAAATGGTTTTAAATAAAAAAAAATAAAAAAAATATTATAAAATAAAATAAAGTAAAATCAAATAAAGTAAAATAAAATAAAATAAAATAATATAAAAAACAAAATAAAGAAAAATAAAATAAATTTAATTAAATTTAAATAAATTAAAAAGTAATATAAAATAAAAGAAAATAAAAGAAAATTTAAAAAATAAAATAAAATAAAATAATATAAAAAATAAAACAAAATAAAATAAAATAAAATAAAATAAAATAAAATAAAATAAAATAAAATAAAATAAAGTAAAATAAAATAAAATAAAATAAATAAATAAATAAGATAAAATAAATAAAATAAAATAATATAAAATAAAATAAAACAAAATTAAATTAAATAAGTCAAAATAAAATGAAATAAAATAAAATAAAATAAGATAAAATAAATAAAATAAAATAATATAAAATAAAATAAAATAAAATAAAATAAAATAAAGTACAATAAAATAAAATAAAATAAAATAAAATAAAATAGAATAAAATAAGATAAAAAAAAAAACAAAAAAAAAAAATAAAACAAAATAAAAAAAATCAAAAAAAAAAAAAATCAAAAAAAAAATAAATTAAAATAAAAAAAAATAAAAAGGGTAAAAAATTAAATTAATTGAAATATAGTAGAGTAAAATAAAATTAAGTAAACTAAATATTTTTTTACGGTATATATATATGTGTAAATCTTGCTCAACTGTTCATTTTCAAGCAAACATTTGCTAAATAAAAGGTCAAAGTGCTCAGCTAAATTTTGCTGATTTTTTACTTGCTCATCATTTTCTTTACTTTTTACCATGTTTTTATACTAAATTCACAAGCACCCCACAGCCAAAAGACATTTTATTTCGAAAACTTTTAATCACGAGTAGCAACAATAAAAATATTAAGCAGCGGGCTTTGGGAAAATGCTGCAAGGTTCAACATTTTACGCTTTTGCTTCATGAGTTTTTCAACTCAAATTTATTTATAATTGTTTATTTATTTTATTTTGTTGTAATTTAATTATTCTTTTTAATTTCTCACGCCATTTAAGAGCGTATACTTTTCCATTGTAATTGAATTAAATAAATATGTTAAGTGTCTGCAATAAAAATGTGACATGTCTTTGACTTTTATGCTCAAATGAGATTCACTTATGTCAACAACAGCTGATTATTATTAACCGTTAATCATAGCATAGCTGTCATCAACAGCTGTTATTCATGTTTGTATTATTTATTGTTGAGCTGACAATTTGTAGTGTAGATTATCATTTCTGTGTAAATTGTTGCTGCCTACCTTTTTATTATAATAAATAATTTATGTAAGTGTTTTATGTATGCATTTATTTATTTGTTATTGTATGTAAACAGCTGAAGTAGCTGAATCAAATCTCTTAAGTACTTTACAATTGTGGTCAATTTGGTGTAACTTTTGAAGTTATATGACAGCCGTGACTGTGTATCAAATTTGCGGTGTGAGGAGAAATCTGTTACGCTTGTGTATGACAGTTGCATTATGTATTTAAACGGGATCAAGTGAGTTTGTTATGCTTACAATTATGACAGACAACTTGTCAAGTCTATTATGAGCTAAGTTTGCAAAAAATAATGTTTATTATATGAATATTGAGGATTACTGGAGCAAAGTTTTGCGTGTTAGTCATGTATGCTGAAAAGTTATTATAAAAATACGCTTCAATTTCGCTTTTATTGGCTTATAATTATCAAATTTCGTTTAAAATAATTTTCTTGAAATTGAAAATATGTCGGATTTTGTAGCAATCGGAAGTTTACTACTAAATTTTTTTAAAATGAACATAGTTATCTATGTTTTGAACGAATTTCAAATCTAATTTTGGCACTAAGCTGATTAAAAATATTTACCAAATCGAAAGAAATCCACTACCGGCATTTCATTACATTTCTCTTCATTTTATTTTCTTTTATTTTATTTCACTTTATTCTTTTTTATTTTATTTTATTTTATTTTATTTTATTTTATTTTATTTTATTTTATTTTATTTTATTTTATTTTATTTTATTTTATTTTATTTTATTTTATTTTATTTTATTTTCTTTTAATTTGTTTTATTTTATTTTATTTTGTTTTATTTTATTTTATTTTATTTTATTTTATTTTATTTTATTTTATTTTATTTTATTTTATTTTATTTTATTTTATTTTATTTTATTTTATTTTATTTTATTTTATTTTATTTTATTTTATTTTATTTTATTTTATTTTATTTCATTTTATTTTATTTTGTTTTATTTTATTTTATTTTGTTTTATTTTATTTTATTTATTTTATCTTATTATATTTTATTTTATTTTATTTTAATTTATTTTATTTTATTTTTTATTTTATTTTATTTTATTTTATTTTATTTTATTTTATTTTATTTTATTTTATTTTATTTTATTTTATTTTATTTTATTTTATTTTATTTTATTTTATTTTATTTTATTTTATTTTATTTTATTTTATTTTATTTTATTTTATTTTATTTTATTTTATTTTATTTTATTTTATTTTATTTTATTTTATTTTATTTTATTTTATTTTATTTTATTTTATTTTATTTTATTTTATTTTATTTTATTTTATTTTATTTTATTTTATTTTATTTTATTTTATTTTATTTTATTTTATTTTATTTTATTTTATTTTATTTTATTTTATTTTATTTTACTTTATTTTATTTTATTTTATTTTATTTTATTTTATTTTATTTTATTTTATTTTATTTTATTTTATTTTATTTTATTTTATTTTATTTTATTTTATTTTATTTTATTTTATTTTATTTTATTTTATTTTATTTTATTTTATTTTATTTTATTTTATTTTATTTTATTTTATTTTATTTTATTTTATTTTATTTTATTTTATTTTATTTTATTTTATTTTATTTTATTTTATTTTATTTTATTTTATTTTATTTTATTTTATTTTATTTTATTTTACTTTATTTTATTTTATTTTATTTTATTTTATTTTATTATATTTTATCTTATTTTTTTATTATATTTTACTTTATTTTATACTGCTTTATTTTATTTTATTTTTTATTTTATGTTATTTTATTTTACTTTACTGTGTCAAATTCAGTTTAATTTAATTAAATTTTTTTAATTTTTTTTTTCAGTTAATTAAGTTAAACTAATTTGGCATCAAATAGTATAAATTAAAGACCTGATTATGTAAAACCCCGTAGCATTTTTAGTCGCAGTCACTCTAAACTGCCAATAAACTTTTAACAGACCGATATATGCACACCATTGATTTAAAAAAAAATCATGCAATTAGATTATATAGAGATACAAAAGAGCAACAGAAGTGAAAGCAGCAGGTTTTTAGAATTTTTGCCTCTATCTGTATGTTTGTTCAAGGATCACTCAGAAACAGCCTTATAGAATTGAATAAAATATACACCAATATGTTGCTCGATTCCCAACATTAAGCTTAGGATAGATTTTATGGCGTGACAACATTTCATACCCGGCATATACAGTGGTGACAATTAAAGTTGTTTCAAAAAAGTGAAAAAAAAAATGTCATCTATGTATGTAGTTAATAATTTTTAAAGTTTCAAAAATAGTTTTAAGAAAATAACGAATACCTTGGTCTTCTATTTCCAACAAGCAATCACATACTAAGTTATTCAACAGAAACTGTTCACCTTTCTTCCAATAATATATGTTGTACAACAATAAATTTTACGGTCGGCTTTCATCGCGCACACATTTTATTAGCACTTCGAATCGATATACATACAAAAGAATACAAAGTATTTTTGATGAGTCGCTTTGTTAATTTTGAATCAATTTTAATTTGCGTTTTTTATATGCCGTATGACCCAATTTCAGCAGAGTCTGCTTTTTTGCGCTTTAAAAAGTCTGCTGTTGTCATATACCATAAAAATGTTTAGAAAGTGATAAGGCAAATGTAGCAAAAAAAAAAAAACAAAAAAAATCCGCAATCAAATGTTAAAAGTAATAAAAAACAACGACAATAAAAACAGAAATTAGTAAACAATAAAATACATAAATTAATTGCTGATAATATTACTATCAGTGCGCAATTATATATATATATATGTTATGGTTTTGTTGATAATTAACAATCCTCGATAGTATAGTGGTTAGTATCCCCGCCTGTCACGCGGGAGACCGGGGTTCAATTCCCCGTCGGGGAGTAAGATTGGTCATCATTTTTTTTTTTCCAAATTTTCACAAATTATTTTTATTTATTTTACTTTTCTTTATTGTTTTTGTGCTCATTAGCTTTGGCTTTAATTGCGTGCTTGTAAAAAGCTCTTAATTCGTTACAATATTTTTTTTGGCATTTGAAACACGCTATAATTCAATTTGATGCTCATACTTAGGCCATGTTTACATTAATTGCAAAGAAAAAGTTGTCAGGTTTACTTATTTCCGTGAAGTTTTTCTTTTCCCTAATTTTTTTTATATTTAAAATTTTTTTTGAGCTCCCACTTAATGCGGACAATTTTTTTCAATCGCTTCAATTATTTTCCACTTTGCTCTTGTATTTAATTTATTTTTTCTTCTTATTTTCACTATTTTTTAATAAATTTTACGATTTTGGACCAAACAAATTTTAGACTATAATTTATTTCCTCTACTTCAACCCACCCTAATGGAGAGTAAAGTCGTGTTATATGGACCACCTGGTTATCTTGAGTTCCAGCTCTCCATTATTGCCACTTGATTTCTTCGTCTACTCGCGCAAACTTGCTCAACTTGAATTTGTCGTTCGGCAAGCTTTTAGAATTTTTATCTTTTTGTCTTTATGTTTGTTCGAGGATCACTCAAAATCCGCCCTATGAAATTGAATGCAATTTTCAGCAATCTATTTCTAGATGTCAAACTTAAGGTTTAGGATCCATTTTACTATACAGAAGTATGTTATTCCCTCTGAAAACAGTTGTGTCAAAAAAAGTTGGCTTAGAATGTTTTTATTCTATTGCTGGCATATTTATTGTTTCCGTGCGTGCGATTTTTGATGTTTGTTTGGCTTAAACCCCGAAGAATTCACCCCAAGCTCGTCGTAAAACTGGTTCAGCTTAAGTTTTACCCACTTGATAGCCAAAAATAGCTTCTAGCTTCAATGTCATCTGCAAAATTTTTCAATAAATTTTTTTGCAAAGATCATTTCACGCATATCCAAAATTGATTAACCATGCTCCTCCCATCTTAATTAAATAAACAAAATACGAGTTATATTTGATAAACAATGCCAAGTTAGTAGAAAAAATCACAGCTTGGCTTTCAATCTCAGGCTAGTGCGGCTCTGTGTCATATGCGTTAGCGTAAATAAATTGCTGTCAAAGAAGAAAGTAAATAGTCGGTAGTTCCTGGGCACTTGAACATTAATTGAAGAAAAAAGCAAATTAGTGTAACTAAGTGAAAAGTGAAAATAAATATGAGAGATACTCACAAATGTAAACATACCTACAAACAACAAAACAATTTGAACTCTTGACTTTTCCATGTCAAATTTCACAGTTACCCTCACAGCGCGCACCGTAACTAGTTAGTTAGGTGAATTCAGTAGCTTTGCTTTACCTACTTAACTAACTACATGCATTAAAATAATTTTATTGCAAGTACATACACCCATAAATAACAAGCATTTTGTCAACTTCGCTTGTCCATTTTCTAGTTTGCACGCTTTCATTTGACATTTCACATATGCCCACCGAGGTATACCTATGTATTTTGTATAGGTCAATTACAATGCACGCTCTTTGACCAGCGTCACACGTGAGCGATTCAGCTTGCCCTTTTCACTGCGTTGGTGGCATAAAAAATATGTGTGCCATGAAAAAAATAACATTAAAAAAAACAATGCTGCACCAATTATTTGACCCAATTTAAAAACTAAAAAAAATATTTTAAACCAACTTTTATTGCCACCACTGTGCACAGTTGAGAATAAAATGGTTACGTGCACCATAATGGATTCTAAAAATCAAGTTGAACTATTAAAAAGATATTACTGAAAATTGCTTTGAATTATGTAAGGCAGTTCTTGAGTGATGCGCGAACAAACATAAAGACAACAAATTATGAAATCATTTTTTTATGTTCATAAAACGGCATCATCATCAACTTTCCTAACTTCATAGGGCCTCGACAGATACAGACATCAGTATTTTACAATTTCTTTTTTCAGTGTGCATAATTTAGTCTTTTTTAAGAGCTATAGCTCTGTGTAGTGCCCTAAATTGGGCGTGGCCATCAACCGATTTTTATATATTCTATACTGTTGGATTTTTTGATATCTTAAACTTTAAAGGGGCTATTCTTATATATTCATCGATAGTATACTACATTCCAAGTTCTTCTGCTTAGGTGCTGCCACTTCGAAAGGTTTACAGAGTTGCCACCTATCTCAATTTTTTATAAATATCGAGTAAGATATGCCAATATGGGTGTCATATGAAAGGTATTTTCGACAGGGTCCCGAAAAAGATATTTTTAAGTACGATTGTCATGTAGGGTTGCCATCTAACCGCATTTTATTTATTTCTTCATAAATCCGATTATCTCGGGAACCTCTTAAACGATTTGGGTGAAATTTGGTATATTGATAGTATGCTTTATTCTGTGATTTTCTCCTTAGGTATTTTCGGCATGATTCCAACGAATATATTTTCAAGTACGGTGGCCATCTAGGGTTGCCACCTAACCGCAATTTTATTTATTTCTTCATAAATCCGACTATATCGGTTACCTGTTGAGCGATTTGGGTGAAATTTGATATATTGATAGTATGATTATTCTAAGTTTTTCTGCTTGGGTGTTGCCACTTCAGGAGCTTACAACGTTACCACCCATTAAATTTTTTTCTCAATATTTAGCAAAATGTGTCAATATTGATGTCAAACGAAAGATATTTTCGGCCGCAAAGCAACTAAGAAATTTTTAAGTAGAGTTGCCACCTAAACCCATTTTATTTACTTCTTCGCATTTCCACTACTATCTTGGGAACAGACAGCGAATTTAATCAACTTTGGAAAAATCACTCGAAGCGTTCCCAAACTGACCCCAAAGCGATCCAAAAGTGTTCCTAAAATAATGGCAAAATCACTAAAAAGTTCTTCAAAAGCACTCAAAATGGTTTCCGAAATGGCATATGGTCCCAAAATGGTTCCCGAAAAGAAGAGAAGCCCGGTCGAAAACACGTCTGTCCTTACCTGTTTGAACTTAGTCATTAAGAGCATAAACCAAGGCTGAATGCTTATATAAGTACATACTTCAAAAAATTAATTTTGCATATTTTAATTAACTTTATCCGCCAGAAATTTTTATCTGATTAAACTTGCAAATAATAGTTCATTTAATTCTTTTCAAATACCAATTTAATTCACAAAAAATTTTTTTTATAATTTTTTCTCAACACAAATAATTTCAATACATAAATCATACAAATATTTCAAACCCTGCAGCGACTCACAAAAAATAAATCACTGCAAGACAATCAATTGAAATTGCTTTTAATTTAATAAGGCGTGGGCGCCAATTTGACGGTTTCCTTACAGCTCAAGTGTGACTCATTGGCAAGCTCAAGGCAATAAGCATTTCTTAAGTCGAAAGAAAAAAAGTTATTAAGGGGATTCATCAAACTTTATAAGTTTAAGAAATTTACGAACTCTTTTACATACCAAAATCGACGCGAAAGTTTATCAAATTTGTGCAAATTTTCGTTCCATACAAATTTTGACAGTTCATTTATTCACTTGAAAAATTTATACGTTTACACACTTTATAAGGTGTTTATAAGGTTTGATGAATACCCCTATTATTGAGAATGAAAGAGCAAGATCAAAAAGTGTTAAAATTAATTTACTTGCTGATAATTGAATTTCTTAGCCAACACGCTATAAATTTTTGTTGGTGTTGTTTAGATAAAGTTAAGCCTGACAAATGGTTAAAATGTAAGCGCAAAAATTTGGCAAAAAGTTAAAACCAATTTCTAGCTTTAGGGCAAGATTGAAATGTGAAACAAAACACGCAAGGTTTTAGGAATTTCAAAGCATGCTACTGTGTAACCTAGATTTTTTAAAAGCAACGAAATTATTTGAATTTGATAGGAAGTAGTAAATATCAAAGTTTGGATTGAAATTAATAAATACTTTATAATCAAAATATATCAACATATGCTTTTTTAGCGTAATTGTTTTACCCTCATGGCGAATATTTTGCCTATTTAGACTTAACTCTCCATGACCTAATTATTTAGCAAAATTTTTTATTAGTAATACACAGAGCCAACAATGCCTAATAAATTAGAACAAAAGTCATAAGATATCTCTATAGATTTTCTTCAAGAAGATGTGCTTCTTATTATTATAGAGACAGTCTTTTTAATTTTATTAAGAAGATTTTCTTTTTAATATTTTAAATGAAAAATAAAATGATATCGCCCTCACCGAGAATCGAACTTACAATTTTCGGAATGATAAACCCAGCTGTTAACCATCAGGCTATCGCTCACTTTTGATTTCTAGCATCTAATTACTGATATGTGTAGAGTTGTTAATGTTTCAAAGGAAAATCTTATAAATATATTTAAGAAGATTTCTTTATAACATTTCTAATTAGGAAAAAAAGAGAGAGAATCGAACTTACAATTTTTCGATTGCTAAACCCAGCTGCTAACCATCCGGCCATCGTATACTAATAATTGCCGGCGTCTAACTACACCTTTGTACTAAATGTATAGTTTTTTTAATAAGAATTTCTTCTTAGAACCAAAAAGATTTCCGTACAGTTTTTTCTTCGTTTGCATCGTTGCGACTACCCCTTTGCCCAAAAGCTGATCATGAAGACAATCTTATTAATTTTATTAGGCATTTTTGGCTCTGTGTAGCTTTTGATTTGTTTGACATCTCTTGTAAGAAGATTGTATGTGGATAAGCCCATCAATCAAATTTCTTTAACATTTGTTTTTCTAAAGAGCGAAATAAAGGGTGATCTAAGTGGAGTAAATGTTGATTCGATTTTTAATAAAATTTTTGCATTGTCACCGGGTTTTGAAGAATTTGTTAAGTTTCAAGTCTTAAGCTTACCGTTAAGTTACGCAAAAATCGATCGCAAGTTTCAATTATCTAGATCAGAGCGCCACCTAGCGACATTTTGATTTCTGAAAATTATATTGTCATCGAATCCGGAACTATGTATATGTCAACTTTCAAGTCCATATACCACCAGTTAATTGAGTTAAAAATCTATCGAGCATTCCCTTTCTCAAAGAAGTTTTTCAAATATCTCAATCCGTGCGCCACCTCGTGGAATTTTTTTGTTGAGGAATTGTACTATCATGGGGATCTAACAAGTTTTAAGTCTCTTAAGAATTTTAAATTATAACGATCAGTGCACCATCTAGCGGAGTTTAGTGATCAACAAATTTTTTGTGTTCAATTGTTGATCTGACGAAAAAATAAAAAATTCATTTTTATTCACTATTCAACAAAAAAAAAAAGAGTGATGAGTGATCGGTTATCGTTTATTCAAAAAAATCAAATATGTAACCATTTTCGGGATTAATTGCAGACTGTTTCTGCAGAAAGTCCATGGACTATTTCGGTACTAAAAAAAAAAACAAAAATGTGTAACCATTTTCGGGATTAATTGCAGACTGTTTCTGCAGATAGTCCATGGACTATTTCGGTACTAAAAAAAAAAAACAAAAATGAATAGCGGCGATATACCAACAGGTTATCATAACCTCTATTTCGCTACTATTTCCGGAAAATTTCGGAACTGTTTTGGGACTACTTCTGGCCCAATTTTGGGATCATTTCAGAGCGGTTTTTGGGAACATTTTGGTAACATTTTATTTTTGAATAAAAAATAACCTCTCATTTATCATTACAAATTTTATGAATGATGAATAATTTTTTTTTTTTAAACAATTTTTTATTCGAAGTGCCGCAACCCTGGATCTGTGTATACAATTTTAATAATCTAGTTTACCGGGAAGCTACTTAAAAATGAATCGCAAAATAACGAATCTTAAAAAAGTTTTCGGTATATCGCGACCATGCGCCACCCAGTGGGCTTTTTTTTCTTTCGTTCACATCTCATTCTCTCGGAGTTCTGAACTATGTTTCAAGTTTGAAAACGCACAGTTCGTGGAACCTTGAAACAATTTTGACATACAAAAGCTATGAAGCAAATGAATAGAAAACGTGAAGTTAATTAGTTTAAAACAAACCACCTAATTGTCCCACCCTATATTCTTTCTTTGGGTTACCTACTCGTACTTGGTATAATCTCATCTAATTAAAGCTTAATTATACATTCAACGCACTGTCACATTTAACAGCATATTAACTTTGTAGCAGTTGGTCAGTCGCCATCAGCTGTTGCTGCGTTGTAGACACACCTGATGATTATGTTAGCTTGTACCTAGTTGAAAAGTGAAATATGGGTCATTGGATGATTAATTAAAAAAAAACACTGTGAGTGAGCGCTGCTGTTGCTGTTGGCTTTTAAACACTGAAGATCACACTTTGTCGTGATTTTATTTTCATTCACATAAAGCGATGTTAAATGGCCCATAGCTGCTTGGAAATGAATACAAGCACCTTTCAAAGGAAAAAAGCCAAATTAACTTAGTTTCAACATTGAAAGTCCACACAATCCTTTAACCTAAATTGTCGTTATTTTATGGGAATTTTAACAATTTCAAACAAATTAGTTCCACACTTTTACGTACATAGAAATTTAGCCAAATTTCGCCGTTTTCAATGTTGCTAATTGTGTTTTTATTTTGGTGTTTTCGCTATTATTTCAAACACTTTCTTTTTTCTTTTTTCGCTGGCAATTTTTTTTTCGCTTTTAGTGCGTGGCTTTGATTAAATTTATTGCTCGTGGTCTTGATTGTGGTCTGTTGATTGATTTCGATTTGAAAGTGTTTGAAAGTTGTAAAGATTTTTTTTTAAATACCAGACAAATTTTTATTGAGAACATCACTTTTTGATTGTTTTTATTAACTTTGTTTATTGGTCTATTCATGTTGATAGCATTTTATGAAATCGAGAATGTGGAAAAACGAAAGAGAAACTCACGATACATACAAACAGAAACTTTGTCTGTGAAACTTAATAAAACGGACCATAAATACGACACCAGCACCACCTAGTGGGAAAATATTATCTGTGCCAAGAGGTCTCGTTAGCCTCGAATACATAAGATAAAATATAATACAGTAAAATAAAAAAATAAAAAATAAAAAAATGAAATGAGAGAAAATAAAATAAAATAAAATTAAAATAAAACAAAATAAAAGAAAAAAATTAAATAAAATAGAATAAAAAATTGAGTAAAATAAGATAGAATAAAATGAAAAAATTAAATAAAATTAAATTTAATAAAATTAAATTTAAATAAATTAAATAAAAAAAATAATAAAAAACTAAAAAAAAAAAAATAAAATACAATAAGTGAAAAAAATTAAACAAAATTGAATAAAGTAAAATAATATAAAATGAAACGAAATAAAATAAGAAAAATTTAAATAAAATAAAATAAAGTAATACGTAGAAATGAAAAAAATAAATTAATTAATATTAAACAAAATTGAATAAAGTAAAATAAAATCAAATAAAATTAAAAAAATAAATAAATCAAAATTCAACAAAATTGAATAAAAAAAAATAAAATTAAACAAAGGAAAAAAAAATAAAAAAAAATAAAATAAAACAAAATAAAATAAAATAATGTTTATAAATGAAAAAAAAAAATAAAATAAATGAATTCAAATTAAAAAAAAAAATAAAATAAAATAAAATGAAAAAAATAAATAAATTAAAAAATAATAAAATTAAAAAAAAAAATAAAAAAAAAATAAATTAAAAAATATAAAATAAAATAAAATGAAATAAACAAAAAATAAAAAAAAATTAAAAAAATAAAATAAAAGAAAATAAAATAAAATAAAATAAAATAAAATAAAATAAAATAAAATAAAATAAAATAAAATAAAATAAAATAAAATAAAATAAAATAAGATAAAATAAAATAAAATAAAATGAAATAAAATAAAATAAAATAAAATAAAATAAAATAAAATAAAATAAAATAAAATAAGATAAAATAAAATAAAATAAAATAAAATAAAATAGAATAAAATAAAATAAAATAAAATAAGATAAAATAAAATAAAATAAAAAAAAAAATAAAATAAATGAATTCAAATTAAAAAAAATAAAATAAAATAAAATAAAATGAAAAAAATAAATAAATTAAAAAATAATAAAATTAAAAAAAAAAAAATAAATTAAAAAATATAAAATAAAATAAAATGATATAAACAAAAAATAAAAAAAAATTAAAAAAATAAAATAAAAGACAATAAAATAAAATGAAATAAAATAAAATAAAATAAAATAAAATAAAATAAAATAAAATAAAATAAAATAAGATAAAATAAAATAAAATAAAATAAAATAAAATAAAATAGAATAAAATAAAATAAGATAAAATAAAATAAAATAAAATAAAATAAAAAAAAATAAAATAAAAAAATTAATTAAAATAAAAAAATGAAATGAATTAAAATAAAGTTAAAATAAAATAATGAAATAAGGTAAAACAAAATAAAATAAAAATAAATAAAAATACAAGAAAGTAAAAGCAAATAAATTAACAAAAAAATATAAACTAAAATATAATAATATGAAACAGAGCTAAAAAAAAATAATTAAAAGTTAAAAAATCAAGAAATAAAATAAAATAAAGTATAAAATAAAATAAAATAAAATAAAATAAGCGCCTCGCATCTATTCACTCTGTGCATCTATCATTGCTCATTTTTACTTTCCAATCAAAAAAGGTGCTGAATACCTGCAGTCTAAATTCTTTCAAACAAAATGTATTTAAACTTTCAACAGCACTTCGTTCATCCCTAACATTTATCATTTCACTGCGCTCATCCAATTTTTAACACATTTATTAAATTTCTTTTTTACTTTAGTTGTACGAGTATTTTCACCAAATCAAATTGGGATGCGACCCATTGACCTGCCAAGCTGCTGGTGAGTGTGACAGCGTGTTGGCCACTCACTCCGTAGCTGCCTCCAGTGCTGTGATGACCTGCAGGCACTGCACTACAATTACAACGTCAACACAATAGCTATAGCTAGCAGGCACCTAATCGGTGTTAGAAGCACGTCTCACCTTAGATTCACCTCATTTCAGCAGCGTGTTGCCTAAGCATTTATTAACATTTTTATATATTTTTTTTTTTTGAAATTAGACCGTAACATTTACTGCGTGCTTTCTTCTTCTATGTAGATTAGTTATGGGTAGCATTTTTTTTTTTGTTTTCTCACTTTACTTTTGTTTTTGTAACAAATTGCTACTTGCTGCTGGCGACTGACCACTGCTGCGCATGCGCTACGCTCCGTTCAACGAACCATTAGCATTTGCTTTTTAATCATTGCAATTCGTTTCCATTGAACATTTTTCTAAAGTTTTTTCTTCTTTTGTGTGAATGATACCTGCTTTTGGCTGATAAACACGCGATGGCTTTTGTTAACTTGATTTGTTGGTAGCGTAAATTTAAGATCACATTTGCTTAGATTCTCTATTTGAAAATTGAAAAAGTTTTAGCCGCTTAGCTAGTTTACAAAGCCGCTGCTTTCTATCTTTTTATGGCCAGCTTATAAAACTAACACCTCAACTTAAGCGTCTGCTTTTGAATTTTTGTTTTTGTTATTTTATTTTGCGCCACTAAAAAAAATTTATTTCACTCTGTCTTTCTTATCGTATTTTGCATGCTAGGTGAATGCGCGTTAAGCTTGAGGGGTTTTCTTACTTACAGTGTTGCTCTTTGCGGGGGTTTGGCCGTTAGTTGGTTTTTTTTTTGATCAATTTTGAAATGGAATTAAACGTTTTTCCTGATAGAGAAACACTCTCCAAGCGAAGTCGTTTTTTAAAAAAATTAGTTTTGATATATAAAAGGAACTATGTAGCTTGATTTTCTGAAATCTGAAACTGCTCTCAGCTTGAAACTAAATTTAAAAGATTTTTACTTTCTCCTTGCCTTCTCATGATATTCAACTAAGTATAGAATTAAATGCAAATTCAAAATGCTTTCATCATCTGCAGCAGCACAATCAACGCTTTCTAAATTCTAGAAATTAAACAAAGCGGAAAGTTTGAACACACTTTCATATGGTACACATTAAACATGAGGGTGGCTTTTGGTTTTTTTGTTTGCTTACATCGGAGTATAATTTGTGCTTTATAGAAAATGAAATGAAATTTTAATCAAAATACTTCAAGTCAGTATACATAAAAAAAATATTTTATTAATTAAAATTTTATTTTTATTCTATATTTTACTTAATTTTAGTTTTTTATGTTATTTTCTTAATTTTTATTTTTTATTTTTTATTTTATTTTATTTTATTTTATTTTTTTTTATTATATTATTTTATTTTTTTTATTTTATTTTATTTTATTTTATTTTATTTTATTTTATTTTATTTTATTTTATTTTATTTTATTTTATTTTATTTTATTTTATTTTATTTTATTTTATTTTATTTCATTTTATTTTATTTTATTTTATTTTATTTTATTTTATTTTATTTTATTTTATTTTAATTCATTTTATTTTATTTTATTTTATTTTATTTTATTTTATTTTATTTTATTTTATTTTATTTTATTTTATTTTATTTTATTTTATTTTATTTTATTTTATTTTATTTTATTTTATTTTATTTTATTTTATTTTATTTTATTTTATTTTATTTTATTTTATTTTATTTTATTTTATTTATTTATTTTTTTTTTTATTTTATTTTATTTTATTTTACTTTGTTTTATTTTTTTTTATTTTGTTTCATTTTATTTTAATTTAATTTTTTCCTTTTTTATTTTACTTAATTTTATTTTTTTTTAGGAGTGGGGCGTATGAGTAACATTAGTTAAATTTTTGGAAACGATTACTTATGTGTTATCGCTCGAACTTAAGAGGGAAAGAAATATGGGTACTACTAAAAAACAGACCCGTATGTGAACTGCATGCTTCCAATGCACATTCAACAGGTAAAAGCTGCGATAAAAAGATACATTTTTTTCATTAAATATTTTTTCTAAAAACTTTTATTTTTTAGGTATACTCTCACTTTTTTGAATTACTATAAAATAGTTATTATATATACTAAAAAAAAATCGAAATAAATTTCCCTATATTTTCGACTAAGCTAATCACTATTCACATTGTAATTCAATACATCGTTAAAATATTGCTCTTGTCACAACGAATCAATTGCTAAGGCATTTACATATCTTAAATGAGTTAAACCCAAACCTCAACTTCCTAGCTTAGAGCTTTGAACTGCGCTCAACAATAAATTTGAATTGACACATAAACATGTATGTCGGTATGTAAGTATGTAGTTGCCGCAAAATTAATGTGAGTCAGCGCATACGTACATTTTTCATAAGTAACCTAAGCAAGTAGGTATATTGATTCTATCGCCAATCAAGTGAATACCCATGAGGTATTCTACAATGCCAACCAACGACAAGAGGGTATTGACAAAGCATAAGGCACACCGTTGGTGGTTTTAACAACGAATTTATCAAACTTAAGGCGGCGCATAACATGAGTGCCTGTTGTTGCCATTTGAATTGACACAGTATTTAAAAAAAAAGAAGAAAACTTATTTAAGGAAAAAAGTACTGAAAGAGCTAAAAGTTAAAACACTCTTAGATTATGCTTGAAAAAATAAAAGAAATATTAAAGTAGCTTGTTGCTGATCCACATAAGGCCACTGCCACTTCAAGCGGTGTTGGTCTCTCCACTAAGTGGTAAACTTACCGAAGTACGCATGCCTTTTGCGGCTGAATACCACACGCATGTAGGCATACAAAAAATCATGTGAGCGAACCCCGTAGGAAATTCATTCTTTGGGGTTTAACTCAAGTTTGAGTTGACCTTCGAGGAGACCAACCAAAACTCTTTAAAAAAATGTTTGCTTTGGATTTACACATTTTGAATAATTATTTATTTAAAAATGAATGGATACTCACTTTTTGGATGAAAAAAAATGTTTTATTTGGAACTATCTTATCTTGTAACTTTAAACGAACTATCCAGACTATCTCGAAAACGGCTCACCTGATTTCGATGCAATTTGTAGATAGTGTCCCACTTTATATGGGGTGCCCCCTTTTCCATTTTTTGTTTGTAATTAAAAAAAATATATATGCCAATATTTGTATCAAACAAAAGGTATTTTTTTATCGCATTTCAGCAAAAATATTTCTACTAGGGTTGCCACTTAATCACAATATATTTATTTGGTTGTCATATCCGCCTTATCTTGAAAACGACTTGACTAATTTGAACGAACTTTTGAATATATGTAGGTAACATGATAAATTTGCCACTAGGAATTTTTCTCGGAGTTGCCACCTATTTGAAATTTTATTTAAAAAAAGGTATGCCGATAAGGTTATCAAACGAAAGGTATTTTACATCGTATTTCAAAAAAATATCTAGGTCGAATAGCCACCTAGGGTTGCCATCCTCTAGGGTTGCCATTTGATTTCATTATATACATGTTTTGGTCATATCCGCTAATATCAGAGTTGCCACTACTTTGAAAGTTTAAAAAAATTTAGTTAAATTGAAGATATTTGTATCAAACGAAAAGAGTTTTGCATCGTGTTACCAACAAATTATTTCCAGCTAGGGCTACCACCTAGAGTTGCCACCTTATTTCCTTACATTTATATTTTTACATATGCGCTATTATCTCGAAACCGTTTTGGCACATTCCTATGAAATTTTGTGAACAACAATTTAACCTTCCCTACATAAATGTTGCCACTAAGAAATCTTTTGTGGAGATGCCACCCTTATTGAAATTAAAAAAAATTTAGCTAGATATTATAATATGTTTTCTTGTTCGTCTTAATATGTGGCTCCGCCACTGTAGCTGCTATTATTCTAAGCATACCTATACCGTATATGGAATATTACACGAAAAATAAACTACTGGCAATATTAAAACGAAACAATTGTTATTGGCCTCGCTCTTACATTGTTTAGGATGGCTTTAGTTCTCTGGGGAGTCTTAAGCGCAGCTGACAAGGAAGCTTTTTAACGCGTTTATTCAGTTTGTCTATAGTTCCTCGATACTCATACTAGTGAGGGAATTCAGATTTTCTTGTAAAATGAGAAATATAAAGTATTTGCTTTTTCGCAATTTTTTTTTTCTAATATAAGGAAAATTGTATTTAGTGAGATAAAAATTTCTTTGATGAGTTTATTTTCAAATTGCATCTTTTTTCTAATATCAATACGTGTGCAAGTAAATTTCTGTGGATTTACTCCATGACAATTACCACAAACAGTTCTTTTGTTATCAACATACAAACTGCGGTTTTTTCAACAAAATAAATTTCTTCACTATGCAAATACTTACAAACAAAGTAATTTGAAAATATTTTTTGAAATAATCCAACTTTTAACATGTGCAAATACCACAAGTATTTGTTAATTGAACTGCAAATACTAGTGGTTAGTGGCTGGGCTAAAACCAAACGGTAGTTGAAGATGAAGCCACCTCAAACGCCAAGGTTGCCAAATGATTGCTTCATCAATGCTGAAATGCTAATAAATACAATGAAATACTTTGTTTTCTGCAGCACAAAAATGAATTATTTTTGTTTCTATTTTTTTGTGAGAATATTCATTTGTTTGCAACAAAGAGGTGCTAATTAAAGATTTAATTTATTTTATTTTTATCTCACTTTTGTATTTAGTTTTTTTTTTTTTTTTTTTTTTTTTTGGTATTTTACTGTGGCACTTCTGTTTGCTGCTTTGGTTTGTTGTGTAATAATAGATTAAAATGAGCTTGTCTTTTTATGAGACCGTTATGCAAGTCACGTTCTTAGTTTAAAAGTTGTTTTTGCTTTTATTCTATTGTAAGTATTTTTTTTTTTTTTGGCATTTTATGTTATTTGGTGTTCTTGGTGCAAGCATACCTTTTTGGTAAATCTAATCTCAAGAGATCTCTTAAGTGTTAGACTTATTTGAACAAAGTATTTATTAGAGGCCACCCAAGTAGATATTGCATATAAATTAAATGAAATGAATATAGGCAAAGAACCATTCAGAAGAATTCAAGAAAACGCCATGTCCAATATTTGTTTAAAATAAGTAAAAATACTAGACCTGGCCGGACATTTTTTTATTTTTATTCTATATTTTTTTTACTTTTTTCCTTTATTTTTATTTTTTATTTTTTTATATTGTTTTATTTAATTTTGTTTTAATTATTATTTATTTTATTTTTTTATTTTATTTTATATTATTTTTTTTCCTTTAAATTTTTTTATTTTACTTTATTTGCTTTATTTTAGTTTCTTTGTATTATTTAACCAATAAAATTTTATTTTGTTTTACTTTGTTTTGCTTTATTTTCTTTTCTTTTATTAGATTTGATTTTGTTTATTTTGCTTAACTTTTATTTTTTTAATGTTTTTTCTTTTATTTTGTTTTGTTTTTTTTATTTATTTTTTATTTTTAGTTAATTTTTTTTTAATTTTTAATTTTATTTATTTTTTTATTTATTTTGTTTTGTTTTATTTTATTTTATTATTATTATTTTTTTAAATTTGATTTAATTTCAATTTTTTAAATTTTTTTTTTTTTTAATTTTTTTTTTTGTATTTTTGTTTTTTTTTTAATTTTTTTAATTTTTTTTAATTTTTGTTTATTTTATTTTATTTTATTTTATTTTATTTTATTTTATTTTATTTTATTTTATTTTATTTTATTTTATTTTATTTTATTTTATTTTATTTTATTTTATTTTATTTTATTTTATTTTATTTTTAATTTAATTTAATTAAATTTTATTTTATTTTAGTTTTATATATTTATTTATTTTTTAATTTAATTTTTTTATTTTGCTTTATTTTTTTTATTTTTTTATTTCTTTTTATTTTATTTTATTTTATTTTATTTTTTTATTTTTGGTTTTTTTTTTATTTATTTTACTTTACTTTCTTTTATTTTATTTGATTTTGTTTTATATATATATTTTTTTTATTTTATTCTTTTAATTTTTTATTATGTATTTTTTTATTTTAATGTAATTTGGTTCTATTTTGGTCTTTTTTTTTGTTTTTTTTGTTGTTTTTTTTTTTTTTTGTTATTTATTATTTATTCTATTTTATTTTATTTAATTTTTTATTTCATTTTATTTTTTTAAATTTTATTTTGGTTTAGTGTTTTTTTGTTTTTTATTTTATTTCATTTTTGTTTCTTTATTTTTTTTCTTATAATTTTTTTTCTTTTCTTTTCTATTCTTTTCTTTTCTTTTCTTTTCTTTTCTTTTCTTTTCTTTTCTTTTCTTTTCTTTTCTTTTCTTTTCTTTTCTTTTCTTTTCTTTTCTTTTCTTTTATTCAATTTTATTTATTTTATTTTATTTTGCTTTATTTTAATTTTTTTAATTTTATTTTATTTTTATTTATTTTGCTTTTTGCTATATAACTATTCCTTTTTTTAATTTTTTTCTTTCTTTCTAATCCAAAAAAACTGCGCTACTAAATCCTTTAAATGCAGCAATCACATGAGCTACTCACACTAGTTTCAAACTAGTTTCAGCAACAGCACAGGAAATCATTAGTTATGAGACATTTATTATAATCTGTTATTTACTATCAAATACCTCGCATTACTATACACAGCCTAATTGCATTTCGAACAAAAAGATTTATAGAGGCTTAGCGTTTCATATATTTTAACAAACCAAAATTGACTTAAGCCAACAATCAATGGCAATTACCACTACACCGAACACTTATCTACAACTCCTCACGCTACTCAACTCCCCATCTCTTAACACAATAAAAAATCAATACAAACTCAACTCTACTCGCCCATTTTCGCGCCCACCTGTACATTTGTTTCTCTCTACATAATTGACGCTCAAATCTGCTCTATCAATGCCTTCATTCAAGTAGTAGTTACCGTTACACCGGTAAATAAGCTGCTCTGCGGTTTTAAGTCAGGTATTTATGAATTTTTATTCAAATTTATTTGTATCATTTGGAGTATTTCGTGTGCCTACCACCTTGGCATTGACTTTCGCAGCGAGTGAACCGTATAATTTGGGTGTTTGCGGCGCACGCCCTGCACACTTCACTCGGTGGAGTGACGTGCTCGCTTGCCTGCCTACCTTTCGTTGCTTTCGTAGCGTTGAATGTATTAAATATGGTAATTTTACAACTTGTAGTAGTTTTAATGATTGTTGTTAAATATTTTTTTTTTTGTGATTTTGGGTTGTTCCTTTGCTGTGTTTTTTTTTTTTTTTGGTTAGTAGGTAGTTATATTCTTTTCATTGAGGTCGAGCCGATAGTTTATGATCAAGTTTTATTTGGTTGTAAATTATAATTGAAAATCTAGTTTTTAGAGCTTAGAAAAATTCAATTCTAGTACAAGTATAGAAGCCATAAAATTGAGAGAAATTCTTGGAGTTTTTTTTAAATATTAACAAAAAATAAATATGACATTAAATAATAATAATAATAATAATAATAATAACAAAGAAGAAGAAAATATAGCAGACAAATGAAATCAGATCGACGATTCTTCCAACCTTCAAGCAACTGTTGGGTAGCGTTAAAGAAAGTTTATTTTGGTAGCAATTTGAAGCTGCACACCAAATTACGGTAACAGCTAATAGCCCAACAACAATAGATAATTACGAAAATAACAGCAACAATGTAAATTACCCAAACTTTTTAACAACAAGAATAACAACAAAATAAATAACCAGCTGGGGCATTCCACGTCGAACCGTCGAATGATAGAAATCGACTCTCCAATTTGAGTGGATTTTGGATGGGGAGTTTCAAAATTCATATTTCAAAATTCATATTTTTGAAAAATCAAAAAGCACTCTTCTGAAAGTTCTTGATATTTGTGAGAGGAATAATATAAAAACAATTTCCTCCAAAATTCAATAGTGAACCTTAATTTTTTCGATTTTGAAAAATTCAAAAATTTATTAAAAGTTTAAAATTTTTTTGTGAATATTTGTTTTTACATCTTCGATAGTTACAGCGAGTTTTTTTTTAACAGTACCAACCAAGATATTCAATAAATAAACTTTGGCCATTTTAAACTTGACATGGAATGACCCAACTAAAGAAAAGAAACAGTTGCTATCACAGCTGTTGAATTGGGGGAGCAAAGTGACTAATTTGATGGGATAATTGGATGAGCTTTAAAGTGACTGTCATGGGTTGAGTGACGAATAATAGTTTAAATGCCACGAATTCAGTTGATACGAGAAATTCGTAAACTACGGTGAAATTGTGAATTTTATTTTATTTTTTTTTTGTTTTTATACCTTTCATGAACATGAAATGGTATTATAACTTTGGTCCGATGTTTGTAAATATGAGAAGAAGAAGAGATGGACCCATCAATAAGTATACCGAAATGATCAGGATGACGAGCTGAATTGATTTAGCCATGTCCGTCTGTCCGTCTGTCCGTCTGTCTGTTTGAACGCAAACTAGTCCCTCAATTTTTGAGATATCTGGCTGAAATTTTGTATGTGGCCACCATTTTGTAATATAGGAATCATTTGTCGGAACTGACAAGATCGGACGAGTATAACATATAGCCCCCATACAACCGATTGTTCAGATATAAGGTTTTTTGGCCAAAACTTCCGCAGTTAAAGAGTTAGGAACGTAAAATTTTGCAACTCGAGTACTTTCTATTTATGTAGTGTATATAGTGAAAATCAACGAAATCGGGCAAATGTAACATATAGCCCCCATACAACCGATTGTTCAGATATAAGGTTTTTTGACTAAAATTTCTGCAATTAAAAAGTTAGGAACGTACAATTTTGCAACTCGAGTACTTTCTATTTACGTAGTGTATATAGTGAAAATCAACAAGATCGGGCAAATGTAACATATAGCCCCCATACAACCGATTGTTCAGATATAAGGTTTTTTGACCACAACTTCTGCAATTAAAAAGTTAGGAACATAAAATTTTGCAACTTGAGTACTTTCTATTTACGTAGTATATATAGTGAAAATCAACAAGATCGGGCAAATGTAACATATAGCCCCCATACAACCGATTGTTCAGATATAAGGTTTTTTGGCCAAAACTTCTGCAATTAAAAAGTTAGGAACGTAAAATTTTGCAACTCGAGTACTTTATATTTATGTAGTGTATATAGTAAAAATCAACAAGATCGGGCAAATGTAACATATAGCCCCCATACAACCGATTGTTCAGATATAAGGTTTTTTGACCAAAACTTCTGCAATTAAAAAGTTAGGAACATAAAATTTTGCAACTTGAGTACTTTCAATTTATGTAGTGTGTAGAGGAAAATCAAGAAGATCGGGTAAATATAACATATAGCCCCATACAACCGGTTGTTCCGCTATAAGGTTCTTTGGCCAATACTTCCGCGTTTAAAAAGTTAGGAACGTAAAATATTGCACCTTTAGTACTTTCAACATATGTAATGTGTATAGTGTAAGTCAGTACAATTGAACACGTATAATATATAGCCTCCATACAATCGATTGTTCCGATAACTCGGATCCTATTATTTTCTAAGTTTTTTTAAATAATAACAAAGATGTGTAATGTGTATAGTAAATATAGTTAAATTGAAACAGGCTTTACTCGGGATCGAACAGTGAAAATCGTGACGCTTATTCATGAAAGGTATATAGCCTTCGGCACAGCCGAAGACAGCTTTCCTTACTTGTTTTTTTTTTATTTTATTTTATTTTATTTAATTTTAGGTAATTTTATTTAATTTAATTTAATTTTATTTTATTTTATTTTATTTTATTTTATTTTATTTTATTTTATTTTATTTTATTTTATTTTATTTTATTTTATTTTATTTTATTTCATTTTATTTTATTTTATTTTATTTTATTTTATTTTTTTTATTTTTTTATCTTATTTTATTTTATTTTATTTTACTTTATGTTTTTTTATTGTATTTTATTTTTTTTAAATTTTTTTTATTTTGTTTTTTAATTTTTTTTTATATAATTTTTTTTAATTTTATTTTAATTTTTTATTATTTTTTTTTGTATTTTTTTAATTTGATTTTATTTATTTTTATTCTATTCTATTTTATTTTTTATTTTATTTTATTTTATTTTATTATATTTTATTTTATTTTTTCTTGTTTTGTCTTAATTTCAAACCTTTTTTTGGGAACGTGCTCAAACTCATCAAAACTCACGTACAGATTTTTTAGCCCCCCACAACTGACGGAAATACAGGTCACCTGCATGCAAATGTCAAGCGGAAAAGCACGATAACAACAAAAATGAAGAGTGTGCTTAAGAAAAATGGAGCAGCAGCAACAACTAATGCAACAACAAAGTATTAATAAGCTCAAAGCAATTGGTTGACGTATGCGTGATTGCTAGTTAGGCTGAAACAGCGAGTCCAACCAAAAGTGGTCAAAATCGTGGAGTCGTTCGTCGTCAACAACAAAGTGCAAGTTGTTATTGCAATTGCTCCAATTTTCAGCAGCAACTGACAGGTAAAGCACCAACTAAGCTGCAAATTATTTATTAAGAACGCTGCTAGATTTGAGAAATTGTTTCTAGCTGATTGCTAGCTTGGATTTGTTGGTTGGCTGTGTTTTTTTTTTGGCTTTTTTAATGCAATTTCTTTTCTTTTCTTTTTTTAAGCTAACTTTGAATGGATTTTCGTTTTCTGGTTGACAGCTGTCAAGGAAGAAGAATTCAGGACACCAATGTGCAATAAAATCACTTGTGTGAAAACGCTTGAAAACTTACTTTTTGGAATTTTTTTTTATGTACATATTTCACTTTTTTTCTTAGTTTTTCCTCTTTTCAGTCCAGGATGACTTGGCCGAAAAACTTGGTGCTTGACATAGTTTTGTGCAAAAATGGGGCACGAACTCATTTGATTTGTTGCGTTTGTTTTTGTCGTTTTGTTGTCGCTGTCACTGTCACTGTTGCGTTTTTTTCTTGGTGTTCTTGCAATTCCTGTTGCTCATTTTGGTTCTTGTTGTCGATGAGCTGCATTTCCTATGATGACTTCGAACACTCTGTTACCTCGATTGCAACAGTTGTTGCTTTTGTTGTTTTTGTTGTTTGTCATTGTAGCCGCTGGCTCTCCAAAATTTATTGCTGCTATTAATGACGCTGCTATATTCTGTATTTCTAGAGTTTTTCCAAGCTTAATTTTCTACTTGTTTGCACAATGTTCTAATGCTTCTTCTGACATAAACCCAGCCACAAAAAAATGTGGTTCTAGCAAACTTTTCTTCGAATTCCGCCTCTCTACCATCCGTTCTCGAATAACTGCGAATCCTAAACATCGCATCGATGAATTTCCTGCAGTTTCCCAAAATTATCGAAAAGTAAACCCAAAAATCCAAAAACAATCACGAAAAATTCCCAAGCAATACGGAAATCATCTTGAAATGTTCCGGAATATAATCCCAAAAAAGTTCCGAAACTATCCCTTAAAAGTACTGAAATGATCCCGAAAGGTTTTTAAAATGCTCTTGAAAAATTCACGAAATAACACTCAAAAAGTTCGCTTAATCTTCTGGAATAAAACCAAGAAGCCCCAAATCCCTATTACGCTTTTCTTACTTTTTGGATCCCCTTTTTCACCTCTACCTTTTTAATCTCCCTTTCACGTCCTTTTTAAGCTCTTTTTAATACTAACTTGAAAAATAGTTCAGAGCGCGTGCCTTTGAAAAAAAAACACCGCTAGATGGTGCGCTGATCGAGAGAACTAAACATTACTGGCTAAAAAATCCGCTAGGTGGCGCACGGATTGAGCTATTTAGAAAATTCGTTTGAAATTTGGAATCTTGTGATCGAATTTTAAATTCACGCACAGTTTAGGAAAACGATAACAAATTTCAAGAAGTCAAAATCCGCTAGGTGGCGACAGATCGAGATTAGTGGAAAAAGGGGGAATCTTGCGAACAATTTTTGAGTAATATCTGGCTGAGATAGGAACTTAAAACTTGTCATATAATTTAGAGTCATAAAACAAAACTGACTAAAAAAATCCGCTAGATGGCGAACGGATCGAGCTTTATAAAGGCTTCGTTTGAAGTTGGGAATCTAGCATTTGAGTTTTAACTGGCTTTCCGGCGACCTGGGATCTTGAAACTTTGCACGCAGGTCAGAAAACGATGAAAATGTAATTTTAAGAAAACGAAATTCCGCTAGATGGCGCGCTGGTCGAAACTAATGAAAATTCTTGAAAAACTGGAGAAATATCGCAATCTATTTTTTAAGGTAACTTTTAATTTTAACAAGCTTGCCGAATACATAGTATATTGAAATTTTGCACGTAGTTCAGAGTACGATGACAATTTAACTCCGCTAGGTGGAGCGCTGAATATAGATTCCTGTAAAACGGAAAAATTCCGGAAAACCAGGAATAACTGGCAATAGATTTTTAAGTAACTTCCAGATGAGGTAGAGACTTGTAACTTTAGTTACTTCTCAGATCACGGTAACACTGCAATATTTGATAGAAAAATTCCAGTAGGTGGCGCACTGATCGAGTCGTTTAAAATCAACCATTTTTGCTGTTGGGTTATCAAACATTCATATTGTAGCAGGTACAAAAAAAAACAAATTTTTATAAAAAATATCTACCTATTTGACGTTATGTATGCCGGTAAGTGGAAATAAATTGCTTTCTTTACGCGATAGTTACTTTCAAAATGTTTCATACTTCTTCTACTTCTTTTTTCTTATGCTGCATCATTGCTATCTAGCTAGCAATCTGTTGTTCTAAGACTTAGAATCTAAGTTCTTGCTGTTGCTGTTTTACCTCTCTTTACCAACGAAACTAATGCAATGCACTAGCGCTTTAGCAGTTTACCCAGTCGCTATGTTATGTTATGCTATGCATGTTTGTATGTAAGTAACAACTTTTTTTTTTCTTATAGAAAAAAGTTGTACTCGTTTTACCGTTAAAATGCAGTGAATGCAACGAATAGACGAATGTGATACCAAACCAATCTTAAGACAAAACAAGAATTGAGCAGCTCTTCGGCTTCTTCCTTCACTTCACTTCTGGATATGTGTAATATCTAACTGCGGATACAAACATCTTTGACTTTGCGGTGAATGTTTTGTTGCTTAGATACACCTCTGTGCTCGTACATACATGTACGATCATGTGGCTACTCTCAAATGGTCACACAGCATCAATGCATAGCGTAATCGATGACGAGATTTTTGATTGCTGTTCTGGTTTTTTTTTTTTTTTTTTTTTGTTGTGGCAAACATTTCTAATCAACCTATGCACAAGGCCGTAGATGGGATTGTATTAAGGGGAGGGGGTAGATTAAAAATGAGGGCTGGAGCGTGGTTACCATACAAACACTTAAGGGTTCAATTCCAGACGGGGCCATCTATGGTATCCAGTGGGGGCTCATATACCCTTTCTGCCTAATGCCCCTTGAGTGTGTCAACATTAACATTACATACTTTAAATGCTTCGTGAAATTCCTCTTCAACAAAAATAGCTTTAGCTCACCTCCTTCCTCCCCCTCAGACTCTAAATAACTACGCCTCTGCCTATAGGCCCATTCAAATATAATATTTCGCGTTTGCTCTGCTTAAGTAATTTCCGCAAGGCACAACACACACATTCACCACTGTGAAGTAGGCAATTCTTTAAACTTTTTTATTGTTGTTGCTGTCAATCGCTTTTAATTGGTAGAAATTGTGCATACGGCGAGTTATGAAGTATGTTATAATCCTCTATATTCTAATTCTATAATAAATGGGTATAATTTTTTAGAGAGCGTAGACGTCTGATTGACACTTCTGGGTAAAGATAAATGATCGTAACTTAACAGGCATCTTTCTATCTCCATTGCGCCTACAAGTATGCAGCAGTGGAAGTAGTAAGACTGCAGAACATCCGACGATTATTTTCAAGGGAGGCGAAAACTAATAGCTTCACATATTTAGTTTTCTCTCCGTGTGGGCCACTGCTATACACCTAGAAAGCTGTAAGTTAATCCCATATCCTAAGAACTACATAAAAAAGCTTTGGGATCAACTAACACTCAGGTCTAAGTATAGGTAAAGCTATCACTCCAGCGGCTCTCAAAACTCAAAAGACGTTTTTCTGCCATTGGAATAACAAGAACAAACCTAAAAAAAAAGTTATTGTAATACCGTGAGGATTGGTAGTTTCAGAGAAGGAATCATGGTTCAGATTACACACACACACCGACTTTAGGATGAATTCGATACAATACTACCTTTCATATCATCGACCCTTAAAGATATCGAAATAGAGCTATCGAGTTATCCTTTAAGGTAGATATTTCCAACAGGGTGCAAAACTAAATTATTTTGAGGCGATTTTCCGCCATCCTTTGTCAATTTTGATTGTAAAACAAACCAGTTTCGGCAATGCGCCATCCTCAGTGTTCATTTTCGTTCGTGAGACCGTTTTGTGTCAAATCCAAACTTGACAAGGGATGACGGAAAATGGTTTCAAGATAATTCTTGGTAGCTGGCTCGATCTAATCTTAGCGTTCTTAGCAATTTTGTTTTTAGGGACATTTTTAATTCTTTGTATAATTTTTACTATATTTTTTTTTTATAAATTTTACTATCATTTGTGTGTTGATTTTACTATATTTTTTGAGTAATTTTTACTATATTTTTTGTGTAATTTTTTACTATATTTTTTTATAAATTTTACTATCGGTTTTGTGTAGATTTTACTATATTTTTTTTAGTAATTTTTACTAAATTTTTTTTATAAATTTTACTTTGTGTTTTTTTTTTGTGTAATTTCACTATATATTTTTTTGTAATATTTGCTATATTTATGGGTGATTTTTTGATATATTTTGGTGTCGTTTTAACTATATTTTTGTCCAATTTTTACTATATTCTTTGAGTCATTTTTACTATATTTTTTGCTATAGTGCTGTAAAAAGTATGACTTCTTGGATTCCGAAGGGGAGGGTTTGAACCTGAAAACCACCCCAGTGAATCCGCCCCTGGTAATACCCAACAATCCAAGAAGTTAGATATCGACTAGAGGTACATTAGACAACTAGCCCCATTCTCTAATCTCCAAAGTTAGAGAACTACTCGAGAAACACTTGAGAAACATAGAGTTCTCAAGCAAAACGGAACATATTTCTCAAATCAAGAAAATCATAGTTCTCCAATCGAGTTCTAATGTCGTTCTCTAATAGGATACGAATATGTGTAGAATTTGCATTATTTCTCGAATCATTCTCGATTCGATTTCTAGTCTAGTAATACAACATCCGCACTCTTTTACAAAGCTTACAAAACAGAATATTATTTTAAAATCAATTAATTTCGAAAATTTAATATTATATCTTTACCGTTATTATTTCGAATTTCACGTACACAAGACCGGGTAGTCACATTTGATGATTGCTGCAGTACAGTAAATTCAGAGAGCACTTTATGTACGTACATATATCATTCACACATTATCACACTACATCAAGTTAAGTATGTATGTTTTGTAGCTGTGATATTCTTATACATTGTTTATTCTGTTGAATTTTCCCATTTAGGAAATTCAGGAATTTTTCCAATAAGCACTTTTCCACACATACAAATGTATTCATATAGGTATATATATTAACCGATGAAAATTCGTAGTCACGATTTAAGCGCAAAACACGTACAACTCGTAACACCGTTAAAAGACAACTGAATCAAACCGCACATCAAACAGTGCCAAACTTGGCTTAGATCGGCGCTCAGCTAAAGAAATGCAGCTAACAAAAGAACTACAAACAAGTTAAAATGCGCTCACCACGCTTTTGTTTATGTTTTGTACAGGTCTCAGACTCTTGAGCGGCACGCTCTCTCATTATCCCACCTGTACGCTGCTGCTTTTTGAGTGCTACACACCTGAGCTTGACGTGATCAATGATCATGCAACCACTTGGACAGTTGGCTTATGGGAATTAATATGAGGCATGAGAGAGAGTTCAGCGTGGTATAAACAACGGTATATTAATTTACCGGCTTTTGTAAGCGAGTTGGTAAAACTCACCTGCGCTCTAAGGCGCTCTGAGGCACTCTTGAAAACATTTATTGATTTTACTTTAGGAATTATAATTTTCTTTTATTGAAATTAAGCACAAGCTCGGATTAAGGTAACACCGGTAGAGATTATCTAAAAATATTTGAAAATTTTTTGAGCTAAAAGCAACAACTCCAGTGAGAGCGCAACAAATGCTGCCTCAGGTGATTAAATGAAGGTGATAGGCTCGCGGTGAGCATATCATATGATGTCCATCATTTGATGTGATGTGTGTTGTCTGCAAAAAATGCCAAGTGACAGACAGTTGTGAGTAAGAGTTAATTGATGCTGATTGAGGTTACTCAGGGTTTAAGTGAAGGTGAAAATATTAATGCTTGTTTGGCGATTAAAAATATCTAAAACTTTAAAAATAGTTTTAGAAGTAGATGACAGTAAAAGGATAAGAAAATGGGAGAATTTAAACGATTTCATCGGAATTTTGCAATGAATTTCGATAAAGTCCATGTGTGTGTTATCTGTTATTTGTCAGGAGCTTGGAGTTAGCAGGAAATTAAGGATACCGGAACATTTTAATGTCTTCCAAGCTTTGCGTCCGACTATTTCGAGATAAAACTTAACTTGGTGCCAGAGCACTGTAATCCCTCCCAACTACCATACGGATCTCTTGGTCAGAGCAGAGGTCGTGGCTGACTCCCGGACTCTCGCTAAATGGCACGTGAGCTTCGGATCACCATGGTAAGCGCTAGGATGACACTACCTCTTGCCAAATGTCGAGGTCCTTCTAGCCAGTTGTCGATGGCATCTACATCACTTGGATGATTGGGATGTTTACAAGCATTGCTCGATGGGAGTTGTTGTTCTTGTAATGAAGGGTAACCCTGTTCAAACGTGTACTTTTCCTCAACCTAAATTGCCATCAACATGTCTTCTAACGGAATTTCTAAGAAACGAGCAGTTTCACCAGGGTTGGACCAGAGGAGAGAAATGTTAAAAGAGTAGGCTCCAAAGAGCAGGCGTTTATCTTGCTTCCCTCTCTCGAGGAAGATGACGTTCCTCTTCAGCAACAACCGTAGATGTTTGAGTTTGCATAACGGCTTTCAACGGACAGGACTCAGCAAAGGGGATAACAGGAAGCTGCGGTTTGCAGTAAAGCGATGGGAGCTCATGTGATGCGGTTGAATATACTGGATAATCCAAGCTGGTTGAACTGGCTGGTGGATGACGAGGTGGAAAAAATGAAATAGGACAAAGCCTTGATATATTGGCTACAGTGTTTTTAGGTCTCCGCCGGATATATCAACGTTCGATGTTTTCCTTCAAGAGGACTAAAAAAGATACAGGTATACGTCTTGAATTGCAGGAAATTTATGAGAAATTATCAGTACTTAGATCAAGGCTTGCAGCGTGATTCAGATTCTTATCATGCTGAGATTCCAGCTGCTTAATCTACAGCCACGTCCGAGCATGCTCAGAATTAAAATGAATGAAACCTCAAATACATGTCATCTCTGGTATAAGGTTTACTCCCTGCTTCCAGTTTTCAAACCGAGATTCCCCAACCAGTAGCATATTCCAGCCAAGGTGAAGCTCAATCCGGAAGATCATTTAAAGAATTTACAGTCACAGAAGGCAGATCTGCCCAGTGCCTCATCTTTTTGAGCGACTTCCATCAATAGTAAGCCGCTTGGGACAAGCAAAACTAAAACAGAACTCTGCGGGTTAGAGGTTCAGAATATGCTCGAGATAGGTATGTCTGTCGGAAGAGGCGACTAAAATCTACTTCGACCCTACGGCTACGGGGTCAACGAAATCGTTCGATAGACAGTCGGGCTAGTACCACAAGGTGCTATTCACCGGAACGTACCGGATTCATACCCGGCAAAGGACTGTCAACATTACTACAACCCTGTCTGGTCCGTTACATAACTTTTTATATATTGCTACAACAACAACAACCTAAAACGACATACAGCTTATCAACCAATTAATAACTTACATAATTCGTAATGATAAAACAATTAATAAACAATTTACCATAAAGTGGTGACAATGAAACTTAAGTCTTCAGCGAGTGGGTAATCTGAGAAGAGAATTATGCATGAATGAAACTTATTATAAAATCCACCAACGTCAAAGACATTGTTGTTGTTATTAATTTGAAACCAATCTTTCGCAATTGACTTCATACCAACGAAACAACTAACAATAACTTCTGCAAAATGAAGCTCAGGCAATTATCGAATTTCAAAGAAGCACGTACAGCCAAGCTTAAGAACAAAGCGTCAAAACATGAGCTCGCCCTGATAAGCGCTCAAGCTTTTCTGCTTAAGCTACTACATACCGGACGCCAGCTAGTTGGACAAACTTTGGTTGCGATGACCATTAGTTAAATCAATTTGTGTAATAACACCAAAAGCACATAGAAAGATAAAAATTTTGTATGAAAGGAAACGTTTTACTTAGTGTGCTATCCGATCTGAGCCCATTTGGACTCTCTGATTGAATTGGTTAGTTTTTGAGTACTATATAAGGCGGATGCGGCCTTCAACTTGACATTAAAGTACTTCGATTCTTCGTGAAAGTAACCAAGTTAGATGGCGAAAATGTGGTTAATAATTTTATTTTGTTTATTTATTTCCTCGATCAATTGTGATCTCAGTATACCACTATGTCCTAGTGGTGGTCAGCCAGTGTGTGCGAAGTCGGATTATGAGTTGATTTATTTTGAGAACGAATGCAAGCTGAATGTCTACAGTTACAAAAGGCTATTTGCTGGCAAATCAAGTGAGTAGAAATAGAACTAAAGAACTAGTGAACTAAATCTTTTAATTGAACTAGTTCATTAGTTCTTTTAGGTCCAAAAGTGAACTAAACTTTTCTGTGGCAACTTTTCTAGGAAGAATCTAGTGATATTGAATTTATTTTTATTGAACTAGTTCAATTGGTGACAACATACTAGTTCAATGAAGTTACCAAACTAAGATTCTTAAGAGTTAATTCAGTAGTTTGAACGAACTAGAAGCTAACTAATCCTATCATTGAACTAAAAAAGCAAACTATTCAAAAGCCTTTGGAAGATAAGCTTAAAAATTTATTTATTTCACAGGACCCACAAAGATCGCACTCGAGCAGTGTTTCTCCAACTGCGCGGGTATTTTATGTCCATCCCTTTATCAGCCTGTGTGCGCGCAGCAAATCCCGGAAGGCACCGTGAGCACGGTACCCAACGCGTGCTTAGTGAATCAGCTGATTTGTGAAACAAAGAAACGTAAGTAGCAACGACTAATTTCATTTTATACAGAGTTGCATGATTTTGAATCCTTTTCGAGTCCACTTTCAAATTAAGAATCATTTTGATTTGCGATTTGATTTGCAATTTGATTCGCCTTCTAAATCATCATTTGTATCAACATGATTTGATTCTTGGTTCAAATCAAAAATAGTTTTTATTTGTGTATTGAATCATCAACCGAATCAAAGATACTTTTTAAATCTAGTTTGAATCAAAGATATGACTTGCATCATCATCCAAATCAAAGATACATTTTATTTCAAAATTGACTTGAATTAATAAAGGATTGGAAGTCACGCAACCCTGGACCAACTTTATATTTTACCAGCAGTTCTTAACCCTTTTGTTACTCTTTTCCGACTTTACAGAATGGATCATCATTGGTAATGGACCTTGTACATCGGCCGCAGAAACAAACCAAAGCAATTATAGGACCCACGCAGAATCAGCGCCTGTCTATGAGACTTACGAGTCCCCATCAAGTCACGCATCGCAACCCGAATCGTTACACTATTCAACTCAAGCACTTCCTGTGGATACAGCCTACCACATTCCAACAGCTCATGAACCCGCTTCCCACTCTGGAAGATATACGAAAACTTTGCTTGCATCCGCCATATCCTCGGATAAATACACATTAGCGGCTTACTCTGCAGTGCCAGTAAAAGAAAGTGGGGCAAACTCAGCTCCTTCAAAATCATACGAATTGTCGAGCTCCAAATCTCACAAACTATCCTTTGCAAGCTCAAGCCACGGTTTATCGTCCGCAGAGGTAACCTCATATCATCACTCAGCTCCAACACCAGCAACGGAAGCATCGCCTGTGGCTTACTCGTTCGCACCATCACATCACACAGCAGTGGTAGGCTCACCCGAGCCCGCGCCGATTTATGAAGAACCCAGTGAGAGTGTGCCGCAATCCGTACCATCTCATGTTTATTCACCTTCGGTAGCCAGTCCAGTGAGCCTATCAAACGATTATGCCCAAGAACACCACAGTCCTCAAGAAAGTACCAGCTTATACCAAGCTCCCAGTCCACAATCTCCACAAAGTTCTTATGATCCCCTTTCCTATCCCACTACCGAATCACCATCGTCGCAATACAAACCAGAAAAAGGCTATATTGCTACAGCACCAGCACCGCCTAAGTATCAAGCTTCATCAGATGAAAGTTCTTACCACGATGATCCCACATATCCAGCTCCAGATAGCAAAGACTATAAAGCACCACAGCAAACAACGCCAGCCCATTACGAAAATAAACACGGCCTCTCACATGGCGAGACTCCTCAGTCAGGAGCATATTTCAGCGGCTACCAAGGAATAGTCGAGCCTACGGTAGCCTCTTACGAAAATCCACCCACATCCGATCAAGCCGTTGGTTCTTATCATGCTGAGACTCCACAGCTTCCTGCTTATTCGAAAGATTATGAAACTGCTGCCCCTTCCGGATCTGCCCAGTACGAAACTGCTCAGCCTTCTTATGTCCAGCCTAGCCAAAGTCATTACGATAATTCACAGCCTTTGGTCCACAGTTCGCATCCACCTGCAGTTTCCTATGAAGCGGAGATCCCTCAAACTTCCCACGATTATAAAGAAGCAATTCCAAAAGAAACAGCCCATTATGAAAGTTCTCAAACTTCAAACGATTATGAAACATCACGTGGTCATGTGCCCGCGAAGTACGAAAGTCCACATTCTACAAAACAAGAAGATTCATACCAATCACCGCCTCATCAGACCGGGACCGCATATCCAACTTTAACGGATAACTACGAAACTTCATATCAAGAAACCGAGACTAAATATGCAGCACCAGCACCAAAGAAAACCCAGAATTATGTTCCAGCTCTACACTCCAACGATTACCAAGAGACTGCACCAACCGCTCAAGTTCATAATGAAAATTATGTTCAAGACTCAGCGGATAAAACCTATCCAAAATCGGAGGATGGAAGTACTCACTTGGTTAGTCCGCCTGCTTGTGAGGAAGGAGACCACAGCTCGTCTTCTCATTCAACTTACCAGGCACCTGACTCAACTCCCAGCTCATATCATGGTAAATTAGCAAGTTCCGAAGGTCATAGTACATCTCCAGTCAAATATTCACCCTCTGACGAAAATTCAGCTCCCTCTAGCTACTCGAGCCCAGCTTCAGGGGACTACTACGAAAATCCCCCATCAGCACCATCACAAGTTATTGCCTCTGAGCCCGTCAGCTACTCATCACCTGTAACCGCGTCTTATCCTCAAGATACATCGGACAGTAGCTATAGCCTCGTCGTAGCGCCCGAAGAAGACTCGTATACGGCACCAGAAGTGGGTTCAGGTTACGTTAGCCCAGGTCAAGAGCCCGCGGAGTCAACAGATGCTTATTCCCCAACTAAACAATACATAGCGCTAGATGCATCACAAGCACCAAATTCTTTACCATCTCACGAAACATATTCGGCTAGCGATTCCCATCCAGCGCCGGTGGCACAGCCCACTTCTTACTCAGAACCTGCTCAAAATTACCCGAGTTTAGTTACATCACCAGCTAAATACGCCCCTCCTCACAAACAAAAGATAGATGCCCACAACGCACCAAGCCTGAATTTTTACTTAGCTCCAGCTCCAGTTTCGGCTGGTGCACCAGCCCCAGCTGTACATGTCTATACTATTCCTTATCAACAACCGCTATCTGCAGCTGCAACATCATCACACACTCCAGCTGAACACACTTACTCTCCAGCTTCAGCACCATCGCACTTGCCCAATCTACCGCAAGACCTTGCTGATATATTGCATGAGAACCCATATTCAGTCGATTTCAAACATCCACCTCAGCTAATTTCTGAATCTTATGATCCAAAACTCGCCGATATAGTTATGAAATGGATTGATAGTGAAGAACACAGCCAATATACTACAAATAAAGGTCATCATTTGGGTGGTGTGCCTTTCTACTATCAACCCAGTTACACGGTCATACAGTATAATGGCTTAAAGTCACATCACTCAAAAAAATAATTTAAGAAATTTATTTGCGAAAATTTCAACTACTTAATGTATAAAATGTATGTGAGGTATAAATGTATGCGTGTTCACTTAGATTTAAGACTATTCGACCCATTGAAATTGTATATGTATGTTTTAGTTTTTAATAAAAAATCGATTAAAGTTTGATATAATAATAATTAAAGGCGTTTTTTACGAAAATTTCCCTGAACTATTTCGCTACGTGTAGACTTTGAAGGCGACCGCTGTTGTGTATCAACCCAGTTAAGAGATCTTTAGAAAAATGTGTTTCAAACTCTCCGAGTGTATTTCTGCCATGAAAATCTTCTCAGCAAAAATTCATCTATTGCTTCTGTAGGTGCCGTTCGGAGTCGGAAAAAACTGTAGGTCCCGTATTTTTTGGAAAAAAATTGGATCTTGAACGAAGTCCCTTCAAAACAGTCATTCAGTAAATGTGTGATACCTTCAGTGATGCAATCGGTTTGTATCTAAGGAAGTTTATCTCTAGCTAGGCAATGTTAGTCGAGAGAACAAAGACTTTCCGGCGAAGAATTTTTTTTCATTTCGGTACCCAACTTTGGCAGCAGACGAAATAGGAGGCTTCCATTGAGATGGAAAAAACAGGGGAAGACTGATATGTTGTTGTTTGTCGAGGCAAAGGTTTTTAGGGATTGTTGTTGATAGTGAAAGTCTTGTGCCGAATATGGGCTCGGTAAGCTCCGGTACTACCAGCTTGTGATACTTACCAGACTGACTAGTCGAACCTTCTCGGCCATCTCACCCTGAACCTTCCTCGTCATCACTCTTGAAGATCTTAAACGGTTTCAAAGTTATGACCAGAAGAAATATTGGAAATTTCTCAATAAATGTAGGCGGTATTCTCCCTTTTTTGAAATATCTCTGAAAAGAGGATCAAATCAATTTAACCCCCTAGATCAGTGGTGACCAAACGAACACGGTCGCAGTGGTATACGTGCATCGCTGCCGCTATTTGGACAAATATATGTGAGATATGTGAGAACCAAAGTAAACTGTGAAAATGAGATGAACTTCCACTGGATATACATTATTTGTAGGGAGACAATTATATCATCAGATTTACAAGACTCAACTCCCAAATGGATAGTAATATAGCAGACACATGTTTTGGTAAAGATTGGAAACCAATAAGGAGTGTCGCACGCGGGTAAAATTTCAGATTTCCCTATGGACACTCAAAAAATTAAAACGACTTTTCTTTCCATGTCGCAGGGGGGTTAAACAACCCCCTTGATCGAACGCTGGTTGCACCCAGCGCCCTAATAGTCGCTTGACTATTGGAGTGGATGTTGAACTTGTTGACAGAGAATGCGCTGGACAGCATCCCGCTTCCATCCCATTTCCCATTGGAAGGCGCTACAATGGTCGGTTAGTCTAAATATCTTGCTATCCTCAATTTCCTGACATCCATCCAGCTTTGACCAGTCTGTCAACAGGTTTGCAGAAAACGCCCCCCCAGAGGTCGTAGAGGTCGTCGCACGGTTCTGTTAGGGATGATTTCAAAACTGGATAGCATATTAAAATGGCCATACTGCGCAAGTTTATATCCAACGTCTCGGAGCCTAATTGCAGCCCGAGCTGCGCTTATTTTTCCTTGAATGTCAACTGGGTGCAGATTGAGCATGACTTTCAATGTCAGGGTAGAAGTGTCGGGCCCGTCGATCCAAACTATGGCCATTCGCTACACCGTGGCCATATTTTTCGTGAAGGAAGCCGTGTCTAGTGCGCCCCACCAGACGATGAACCCGTAAATTTCTTGAAAAAAAAATGAATTTTATTCACCAGCTGTTTTTTTTTCAGTAAAAGCCCAGTCATTAATGCTGAAAAACATATGTACGTACAACAAAAGCTAATATCAACGACATACATTTTTAGACTAAAAGCACGTACGAGCTTCTAAACACAGTTAACATAGAATTAAAGCTATGCGAAATTCTTTCGGGCGTAGGCTGAACATGCAAGCACGTAACTGATTTGAGCAAAAGCCTAAATAGGCGGCAGATAGCTTTCCTGGCTCAAAGGCACATAGCGTGATAAGGAAAACTCTCGTTTAAGAGAACTCTTCCCTAAATTTGGATATAAAAAGACTGCAAACTGCAAGTTAACAGCAAACCAGTTCAAACGCTGAACAAATCACAAACCAACCAAAGTAAGAGCTTCTTCATAATGTCGCTTATATTTTTAGTGAGTATCTTAATAGGGTACTCCCACGCCGTGTCGTATACAGGTAGCGTTCCACCTGCCGCTGCGTATTCCGCAGGACCTTCATTGGCTATAGCACTACCACGTTACCTGGGTCCAATTGAATTGGCTCCATATTTGAGTCCAGCAAGCCCCTCATACACCGAACCAAGTCCAGCTAAAACCAAAGAGAAGTCATACAAATCACTGACAGACACCTACAGCTCTTACGCATCATCACCAGCAGTTGCTTCGACCTATATTGCTCCAAATCCATATTCCTATGCATCGGTTCCGGCTAAGGTTTCTGTAAAGTCATCGTACACTGATTTGAGTCCTATTGAGCCGCTATCATACGCAAAATTATGTGCTGCACCAAAGCTGACTCCGAAGGCAGCCTACTCTGCTAAACCTTCTTTATCCTATACGGCTTCATCCAAGTATACTGCACCAGCAGCTGCTGAATATTCCTCTTACACAGCACATGCGAAGTCGAACTCAGCTACTTCATCTTACGAAGCACCTGCAAAGTCGTATTCAGTTCCGTCATCTTACGATGCAACCGAAAAGTCAAACGGCTATAGTGAAGGCTACGAACAAGCTTCAAAATCTAATTCAGCTCCATTATCTTACGAAGCACCTTCAAAGTCCTCAGGCCATAGTGAAGGATATGAGCAAGCTTCAAAATATTATTCCGATTCATCATCATCACAAGCGTCAAAATCTTATTCAGCGCCAGCATCTTACCAAGCACCTGCAAAGTCTTCAAGTTATACTGAAGAATATGAGCAAGCTTCAAAATCGTATCCAGCTCCAGCGACTTACGAAGCATCGGCTTCAAAGTCCTATTCAGCTCCATCATCTTACGAAACACCCGCAGAGCCTTCGAGCTATAGTGAGGGATATGAAGCAGCTTCAAAACCTTATTCAGCTCCAGCATCTTACGAAGCACCCGCGAAGTCATATTCAGCTTCATCATCTTATGAAGCACCTGCAAAGTCGTATTCAGCTCAAGCATCTTACGAAGCACCAGTGAAGTCGTATTCAGCTCCATCATTTTACGATGCACCCTCAAAGTCTTCAAGCTATAGTGAAGGATATGAGCAAGCTTCAAAATCTTATTCAGATTTATCATCTTACGAAGCATCTTCAAAGTCGTATTCAGCACCAACATCTTACGAAGCACCTGCAAAATCCTCAAGCTACACTGAAGGATATGAGCAAGCTTCAAAGTCGTATGCAGCTCCAGAATCTTATAAAGCACCTGCAAAACCTTATTCAGCACCAGCATCTTACGAAGTACCCGCGAAGTCGTACTCAGCTCCATCATCTTACGAAGCACCTGCAAAGTCCGCAAGCTATACTGAAGGATATGACCAAGCTTCAAAATCGTATGCAGCTCCAGAATCTCATAAAGCACCTTCAAAACCTTATTCAGCACCAGCATCTTACGAAGTACCCGCGAAATCGTACTCAGCTCAAGTATCTTACGAAGCACCCGCGAAGTCGTATTCAGCACCAGCATCTTACGAAGCACCGGCAAAGTCTGCAAGCTATACTGAAGGATATGACCAAGCTTCAAAATCGTATTCAGCTCCAGCGACTTACGACGCACCAGCTTCAAAGTCCTATTCAGCTCCATCATCTTACGATGCACCCTCAAAGTCTTCAAGCTATGGTGAAGGATATGAGCAAGCTTCAAAGTCGTATGCAGCTCCAGAATCTCATACAGCACCTTCAAAACCTTATTCAGCACCAGCATCTTACGAAGTACCCGCGAAGTCGTACTCAGCTCCATCATCTTACGAAGCACCTGCAAAGTCCGCAAGCTATACTGAAGGATATGAGCAAGCTTTAAAATCGTATGCAGCTCCAGAATCTCATAAAGCACCTTCAAAACCTTATTCAGCACCAGCATCTTACGAAGTACCCGCGAAGTCGTACTCAGCTCCATCATCTTACGAAGCACCTGCAAAATCCTCAAGCTGCACTGAAGGATATGAGCAAGCTTCAAAGTCGTATGCAGCTCCAGAATCTTATAAAGCACCTGCAAAACCTTATTCAGCACCAGCATCTTACGAAGTACCCGCGAAGTCGTACTCAGCTCCATCATCTTACGAAGCACCTGCAAAGTCCGCAAGCTATACTGAAGGATATGACCAAGCTTCAAAATCGTATGCAGCTCCAGAATCTCATAAAGCACCTTCAAAACCTTATTCAGCACCAGCATCTTACGAAGTACCCGCGAAATCGTACTCAGCTCAAGTATCTTACGAAGCACCCGCGAAGTCGTATTCAGCACCAGCATCTTACGAAGCACCGGCAAAGTCCGCAAGCTATACTGAAGGATATGACCAAGCTTCAAAATCGTATTCAGCTCCAGCGACTTACGACGCACCAGCTTCAAAGTCATATTCAGTTCCATTATCTTACGATGCACCCTCAAAGTCGTCAAGCTATAGTGAAGGATATGAGCAAGCTTCAAAATCTTATTCAGATTTATCATCTTACGAAGCATCTTCAAAGTCGTATTCAGCACCAACATCTTACGAAGCACCTGCAAAATCCTCAAGTTACACTGAAGGATATGAGCAAGCTTCAAAGTCGTATGCAGCTCCAGAATCTTATAAAGCACCTGCAAAACCTTATTCAGCACCAGCATCTTACGAAGTACCCGCGAAGTCGTACTCAGCTCCATCATCTTACGAAGCACCTGCAAAGTCCGCAAGCTATACTGAAGGATATGAGCAAGCTTTAAAATCGTATGCAGCTCCAGAATCTCATAAAGCACCTTCAAAACCTTATTCAGCACCAGCATCTTACGAAGTACCCGCGAAATCGTACTCAGCTCAAGTATCTTACGAAGCACCGGCAAATTCCGCAAGCTATACTGAAGGATATGACCAAGCTTCAAAATCGTATTCAGCTCCAGCGACTTACGACGCACCAGCTTCAAAGTCCTATTCAGCTCCATCATCTTACGATGCACCCTCAAAGTCTTCAAGCTATAGTGAAGGATATGAGCAAGCTTCAAAATCTTATTCAGATTTATCATCTTACGAATCATCTTCAAAGTCGTATTCAGCACCAACATCTTACGAAGCACCTGCAAAATCCTCAAGCTACACTGAAGGATATGAGCAAGCTTCAAAGTCGTATGCAGCTCCAGAATATCATAAAGCACCTTCAAAACTTTATTCAGCACCAGCATCTTACGAAGCACCGGCAAAGTCCGCGAGCTATACTGAAGGATATGAGCAAGCTTCAAAATCGTATTCAGCTCCAGCGACTTACGACGCACCAGCTTCAAAGTCCTATTCAGCTCCATCATCTTACGAAGCACCCGCAAAGTCTTCAAGCTATAGTGAAGGATATGAACCAGCTTCAAAATCTTATTCACCTCCAGAATCTCACGAAGCACCCGCGAAGTCGTATTCAACACAAGCATCTTACAAAGCACCTGTGAAGTCGTATTCAGCTCAATCATCTTATGATGCATCCTCAAAGTCTTCAAGCTATACTGAAGAATATGCACCAGTTTCAAAATCTTATTCAGCTCCAGCATCTTACGAAACACCAGCAAAGTCGTCAAGCTATAGTGAAGGATATGAGCAAGCTTCAAAATCTAATTCGGATTCATCATCTTACGAAGCACTTTCAAAGTCATATTCAGCACCAGCATCTTACGGAGAGCCTGCAAAGTCCTCAAGTTATACTGAAGAATATCAGCAAGCTTCAAAGTCATATGTAGCTCCAGCGACTTACGGCCCACCAGCTTCAAAGTCCTATTCAGCACCATCATCTTACGAAGCACCCGCCAAGTCTTCAAGCTATAGTGGAAGACATGAACCAGCTTCAAAATCCTATTCAGCCCCAACATCTTACGAAGCACCTTCAAATTCGTACTCAGCTCCATCATCTTACGAAGCACCTGCAAATCCCTCAGGCTATGGTGAAGGATATGAAGAAGCTTCAAAATCTTATTCAGCTCCATCATCTTACGTAGCACCCGCAAAGTCCTCAAGCTATAGTGAAGGATATGAGCAAGCTTCAAGATCTTATTCAGCTCAATCATCTTACGAAGCACCTGTGAAGTCCTACTCAGCTCCATCATCTTACGAAGCACCCGCCAAGTCTTCAAGCTATAGTGGAAGACATGAACCAGCTTCAAAATCCTATTCAGCCCCAACATCTTACGAAGCACCTTCAAATTCGTATTCAGCTCCATCATCTTACGAAGCACCTGCAAATCCCTCAGGCTATGGTGAAGGATATGAAGAAGCTTCAAAATCTTATTCAGCTCCATCATCTTACGTAGCACCCGCAAAGTCCTCAAGCTATAGTGAAGGATATGAGCAAGCTTCAAGTTCTTATTCAGCTCCAGCACCTTATGAAGCACCTTCGAAGTCTTCAGGCTATAGTGAAGAATATAAGCAAGCTTCAAAATCTTATTCAGCTCAATCATCTTACGAAGCACCTGTGAAGTCCTACTCAGCTCCATCATCTTACGAAGCACCCGCCAAGTCTTCAAGCTATAGTGGAAGACATGAACCAGCTTCAAAATCCTATTCAGCCCCAACATCTTACGAAGCACCTTCAAATTCGTATTCAGCTCCATCATCTTACGAAGCACCTGCAAATCCCTCAGGCTATGGTGAAGGATATGAAGAAGCTTCAAAACCTTATTCAGCTCCATCATCTTACGAAGCACCCGCAAAGTCCTCTAGCTATAGTGAAGGATATGAACAAGTGTCAAAATCTTATTCAGCTCCAGCATCTTACGAAGCACCTGCAAAGCCCTCAAGCTATAGTGAAGGATATGAACAAGCTTCAAAATCTTATTCAGCTCCAACATCCTCTTATAATTCCCCTGGTAAAGGATACAAACAAACTCTGAAATACTACTCTGCACCGTCTCCGGCTCCAGCACATGTTGCAGAATACGAACCTATAATAAAAGCTCTCTCAGTTTCAAAAACGTATAATGTTTATAGTTTTCCGAAAACGAATAAAGATTAAGAAATCTTAAAAACTTAATATGTTGACTGTTTTGTTTTTTGTTTTTTTGTTGTATATAAAAATTTTGGTTTTACAATTTGGTGAGTATTTTGTTTTTCTGCATTTAACCTCGGTCCTAGGCGGGCAAAGGATAATACGATGAATGGATTTTCCGTCGCCATCTTTTTTATTACGATAGTTTCAATATAAAAAGCTCGTGTATATTGTAAAAATGGTGGTCTGATAAAGATATTTTTGGAGATAATTTTTGCACTTAACATTACACTGCTCTACACACATTTTGTCCTATGAACCAAATATACTTTTTCGGAAAGGGGACAAAAAATAAAAATACACGTGTATCGGCGATTTTCATGTACACGTCAGAATTTTTTTTATGTACAGTGGCCCACAATAAAAATTTTAAACTTTTTTGGTGAGTTTCTAGCGAATTTCTGAGTACGAAGTTTTGTAGGCCGGTCAATTTCACGGTACTAATGTGCAAGCTAGAAGTAGATCAAAATTTCCCCTGATTTTTAAGAATTACTTTTTTTTGTATGGAAGAAATTGCTCAACACGATCGACGAAAAAAATTCTTTCCGAAAAAGTCTATTTAGTTCATAGGACAGAAAAAAAGTTCGTTTTTGTACCGCAGTGTTATGATTCAAATGTTTTTCTACTGCTCATAGCAGCTCGATCACTCCTTTTATATTTCCAATAAGCGAAGCACTTCCATATACACCGATAACTCCAAATTAACCTGCAGAGTTGGGGGAGCGATTTGTTCAATGGGCCTAGACTTTGAACTTCCTTTCAGATTACCTGACACTGTCATTAGTGTCTTCCAGGCTAAACTATTGGCAAGAATATCTTAAACTTCGTCGACAGCCAAGCGGCCATAAAATACGTTGGCTCTTACTTGTTCAACGTAGAACTAGCGCTCAACTGTCGTCGACCTCTTCAAGAAATGGCGTACCAGAACCTCATTAAGCTCACATGGATCCCGGGAAACAGAGACATTGAGGGCGTATCAAACGGGCACTGCTTTATTGGGAGCCACGCATCTTTGAAGGATAGGTGCGTCCTACCGGCGATTCTGAAGGAGTTGTAAAGATGATGAAGAGGAAGATACAGTGGAGCGTCTCATCTGCAGTGGCACCAGAAGCCGTCCTCTAATAGTAGCTGGTCATAGCGGGCCTTCTAAAACTAGCCTAGGTGTGCCTCTAAGACAACCACTGCAAATCAACCTAATTGACTTTAACATAGACTCTGGGAAGCTCGGAAGCTCTTGATAAAATACTGAGGTCCCAATTCTGCCGTCCAGCTTGGATCCGTCCGTAAAGAAGTTTACCGAGTTATATCCTCTTCCCACTTCTACCTACAGGGTATTCGAGTGATAAAGTTAGGACCCGAGTCGACGGACTGGCGAACTGTTATTGAAACTTGCTCAATTTAGAGTAGCCTGAAATCGGCAATTGTACACGTCCTTGCCCATATTATTCACAACATCAAGTCAACATTCTCAGATATCCCGAAAAACTCTCATAGGGTTTCTACAAACTTCTTCCTGGCAGGTATAACCAAGTTTTCCCTTCCAAGGCCACCATTGTCAAATTCTCCACTGCAGATTCGGGATCAGTTAAGAACGCGCCACAGAGAACGGGAACGCTTTGTAAAGACTAGCACTAGATTTAAAAGTATGAAAAACGGTCTTTGATGGGCTGTGATTGTGGGTTTGTTCGGTCAAGCCGTGAACTAGATTGCTTCTTCTTATGGAAAGACACGAGACAACTTTGTCACATGTTTGCCCTTGAGCCCATATTTGTTGACCTTAGGAAAAATGCACTGTTCTTAATAGTCAAGGGCTCAGAGTAAAGCATAGGAAGGGGTTCTTTTCTGAATGGTGGAGGACCGGTTTTTAATATTTCTTTCACATGAGCGGGACCTAATGCTTTATGACGTCTCCCAAAGATATCTGCTAGGGCTATGAATAGGAAACTTATCATGGCAGCTACACTCGGAGAGTTTGCCGACCCCGAAAGACTTTCTGCAGTACTATAGATCTTCCTACCTCGCGAATTTAACCATAGACTTACGGCGTGGTAGGTTAGCGCACTTCCCGATAAAGCACGGCATTACAGACGATTGACTAAACCAAAACATTCCATTATTTGTATGTTCTTTTGAAGACGAGAAGAGATTATTGTCTGACGTGGTTTAGTCAGCACAGAGTACACGTTCTGTTGTTTACGGTTTATTCTTGAAGCTGTAAGCTCGGTGAACTTAAGAAAATAATAAAAACAAAGATAAGCATTACGTAACCGGAACATGCAGCTACAAGAATTTCATTGAACAAAATTTGTATCTCTTAATGAGCCCATTATGCCGTAATAATTTCACTGAAGAAATCTTCGCGAAAAGTTCACAAGCTTAAATGCTCAAGCGAGTGCTGGGCCGTGACTTATCAAGCTCATTTTAGCGCTTTAATGCTCATTGAAATTTTTCGGATTTTTCTAGGGTACACTCTAAGATCAAATGCCGAAAAACACGTACTACTGCAGCTCCAAAAGCATAAAACTCTACCACCTACATGCAATTCTTGAGATAGAAGCTGAAGTCCATCTAATGGTTAAAGAGCTTTGTTAAGTCTGAAATGAGACCCAAGAAATGCAACAACAAGCACGCTTCATAGGCCTTCCAAATGATTACGAAATTAAAGAAGAAGCAACGAATTCTTTCATTTGAAATATAAAAGCTTGAGGTGGCGAAGAACTTCAGAACAATCGCTACAACCCTACAGTTACCAACATCAATTTGTTCGGTACTGACCGAAAATTATAATAACAGGATGTGGTTAATATTTTTGATAGGCAGCTTGATTGCCCCCACCGCATTCGGCTTTCACGAACCCGAATGCCAGGCAAGTGGATCACCAGTCTGCGCTACGAATGGACATTCTTATCTCTACTTCGAGAACGAATGCAAATTGAGCGCTTATGTTTATAAGCAACTTTTAGCGGGTGAACCAGGTGAGTAGACCTTGCTTAAAAGAAGTCAAGAAACCATTTCAGCTCCCTTTTCCACCCACAAGCTCCCGTAAGCACGGATATTGCGAATTGTTTGATAGATTGCCAAGATATCTTATGTCCTGAGCTCAACAAACCTGTCTGCGCTCAGCGTCATCCGGCGGGTCCCACACAAACTGTGCCCAATGCTTGTCTCGTCCAACGTTTAGCTTGTGAAACAAACCAACGTAAGTTTTTCATTTAGTAGGAAGCTGAAAGACTTCATTTTTAATTTAACATAATTTGTTCTTTGCCTAGGCTGGGTAATTATTGATGAAAGACCCTGTGGGCCATTTTCTGAAACACTGTTCAGTGCTCACTCTGAGTATCCATCAGCTGGAGGATATCAGGGGTTTGATCATACACGTTTGCTTTCACCTGTTGAACCCTACGTCCCACCCAGTTCGCACGCAGAATCAGATTATGAACCACTAAGAGGAAGTTATGCAGCGCATAGATCAAATTACCCAGCAACAGAACCATATTATCCAGAAGACGAACCAAATTATGTTCATAAAGGGCCAGATTATGTCACAGAAGAAAAAGCTTATGAAGCTGGATGGTCAGCTAATGGAGCAGACTATGTCGCTCAAAGATCAAGTTATTCAGCAGCCGATCCAGACTATCCAAGGCAAGAACCATCACATGGAGCACAAGAATTAGGTCATTCAACTGATCACGCACGAAAGCCAGACTATGGATCTCAAATGGAAGGTTACGAAGCTAGAGGATCAGCTCACGCTGGGGACTATCCAGCTCAGGGAACAAAGTATCCATTACCAGAACCAAATGACTCAGGACAAGATCCAAATCATGTCCAAAGAGGGTCAGATTATCAAACAAAAGCTGGCTATGCATACCCAGAACAGGAACCATCATATGTAGCTGAGGCGTCACGAAACCCAGACTATGCTGTACAAGCCTTAGACTATGAAACACATGGAGAAGATTATCCAAGTCGAAGTTCAGACCTTGCAGCAGACTATGCTCAGATACCACACTACCATGTACCAGAACCAGATTATCCAAGGCAAGAATCATCACATGGACTCAAAGACTCGGGCTATTCAGATAAGGCAACTCATGAGGCACGGAAGCCAGACTACGTCACACAGACTTTAGACTACGTACCAAGAGGAGAAGATTATGCCACACAAGGAACAAAATACTCACCAACAGAACTAGATTATCCAAGGCACGAACCAAGCTATGCAGAAAAGGAGCCAGATTATGCATTAAAAGATAAAGCTTACGGAGTGAAAGGAGAAGAGTGTGTCGATCAGATACCAGCTCCTTATTCTTACTCAGATAAGGAAAAAGTGAGTCCACCAAACTATTCTAAGCCGGCTTCATATGCAGCTAAGGATCAAGATTACTCCGCTCCGACTTCACGATCACCAAGCTACGAATCTTCGAAAACATATACTAAACCATATGAAGAAGAAAGTTATGCGCCATCCTACGAGACGCCAACACCCGATAATTACACATATGAGAAGGAAGGATATGTTAAGAGTCTGCGAAATTCCACGAGCTATGTAGCAGCTTACTCAGCGCCAAAGGAGTACACAGAAGCGAAAACATCCTACGAATCTAAAGAACAAAAGGACTCGGTTTCATACGCTACTCTAGAACAAAGCTCATCAGTAGCTTATGCAACAGCTTACCCATCTTCTAAAGAAGATTATGGTTACACAGCACCAACAGTAGCACCCTATAATTACACAGTTAAAATGGAAAAGTATATGGACTCCCAACCTGCACCAGCTAAAGCCTCTGCTTCATATGCCGGCCAGCAAGAAAGTTATGCAGACCAATATTCACCGCAAACTACCACAACCACTTATGCAGCTTCTTACCTAAATGAAGAGGTGCCTGCAACTTATGCTTCCACGGAAGAAGATTACAGCCTGAAAGCGGAAATTTATGCAGCTCCCATTTCTATTCCTTCTTCGCCGGTAGAGCTAAATCTAGTGCCTTATGAGGGTAAGAGCTCAGCTAACAAGGTCTTTTCATCATCATCCTATGCGTCTGTAGCAGAAAATCGTGTAGCTCCAGAAGAACCTCACGACCCTCAAGAAAAATCGTACGTAGGTCCTAAAGAATCTTATGGAGCTCCAGAAAACTCGTATATAGCTGCAGAAGAAATTGACGGAACTCAAGAAGAATGTTACTCGGCCCCAGAGGAATCTTATGTAGCTTCAGAAAAATCTTACCCACTTCAAGAAGATTCTTACGTAGGTTCAGAAAAATCTTACGTCACACCAGAAGAATCTTACGTAGCTCCAGATAAATCTTACGTAGCTTCAGAAAATTCTTACCCAGATGGTGAAAAATCTTACGCAGCTCCGAAAAAATCTTACTTAGCTCCACATGAATCTTACGTTGCCCTAGAAAAATCGTACACAGCCCCAGATGAATCTAACCCAGCTCCAGCGGAACCTTGCGAAGGTTCCGAGAAATCTTACTCTGCCACAGAATACTCTTACGCAGCTCCAGAAGAATCTTACACAGCTCCAAAAGAATCTTACGTAGATTCAGAAAATTCTTACCCAATCCGTGATGAATCTTACGCAGCTGCAGAGAACGTAGAACCTTGCTCTATTTCAGATAATTATGCACTTCAAGAAGAGCCTTACAAAGCTCCAGAAAAATCTTACGTCGCTCCAGAGGAACTTTACGTAGCTCCTGAAAAATCATACGTAGCAAAAGAACTTCACGTATCTCCAGAAAAATCTTACCCAGGTGAAGGAAAATCTTACATGGCTCCAGAGGGGTCTTACACTGTCCCAGAGGAATCTTACGTAGCTTCAAACAAATCCTACGTAGATTCAGAAAAGTCTTATCGAGCTCCAGATGAATCTTACACAGGTCCAGAAGAATCCTATGCAGTTCGAGAAGAACCTCAAGAGAATTACGTAGAGCCTTGCTCTATTTCCGGCCAACCAGAACTATCTTTGTATAAAACTCAAGATCCAGAATACATAGCGCAACCAAGTTCAGGTTTACCATCATCGTCTTACTCAGCTTTGGCTGAAAATTATGTAGCTCAAGAAGAATCTGACGTAGCTTCAAAAAACACTTACGCAGCTCCTGTAGAATCTTATGTAGCTCCAGGAAAATCTTATGCAGCTCAAAAAGAATCTTACACATCTCCAGAAGAACCTTACGCAGCTTCAGAAACATCTCACGAAGCTCCAGAGAATTACGAAGAACCTTGCTCCCTTTCTGGATCCACATCATCTTATGCAGCTGTACCAGATAGTTATTCATCTCAAGAGGAAACTTACACAGCCCCAGAAAAATCGTACGCAACACCAGAAGAATCTTACGTAGCTAAGGGAAAATCTTATCCACTTCCAGAAAACTCTTACACAGCTCCACAAGAAACTGGCCTAACTCCTTATTCAAATGCAGAAAATAGCTTAGCACCTTTATCATACGCGGCTCAGGAACCAGCGTACTCTGCACCACCTGCACCTTCTTACGGATCTCAAGAAGAGTACTCAGCGACTAATTCAGAAGCATATGAAAACTCAGCTCATGAATCAGCTCAATACGCAGCTGGGGATCAAGATTATACTACATCATCGTCTGAAACATATGCCCCATCGGGAGCACACTCTTATTCCGCTGTAGAAGAAAATTACTCGGAATCAGAATCTTATGAAACTCAGAAGGACGATTACGAAGCAACAAAATATGCTGAAAAACCCTACCAGCCAGTATACAGTGATGCAATAATTCCTTACACGCTCGCAGATCCTCATAGCTATCATACACCATCATCTCAACCAGATTTTGTCTCAGAGCTTTATAGCCATCCACACACAGCTCAAAGCTCGCATCAAGCTCCAACTTCGAGTCTGGTACTTTTCCCAAAGGTATATTCAGCACCAAATTATCCCACATCAGAGGGATCTTCTTATCTCACTGAAACAGCAAGCTACTCCGCACCAGAAGCTTACGCACTCCAAAAGCCAGCGGGACCTTCATATGAAGCGGTCGACTACGCAGCTCCAGAACACGCTCAGTCGGCTTACAACAACGAAGACAAAAATACAGAATATAGTGATTCAGTAGCACTTTACGCGCCCTCAGATAATCATCACGCAGCTTATGTTCCTTCACTAAGCTCCCACGAAGCTCCAGCAGTATATACCGAACCGGGACATCTGCCTGCAGCTTATTCAACTCCAAGTGCGGTTTCTTGGACGCCGTCTTATGAATATTCGACATCCACTCCTGCTCATTATGGACACTCGATATTTGATGTGTTTTCCAAACGAGCCCTCTCCGATCTATCCACATTTATTCGAAGTTCACCTTGGCCATTGGGGCCAATTTACTATCAGCCGAGATTTACACAAATTATATACAACAAACGATAAGTAGCAAAGGGCAATTTGAATTGTCATTTGTTGCATGTTATTATAACCCATAATGGGTAGACGAATGGAATTTAATAAAATGAGAAATTAAGGATTAAATACCCAGTTTCGCTTGACTGACTACTGGGGGACTCGTGAAACTTTTGATGGATTGTTTGCTTATGTATGCTCTCTTTTCTAGTTGAGCTAACTCTTTAAACTTTTGATCAAGACTGTAATACTTTGCCTACTTTCAGGCTTTAAAGATCACAGTTTGAGAGCTACTCAAGTAGTTGAAGCCACTGTATGCTTTGGCGATCAAACAATTTTAGTGGCACAGTGAAAAATAAAAGCTGAGCTTAATAAAATGGTTCAAAGCTCGGTGTATTAGCTGAAGTACTATAAAAATTGTGCAGTTTGGAAGCCATTGTAGTATTATCTTACAACTTTAAACGAGCTAAACTTGTATATTTGTATATCTGTGGTTATAAGCAATAACAGCCTAAGTCGACTTAAGAAATTAGACCAGTTGAAATTTTTGCTAGTGATTTTGAATAGCAACATCGAGACATTTTTCTGGTCTTTTTTTTACTTTCTTTACAAACCATTAAATCCAATACGTTTGCCTTAGTTATAAAACAGTTATGTTACGAAAATTCGCCAGAAAAAAATTCAACTGGTCTAATTTCTTAAGTCGATTTAGGCTGTTATTGCTTATGACCACAGATATTTGAATATCCGGACTATCTCGGGAGCCACTTGACTGATATGGATAAAATTTTGAATTTATTGATTCTAAGACTATCCAATTGGGGTTTCCCATCTGGGGCGGTTTACAGGGTTGCCACATATATTATTTTTTTTTAATTTGTAGCAAGATATGCCAATATGGTTATCAAATGAGAGGTATTTTCAGGACATGCCAACTAAAATATTTTCAAGTAGGGTTGCCACCTGAGGGCGGCAGTATATTTGTATATCCCGTACAATCTCGAGAACCGCTTGACCGATTGGGATGAAATTTGGCATAGAGATAGTATTATTGATTCTAAGACTATCCTCTTGGGGTTTGCAACTTGGGGGGTTTACAGGGTTACCACCTATCTCAATTATTTTAAATTATGGAGCAAGATATGCCGATATGGGTATCAAATGAAAGGTATTTTCGACGACATACCAAATAAAATATTTTCAAGTAGGGCTGCCACCTAGGGTTGCCACCTTACTGAGGTATATTTGTATATCCAGTACTGTCTCGGGGACATCTTGACCGATTTGGATGAAATTTGGCATATATCATGATTGTTTCTAAGACTATCCACTTGGGGGTTGCCACTTGGAGGGTGTACAGGGTTGCCTCTTATGTCAATTTTTGAAAATTATGACAGCGAGATATGCCAACATGGCTATCAAATTAAAGGTATTTTCGCCGACATATTAACTAATATATTTTCAAGTAGGGTTGCCGCTCAGGGTTACCATTTTACCGTATTGTATTTGTATCGTATATTTTTGGGATCATATTTGGATTATTTTAGGAACATTTAGGGGTCACTTTAGGATAATTTTGGGTCTTTTTGAGATCATTTTGGGTGCAATTTTGGATTTATTTGGGACAATTTTGGGGTTATTTTCGGATCATTTTGGAGTCATATTGGGATCATTTTTGATCATTTTTGGATCATTTTGGGATAATTTTTGGGCCTTTTTGGGTTCAATTTTGGATCATTTTGGGAGCATTTAAGGGTCTTTTTGGGTATATTTTAGTATTATTTTGGGATTAATTTGGAGTCATTTTGGGATCATTTTTGGATAATTTTGTGGTCATTTTGTGGTCATTTTCTGATCATTTTGGGTACATTTTGGAATCATTTTTGGATCATTTTTCGATCATTTTTAGGGCCATTTTGGGGCCATTTTGGGATTCTTTTTGGGTCGTTATGAGATTTGGATTTATTTGGGACAATTTTGGTGTAATTTTCGGATCATTTTGGAGTCATATTGGGATCATTTTGGGAACATTTAAGGGTATTTTTGGGGTTGTTTTAGGATTATTTTGCGATTATTTTAGAATCATTTTTGGCGCAGGCGTTTGCCCATGTCATACCTATCTTACAGACATCCCCACCACTCACCTGCCACATTTAGACAACGTCCTGCCACAAATCGAATCCAACGAACAATCCTCTCCCTCACCCTCAATCGAATTATAAACATTCTGCTGCGCATCAGAACAATAACTACAACTGCAATAAGAATATTGTGAACAACAAAACGATGACGCCACCTCAGCTTCATCCACGTCAGTGATATTAATTGAACAATCACCATCACTATTCGAACAACTCTGCTCACGTCGTGTAAACGTCGTACTCATTGTATTGCGCTTATCTGATGACTGAGGATGACTGCGTCGCTGCGACCTACCAAAAGAAAATGAAAGTTGAAAAGAATTTTGAATAAAAAACGACTTCATACACTTACCTTTTACTGCGCGTATCCATAGTCTCTACCACCACGTTCCATGTGCGATGTATCAGATAAAGTAGAAAGAGCATGCGCGATGTTTCACCATTCGGTGGCGCTTCTGTCGCTGGAGGCGTTTTACTGCGTCTATGGCCATGTATGTCTTCACTGCGTCGGCGGCTATAGCGCGCCGGCAATGTTTTGGATTTTTGTGGTGGCACACCACCACCGCTGTCATCGTCGCCATTCGGTGCGCCAAATATTGTTGAATGATAGCGTGACTTTTGATTGCGGGGTGTGGTTGAGGCACGTGTTGTTGTATTGTTGTTGCAGCTGTGTGAGCCGGCGCGCGTCAATGTGTTGCCCATTGCTCGTGAGTGTGTTGCTCAGATGAGCTTGTGAGATGTAACTGGAAGGTAAAGAAAATCTGTTAGGTATATAAAATAAAGTTCGAATCCCTCTAACTACGTAAATACCTAACCGATTTTGATAAGTTTTGTTTTACAAATACGGACGATGTTGTATACAAAGGCTATTGGGAAGGGGAATGGTTTTTGAGATAATCCTAATGAAATAAGATAAGTGCAAGTAAGAGAAGTGAGACAATAGACAACTGACTTTCGTTCGTGTTTCCGCTTATGTTAACTCTCTAATAACCATTCAAAAGTTAAGACCGCCCTGTATTGCCTCTCAGCGTCTGTGTTGTATCAATGCAAGTGTTCTTTTTATTACGTTTTTTTTGTGGACTATTTTTGCTCTCTTTAGAGATTTTTGTCCATTTACTCAAAAACACGAATAAGCTTATGCTGCAACACAACAAATAAACGAAAGCGCAAGAGATTGGGGAAGCAAAACAATTGAATGACAACCGTCGCTCATTTGCGTTTGCGTTCTGAGCAACTATGCTCTTGCCTTACGGAACATATATATACCGCCAAATATAAAAAGCAAACATTTAATAATGGTTCCTCGTGTACTAAAAATCGATTTTGAACTTGAAGTTCACAGAAGGCTAAGATTTTCGTCCAAAGTTGTGTAACAAAATCTGCTCGTATAAGTACATATGTACTATGAATCGGCGATAGTAAAGCGATATATGGAATGATGAGGGCGATGAGCTGAGTTGATTAGCCATGTCCGTCTGTCTGTCTGTCTGTCCGTCTGTGTGAACGCCAACCAGTCCCTCAGTTTTTGAGATATTAGGGTGAAATTTGGTGTGCGACCGCCATTTTATGTGGGATTCGACATTTGTCGGAACCAGCAGGATCGGGCCGATATTACACATAGCTTCCATACAATCGATTGTTCCAATAAATGGGTTTTGGGTAATTAAACAGGTAGGAACGTGAAATTGTGTAAGTGTCGCTCTGTGAGTGGCAGAAATCAGTCTTAAAATAATACTATTTATTATTAAAAAAAAAAAAAAAACGGTTTCATTTCAATAGCCTCTGGTATTAAAGGTATACTTTCATTTTTTACTGTGAAAGGTAATAATTCAAAACAGAACACAAATGCACATTTAATTGCTGACCAATTTTATTTAGGCTAACTCATCACCTTGTTCGTCAAGGCTCCTTTTATAACCGAATAAAACTATCATTTTCTTTAGACCTTGTAGGTCGCCATCAGCGTTTGAGCCATCAGCAGCATTATCTTGTGCGCCTACCTCTTCCATGATTATTGCACCTTTGTTTGCACCATGTTGAGGTTTTGCCAAACCTTGGTCGGCATCGG
>CAXKVI010000004.1:6868928-6871428 GCA_964058755.1 Campiglossa producta | reverse complement strand
TATTTTATTTTATTTTATTTTATTTTATTTTATTTTATTTTATTTAATTTTATTTTATTTTTATTTAATTTCATTTTTTATTTTATTTTATTTTATTTTATTTTATATTATTTTATTTTATTTTATTTTATTTTATTTTATTTTATTTTATTTTATTTTATTTTATTTTATTTTATTTTATTTTATTTTATTTTATTTTATTTTATTTTATTTTATTTTATTTTATTTTATTTTATTTTATTTTATTTTATTTTATTTTATTATTTTATTATTTTTTTTTTTTTGTATTTTTTTTCTTTTATTTTATTTTCTTTTATTTTATTTTATTTTATTTTTTTTATTTTTTTTTATTTTGTTGTATTTTATTTTATTTTTTTTTTTATTTTGTTGTATTTTATTTTATTTTATTTTATTTTATTTTATTTTATTTTATTTTATTTTATTTTATTTTATTTTATTTTACTTTATTTTATTTTATTTTATTTTATTTTATTTTATTTTTTTATTTTATTTTTTTAATTCAATTTTTTTTTACTGTGTTTTTTTTTTCAAACTAACAAAATTTGTTCTTGTGGTAAGTATTCTCAGGTAGAGTGAGTAGGTTCACCATGATAAACCAGCCAATTTAATAAATTTTTACATCTACTCATTGTCCAATATATTTTAGGTCTTCTCTCCAGCAACATGAGTGAGTAAGTGATTGGAATTTCTTTCACCCATTTCGAGTATTTTGAAATTTTCCACAATCTACATTGAGCCTTCTGGTGGTCCAATTGATACATTGCTGCTCTCACTTTACTGTCAATCAGAACATTTTTTACAAAGTTACTTCTCTTTTTTAAACAAACAAGTTTTTGTTGCCGGCCTCTATGCCATATAAGCGAATCAAATTGTCATAATAACCCATTTTCCGCACAACACAAACAAACGCACAATTATATAGAATTAGTTCCCCCCATTTAGAAGATAGCTGCTATGTCAAAGCATTGACCCAATTCTACTTTTTCAATGCCGACCAAAACCAGCTTTGTAATGTTTGTAGAGTGTATGTAAGCATGTATGCCGCGGCGACGTAAGTAAACAACAACAACGACAACTTTGTTGTGATAGTTATATCTTGTGTTTGTTTTGCTGCTGGCCATGCAACATCCTGCTCAAGCATTTACTATTTGCATGTCTAAACACTCTCATTGCGAATGCGTTAGCGTAGGCCTGCACAAGTTCGTTGCTTAAGTCTTTTGTATTGCTTGATGACGTTGGTAAACCAGTTAGTTGAAACGAATTTGTGCATGCAACAGATTTGTAACTTGTTTAATTGTTAGTTTTTGTCGTTTAATCTGCTGCGCTCAAGTGTTTGACGTAAAAGCTTTGTTGACATGCATTTCTTTCAGTTTTTGACTAATCTCAGCTGATGACTTGATTGCATATGGCATTTGTGGTGATTGACTGGTATTGTTTAAGCTGGATTTTCTTTGTCTTTCTTTTTTTCTTTTAACGAATTCAGCTATGGCGTTTTTATTTATGTTTTCGTAATGAAAAATGCTTTTACTTTTATTCGCGTAACACTCGGATTGGTATTTATTGCAGTATTCGCTTCACAATATTTTTCAATTTAATGATTTTTTAGACGCTTATTTTAAAGTTTTTTTTTTTTAATTAAAAGAGAAATTTGCATACATTTTGATAAACAAAGCTTTTTGTGCATTCGTATAAAGATAATTGCAATCAATCTGCTGGTATTGTAATTTTATTTTCATTATTCATACTTTTTCTTCTGTTATTGTTTTTGCTTTATAATGGTTGTTATTGTTGATGTTGTAAGCGAAATTTGTGATACATATGTCTATTTTGCATATAACTTTTTGCATATAACAGTTTTGAAAATGTTTTTGCACAGTGACGAGCTGAAGTTATAATCTGCGGCTAATTAAGAGAGCTAATGAGGAGACAAGTTTAAACAGAAACGACCCACCGGACTGCGTTAATGAGAGTTATCTAGGTAGAGTAGTGACTACCACAGGCCTTTTAATTTTTTTTTTTAATATTTAACTTTTATTTTATTTTATTTTTTACATTTAACCTAATTTTAACTTTCTTTAATTTTATTTCATTTAATTTTTTTATTTTTTATACATGTTATCTTTTCTTCATTTCATTCTATTTTATTTATTAATTTTTTTTGTTTTTTTTAATTATTTTTTTGTTTTATTTTGTTTTTATTTAATTTTGTGTATTTTATTTTTTAATTTTTTTTTAAATTTTTTTTTTAATTTTTTTAAATTTTATTATTTTTTTTCTTATTTAATTTTTTTTTCACTTGATTTCTTATTTTTCACTTTGTGTATTTTTATTTATTTTCAACTTTTTTATTTTATTTTTTATTCTACACATATATTTTAATTTAATTTAATTTAATTAAATTTTTTTTGTATTTTATTTTATTTTAATTAATTTTAATATATTTTATATTATTTTATTTTATTTTATTTTATTTTATTTT
>CAXKVI010000004.1:6846428-6863928 GCA_964058755.1 Campiglossa producta | reverse complement strand
TGTACCGAGAGCGGCATAGACAAGGACATACGAATTTTATCAAAGGCTGAACTTTTTTGGTGTCATTTAGGAACTGCTAACTGGATAATTTCTTGACTTTGTTTGGATTCTTTTCGGAATCATTTTGGCCTTGTTTCCAAAAAAATTTATGTAGATAATTTTTTTTTAGATAATTTCGAGATTGTAAATTCGAACCGTTTAGGAATTGTTTTCGCATTTTTTTCGGGATAATTTCCTTTATCAGGCTTTGTTCGGGAGTTCTTGAAATAATTTCGAGATTATTTTTGAGATCATATCATTTTCAGAATCGCTTTGGAAATATTTTCAGGAATTTTGAATAATTGCAGGATTATTCGTCGTTTCGGGACTTTTTGGGGTGTTTTCGAAACTGTTTACGGGGTGATGAATTTATAGACTTTAATTGAGTAATTTCTACATTTGGCATTAACTACCGGATAATTTTCTTATTTTGTTTGGATTCTTTTCGGAATCATTTTGGCATTGTTTTTAAGGACTTTTAGGGATTGTTTTTGTTATCTTCATCATAATTTAGTGGCGCCTCACCGATAAGCGATTTTGGACGTTGCCTATCAAAGGGTCTTCAAGTCATCCTATTGTTTCAATCTCAGTCCTTCCTGTGCTGCCGAATTCGGGTGACGATAGGAAAACCTTCTGAGGTGGAGCTGCTTTGTTCATTCGCATAACATGACCCAGCCAGCGGAGTTTTTGGGCTTTAATTCGCTGCACTATGGTCAGATATGCGTAAAGTTCGTATAGCTCATTAAATCTCCTTCGATACTCGACGTTAGCATCACGGGTAGGACCATAAATCTTCCGGAGAACATTTCTCTCAAGTACTCCAAAGGCTATCTCATCTTCTCTTGACATTGTCCATGAATCGGGAAAGGACTTTACTTCTCAATTGCCAACTCAGTCCGAAGAGTGATTCCCTGTTGGATTTCTAAACTGATATTATTTTCGGTGTTAATGCTGGTTCCCAAATAGACGAAGTCCCGCCCAGTTTCAACGTAGTTTCAAAGGCGCAGGCGCGCCGATTCTTATTTTGATGACACTAAATACTTTATCTTATCCTCGTTGACCGCAATACCCACTTTTTTGTTTTTGAGATCATTTCGGGTAATTTCGATATTGATTTCGTGATCCATTTTGGGACCGTTTTGGAATCAATTCGGGATTTTTTGGGCATTATTGTGGAAGTAATTAGACACCATTTAGCTTTCATGTGCCTAAAAATTCCAGAAACGATCGAAAAAAACAAGCCACATTCGGTTGCGGTAGGATAGTACGTGATATCTTGGACAAACTAGCTCTTGCATGCCTTTCACTGTAAAGCAAATAAATGCAACCGCAATACTAAATCGCATATATCTCATCTTTTTTATGGGCAATTTGAGTTTTTTAACCGTTTTACATATTCATTACAATTGTTAATTTCCATTTGTTTAATGCCGCAATGAGGAGTTAGAGAAAACTAAAACAAACTTGAACATGAACTAAGCATATTTGCATGCCGCATGCCACATGCCACCTGCCACTTACACGGACAGACTTCGAGGCATAGCTAAAGCTTAAATAAATATAAAGGCATATAAACATCAGTTACACATTTGCTTGTCCGCCACAACAAATTGCTGAGAAAATAATAAAGTTTTACGAAAAAAAAACGGTAAAAATACAAATGAAAAGCTTATAATTTAACTAAATAAGAAGCATGCAAATTTCAGTTTACAGCAAGGCTACGCGAAGTAGGGCGTGGTTGAGACATGAATATGAAGTTTTTATATTTTTTTTTGTTTTGTAACTATAGTTTGAACTGTGGAGGCATCGTCAGCAGAGATCTGTTTAAGATTTGAAAATCTGTTTGTTTTTTTTATCAAAGTAGCGGCGACAGATGCTAGTCTATCAGCCAACCGAAAGACCCCTATTGTAACAAACAAAGGCTATCCCTCCTTCCATACCAAATTTTATCCAAATCCGTTGAGCCGTTTCTGTCGTGATTGATGAACAAAACCAAATAAAAATTTTCAAAAAGTAACTGTTCCTAGCGAGTCCAAGACCTTAAGTTTTTCGAAAATATGTACCTTGCCTATACCTCCTTCCATCCTCTCAAATATTTCTTAGCCAAACTTCATCTAAATTCGCTGAGATTTTCTTGCGTGATTGATGGACAAAAGCAAACCTTTGAAGACCGAAACCAAAACTAAAATTCGAATAAAACTGAAATTATTTTGAAGAACGGAACCTAAACCCAAACTTACTTACTTGAAATAGCCTTTAACTGCCTATGCGATTTTGTGCGGTCCAGAAATAGCCCACGTATCCACTGAATAGCCCCTGAACATCCGTTCGGTGGTGAACTAATGGGAGAAGGCGACAACCTGACAAGATCACTCCTACGTAATCAGTTTAAGGACTTGTCAGGGGATTTCATCAGCAGCGTCTGATCTCTTGGGTCGCTTGTTATTTAAATCCAACTTCCCGTGAAACCCACTACATAAAAAACATTCCAATGATTCAACAACTTAAACTCAATCTCGACCGGAACTTTATTTTGCAGAAAGAAACTTAAGCCGTTCCTAAACATTTTGTTGAACTAAAACGGAAAAGAGAGCGAAGCGAAATTAGTTTCAGAAGCGAAACCAAACTCGAAGTGAACCGAAATTGTTTTGAGATACGAAACCAAAACCAAAACTCGTACGGAACTTAATCAATATTGAAGAACGGAACCAAACCCATCCTTCAACAGCTGACAAAACAAAAACTGAAAAATGAACGGAACCAAAACTTGAACGGAATTAGAAGTATTTTAAAGAACGGTACCGACTCTGAATACCGAGCAAAACTTAAACCGAACCGAACTAAAATTTGTTTTAACGGAACCGAAATTATTTCGAAAAATGGCACCTACACCAAAACTGGAACGGAACTGAAAATATTTTAAGAACGGAACCAAACTTACTCTAAATGACAGTAGATCGCAAAAATGATCGCGGTGTGACAAGGCCTTATAATAATATTCATAATAAACTCGACTTCTAACTACTTAGCTAAGCTAAAGGAAAAATAATGGAGCCGAATTTATTTCGAAGAACGGAACCAAAACTCAAAAGAAGTGAAATGGTTTGAACTGAACTGGAATTAATTTGAAAAGGAGCTCTTACAAAACTAAAACCGAAATAAGAAGGGACTGAAAGAGGACAGCAAACATTTTTAAAGAGTCGAAGCGAAAAAGGACTTGGAAGAAGAAGAAGAAGTGAAAAATGGTACCAACACCAAAAGCAAACGAGTTATTTCCAAAGAACGAAACCATTTTTTTTAGAAAAAAACTATTTCCAATTCAAAAGCGAAACGCGAATCGAATTTATTTCGAAGAACGAAACTAAAACTGGAAAGACTTGAAATTATTTGAACGGAACTGGAACTAATTTGAAAAAGGTATCCAAACCCGAATTTCAACTATTGAAAAATTGAAACCGAAATAAATTTGAAGAATATAAGCAAACAGCAACGGGAACCGAAAGATGGCGGGGAACATATTTAAACAACCGAAGCAAAAAAGGAACTCGGAACATAGTGAAAAATGGTACCAACACTAAAAGCAAACGAATTAATCTCAAAGACCGAAACAAATTTTTTAGAAAAAAAGAAACTATTTTAAATTCAAAAACGGAAGTGAAATAATTTTGGACAACGAAACCAAAACCGAAACCGGATCTTTATTTGAAATAGATTTCGTTATTTGATATTTTGACGAATTGTGCGGTATTTTAATATGCTGTGGACTGAGGTATTCCTTAAAAAAAAAATGCTCAAGTTACAGAAAGAACAAAAATAAAAAAGGACGTGTGGCACTCGGGGACTGCCGCGGTACAGCGATTGCATATAACTTTTTATCAACTTATGCAATTATAATATTTATGAAAACTCAATGAGCATATTTATGACTTTAGATCAGTACAGCCTTAACCTGTTAACAGTATAGCCTAAAAATAGTCAACAACCTATTTTATGTAATCGGCCTGCTGTTAATATCAGTACAACGTCATACTGTTATTAGTATAGCTTAAATGTAGACAACGCTTACAGATCAAATTTTAATGTAATGTAATGTACAGCTCCAATTTTATGTAATCGGCCTGCTGCTAACATCAGTACAACGTCATACTGGCTTACATATCAAATTTTAATGTAATGTAATGTACAGCTCCAATTTTATGTAATCGGCCTGCTGCTAACATCAGTAAAACGTCATACACCTATATGTAGGCAACGCTTATATTTATTTTTGTCAAGTTATGTTGCTAACGCCGAACCTTTTAACATTGAAAAAAGTCCGTTACGAACTTTTTTAACATGAACATTTTTTTCATTTCACTACCATCGCCAAGGCCTGCAATAAAATCTATGCAATAGCTTAAAAATGATAAAACGGTTAGCTTTAAACAGCTACATAGTGACATTGCCAATTAACCTACAAATAATTACAACAAAAAAGAAAGCGAACTCAAGGAAATAAGTTCAATAAATATGCGACATTAAAGTTTTTTCAGTAATAAAAATATCATCTAAAGGTGTTTATTTTTAAATTCACGCATCGTCGCTTTGATGTTTATTGCATGCCAGCAAGCTTTTACATGCTCGAACAATTTGGTTATTAAGTTAATTTTATACGCGACAGAAGAAATTCTATGACAGTTTCGTTGTCGTAGTCTGCGCTGTCATTTTATAAAATTTCATATGGGTTTCATGGAATTATAGCATAATTTTTGAGCCTAAGCTATTACAGCAAAGTAAACGTGTGCAGCAAAAGGGGAGGAGAAGAAAACACAACAAAACAAGAATTGGTTGCTACTTCAAGCAACAAGAATTTCTAAAAACGATTTTATGCGCTTTAAAGAATACACAAATGAGGCAAATAAAATTGCACAACTTGTTGTTGGGACATGGTTTTTTTTTTCTGTTTTTCCAACTAATTCTACCGCACATAAATAAGTAGCACTTCTTCATAAGAGCGCTACAACAACAACAATCAGCCGGATGAAGCTATTTGCACAGTAAAGCACCAGATTGCAAGATAATAATGGCAGAGATTGTTTTGCAATTTGATAATGATGATTATAAACAACATTGCTGTAGTAGCAACAAACGTTATGAGTACATATACAAGTATAACTGAGTTACGAAGCTTCGACTTCGATGCAGAAAGGTCGGAATTTCCCTTTGATTTGAACGTAGAAGTCTGATTTCCGTTTCGATTGTTTTGAAGCGGAGGTAAACAAAAGAGTCAGGTGTATCCCTTGCACATCTGCCCCTAATTTCAGTTTTGAATCCAATAAACAAAATTTTAAAAATTTGCTTCGTACTCTCTTACCTAAAAACTCAAACTCGTTACATCCCTGGTACAAACATAACACGAGTTAAATAAACACATAATTGACTGCTGTAAGCCAAGCATACTACGAACACAGCTTAGAAAGAAGAACGCGAAGCACCGTAAAAACTAAGCGAATTCGTCACAGATAGTCGGTGCGAAGAGAAGCGAGTAGAGGCATGGTTTATTATTGAATTCGACTGAGGAATGGATTTATTTTCACCCGTCCAGGTAGTGATTGAATTGGCATTCTGATCATGAAGAATATGTCAGATAGTGTTCCACATAAAAAATAAATAAATTAAAGTATAGAAAAGTATTTTATTTTATTTTAATTTATTTTATTTTATTTAATTTTTTTTTTGCATTTATTTAATTTTTTTTTATTTTTTTTTATTTTTATTTTTATTTTTTTTTTATTTATTTTATTTTTTTTACTTTTTTGTTATCTTTTTTTTTATTATTTTTATTTTTTTTATCTTATTTTTATTATTATTTTATTTTATTTTATTTATTTTATTTTTTTTTATTTTTTACTTAATTTTATTTTAACTGATAGCCTAAGCCAGATCGCGGAACTGGACATAAAGGACTTGATGCCCTTCATAAAGTCATCTAAGTGGTTCGAGGAGGAGTAACGGTGTCGGTTTAGGAGTGTCAGTCTCGGTATTCTGCTATGTGAAAAACCCCAACAACTCTGGGATTTTCCATAGGCCGGGTCCCGGGATTGACTTTCCTAGTGTTGGTGGTATCACAACGGGCCTTTCAAAACTGGCCTAAGTGTGCCTCTGCGGCAGCCACTTGAACCTAACCTAACCTAACCTACTATAGTAGTATATATATTTTATTCTTTTTAATTTTATTTTTTTGCTATTTTTATTTCTTTTATTTTAGTTTACTTTATTTTATTTAATTTTTTTTTTATTTTATTTTATTTTATTTTATTTTATTTTATTTTATTTTATTTTATTTTATTTTATTTTATTTTATTTTATTTTATTTTATTTTATTTTATTTTATTTTATTTTATTTTATTTTATTTTATTTTATTTTATTTTATTTTATTTTATTTTATTTTATTTTATTTTATTTTATTTTATTTTATTTTATTTTATTTTATTTTATTTTATTTTATTTTATTTTATTTTATTTTATTTTATTTTATTTTATTTTATTTTATTTTATTTTATTTTATTTTATTTTATTTTATTTTATTTTATTTTATCTTTTATTTTATTTTATTTTATTTTGTTTTATTTTATTTTATTTATTTTATTTTATTTTATTTTATTTTATTTTATTTTACTTTATTTTATTTTATTTTATTTTATTTTATTTTATTTTATTTTATTTTATTTTATTTTATTTTATTTTATTTCATTTTATTCTATTTTTTTTTTTATTTTATTTTATTTTATTTTATTTTATTTTATTTTATTTTATTTTATTTTATTTTATTTTATTTTATTTTATTTATTTTATTTTATTTTATTTTATTTTATTTTATTTTATTTTATTTTATTTTATTTTATTTTATTTTATTTTATTTTGTTTTATTTTATTTTATTTTATTTTATTTTATTTTATTTTATTTTATTTTATTTTATTTTATTCTATTTTATTTTATTTTATTTTATTTTATTTTATTTTATTTTATTTTGTTTTATTTTATTTTATTTTATTTTATTGTATTCTATTTTATTTTATTTTATTTTATTTTATTTTATATTATTTTATTTTATTTTATATTTTTTTATTTTATTTTATTTTGTTTTATTTTATTTTATTTTATTTATTTTATTTTATTTTATTTTATTTTATTTTATTTTATTTTATTTTATTTTATTTTATTTTATTTTATTTTATTTTATTTTATTTTATTTTATTTTATTTTATTTTATTTTATTTTATTTTATTTTATTTTATTTTATTTTATTTTATTTTATTTTATTTTATTTTATTTTATTTTATTTTATTTTATTTTATTTTATTTTATTTTATTTTATTTTATTTTATTTTATTTTATTTTATTTTATTTTATTTTATTTTATTTTATTTTATTTTATTTTATTTTATTTTATTTTATTTTATTTTATTTTATTTATTTTATTTTATTTTATTTTATTTTATTTTATTTTATTTTATTTTATTTTATTTTATTTTTATTTTATTTTATTTTATTTTATTTTATTTTATTTTATTTTATTTTTATTTTATCTTATTTTATTTTAGTTTATTTTATTTTATTTTATTTCATTTCATTTTATTTTGTTTTGTTTTATTCTACATATTTTATTTACGCTTTTTTGCCTCTGCTACGCATGCGCTCATTTCCAACATACTTGACACACTTTTTTATTTTTTCCCACTCTTCACATCTCCATGCTGTCTTTTGCTGTAAGAATCAAAGAAGATTTATAACCAAAGTTGTTGCTATTGCTCGCAAGTGTCTTTACAGTGGCAGTGATTTTTTAGTGGTCACTGAAAAGGTGGCAGCTGCTGAATGCAAGTTGTAACCAAAGTTAAGAAAACACTTAAACTTAGAGTGTGTCTTAGTAAAATTTGTCAAAATCACACTGGTCACCGACTGTCAGTGCCGTTCAATTGCATGTTGCTGCCAATGTTGTTCAATGTCAACGCATGTTCATAGCCACAGGTGTTTATTGCCACTGTGCTGTGAATTTTACGATGGCTCCAATAGTCTGACATCTTACAAGTGTTCTTATGCTGATGTGAGTTTCTATTGTCGAAAGCTTTGTTTGTTTTTAATTATCTTTACGCAGTTTGCGCTACTCGCTAATAAAGTTGCAGCTTAAGCCGGTGAAGAGGTTATTGCGCTTGGGTGTCGGAGTTCAATGTGGTTTGTTTGCTTAATATTCAAGAGTTTGCTTTTTTAACTAATGAAATTGTCATTAAACCGCTGTCAGTTTCAGTTTATGTTTTGTCATAACTTTTGAATTGAGACTTATACTTTTCACTTTTCAGCTTAAATTTTATGCGGCTATTAAGCTTTATGGACTTATGCTGTATTCATATTTTTTATGCACTTTTCATTTTAAAATTTTCCCGTCATATAAACTCTTTTTAGATTTTTTCTGGTTTTTCCCACATTATATTTCAATGCGTTTTCAGTTTAGTTGGCGCTATAATTTGACACATTCTTCGTTGTTATTGCTATCTTTATATAATGAAATTTTTCCCTTTCCGGCCTTGCTGTTTTTACTATCTATCAGTTAGTTACTGCAGCTAAACCAGTTTCCACCAGCAACCAAATGCGCACTCACCTTCACCTGCACCTAAAGCTCATCTTCTACTCACACCTATAACTTGCCTCACTTCCCTTGTCAATCTTCATTTCACGGTTCATGCTCAACGTAGGCTCACACATTTGAATCATAATTTATGCTCCTATCGCTAGTGACATTATCTAGCTATTCTTTGCACTATGTCTTGTAACAATGGAGTGAACATATTTGAAATTTTCAAACAATGGGAGACTAATATCAATAATTTGAAGGCAGAACACTTTCTACTGTTCGGAACTTTCCATTGAACATGACCTAGAAATTTAAATTTTTTTCTAGACTAGAGCTCAAGAATGCAGCGCTAAGTTGGCGTATAGTTTGGTAGCCTACGAAGTCATTTTCATCTCGTTCAAGTTTTGGTTTCGATTTCGATTAGTTTTTTTCTCAATTCCGGTCTGGTTCCGCTTCCAGATTCGATCTCGAGTAAATTTATGTTTTCAATTTCTGTTTTGATCTCGATACAATGTTTTTTCAGTCTCGACCTCGTTCCATTTTCGATTTCGATTAAAGTTTTGTTTTCAATTTCAAAATCATTCTTAATCCAGTATCGATTTTGGTTTGACTAATTCAATTTCACATTTTTTTATTGCAGCCTTATTCCAGGTACAATTTCCATTACGTTTTATGGATGGGCCTCGGTTTGATGATCAGCCTCGTTTTTGTGTTGTTTTCAGTTTCGTTTTATTATAGATCTCGGTTACAATTTAATTTAAAGTTCCATTTCATTATCATCCTTAATTTTAGTTCCATTTCCAGTTTCCATTATCATCCTCGATTTCAGCTACATTTCCAGTTTCGTCCCATTATCGGCTTCGAACTCAGCGCCATTTCCGGTATTCTTTCATTATTGATATCTGTTTCTGTTTCAGTTTCATTTCAATTTTCGTTCCTTAATCGACCTCGGTTTCAGTATTATTTCCAATTTCGTTTCTTAATCGGCATCGTTTTCAGTTTGATTTCCAGTTTCGTTCTATTATCGGCCTCGGTTGCAGTTCCAGTTCCATTTACAGTTTTGTTCCAGTATCGGTCTCGGTCTCGGTTTCAGTTTCATTTAATGCTTCGTTCCATTATCATCCACGATTTCAGTTCTCTTTCCAGTTTCATTCCATTATCGGGCTTTGTTTCAGTTACATATCCAGCTGCGGTCCTTAATCGACAACGGTGTCAGTTCCATTTCCAGTTTCGTTCCATTATCAATCCCTGTTTCAAATTCAATTCCAGCTTCGTTCCTTAATCGACCTCGGTCTGTGTCTCAATTTTAGTTTCGTTCCTTAATCGACCTCGGTCTGTGTCTCAATTTTAGTTTCGTTCCTTAATCGACCTCGGTCTGAGTTCTATTTCCAGTTTCGTCCCATTATCGTCCTCGGGCCCAGTTTCATTTCCAGTCTCGTTCCATTATTCATATATTTCGTTAGGCCCGAAAGCAAAAACTATCTGAACCAAAATTTTCACCTGCATTTTCAAGCGCTTGACCGCCGCTTTTGTGGAGCCACACCAACAAAACAAGCCAACCAAGTTAAGCACGATCATCGCATCCGTTGCCTTTAATTGGTTTACTTTGTTGTCTACAACAACTTTGCGATTCCTACAACTAACATTGCTTGACACACATACATACATACATACGAATATGTATTACATGCACCGCTCCATGTAATATTTTATTTGCAAATCTTTTTCACATGACATGATCGATTCATTCAGGCGGTTCAGGCGGCGCATGGTGAAAGTTTGGACTGATCGATATGTGATTACACTTTAGGTGGACCCGTTGTTGTACAACGCTTGACTGAATTTTTAAGCTAGGTTTGGTTTTGTTTGGCGTTTGTTGTTAGTACCTTTTGCAATTTATATGTGCGTTCAATGATCTCTCACTTGGTCAATCGAATGTTTACTTGTTTCTGAGTTGTGTATTTGTAGCGCGCCGCATGTTGCAGTCATTTTACTTGGTGCAATTGCTTTTGGAGCTTCGGTTTGATCATTGCAGTAAGTTAAACCAGTGCAGCAATTTTTATTGAAATGTTAGCTTTAAGCGCGATTTAGTGCGATTTTATGGCATTTCTGGCTATGATAGGATTTTGTATTTTTTTCTATGAGGTTGAGTTAATTTTTTATGCAGCCATTCGAACCAGTTCAATACGCAATCGAATTCAATGATGCATGAATATTTATTTATATGTTTAATGATTTTTGCAACTTATTTGATTTATTTTCAGCTTTTCTGATCTATTTGGGTGAAGCTCGGAAGGGTGGAATGGAACGAAACTGGAAACGAAATTGTAATCGAGGCCGATAGTAGAACGAAGCTGTAAATGAAACAGAAACCCGAGCACCAGGCCGATAACGAAACTAAACGGCAAATAAAACTGAAACCTTAGACGATAATGGAACGAAACTTAAAATAACCCAGAACCAAGGCTAATCATGAAACCGAAGTTCATCCTTAAGCGGAAATCGAATTGAAAATTTTCGAGATCGAAATCGAAATCGAAAGTGGGACTGGAACGAGAACTAGAACGAAGTCAAAAAAATTTGTTATCTAAATCGAAATTGGAACTAAAACAAGACTAACCCCGGAATTTTGTAATTTTGTCCCATCTCAAGTCACAAAATATGAGATTTCTCGTTTGAGGTTTGATATGGAAGAAACGGAATTGGAACACGAAAGAGTGAAAAAATGGTAATTCGTGTCAAAACATATTTCGAAGCTGAAACAGAAACGAGACTGCAATTTAGACAAAAATTTCATCGAGATCGAAATTGAAACCGGACTCACAACGAGACCCAAAATAAAAAACAAACAAAATTCGAAATCTATACTGGAAGGAGGTTAAAAAAGATTAAAACAAATCCATGGAGTCGAGATCGAAAAGAGATTCTAAACCTGAACTTGAATTTAACTTGGAACTGGGATGAGACCAAAATTATAAAAGAAAAAAAATACCCAAGATCAAAAACAGAAATCTAAGCAGGAGCTGGAACGAAACCGGAAACGAAACCGAAACAGAAAACAATTTATTCGAATTCAAAACTGAAACTGGGACGAAACTGAAAGTAAAAAAAACACTTTACTCGATATCGAAATCAAAACTGGAACAAGATAAAAAAAATGTGTCGAAATCGAAACGGAAATCGAAAGTGGAACAGAAACAAAGTTAAAATTGCAAAAAACTTTAATCGAGATCGAAACTGGAACAAGATCCAAATTTTTAAAAGTGGATTCGAGAGCAAAATTGAAATAAAAAGACCATAATCAACATCGAAACCGAAATCGCAACTGGAACTGAAACGAAACCGAAAATTAAAAGAAAAATTACCGGATTGATACTGCTACGAAACAAAAATGGAAATAAAAGAGCTGGAAGATGGATACCGCAATCAAAACTTGATCTAGAACGAAACCAAAATTGAAAAAAAAAAATTTAATCCAGATCGGAACCGAAATCGAAACTGGAACGGAACAATGAATATTTAATCGACATCGAAACTGGAGCGAGATCAAAAGTGAAAAAAAAACGAAAATGGAATCGAGATTGAAACCATAGTTTCAATGTAGACTAAAACCAACCGAAATTGAAAACAAATTTAAAATCGAGATTCAAAATGAAACTGGAACGACACCGAAATTGAAATAAAAATTTTGGAACCGAAATCGAACGCGGTATCTCGAAATTTAAATAAAAAGAAGGAGCACAGATATCGAAACCATAAGCGAAACTAGAACTGGAGCACGGCCGAGGTGGAAACCTTACCGGAAGCGGAAATAGAACCCCGACCGAAACTGGAACCGAAATCGAAGCCGAAGTTGAAAAAAAAATCGTTTAAAACTAGAATCTACGTCGAAACCTACATCAAACCTGGAACGAAATCAAAATCGAAATACGACTGAAATTTAAATCTCAACCGGAAATAATGCAGTGGAACGTCTTTTTTGGGGGCCAAAAGGTCCTTCACAAAGTATTTAACCAGTTTTCCATCGTAAATCCGTTAATAAAAAGAAGAATGTACTTTGGTTGGGTTATATTATATTACGGAAAGCGTCGAAAGCTTATATACACATAACCATCTTCGTAGCTTTCGGCGGCACAGGTCGCTACATCCGCTGCTCTAACGCTATCAAAAGATAAAACAGCAATTTCTTTAATTGAAAAAAGTCACAATGAAATGAAGATTACGAATCGTTTTACGCATTTCCTGTGCTTATGCAAATACGCAGCCAAACCCATCCGTCCCATCTTATGCGTTGTAAATGATGCCAATGAATCGGCGAACTATTTTTACATGTCATGCAATTGATGTTTGATGGACGTTTTTGTGAGCCTCCTTAAAAAAAAATATATTATTTCTATCTGGGGTCGATAGCCGCCTAAGTCGGGTGTAAAACTAAAAAGTCATAAAATTTAAGCTTTTACAAAAATTGAAATGTGTTTTTAATTTGGAAGTTGTTTTCGCGCACAAAATTAAACAAAGAAATTTGAAAATTTTTGAGTCTCATTTACGTTGAAATCCCAGCTGCTTATCTTTGCCTTTCATCACTTTAAGTATACGCATAAAATTAAACAAACTTTGTCACTTAAGATCACTTTCATATCCCCATAAACACAATGATAACGTAACAAAGCATTTAAAACAAGTAAGGAAGTCTAAGTTCGGGTGAAACCGAACATTACATACCCAGCTGTGCACATAAAGTGGGCGTGATCGTTCACCGATTTTTCTTATTTTCTGTGGTAGTACTCTACATAAACATAACATGCCTGGTACCTAGTTTCGTAAATGTATCTCACACCGTTCTGAAGTTGTTAGCAGTCGAATTTAAAAATTTCTTGACTCATAAGTGGGCGGTGCCACGCCCACTTTCCAAAATTTTGAAAAAATTATGTAAAGAATATGAAAGTTGATGTATGTACCAAATTATATTATTATAGCGAAATCAGTTAATTAGATATGGACTTTTCAATATTTCCACCTCCTTTCAATATAACTTTTATGAAAAAGTAGGCGTGGTCGCGAAGCAATTTCGTTTATTTTCTATAGCTGAATTTACCACAACAATAGTATGTCCTCTACGAAATTTCGTTATACTAGCATAAACTGTTCTGAAGTTATTAAGAGTCAAAATTTTAAAATTTCTTCAAATATACGTGGGCGGTACCACGCCCCCTTTTCAAAATTTTTTATAAAATCGGCCTTAGAACATCTAAATCAATACATATTGCAAATTTTATCATTGTAGCTGCTTCTAATATTGAATGAACCCATTTTATACGTTTTTCGAAATTTTCGATATCGAAAAAGGGGCGTGGTTATGGTCCGATTTTACCCATTTTCAATAGCAATCTATTCTGAACCCAAATAAGTACGCATGCCAAATTTGGTGAAGATATCTCATTATTTGCTCAAGTTATCGTGTTAACGGACAGACGGACGGACGGACGGACGGACGGACGGACGGACGGACATGCCTCAATCAAATTTTTTTTCGATCCTGATCATATTGATATATGGAAGTCTATATCTATCTCGATTCCTTTATACCTGTACAACCAACCGTTATCCTAACAAAGTTATAATACCCTGTGTACAAGTACAGCTGGGTATAAAAACCATAAAACATACCAAAATTTCACTAATGTAACTGCATACATACATACATACATACATACATTCATGTGCGTAATTACTCACCTTAAGTATCTTAAAATACCATCATTTGAATAGATATCATTCGAGTTGTTGTTGGCACATTCACTTTACAAATTACCGCAAAATTTTGGGCAGTAAAATAATTTGTTGGCATTAGATTGTAGTTGTCACTTATGAGCTGGTGATGATAATGATGTTTCTTTGTTGAGTATTGTTGTTTTTTTTTTTTAATATAAATTAATGTTTTTTTTAGTTAGTTTGTAGTTAAAGTGCGGCAGTTTATTTGTCTTTTTGGCAATCTTTTTAGTTAAATTTTTCCATATCTAAATTTGAACAAAGCATCTGTTATTAGCAAAAAAAAACAAAAGCTCTTGTGCCTGTGACAAAAGCATGTGAATGTCTTCTGGGTTAAAATTGGTTAATTGTTGTTGCTATTTTTGTTTTTAAGTTCATCCTCTTGGCTTCTGGTAGACATGAAGTGATGAATGATGATGAGGAGTTTTATTTTCAGAGCTTAGAGCGGATAGCAGTTTATTTTATTTTATTTCACCCTGTTGTGTTTTTTGTCGTTTTGTTTTTTTGTTATTTTTCTAGCTTTTTTGTTTTGTTTTATTTTTATTTTTTTCTTTATTTATTTTTTTTTTAATTTTTTTTTTTTTCTTTTACTTTATTATATTATATTATTTTTTTTACTTTATTTTAATTAATTATACTTTATTTTATTTTATTATATTTTTATTTTAATTTTACTTTATTCTTTTTTTTCTTGTTTTAAATTTTTGTTTGTTTTATTTTCCTTTAATAATAAAATATATTTTTTATTTGTTTTTTTTTTTACTTTATTTAATTTTTTTTTGTTACTTTATTTTTTTTTCATTCTTTTGGATCTTATTTTCTTTTTAGGTTTTATTTTATATTTTTATTTATTTGTCTTTATGTTAATTTAATTAGGTAATTTCATTTTTTGTTATTTTTTCATACATGCTTTATTTTATTTTTTTTTATTTTTTAAGTTTTTTTTTAATTTTTTTTTTAAATTTAATTTGTTTTTTTTTTGTCATTTATTTTTTTTTATTTTATTTATATTTTATTTATATTTTTTAATTTATTTTACTTAGTTTTTTATATTTCTTTATTTAATTTTTTATTTTTTTTATTTTTATTGGTTTTTATTTTATTTTGTTTTAATTTTTTTATTGTTATTGGTTTTTATTTTATCTTATTTTTTTTATTTTAGTTTATTTTTTTTTATTTTAGTTTATTTTTTTTATTTTAGTTTATTTTTTTATTATCATTTTTAATTTTTTTTTTGTTCTTATTTCATTTTCTCTACATTTTAGCTGAATTTCTTTTAAAATTTTTGCACAACACTTTTTTCTAACGGCCAATTGTCGTGATCATTTGGCCGCAACGTAATCGTTATTTGGCTTCGGCTAGTTGTTAACCAGGCCGCCAACCGCAAGCTGTCTAATGCTAGGAATGCATTTATGCATAGATTACCGAGCTTAGAATGTAGATGCGCATGCGCAGCAGCAACAAATTTTTTACACCAAAGCATAATTTGATTGAATTGCAACAAATTCTTTGCGTGTATTAGTTTCACTCTAACCGTTTTTGTTATATTAACTATTTCAGTTTAGTAAATAATTCTCTTTCACTAATTTCTTTTCATTGTCTTCTGGTTTTTTTTTCTTTCTTTTGAGAAATTCTAGTTTGCCGCTTTTGCGGTGTTAGGCACAGAGTTGCTCAAACAATTTACTTTACAACACTAACGTTAGCATATATGAGATATATCTCAGTGGTATTAGATGGAATATTTTGTGAAATTAAATTCTTTTGTTATTTAGATTTTTTTGTGTAGCTTTAGCGGTTTATTTGTTATTCGTTAAGCATTTGAAAGCAGTAGATTCTATTTGGGTAACATCTTTGTCGACCGCTTGCGTAGTTAGCACCTCATTTTAAAATTTTTTTTTTTAGCTATTTTTTAGGTTGACACACACTTTTTCTTAAATATGATGTATTGTTAACGAGTTCCCTTTGCAATTTTTAATTTCTAATTTTTGCATTTCAATAGCACTCAATTACGGCTGGTTTTAGGTGGTGCGAAACACGCATTTTTTGTTGAATAAAAGTTCTTCGATTAAATGGAGCAATCTGTTAGGTTTCTAATAGTGATTTAAAGACCATTGATTTGTAAGTAGATTCATTTAGAAATGAACTGGGTCAGTAAGAGTTAAAAAAACCACAAAATATGAACAATTTAGAGAGACAATTTCACTTCAGATAATAGAGAGAGGCGTAAGAAATAGCGGTAGTATGTTATTTTATTTTTAATTTTTAATTTTTTTTTAATTTTTTTTTTTTTTTTTTTTTTTTATTTTACTATTTTATATATTTATATATTTTGTTTTACTTTATTTTATTTTATTTTACTTTATTTTATTTTATTTTATTTTATTTTATTTTATTTTATTTTATTTCATTTTATTTTACTTTATGTTATTTTATTTTATTTTACTTTATTTTATTTTATACTATTTTTTTATTTTTTTGTTTTAATTTATTTATTTTTTTTTTATTTTTTTATATTATTTTATTTTATTTTAAATTATTTTATGTTATTTTATTTTGTTTAATTTAATTTAATTTAATTTATTTTTATACTATTTTATTTTTTTTTGTTTTAATTTATTTTATTTTATTTTTTTCATTTTTTTTATTTTATATTGTATTATTTTATTTATTTTATTTTTTTATTTTATTTTATTTCATTTCATTTTATTTTATGTTATTTTATTTGATTTTATTTTTTTACACTTTTTTATTGCGGCCTTGATGAGATGACGTAAGAAATAGGTAGTGTTTTTTTTAATTTTGTTTTTATTTGTTTTTTTTTTCTATTTTTTTACTATTTTATTTTATTTTATTTTAATTTATTTTATTTTATATTATTTTATTTTTTTATTTTATATTATTTTATTTTATTTTATACTATTTTTTTTTGTTTTAATTTATTTTATTTTATTTTAGGTATTTTATAAAATTTCTTTTTATTTTATATTATTTTATTTTGTTTTATTTAATTTAATTTAATTTAATTTTATTTTATTTTACTTTATTTTATTTTATTTTATTTTATTTTATTTTTTTTTATTTT
>CAXKVI010000004.1:6843715-6846228 GCA_964058755.1 Campiglossa producta | reverse complement strand
TAAAAACAATTTTCATATCTTCTAATTAGATAGCGCGCCGCATTGGCTAGCGATCGAAATTCAAAGCCAAACTTGACGGTTGAGTTGCCAATTTTGCGCTACTTGCAAAAGCATTGATTTTAAACTTCTTAAATTTTTTTTTGTAGACTGTAAGTACTTGTACATGCATGCAGTATTGCTAATTTTCTGCTAATATTTTTTATATTTTTTCTTTTACTCTCACCTTTTCCGCGCTATTACCCCACCGATTCTTCACACTACACTATCCAGCTAATTGGTCTAGCTGTCTTCATCAGCATTTAACAGTCCATTGTTCTATCAATTTTGTAATCGCTGACTACCACTTAACTATGTGCAAATGTAAATATATGTGATTTTCTTTGTTAAAATTTGATGACTGCTGAAGCTGACATAGTCTTTAAGCTGTACGTCATCAAGATCTGGTGATGTATTTGCAAGCTTTTTTTGACATGGAAATCACCCTATTGGTCGAATTTTAACCTAATAAATTTTATCTTAGATCGCCCTTCAGAAAATATTTAACCTCGTGAAGCCATGTCTTAGCTGCTTGTTGATCTTTAAAACTTTTTTTTTTAATAATGTTTCAAAGTATTTTGATGATATTGTTATTATTGCTTTTATAGAGTGCAAAGTATGCCATGTTGCCTCAAAGCAATAGTAAATCTCTTTCGCTGTGATAAGTTATATCGCAAATGGTCCAAAGGGAAATCCTTAAATTTGATCTCAGTGTCTTTTGCTTGAAAATAGAGCAGGATGTCTTATCCTTTTTTATTATTATTATTTAAATTCATTTTAAATTATTTTATTTTCATTTTAATTTATTGAATTTTATTTAATTTTTTCTCATTTTATTTTATTTTTTTTTATTTCATTATATTTTATTTTATTTTATTTTTTATTTTTTTATTTTTTTATTTTTATTTTTTTATTTAATTTTTTTTTTTTTCTATTAATTTTTTTATTTCATTTTATTATTTTATTTTATTTTTTTATTTTATTTTGTTTTATTTTATTTTATTTTATTTTGTTTTATTTTATTTTATTTTATTTTATTTTATTTTATTTTATTTTATTTTATTTTATTTTATTTTATTTCATTTTATTTTATTTTATTTTATTTTATTTTATTTTATTTTATTTTATTTTATTTTATTTTATTTTATTTTATTTTATTTTTTTTATTTTTTTTTATTTTATTTTATCTTATTTTATTTTATTTTTTTATTTTATTTTTTATTTTTTTATTTTATTTTATTTTATTTTTTTATTTTATTTTTTTATCATTTTATTTTTATTTATTTTTATTTTTTTATTTTATTTTTCATTTTTCTTTTTATTTTATTTTGTTTTATTTTATTTAATTTTTTTATTTTATTTAATTTTTTTATTTTTTTATCGTTTTATTTAATTTTATTTTTATTTTTTTTTAATTTTTTTTTTTATATTTTTCATTTTATTTTATTTTTGTTATAATATTTTATTTTATTTTATTTTATTTTATTTTATTTTATTTTATTTTATTTTATTTTATTTTATTTTATTTTATTTTATTTTATTTTATTTTATTTTATTTTATTTTATTTTATTTTATTTTATTTTATTTTATTTTATTTTATTTTATTTTATTTTATTTTATTTTATTTTATTTTATTTTATTTTATTTTATTTTATTTTATTTTATTTTATTTTATTTTATTTTATTTTATTTTATTTTATTTTATTTTATTTTTTTTATTTTTTTTTTATTTTATTTTATCTTATTTTATTTTATTTTTTTTATTTTATTTTTTATTTTTTTATTTTATTTTATTTTATTTTATTTTTTTATCATTTTATTTTTATTTATTTTTATTTTTTTATTTTATTTTTCATTTTTCTTTTTATTTTATTTTGTTTTATTTTATTTTATTTTTTTATTTTATTTAATTTTTTTATTTTTTTATCGTTTTATTTAATTTTATTTTTATTTTTTTTTTTATTTTTTTTTTATATTTTTCATTTTATTTTATTTTTGTTATAATTTTTTATTTTATTTTATTTTATTTTATTTTTATTTTTTTATTAATTTTTTTATTATTTCATCCTGTTTTTTTTTAATTATTTAATTTTTTTTTAATTTTTTTTACTTATTTTACTTTTTTATTTTTTATTTATTTAATTTTTTGTATATTTGTTTACCTACAACAAACAAATTTTTAAAATTTTTTTTATATTCATTTTTTTCTCACTTTTACATTGTTTTATTGAGTTTTAACTATTTTATTATACAAAATTTTCCAATCTGCCCTATTAACCTGCTTCTTGTATTACCTACATACCACCTCATACATACGTTCAATCAACGTTGGTGTCTATTTTTCCTATCCACAACCCAATTGCGCTAAAAGGAGGCGGCCACTTTGACAGGCAGCCTCAATTCTTAACTACAATGCTTAACCACCGCGCCTAGCAATTTGATGGCTATGGTTTTGATAGTGGGATTCCTGTTTTCG
>CAXKVI010000004.1:6828715-6841215 GCA_964058755.1 Campiglossa producta | reverse complement strand
TGAAATTTTCCACAATCTACATTGAGCCTTTTGGTGGTCCAATTGATACATTGCTGCTCTCACTTTACTGTCAATCAGAACATTTTTTACAAAGTTACTTCTCTTTTTTAAACAAACAAGTTTTTGTTGCCAGCCTCTATGCCATATAAGCGAATCAAATTGTCATAATAACCCATTTTCCGCACAACACAAACAAACGCACAATTATATAGAATTAGTTCCCCCCATTTAGAAGATAGCTGCTATGTCAAAGCATTGACCCAATTCTACTTTTTCAATGCCGACCAAAACCAGCTTTGTAATGTTTGTAGAGTGTATGTAAGCATGTATGCCGCGGCGACGTAAGTAAACAACAACAAAGACAACTTTGTTGTTATAGTTATATCTTGTGTTTGTTTTGCTGCTGGCCATGCAACATCCTGCTCAAGCATTTACTATTTGCATGTCTAAACACTCTCATTGCGAATGCGTTAGCGTAGGCCTGCACAAGTTCGTTGCTTAAGTCTTTTGTATTGCTTGATGACGTTGGTAAACCAGTTAGTTGAAACGAATTTGTGCATGCAACAGATTTGTAACTTGTTTAATTGTTAGTTTTTTCGTTTAATCTGCTGCGCTCAAGTGTTTGACGTAAAAGCTTTGTTGACATGCATTTCTTTCAGTTTTTGACTAATCTCAGCTGATGACTTGATTGCATATGGCATTTGTGGTGATTGACTGGTATTGTTTAAGCTGGATTTTCTTTGTCTTTCTTTTTTTATTTTAACGAATTCAGCTATGGCGTTTTTATTTGTGTTTTCGCAATGAAAAATGCTTTTACTTTTATTCGCGTAACACTCGGATTGGTATTTATTGCAGTATTCGCTTCACAATATTTTTCATTTTAATGATTTTTTTAGACGCTTATTTTAAAGTTTTTTTTTTTTTAATTAAAAGAGAAATTTGCATACATTTTGATAAACAAAACATTTTGTGCATTCGTATAAAGATAATTGCAATCAATCTGCTGGTATTGTAATTTTAATTCCATTATTCATACTTTTTCTTCTGTTATTGTTTTTGCTTTATAATGGTTGTTATTGTTGATGTTGTAAGCGAAATTTGTGATACATATGTCTATTTTGCATATAACTTTTTGCTGATACTTCGCCAACACAGTTTTGAAAATGTTTTTGCACAGTGACGAGCTGAAGTTATAATCTGCGGCTAATTAAGAGAGCTAATGATGAGACAAGGTTAAACAGAAATGACCCACCGGACTGCGTTAATGAGAGTTATCTAGGTAGAGTAGAGATTTGTGACTACCACAGGGCTTTTAATTTTTTTTTTTAATATTTAACTTTTATAATTTTTGATTTTTAATGGCCTTATTTATTTAAAAAATGTGAGATTTTGTGAGCTCGAGGCCTTGCTTTGAATAAAACACTATGTTAATATTCATACATTTATTTGGTCGATATTTCGACTTCAATCTGAAGTCATTCTCAAGATTGCATGGAAATGTCGATCGTGCATTTCCATGCAATCTTGAGAATGACTTCAGATTGAAGTCGAAATATCGACCAAATAAATGTATGAATATTAACATAGTGTTTTATTCAAAGCAAGGCCTCGAGCTCACAAAATCTCACATTTAACTTTTATTTTATTTTATTTTTTACATTCAACCTAATTTTCTCTTATTTTTTTAACTTTTTTTAATTTTATTTCATTTAATTTTTTTATTTTTTATACATGTTATCTTTTCTTCATTTCATTCTATTTTATTTATTAATTTTTTTTTTTGTTTTTTATTTTTTTTGTTTTATTTTGTTTTTTTTTTTATTTAATTTTGTGTATTTAATTTAATTTTATTTTTTAATTATTTTTTTTTTTATTTTATTTTTTTATTTTTTTTTTATTTTATTATTATTTTCAATAAATATATTTCACAATGAATAAAAAGGTCTTGAAGTCATTAAGAAAAGTTTCATTATTTTTTTCTTATTTAATTTTATTTTTTTCACTTGATTTCTTATTTTTCACTTTGTGTTTTTTTATTTATTTTAAACTTTTTTATTTTATTTTTTTATTCTACACATATATTTTAATTTCATTTAATTTAATTAAATTTTTTTGCTTTAATTTTTTTTGTATTTTATTTTATTTTAATTAATTTTAATATATTTTATATTATTTTATTTTATTTTATTTTATTTTATTTTATTTTATTTTATTTTATTTTATTTTATTTTATTTTATTTTATTTTATTTTATTTTATTTTATTGTATTTTATTTTATTTTATTTTATTTTATTTTATCTTATTTTATTTTATTTTATTTTATTTTATTTTATTTTTCCCTTGATTTTTTATTTTTCACTTAATGTTTTTATTCTTTTTTCAGCTTTTTTTATTCTATATATTTTAATTTAATTTTATTTTATTTTAATTATTTATTTTATTCGTGTCATTCTTTTTTAAAATATTTTTTGAGAGGTATACTCTTTACCTAAACTTATTCGACCTAGATTTATAGTTCGGGCTTTTCCCGGCTCCGAATCAATATTAAAGATTCAAACAAAAGACTTAAGAAACGAACTTCAATAACCTGTATAGATAAGTGATGATGCAGCAAAGATCGATACCGAGCTCTACAAACATACAATAAACATCATAATTAATGAGAGCTATCATCGAAACCCGCACGACATTGGAAAAAGTGTTTTGATTTCATTTGAATGACAAGCGTATAAATAAAAATGCCAGCTGCAGCTCACAGCAATTAATCAAATTTTATTTAAAAAAAAAGCAACTATTCAAATAAATGACAGGCAAATCTGTAAAAAGTAGTGGCTCATGCCAAAACGTGTATGCCAGTTAGAACGGGAACTCCGTTGCCTAAAGAAATAGCAAAAAAAACTGCATGCAGAAGGCGTACAAGCCGAAGAACTAGTTAAATAAATATATGACGTCAAAAGCACACTCTGCAAAGGTGAGCGTGTGTGCGGAAAATTTCGATATTGGTTTTGCAGTCTTACGTTCTAGCTTTAGAATCGGGTCAATAGAGCAGTTGGACCAGCTGGATGTCTGTGTTGGCGTATTTGCGTGCTAAATTCAAAGTTTAAATACTAGTTTGTGAAAGCCATTTGGAGAATGTTATAATTAGAGAGCGAAATTAAAAATAGTTTTAATGTGTGTGTGCAACATTTTTTTTTTTTTTTTGAAGAGAAAGCAGTTATAGGAATAATATGAATGTTCCGGAGATTTTAGTGTTCAATTAACTAGTTGCATTCACTTAAATTCAATTTAACAAATTCGTCTTGCTTGGCTATTTCCTTACAGCTGCAAAAAATATGTTAAACTAGATTATTTACCTCAAAATAATGATAATTATGAATGTTTGTTATTCATATAGCTCCAAGTAAAAACTTTTATACATGCATTCTAAGCCCAAAAGCTAAACATCACCATCGCCAGCTTTGGTACATCCCACTTTTAATAAACTGCTTCCATTTTTAGGTATGATACAATTTATCCGTAGGTTAAAAGCACGTTTGCCAATATACAAGATATCAAATTAAATTGGTTTATATATGCACTCACATACAGTGACACAAAATAAGGGTCGGACAATGTTATTATTGCATAAAAGCGGCCAGAATAAGTTTACCTTTTAACCATCATTAACAATCTCGTACTGTTATCCCGAAGTTGACGAATTCTGTTAGATTGGCCAAATTTTGGTTATTTGAACGGAATTTTTTATTTAATTTAATTTTATTTTATTTTATTTTATTTTATTTTATTTTGTTTTGTTTTATTTTATTTTATTTTATTTTATTTTATTTTATTTTATTTTTTTTTTATTTTTTTTATTTTTTTATTTTTTTTATTTTATTTTATTTCTCAAAAACACATTTTCATACAATCCCGAAAATTGCTTGTAAATACCGTCGGTATTTACAGCAATAGACTACAAGTAAAAAAGCAACAAAGAGTTTATTTTATTTTATTTTATTTTATTTTATTTTATTTTATTTTATTTTATTTTATTTTATTTTATTTTATTTTATTTTATTTTATTTTATTTTATTTTATTTTATTTTATTTTATTTTATTTTATTTTATTTTATTTTATTTTATTTTATTTTATTTTATTTTAATTTATTTTATTTTATTTTATTTTATTTTATTTCACTTTATTTTATTTTGTTTTACTTCAATTTATTTTTCTATTTAATTTTATTTTTTTATTTTACATTTTTGTTTTATTTTATTTTATTTTATTTTATTTTAGTTTATTTTATTTTATTTTATTTTATTTTATTTTTTTATTTTATTTTATTTTTATTTATTTTTCTATTTTATTTTATTTTATTTTATTTTTTTCTTTTACTTTTTTTTATTTTACTTTATTTTATTTTTTTAATTTTATTTTATTTTAATTTATTTTATTTTATTTCTTTTTCTATTCTATTTTATTTTATATCGTATTTGTTCATTTTATTTTATATATGTTTATCTTGTTTTATTTACTTTTCTTTTACTTCATTTTATTTATTTAATTTAATCTATTTTCTTTGTTTTACTTTTTTTAAATTTTTTATAATTATTTTTTTTGGTGATTTTTTTTTAATTTTATTTTGTATTTTATTGGCGTACAATACTTGAGAAGACTTATCGATAGATCTAAAATTGTTTACCGAGTTATAGTTCGGCCGTGAACGGACGCAACGTTTCGCGCTTTAGCATTAATTTTAAGAGAACACTCAAACAAAAGACTTAAGAAACGAACTTCATTTAAGGAAACCATAGTATTACTTTATTTCATATTATTTTATTTTGTTTTACATATTTTATTTGTATATTGATTATAATTTGAGTCACTGTACCTACATATAAACATACATCTCAACCAATAAATATACAGCACAGGATGCAGCTGTAAAGAACGCCAACAGCCAACAGTATAGGCTTTGTGCTAGTAAATATATATTTTCACGGGAGTGCGAAACCATCAATTTTGATTGGCGGCATGTACCATTGCCGGCTGCCACACCTAGTTATGTACTCCATAAATTGGCAAGTCGATTAGATGTGATGGAAGTGTAAATATTTTCTATTCAACATATAATCTATTGCTCAACCAGTCACCTTCCTGAGTAGCAGATGAAAACTTCTAACCACCACACCACATTGTTTGTTGTTCGACACACATTTTCAATGTTACACATTCAAATTAGCCTATGGCTAGAGTCAATTGAATTGACCTGCTTCGAGTATAGCCATTTAGCGGATGCCATTGTACAATTTACTCATCATGTGATGGATTTTTTTGTAGCAAGTGATTTTTTCTCTGTTTTTGCATAATTTCGCTTCGCAGTGTTCTACATACTAGAATTGACTCTGGCACACAACCGTGTGCTGCCAGTGCTGCCAATTTCATGCTATTATGTGTGGACTACATGCTGATCATCACATCTTGTATGGCGCGCACTACTTCTATCGTTGACGTATCGCTCAAGCTTTTACCTCGTGATTGGTATTATTAGTTAACTATTATGTAATCGTTATATGGTGCAGCCGTAACTGTCACATTAACTGGCATGCATCATTGCATTCTCCATGACAAAGCTCCACTTTATTTTGTAGCTGATTGCTTAACTCTGCAAGGAACAAGTGTGGTATTTTGTTTTAATCTTTTGCACCAGTTTATTGATTTTCATCTGTTCATCTCACATCTTTATTGACTTCACCACCAAATCAACTTTGTTTGCAGCTTGTGAAATATCATATTGACCAGTATTTAGTTAACAATGACTACAAAAAGATTGTATACATATTAAGATTGTAAATTGAATATCGCTACTGAATTGCATAGCTAACGCCAGGGATGGGCAAAATTGTAATCTCTAATTTATTTTTGGAGCTATGTTGTGTTTTTTGCACTCTAGTCCCATGAGCAAGAGATTCGTAAGAGCTACTCTCCAGTGAAACAAGAAAACCAAGTAAGAACTACTTACTTTATTTTTTTTTTAACAGGAGTACTGTGCCTATCACTGGCGTATGCTTGTGAGGCTTCGTACTACTAGGCTTTAATTATTCAAATACTTATTTTCATATTTCCTTTTGTTAGTTTGATGGCTCAAATATGGAAATGAGTTACATACTTGTCCGCACATTCGTTTCTACATATATAATTTGCACTGCGGATATAACTGCTTTAGGCGCACAAAAAATATATTTACTTCAAAAAATTTATGATATGATCATAAAGGCGACCAGGTAAATTTCCTACCAATTTTTAACCATCAACTAAGACCGGTTGTTATGCTATTTCCTTGTTAACGGTGCTTTTAAATAGTAGTAATTGATATACTTATTTGAGCTGTTCCGGCTCAACAGTCAAGCCTATCAAGTTCCTGTACCGAGAGCGGCATAGATAAGGACATACGAATTTTATCAAAGGCTGAATTTTTTGGTGTCATTTAGGAACTGCTAACTGGATAATTTCTTGACTTTGTTTTGGATAATTGCAGGATTATTCGTCCTTTCGGGACTTTTTGGGGTGTTTTCGGAACTGTTTACGGAATGATTCGGGTTCATAGACTTTAATTGAGTAATTTTTAGATCATTTTAGCATTTTTTACCGGATAACTTGTTTACTTTGTTTGGATTGTTTTCGGAATAATTTTGGGATTGTTTTTATGATCATCATCATAATTTAGTGGCGCTTAACCGATAAGAGATTTTGGACGTTGCCTATCAAAGCACACCAGTCATTCTTTTTAGCGATCACTGAAGCCAATTGGAAGCCCCAAGAGAGTTCAAATCATTCTCCACCTATTGTTTCCATCTCAATCGAGGCATCCCCCTTCCTGTGCTGCCCTTCAGGTGACTATAGGAAACCGTTTTGGGTGGAGTCGTTGGCATCACGGGTAGGACCATAAATCTTCCGGAGAACTCACTCTCAAGTACTCCAAGGGCCATCTCATCTTCTCTTGACATTGTCCATGAATCGGGAAAGGACTTTACTACTCAATTGCCAACTCAGTCCGAAGAGTGATTCCCTGTTGGATTTCTAGACTGATATTATTTTCGGTGTTAATGCTGGTTCCCAAATAGACGAAGTCCCTCCCAGTTTCAAAATGTGCGCCGATTCTTTTTTTGATTTTGTGATCATTTCGGGTAATTTCGATATTGATTTCGTGATCCATTTTGGGACCTTTTTGGAATCACTTTGGGATTTTTTGGGGATTATTATGGAAGTAATTAGACACCATTTAGCTTTGCCTAAAAATTCAGAAACGATCGAAAAAACAAGCCACATTCGGTTCCGGTAGGATAGTACGTGATATCTTGGACAAACTAGCTCTCGCATGCCTTTCACTGTAAAGCAAATAAATGCAACCGCAATACTAAATCGCATATATCTCATCTTTTTTATGGGCAATTTGAGTTTTTTAACCGTTTTACATATTCATTACAATTGTTAATTTCCATTTGTTTAATGCCGCAATGAGGAGTTACACAGAGCCAACAATGCCTAATAAAATAGAACAAAAGTCATAAGATATCTCTATAGATTTTCTTCAAGAAGATGTGCTTCTTATTATTGTAGAGACAGTCTTTTTAATTTTATTAAGAAGATTTTCTTTTTAATATTTTAAATGAAAAATAAAATGATATTGCCCTCACCGAGAATCGAACTTACAATTTTCGGAATGATAAACCCAGCTGTTAACCATCAGGCCATCGCTCACTTTTGATTGCTAGCATCTAATTACCGATATGTGTAGAGTTGTTAATGTTTCAAAGGAAAATCTTATAAATATATTTAAGAAGATTTCTTTTTAACATTTCTAATTAGGAAAAAAAGAGAGAGAGAATCGAACTTACAATTTTTCGATTGCTAAACCCAGCTGCTAACCATCCGGCCATCGTATACTAATAATTGCCAGCGTCTAACTACACCTTTGTACTAAATGTATAGTTTTTTTAATAAGAATTTCTTCTTAGAACCAAAAAGATTTCCTTATCGTTTTTTCTTCGTTTCCACCGTTGCGACTACCCCTTTGCCCAAAAACGAATCATGAAGACAATCTTATTAATTTTATTAGGCATTTTTGGCTCTGTGTAGAGAAAACTAAAACAAACTTGAACATGAACTAAGCATATTTGCATGCCGCATGCCACATGCCACCTGCCACTTACACGGACAGACTTCGAGGCATAGCTAAAGCTTAAATAAATATAAAGGCATATAAACATTAGTTACACATTTGCTTGTCCGCCACAACAAATTGCAGAGAAAATGATAAAGTTTTATGAAAAAACGGTAATAATACAAATGAAAAGCTTATAATTTAACTTAATAAGAAGCGTGCAAATTTCAGTTTACAGCAAGGCCGCGCGAAGTAGGGCGTGGTTGAGACATGAATATGAAGTTTTTATATTTTTTTGTTTTGTAACTGTAGTTTGAACTGTGGAGGCATCATCAGCAGAGATCTGTTTGAGATTTGAAAATTTGTATATTTTTTTTATCAAAGTAGCGGCGACAGATGCTAGTCTATCAGCCAACCGAAATACCCCTATTGTAACACACAAAGGCTATCCCTCCTTCCAGACTATTAACTATCTGCGCACCAAATTTTATCTAAATCCGTTGAGCCTATATCTCATTCCACACAGAGCCAACAATGCCTAATAAAATAGAACAAAAGTCATAAGATATCTCTATAGATTTTCTTCAAGAAGATGTGCTTCTTATTATTGTAGAGACCGTCTTTTTAATTTTATTAAGAAGATTTTCTTTTTAATATTTTAAATGAAAAATAAAATGATATCGCCCTCGCCGAGAATCGAACTTACAATTTTCGGAATGATAAACCCAGCTGTTAACCATCAGGCCATCGCTCACTTTTGATTGCTAGCTTCTAATTACCGATATGTGTAGAGTTGTTAATGTTTCAAAGGAAAATCTTATAAATATATTTAAGAAGATTTCTTTTTAACATTTCTAATTAGGAAAAAAAGAGAGAGAGAATCGAACTTACAATTTTTCGATTGCTAAACCCAGCTGCTAACCATCCGGCCATCGTATACTAATAATTGCCAGCGTCTAACTACCCCTTTGTACTAAATGTATAGTTTTTTAATAAGAATTTCTTCTTAGAACCAAAAAGATTTCCGTACAGTTTTTTCTTCGTTTGCACCGTTGCGACTACCCCTTTGCCCAAAAGCTGATCATGAAGACAATCTTATTAATTTTATTAGGCATTTTTGGCTCTGTGCATCCTCTCAAATATCTCTAAGCCAAATTTCATCTAAATCCGCTGAGATTTTCTTGCGTGATTTATGGACAAAGACAAACCTTTGAAGAACGAAACCGAAACTAAAATTCGAATAGAACTGAAATTATTTTGAAGAATGGCCCTTAACTGCCTGTGCGATTTTGTGCAGTCCAATCAATTCACTACACACAGAGAACTTTGAGCTGGTGATGGATAAGAATTAACAGTGATTTAGTCATATCAACCAAAATATAGTTATATCAACCAAAATATCTGTTGATTCAACCAAAATATGGGTTGATTCAACCAAAACCGTGCACGGTCAATTCTTATTCCATTTCCAGCTCATTTTTCCAGCTCTGTCTTGGATCGCTTCTTATCTAAATCCAACTTCCCGTGAAACCCGCCGAATAAAAGAACATTTCAATGATCCCAAACTCGAACGGAACTTTATTTTGCAGAATGAAACTTAAGCCGTCCCTAAAAATTTTGCTGAACTAAAACTGAAAAGAGAACGAGCCGAAATTATGTTTAGGAGCGAAACCAAACTCGAAGTAAACCGAAATTGTGTTCAATGGAACCGACATTGTTTTGAGGTACGAAACCAAAACCAAAACTCGAACAGAACTTGAACAATATTGAAGAACGGAACAAAAACCGTCCTTCCACAGCTGACAAAACAAAACCTGAAAAATTAACGGAACCAAAACTCGAACGGAACTAAAAGTATTTTGAAGAACGGAACCGACTCTGAACACTTAGCAAAACTTAAACTGAACCGAAATTACTTCGAAGAACGGAACCAAGACTTGAGCCGAACTAAAATTTGTTTCAACGGAACCGAAATTATTTCGAAAAATGGCACCTACACCAAAACTGGAACGGAACTAAAAATATTTTAAGAACGGAACCAAACTTACTCTAAATGACAGTAGATCGCGAAAATGATCGCGGTGTGACAAGGCCTTATAAAAATATTAATAATGAACTCGACTCTAACCACTTACCTAAACTAAAATTGAAAAAAGAAAGGAACCGAATTTATTTCGAAGAACGGAACCCAAACTCGAAAGAACTGAAATTATTTGAACGGAACTGGAATTAATTTGAAAAGGAGCTCTTAGAAAACTAAAACCGAAATAAGAAGGGACTGAAAGAGGACAGCAAACATTTTTAAAGAGCCGAAGCGAAAAAGGACTTGGAAGGTAGTGAAAAATGGTACCAACACTAAAAGCAAACGAATTAATCTCAAAGACCGAAACAAATTTTTTAGAAAAAAACTATTTCCAATTCAAAAGCGAAACGCGAATCGAATTTATTTCGAAGAACGAAACTAAAACTGGAAAGACTTGAAATTATTTGAACGGAACTGGAACTAATTTGAAAAAGGTATCCAAACCCGAATTTCAACTATTGAAAAATTGAAACCGCAAACAGCAACGGGAACCGAAAGATGGCGGGGAACATATTTAAAGAACCGAAGCAAAAAAGGAACCCGGAACATAGTGAAAAATGGTACCAACACTAAAAGCAAACGAATTAATCTCAAAGACCGAAACAAATTTTTTAGAAAAAAAAAAAACATTTTAAATTCAAAAACGGAAGTGAAATAATTTTGGACAACAAAACCAAAACCGAAACCGGATCTTTATTTGAAAAAGATTTCGTTATTTGATATTTTGACGAATTGTGTGGTATTTTGATATGCTGTGGTATTCCTTGAAAAAAAAAAACGCTCAAGTTACAGAAAGAACAAAAATAAAAAAGGACGTGTGGCACTCGGGGACTGCCGCGGTAAAGCGATTGCATATAACTTTTTATCAACTTATGCAATTATAATATTTATGAAAACTCAATGAGCATATTTATGACTTTAAAGCAGTACAGCCTTAACCTGTTAACAGTATAGCCTAAAAATATTTAACAACCTATTTTATGTAGTGTACAGCTCCAATTTTATGTAATAGGCCTGCTGCTAACGTCAGTACAACGTCATACACCTAAATGTAGGCAACGCTTATATATATTTTTGTCAAGTTATGTTGCTAACGCCGAACCTTTTAACATTGAAAAAAGTCCGTTACGAACTTTTTTAACATTAAAATTTTTTTCATTTCACTACCATCGCCAAGGCCTGCAATAAAATCTATGCAATAACTTAAAAATAATAAAACAGTTAGCGTTAAACAGCTACATAGTGACTTTGCCAATTAACCTACAAATAATTACAACAAAAAAAGAAAGCGAACTCAAGGAAATAAGTTCAATAAATATGCGACATTAAAGTTTTTTCTGTAATAAAAATATCATCTAAAGGTGTTTATTTTTAAATTCACGCATCGTCGCTTTGATGTTTATTGCATGCCAGCAAGCTTTTACATGCTCGAACAACTTGGTTATTAAGTTAATTTTATACGCGACAGAAGAAATTCTATGACAGTTTCGTTGTCGTAGTCTGCGCTGTCATTTTATAAAATTTCATATGGATATTAGTTTCATGGAATTATAGCATAATTTTTGAGCCTAAGCTATTACAGCAAAGTAAACCGCGCAGCAAAGGGGATGGGAAAGAAAACACAACAAAACAAGAATTGGTTGCTACTTCAAGAAACAAGAATTTCTAAAAACGATTTTATGCGCTTTAAAGAATACACAAATGAGGCAAATAAAATTGCACAACTTGTTGTTGTGACATGGTTTTTTTTTCTGTTTTTCCAACTAATTCTACCGCACATAAATAAGTAGCACTTCTTCATAAGAGCGCTACAACAACAACAATCAGCCGGATGAAGCTATTTGCACAGTAAAGCACCAGATTGCAAGATAATAATGGCAGAGATTGTTTTGCAATTTGATAATGATGATTATAAACAACATTGCTGAAGTAGCAACAAACGTTATGAGTACATATAAAAGTATTAGCTGAGTTACGAAGCTTCGACTTCGATGCAGAAAGGTCGGACTTTCCCTTTGATTTGAACGTAGTATTCTGATTTCCGTTTCGATTGTTTTGAAGCGGAGGTAAACAAAAGAGTCCCTTCCAAATCAACCTCCAATTTCGGTTTTGAATCCAATAAACAAAATTTTAAAAATTTGCTTCGTACTCTCTTACCTAAAAACTCAAACTCGCTACATCCCTGGTACAAACATAACACGAGTTAAATAAACACATAATTGACTGCTGTAAGCCAAGCATACTACGAACAGAGCTTAGAAAGAAGAACGCGA
>CAXKVI010000004.1:6793715-6826215 GCA_964058755.1 Campiglossa producta | reverse complement strand
CATGTTGCTGCCAATGTTGTTCAATGTCAACGCATGTTCATAGCCACAGGTGTTTATTGCCACTGTGCTGAAAATTTAACGATGGCTCCAATAGTCTGACATCTTACAAGTGTTCTTATGCTGATGTGAGTTTCTATTGTCGAAGGCTTTGTTTGTTTTTAATTATCTTTACGCAGTTTGCGCTACTCGCTAATAAAGTTGCAGCTTAAGCCGGTGAAGAGGTTATTGCGCTTGGGTGTCGGAGTTCAATGTGGTTTGTTTGCTTAATTTTCAAGAGTTTGCTTTTTTAACAAATGAAATTGTCATTAAACCGCTGTCAGTTTCAGTTTATGTTTTGTCATAACTTTTGAATTGAGACTTATACTTTTCACTTTTCAGCTTAAATTTTATGCGGCTATTAAGCTTTATGCACATTTTTTATGCACTTTTCATTTTAAAATTTTCCCGTCATAAATTTTTTTAGATTTTTTCTGGTTTTTCCCACATTATATTTCAATGCGTTTTCAGTTTAGTTGGCGCTATAATTTGACACATTCTTCGTGTTTATTGCTATCTTTATATAATGAAATTTTTCCCTTTCCGGCCTTGCTGTGTTTACTATCTATCAGTTAGTTACTGCAGCTAAACCAGTTTCCACCAGCAACAAAATGCGCACTCAAAATGCGCAGTGCACTCACCTTCACCTGCACCTAAAGCTCATCTTCTACTCACACATTTAACATGCCTCAATTCCCTTGTCAATCTTCATTTCACGGTTCATGCTCAACGTAGGCTCACACATTTGAATCATAATTTATGCTCCTATCGCTAGTGACATTATCTAGCTATTCTTTGCACTATGTCTTGTAACAATGGAGTGAACATATTTGAAATTTTCAAACAATGGGAGACTAATATCAATAATTTGAAGGCAGAACACTTTCTACTGTTCGGAACTTTCCATTGAACATGACCTAGAAATTTAAATTTTTTTCTAGACTAGAGCTCAAGAATGCAGCGCTAAGTTGGCGTATAGTTTGGTAGCCTACGAAGTCATTTTCATCTCGTTCCAGTTTTGGTTTCGATTAGTTTTTTTCTCAATTCAGGACTGGTTCCGCTTCCAGATTCGATCTCGAGTAAATTTATGTTTTCAGTCTCGACCTCGTTCCATTTTCGATTTCGATTAAAGTTTTGTTTTCAATTTCAAAATCATTCTTAATCCAGTATCGATTTTGGTTTGACTAAATATTGTTTCAATTTCACATTTTTTTATTGCAGCCTTATTCCAGGTACAATTTCCATTACGTTTTATGGATGGGCCTCGGTTTGATGATCAGCCTCGTTTTTGTGTTGTTTTCAGTTTCGTTTTATTATAGATCTCGGTTACAATTTAATTTAAAGTTCCATTTCATTATCATCCTTAATTTTAGTTCCATTTCCAGTTTCGTTCCATTATCATCCTCGATTTCAGCTACATTTCCAGTTTCGTCCCATTATCGGCTTCGAACTCAGCGCCATTTCCGGTATTCTTTCATTATTGATCTCTGTTTCTGTTTCAGTTTCATTTCAATTTTCGTTCCTTAATCGACCTCGGTTTCAGTATTATTTCCAATTTCGTTTCTTAATCGGCATCGTTTTCAGTTTGATTTCCAGTTTCGTTCTATTATCGGCCTCGGTTCCAGTTCCAGTTTCATTTACAGTTTTGTTCCAGTATCGGTCTCGGTCTCGGTTTCAGTTTCATTTAATGCTTCGTTCCATTATCATCCACGATTTCAGTTCTCTTTCCAGTTTCATTCCATTATCGGGCTTTGTTTCAGTTACATATCCAGCTGCGGTCCTTAATCGACCTCGGTCTGAGTTCTATTTCCAGTTTCGTCCCATTATCGTCCTCGGGTCCAGTTTCATTTCCAGTTTCGTTCCATTATTCATATATTTCGTTAGGCCCGAAAGCAAAAACTATCTGAACCAAATTTTTCACCTGCATTTTCAAGCGCTTGACCGCCGCTTTTGTGGAGCCACACCAACAAAACAAGCCAACCAAGTTAAGCACGATCATCGCATCCGTTGCCTTTAATTGGTTTACTTTGTTGTCTACAACAACTTTGCGATTCCTGCAACTAACATTGCTTGACACACATACATACATACATACATACATACATACATACATACATACATACGAATATATGTATTACATGCACCGCTCCATGTAATATTTTATTTGCAAATCTTTTTCACATGACATGATCGATTCACTCAGGCGGTTCAGCCGGCGCATGGTGAAAGTTTGGACTGATCGATATGTGATTACACTTTAGGTGGACCCGTTGTTGTACAACGCTTGACTGAATTTTTAAGCTAGGTTTGGCTTTGTTTGGCGTTTGTTGTTAGTACCTTTTGCAATTTATATGTGCGTTCAATGATCTCTCACTTGGTCAATCGAATGTTTAGGTACTTGTTTCTGAGTTGTGTATTTGTAGCGCGCCGCATGTTGCAGTCATTTTACTTGGTGCAATTGCTTTTGGAGCTTCGGTTTGATCATTGCAGTAAGTTAAACCAGTGCAGCAATTTTTATTGAAATGTTAGCTTTAAGCGCGATTTAGTGCGATTTTATGGCATTTCTGGCTATGATAGGATTTTGCATTTTTTTCTATGAGGTTGAGTTAACTTTTTATGCAGCCATTCGAACCAGTTCAATACGCAATCGAATTCAATGATGCATGAATATTTATTTATGTATTTAATGATTTTTGCAACTTATTTTATTTATTTTCAGCTTTTCTGATCTATTTGGGTGAAGCTCGGAATGGTGGAATGGAACGAAACTGGAAACGAAATTGTAATCGAGGCCGATAGTAGAACGAAGCTGGAAATGAAACTGAAACCCGAGCCCGAGGACGAGGCCGACAACGAAACTAAACGGTAATTGAAACTGAAATCGAGGCCGATAGTGGCTGGAAATGAAACAGAAACCAGAGCACCAGGCCGATAACGAAACTAAACGGCAAATAAAACTGAAACCTTAGACGATAATGGAATGAAACTTAAAATAACCCAGAACCAAGGCTAATCATGAAACCGAAGTTCATCCTTAAGCGGAAATCGAATTGAAAATTTTCGAGATCGAATTCGAAATCGAAAGTGGGACTGGAACGAGAACTAGAACGAAGTCAAAAAAAGTTGTTATCTAAATCGAAACTGGAACTAAAACAAGACTAACCCCGGAATTTTGTAATTTTGTCTAATCTCAAGTCACAAAATTTGAGATTTCCCGTTTGAGGTTTGATATGGAAGAAATGGAATTGGAACACGAAATATCTCTAAAAGTGACTATTGTCTCTGTTAGTGACTCGAGACAGTTTACAGAATTCAAGGCTAAGAGTGGAAAAGGTGTTAATTCGTGTCAAAACATATATCGAAGCTGAAACAGAAATGAGACTGCAATTTAGACAAAAATTTTATCGAGATCGAAATTGAAACCGGATTCACAACGAGACCCAAAATAAAAAACAAACAAAGTTCGAAATCTATACTGGAAGGAGGTTAAAAAATATTAAAACAAATGGAACCGAGATCGAAATGGGATTCTAACCTTGAACTTGAATTTAACTTGGAACTGCGATGAGACCAAAATTATAAAAAAAAAATTACCCAAGATCAAAAACAGAAATCTAAGCCGGAGCTGGAACGAAACCGGAACTGGAACGAAACAGAATTTATTCGAATTCGAAAGTAAAAAACACTTTACTCGAGATCGAAATCAAAACTGGAACAAGATAAAAAAAATGTGTCGAAATCGAAACGGAAATCGAAAGTGGGACTGAAACAAAGCTAAAATTGCAAAAAAAACTTAAGATTAAATTTAATCGAGATCGAAACTGGAACAACATCAAAAATTTTAAAAGTGAATTTGAGAGCGAAATTGAAATAAAAACAAGTAAGGAAAGCTGTCTTCGGCTGTGCCGAAGGCTAAATACCTTTCATGAATAAGCGTTACGATTTTCACGGTTTGATCCCCAGTACAGCCTGTGTGAATTTAACTTTAGCTCATACCGAAATTATCGGAGCTATCGATTATATGGGGACGATGTGTTATATTGGTTCAATCTCATTGATTTTTAGCATCGACATTCCGCATTCTAAAATAGCAACATTAACGAAATTTCACGTTCCTACCGATATAATTACAGAAGTTATCTACCAAAATCCGTTTATCGGAACAATCGATTGTATGGGGGCTATGTGAAATATTTATCCCATTTCAATGATTTTCAACATCGATATTTTACATATAAAAATAGCGATGCTTCCAAAATTTCGCGTTCCTATGTGTTTAATTACAGGACTTATAGCCCAAAATCCGCTTATCGGAATAATCGATTGTATGGGAGCTATGTGAAATATTTATGCCATCTCAATGATTTTCAACATCGATATTTCGCATATAAAAATAGCGATACTTCTAAAATTTCACGTTCCTACCTATATAATTACAGGAGTTATCTACCAAAATCCGTTTATCGGAACAATCGATTGTATGGGGGCTATGTGAAATATTTATCCAATCTCGATGATTTTCAACATCGATATTTCGCATATAAAAATAGCAATACGTCCAAAATTTCACGTTCCTAAGTGTTTAATTACAGGAGTTATAGCCCAAAATCCGTTTATCGGAATAATCGATTGTATGGGAGCTATGTGAAATATTTATCCCATCTCTATGAGTTTCAACATCGATATTTCACATATAAAAATAGCAACACTTACAAAATTTCACGTTCCTACGTGTTTAATTACAGGAGTTATAGCCCAAAATCCGCTTATCGGAATAATCGATTGTATGGGAGCTATGTGAAATATTTATGCCATCTCAATGATTTTCAACATCGATATTTCGCATATAAAAATAGCGATACTTCCAAAATTTCACGTTCCTACCTATATAATTACAGGAGTTATCTACCAAAATCCGTTTATCGGAACAATCGATTGTATGGGGGCTATGTGAAATATTTATCCAATCTCGATGATTTTCAACATCGATATTTCACATATAAAAATAGCAATACGTCCAAAATTTTACGTTCCTACGTGTTTAATTACAGGAGCTATAGCCCAAAATCCGTTTATCGGAATAATCGATTGTATGGGAGCTATGTGAAATATTTATCCCATCTCTATGAATTTCAACATCGATATTTCACATATAAAAATAGCAATACTTACAAAATTTCACGTTCCTACGTATTTAATTACAGGAGTTATAGCCCAAAATCCGTTTATCGGAATAATCGGTTGTATGGGAGCTATATGTTATATTGGTCCGATCTTGCTGGTTCCGACAAATGATTCCTATATTGGAAAATGGTGGCCGCATACCAAATTTCAGCCAAATATCTCAAAAACTGAGGGACTAGTTTGCGTTCAAACAGACAGACAGACAGACAGACAGACAGACAGACGGACAGACGGACAGACGGACATGGCTAAATCAACTCATCTCGTCATTCTGATCATTTCGGTATACTTATTGATGGGTCTATCTCTTCTTCTTCTCATATTTACAAACATCGGACCAAAGTTATAATACCATTTCATGTTCATGAAAGGTATAAAGACTAGAATCAAAATCGGAACCGAAATCAAAACTGGGACTGGAACGAAACCGAAAACGACGTCGAAACCTACATCAAACCTGGAACGAAATCAAAATCGAAATACGACTGAAATTTAAATCTCAACCTGAAATTCTGCAGTGGAACGATTTTTTTGGGGACAAAAGGTCCTTCACAGAGTATTTAACTAGTTTTTCCATCGTAAATCCGAATGTACTTTGGTTGGGTTGTTATATTACGGAAAGCGCCGAAAGCTTATATACACATAACCATCTTCGTAGCTTTCGGCGGCACAGGTCGCTACATCCGCTGCTCTAACGCTATCAAAAGATAAAACAGCAATTTCTTTAATTGAAAAAAGTCACAATGAAATGAAGATTACGAATCGTTTTACGCATTTCCTGTGCTTATGCAAATACGCAGCCAAACCCATCCGTCCCATCTGATGCGTTGTAAATGATGCCAATGAATCGGCGAACTATTTTTACATGTCATGCAATTGATGTTTGATGGAAGTTTTTATGAGCTTCCTTTAAAAAAAAAAAAATATTATTTCTTTCTGGGGTCGATAGCCGCCTAAGTCGGGTGTAAAAGTAAAAAGTCATAAAATTTATGCTTTTACAAAAATTGAAATGTGTTTTTAATTTGGAAGTTGTTTTCGCGCACAAAATTAAACAAAGAAATTTGAAAATTTTTGAGTCACATTTACGTTGAAATCCTAGCTGCTTATCTTTGCCTTTCATCACTTTAAGTATACGCATAAAACTAAACAAACTTAAACACTATGATAACGTAACAAAGCATTTAAAAAAACCATAAAACATACCAAAATTTCACTAATGTAACTGCATACATACATATATACATACATTCATGTGCGTAATTACTCACCTTAAGTATCTTAAAATACCATCATTTGAATAGATATCATTCGAGTTGTTGTTGGCACATTCACTTTACAAATTACCGCAAAATTTTGGGCAGTAAAATAATTTGTTGGCATCAGATTGTAGTTGTCACTTATATTATGAGCTGGTGATGATAATGATGTTTCTTTGTTGAGTATTGTAGTTTTTTTTTTTTTAATATAAATTAATGTTTTTTTTTAGTTAGTTTGTAGTTAAAGTGCGGCAGTTTATTTGTCTTTTTGGCACTCTTTTTAGTTAAATTTTTCCATATCTAAAGTTGGACAAAGTAGCTGTTATTAGCAAAAAAAAAAACAAAAGCTCTTGTGCCTGTGACAAAAGCACGTGAATGTCTTCTGGGTTAAAAATGGTTAATTGTTGCTGCTATTTTTGTTTTTAAGTTCATCCTCTTGGCTTCTGGCAGACATGAAGTGATGCATGATGATGAGGGGTTTCATTTTCAGAGCCTACAGCGGATAGCAGTTTATTTTATTTTATTTCACCCTGGTGTGTTTTTTGTCGTTTTGTTTTTTTTTGTTATTTTTCTAGCTTTTTTGGTTTGTTTTATTTTTATTTTTTTTTCTTTATTTATTTTTTTTTTTTATTTTTTTTTTTTTCTTTTACTTTATTATATTATATTATTTTTTTAACTTTATTTTAATTAATTATACTTTATTTTATTTTATTATATTTTTATTTTAATTTTACTTTATTCTTTTTTTTCTTGTTTTAAATTTTTGTTTGTTTTATTTTCCTTTTTATTTTATTATATTTTTTATTTGTTTTTTTTACTTTATTTTTTTCATTCTTTTGGATCTTATTTTCTTTTTAGGTTTTATTTTATATTTTTATTTATTTGTCTTTATGTTAATTTAATTAGGTAATTTCATTTTTTGTTATTTTTTCATACATGCTTTATTTTATTTTTTTATTTTTTTAAGTATTTTTATTATTTTTTTTTAATTTAGTTTGTTTTTTTTTTGTAATTTATTTTTTTTTTTTAATTTCGTTTTTTAATAGGTATATTTAATTTTTTTTTATTTTATTTAAATTTTTTTTTTATTTATATTTTTTATTTTATTTTACTTAGTTTTTAATATTTCTTTATTTAATTTTTTATTTTTTTTATTTTTATTGGTTTTTATTTTATTTTGTTTTAATTTTTTTATTGTTATTGGTTTTTATTTTATCTTATTTTTTTTATTTTAGTTTATTTTTTTTTTATTTTAGTTTATTTTTTTATTTTAGTTTATTTTGTTTTATTTTAGTTTATTTTTTTTATTATTTTAATGTTTTTTTTTTTTTGTTCTTATTTCATTTTCTCTACATTTTAGCTGAATTTCTTTTAAAATTTTTGCACAACACTTTTTTCTAACGGCCAATTGTCGTGATCATTTGGCCGCAACGTAATCGTTATTTGGCTTCGGCTAGTTGTTAACCAGGCCGCCAACCGCAAGCTGTCTAATGCTAGGAATGCATTTATGCATAGATTATCGAGCTTAGAATGTAGATGCGCATGCGCAGCAGCAACAAATTTTTTTACACCAAAGCATAATTTGATTGAATTGCAACAAATTCTTTGCGTGTATTAGTTTCACTCTAACCGTTTTTGTTATATTAACTATTTCAGTTTAGTAAATAACTCTCTTTCACAAATTTCTTTTCATTGTCTTCTGTTTTTTTTTTTCTTTTTTTTTGAGAAATTCTAGTTTGCCGCTTTTGCGGTGTTATATAGGCACAGAGTTGCTCAAACAATTTACTTTACAACACTAACGTTAGCATATATGAGATATATCTCAGTGGTATTAGATGGAATATTTTGTGAAATTAAATTCTTTTGTTATTTAGATTTTTTTGTGTAGCTTTAGCGGTTCATTTGTTATTCGTTAAGCATTTGAAAGCAGTAGATTCTATTTGGGTAACATCTTTGTCGACCGCTTGCGTAGTTAGCACCTCATTTTAGAATTTTTTTTAAGCTATTTTTTAGGTTGACACAAACTTTTTCTTAAATATGATGTATTGTTAACGAGTTCACTTTGCAATTTTTAATTTCTAATTTTTGCATTTGAATAGCACTCAATTACGGCTGGTTTTAGGAGGTGCGAAAACACATTTTTTGTTGAATAAAAGTTCTTCGATTAAATGGAGCAATCTGTTAGGTTTCTAATAGTGATTTAAAGACCATTGATTTGTAAGTAGATTCTTTTAGAAATGAACTGGGTCAGTAAGAGTTAAAAAAAGCACAAAATATGGACAATTTAGAGAGACTATTTCACTTCAGATAATAGAGAGAGGCGTAAGAAATAGCGGTAGTATGTTATTTTATTTTTAATTTTTTTTAATTTTTTTTTGTTTTTTTTTACTATTTTATATATTTATATATTTTGTTTTACTTTATTTTATTTTATATTATTTTATATTATTTTATATTATTTTATTTTATTTTATTTTTTTTTTATTTTATTTTATTTTATTTTATTTTATTTTATTTTATTTTATTTTATTTTATTTTATTTTATTTTATTTTATTTTATTTTATTTTATTTTATTTTATTTTATTTTATTTTATTTTATTTTATTTTATTTTATTTTATTTTATTTTATTTTATTTTATTTTATTTTATTTTATTTTATTTTATTTTATTTTATTTTACTTTATTTTATTTTATTTTATTTTATTTTATTTTATTTTATTTTATTTTATTTAATTTTATTTTATTTTATTTTATTTTATTTTCTTTTATTTTATTTTATTTTATTTTATTTTATTTTATTTTATTTTATTTTATTTTATTTTATTTTATTTTATTTTACTTTATTTTATTTTATACTATTTTATTTATTTTTTTGTTTTAATTTATTTTATTTTTTTTTTTTATTTTTTTATATTATTTTATTTTATTTTAAATTATTTTATGTTATTTTATTTTGTTTAATTTAATTTCATTTTATTTATTTTTATACTATTTTATTTTTTTTTTTATTTTTTGATTTTATTTTGTATTATTTTTTTTTTTTCTTAATTTTTTTTTTATTTTATTTCATTTCATTTAATTTTATTTTATGTTATTTTCTTTGATTTTATTTTTTTGCACTTTTTTATTGCGGCCTTGATGAGATGACGTAAGAAATAGGTAGTGTTTTTTTTAATTTTGTTTTTATTTTTATTTTTTTTTACTATTTTATTTTATTTTATTTTATATTATTTTATTTTTTTTTTTAATTTTATATTATTTTATTTTATTTTATACTGTTTTTTTTTTTTGTTTTAATTTATTTAATTTTTTTAATTTTATTTTATTTTATTTATCTTTTTATTTAATTGTATACTATTTTTTTTGTTTTAATTTATTTTATTTTATTTTAGGTATTTAATTTAATTTAATTTAATTTTATTTTATTTTATTTTATTTTATTTTATTTTATTTTATTTTATTTTATTTTATTTTATTTTATTTTATTTTATTTTATATTATTTTATTTTATTTTATTTTATTTTGTTTAATTTAATTTAATTTTATTTTATTTTATTTTACTTTACTTTATTTTATTTTATTTTATTTTATTTTATTTTATTTTTTAAGACCGCTGTCACTCACGATCGATTTGTTTTTATTGCTGCCTTTTCAATCTGCGGCTAAGTTGCTTTGTTTAACTTATGGAAAGCACACCTTCATGTCATATACATATTTTGTTTCACTGTGACAACGCAAAACCACCAACAGTAGCTCACAGTTTTGTCACTTAACAATCACTTTGTGGGTTATCACGATCGAATTGAATTTAAGGCGTCAAAAAAAACCGCCAAAAACCATTGACACCAAGCATTTATTTTCGGCAAAGACCGCTGAAATGTACACAAAAAACTCACAAAGCTTGCAGTGTCTTACACTTATTTCCCATCTATAGATGTTATAACTTTTCCACCACACTTTGTCACTTTTAAGCTACGCGTATTAAACAGCGACTTACATTCGAAGCGCACGCCTGCGCAAAAGCGTCCACACGGTTTTAGTCTGTTTCGAAGACTATTTTGCGCTTGCGTTGCACAAACGAAGATTTGCGGCAGGTAAAGTCAATGAATTTACTTTGACTACTGTGGCTGCTGTTCGTGTGCTGTTGTTGTTGTTGTTGTTGTTGTTGTTGTATCTGCTATCAACCTCAACTATCGGAAACTAAGCCGGCTACTTGCTGTTGTTGTTAGACGGGTTTTTTTTCTCTTTTTTCTACAAAGTACGAACAAACAATATAGGTTTTTAAAAGCTTTGCTGCTCTTTTCAGCTAATTTTGTGTTTTGATATTGTTGTTTTTATTATTATTTGATCTTGTTTTTGGCTTTCTGCTGCATTTTTCTTCATGGCTTGCTTTTGCATCGATCTCCCTTCGACAAAAACACTTTGATATATCACATTGTTTTTGGTTTTTTCTCTACCGCAATCACAATATTCGCCGCCCACCCTCCTTTACAGCATTCACTTTTGGTTAGCTGTTGAAAATTGCAACACGTAATTTTTAAGTGCAAATTAATTGTTGCAGGAAATTCAGCGTTTCCCAAATGTATTATTTTATTTTTTTTCCTTTATTTTATTTCAATTCATTTCATATAATTTTCTTGCTTCATTACATTGTATTTTTTTTTTGTATTTTTTTTGTATTTTTTTTATATATTTTTATTTTTATTTTATTTGGCTTCAATTCATTTCATATAATTTTCTTGCTACATTGTATTTTTTTTGTATTTTTTTTTTTGTATTTTTTTATATATTTTTATTTTTATTTTTATTTTTTATTTTTATTTTATTTGGCTTCAATTCATTTCATATAATTTTCTTGCTTCATTACATTGTATTTTTTTTTGTATTTTTTTTGTATTTTTTTTTATATATTTTTATATTTTATTTTTATTTTATTTGGCTACATTTTATAAAATATATATATATTATTTTATTTTAGTTTATTTAATTTAATTTTTTTAACTTATTTTTTTTATTTATTTTTATTATTATTTTATTTTATGTTCTTTTATTTTATTTTAATTAATTTTTTTATTTAAATTTTTCTTTTATTTTTATTTTTTTATTATTTATAACATTTTTATTAATTTTTTTTTTTTTTTTGTATTCCAATTTATTTATTTTTTTTTTTAATATTATTTTTTTATTTAACACAATTCTAACACAAAGGGTTGTTGTTGTTGTAATGAGGTGTAGCCCTACCTAAATATCAGACAGGGTCACCCCGAGTGTATTGCCCTTGGCCGGGTCGATATAAGAAAACGGCGCGGGTCGTTTCGGCACGATGGGTACAGCACAAGTACTGGTAGAACCGGCAATACAAGAAACTAGCCGTGTAGGCCATGTAGGTCATTTAGCGTTACCCAGGGTGCATCAACGGGGAGGCGACCTACTCTTACACCCCATTAAAGGGTCCAATCCATTAACTTCTCTTTATTGTTGAAAGCTATGATATTATAATTTGATAATCATATGATTTCGAGATCATCACGTGATGAAAAAAGTAGTCACGTCAGCCATATAGTCTGCTGCTCTCATCCTCCTCTCCATTTCCTTCTGTTCGTTGCCGATTGATATGATCTCGTAATTTGATAATCTTATGATCTTGTGATCATCACACAGTTAACCAAATAGTAAAAGAATATTAATATTCCTTTGATTGCAATATAAAACTGAATGTCAAACATAGTCTGCTACTCTCTCGCTCTACCAAAGAGGCTAGATCTAACCTCTTTGCTCCAACCGGTTTTATTCTGTTCGTTGATGATAGTGATGATGTCATAATTTGAAGATCATGTGATCTGGTGATCATCACATCATCATGAACAAAATAGTCGCGTAGTAGTCCACCGATTAAGTTAGCTTGATCTATACAAAGAGTATCAAGCCTCAATTTCCTTATTTTGTGTAAATTTTTTCTTACTATACTTTTAAGCCCTCTTTTGAAGACCGCATCGCCTCAATTGCTTCTAAACGCTTATTTCTTTATTTCTTCGCCTTTGTCTGCTTCTTTATATTTATTTTCTTTCATGCTAACTGGAAGTACACAAATGTCTTTGCACTAATTTTTTTTTTCTTTGCCCATAAACATGTGTCTGCTCTTGTGGTCACTAACTCTTAAAATGATTCAAACATGTAGGTCAGTTCCATATAAAAAATTGAGTGCTATTACGTTACATTGGTCCATAAATGAAATTTAGCACGCGTGAATGTTTGTCAGCTTTGATTGATATGTGTCTTGTGACTGAACAAATATATATATAGATTGAGATCATACTTTACGGTGAGAGTATTTCACAGTGGTTTTCGAACTGTTGGTTGTTTTTTGAGATTTGCCATTTCCAATGAACATGATAATGAAGTCAATATAGTAGCCAGAAGTGGTTATAGTTCGAATTTTAATTTTTAATTAACCTTCAAATGACTAGCTTTCAACATATCTTATTAAACTCACCAATTTCAAATTCCATCTCAATAAGCATCTTCAACACAAATCCATCTGAGACAACTGAAATGATTTGTGGTTAAACAAGTTCTCTTAGACGGCAACAAATCAAAAAGTTTGGCAAAGTCGTATAGAAAAATAGAATGGACAGTTACGAGATTAAAAAGAATCTTATTGCAACAACAAGTAGCACACGTTCGCAACATATAATTGGCTCAATTGGAGGCCAGCATTCATGTGTGTAATTGGCTTGATCGGTAAGCAAGATCGGCGGAAAATATTACTGATGAAGTTCATCATAAGGTGAGGAGGAGCGTAATAAAGATACAAATTATCATTAATAACAGTTAACATCAGCAGATAACAAAGATAATTAGAAAACTTTAAATGCGTTCAATGATCATACAGTGATGCCAGTTGTAGGGAAAAGAGGCTACATGTAGGGAATTTCAGCCTTAAATTTCGGATGTAGGGAAAAAGGGACAGATTTTCAATATTTTGTTAAATGTAGGGAATTTATGATAAAAAGCTTAAATTAGTCCTTACTAAATTTTTTTATTTCAATTACCACCGAATATCGATAATTTCGATACAATTGGAACAATTTTGAGCCAATGTAAACCTGCCCTTAGCATGTTAAATCCTACTACATGCTTGGACACACCCGCTAACCAGCATTTCAAAGTTTTGTTGGTACTTTGAACACACTCCTTTGGTATGTTTAAACCATAGTACAGGTCTACAAGTAAGTTATCCTTATTTCTCTCTCTTTCTAATACACCCAATTTTGACACTGTAGAAAGTGTCAAACTAGCTTAACTAACACAGCAACCCGAGGCCCAGGGTTGAAATTTCCAAGAAGAAATGGAGTGAAATCTCCATACAGGGTTGCTGTGTAGGTATATTTTTAAAGCAATTTAGTATGGAAATGTAGAACAAAATGTATGCCTATGAACTAAACAAATTTTGTGATTTGGATAAAATTTATTGTTTTTTTATGAAAAATAATGTCATTTCAATTATATGAACTATAACTATTTGAATATCAAATATATTTTGCAGTTTTTATACATTTCAATATTTATTTTGATGATAAATGAAATGATTTAAATATATCTACATATTTTATGAATACAGTTGTACTATGGTTTAAACGTACTCATTTGTCATTTGTCAAATTGACAATGTCAATAAGCTTGGTAAATGACATTTTTACCGCGAATTCGTTCACATTTTTCTTCCACCAGCTACTGTTCAGTCAATTACTGAAAATTTCCTTATTAGAAAAAAATACAAAATCAGAGTTTGGATAAAGCAGTGAAGATTGTAAGTTGCTTAAAATATGTATGTATAATACTTAACAAGTTTTCATTGAAAATGTTTTTAGAAATATGAGCAGTTCTTCTGATTCATCTTCTGAAGCGAGTGATGCGAAAAGCACAGCAAAATATAAGTATAGAAAGCAAAAATTTAACAACAGCTGGCTGGAGATTGAACAATTCAAGGGATGGCTTGAAAAAATAGAGGCGGATGCTTACAAGTGCAAATGTGCAGCTTGTAACAAGATTCTAAGCTGTGATAAATCTGATCTTTTAAAGCATTCGCAAAGCAAATTTCACAAAAAAAACGTAGCTTCCATTAAAAAATCAAAAGTGATTGAAAAATTTTTCGAAAAACCTTCCAGAAAGTGCTTTGCTATCGAAAACTTCGAGTTGAAGCTAAGTATGTTTTTTGCCGAACATAACGTAGCAACCCAGGTGGTTGAGCATTTGGTACCTCTTTTGAAAGAAATTGTTCCGGATTCCGAAATTATTCAAAATTCTTCTCTTGGAAGAACGAAGTGTAGTGGCATTATAAAAAATGTTTTGGCAAAACATCAAAAAGATGAGCTGATACATAAGCTGAAAAGTACACAGTTTTCAGTCATGGTAGACGAGAGTACTGACATTGGATCAAATAAATGCCTGTGTATTATTGTCAGGTACTTTGATGATATTAATGCCAGAGTTGCGGTCAAGTTATTAGATCTTTTGGAAGTGAAATCAGATTGTTCTGCGGAGGCGCTATATACTAACTTTAAGAAACTTATTTTAAGTTATGAAATTCCTTTTACTAATATAATCGGTAAGCTAATAACAAAGTAATTTTAATATTATGCTATACCTATATCTTTTTTCTGTTGGAAATTTTAAGGAATGTGCAGTGACGGAGCGAGTGTAATGATTGGCAAGCATAATTCATTTGCTTCAAGACTTTTACAAGACATTCCTGAGGCAATAATAATAAAATGTATTTGCTACACAGCAGCTATTGTAGCAAATAAGGCATGTTAACATTAAATTTAGCATTACCGAGGGTTCCAGAAGAACTATTAAGACAAATTGGAACATATGTTTCAGGAAGTTCAAAAAGATGTGCTCAGATTGAGGAGTTTCAAGATATATTGAAAGAGAAAAAACGAAAAATTTTAAAAACAAGTGCGACTAGGTGGCTGTCACATCAAAAATGCATCGAAAGAATTCTAGAAAATTGGGACGTACTTCTTGAATTTTTCAAACACGCAAGCATTAACGATAAATTAAAATCAGCCCAAATAATTTTATCGGAACTTACCAACGAATGTAACAAGGCATATTTATATTTCTTAAAATATGTTCTTAGTTTTTTCAATCAACTGAATGCACTTTTTCAAGCCAAAAAGCCGTTAATTCATCAACTTTATTTAGAGTCAACAAAAATTTTTTTCAAGTTAGGCCAAAATTTCATTAAGAAAACGGAATTAAAGACTGATTGCAACGTTAGGTCACCTCACATATCTTTGCCAGTCGATGAGATATATCTAGGCCCTGAATGCCTCGAGCTATTAAAAAAGCTTCCCAAAGGAGCTGCCGACCAAATTAAATTAGATTGTCTTTCTTTTTATATCAGTGCTTTGGAAGAAATTCAGCAAAGATTGCCGATACAGAGCAATAGCCTCTTCAAAGATATTTGCTTCCTTGATCCCAAAATTGCACTCGTTGTTCATACTGAATTCGATAGAAGTGCGGTAAGCTTTAAAAATATTTCTGAAAAATTTAAATGTAATTTAAATGACTTGTTGGTTGAGTGGAGGTCTATTGAATTTCATTTTCTTGAACAAGAAAAGAAAGTTCTAGAGAACATAGGTATTGAAGAATTTTGGACAAAAATTCAAAATATGAAGAGCTTTAATAATGAAGCAGTGTTTATAAATTTATCAAAATTAGCAAAACATTGCTTAGTATTGCCTCATGCTAATGCAGATGCTGAGCGTATATTTTCAATTGTAACAGATGTTCGTTCAAAAAAAAGGAATAGAATCAGTCACGATAATCTAAATTCAATTTGCATAATTCGATCTTTTCTGCAAGATGAAAATCAAGATTGCACATATTTTAAATGTACATATTAATTTTGCTGAAACGAAATGCCTATTGCCTGTAACGAATTTTAGTTAATCAGCTTTTTTCTATTATACTTTTATGCTTTTAATACCAACCACTGCCTGCATTTACTTATTTTTGTGCTTTGTATACGCCAAGATATGAATTTATCGATGTTAACTGGTGTATATATATTCCTTTTTTTTTATAATTTTTGCGATCAGGTTTGTGGTCGTTTAATTTATACGTAAAAAATTAGCAAACAAATACAAGCTGTTTGTTTCACTTTTCGGATTTGCATTAATAACTTAAAAATATAAATTGAATTGTCAAAAATAGCAATTATTTACTGGTCCACAGCTCTTTAAATATTCTCAATATGGTTTCTTTTTTCATATAAAACAAAATACGTTTTTGATGTAATAATATGGATAAATTGATGTTGAACATAATACATCTACATACATATGTACACAGAGCCAAAAATGCCTAATAAAATTAATAAGATTGTCTTCATGATCAGCTTTTGGGCAAAGGGGTAGTCGCAACGGTGCAAACGAAGAAAAAACTGTACGGAAATCTTTTTGGTTCTAAGAAGAAATTCTTATTAAAAAACTATACATTTAGTACAAAGGTGTAGTTAGACGCTGGCAATTATTAGTATACGATGGCCGGATGGTTAGCAGCAGGGTTTAGCAATCGAAAAATTGTAAGTTCGATTCTCTCTCTTTTTTTCCTAATTAGAAATGTTAAAAAGAAATCTTCTTAAATATATTTATAAGATTTTCCTTTGAAACATTAACAACTATACACATATCAGTAATTAGATGCTAGAAATCAAAAGTGAGCGATGGCCTGATGGTTAACAGATGGGTTTATCATTCCGAAAATTGTAAGTTCGATTCTCGGTGAGGGCGATATCATTTTATTTTTCATTTAAAATATTAAAAAGAAAATCTTCTTAATAAAATTAAAAAGACGGTCTCTACAATAATAAGAAGCACATCTTCTTGAAGAAAATCTATAGAGATATCTTATGACTTTTGTTCTATTTTATTAGGCATTGTTGGCTCTGTGTACATAAGATAAAAATAATTTATTGTTTTGCTTTTCCAATAAAATATGAATATAAAAATGAATTTGCAAAAGTTTTATTATTTTGATGCATGAAAAATATACACAGAGCCAACAATGCCTAATAAAATAGAACAAAAGTCATAAGATATCTCTATAGATTTTCTTCAAGAAGATGTGCTTCTTATTATTGTAGAGACAGTCTTTTTAATGTAATTAAGAAGATTTTCTTTTTAATATTTTAAATGAAAAATAAAATGATATCGCCCTCACCGAGAATCGAACTTACAATTTTCGGAATGATAAACCCAGCTGTTAACCATCAGGCCATCGCTCACTTTTGATTGCTAGCTTCTAATTACCGATATGTGTAGAGTTGTTAATGTTTCAAAGGAAAATCTTATAAATATAATTGAGAAGATTTCTTTTTAACATTTCTAATTAGGAAAAAAAGAGAGAGAATCGAACTTACAATTTTTCGATTGCTAAACCCAGCTGCTAACCATTCGGCCATCGTATACTAATAATTGCCAGTGTCTAACTACACCTTTGTAATAAATGTATAGTTTTTTAATAAGAATTTCTTCTTAGAACCAAAAAGATTTCCGTACAGTTTTTTCTTCGTTTGCACCATTGCGACTACCCCTTTGCCCAAAAGCTGATCATGAAGACAATCTTATTAATTTTATTAGGCATTTTTGGCTCTGTGTATGTAGGGAAAATTGTAGGGAAAAGTTTTACTTGCGTAGGGAAAAGTAGGGACTTTTTTGAGATGACGTAGGGATTTTTGAAAAAATTTACTGGCAACACTGTGATCATAACAAGCGATCAACGCTCACGTGCAGTATCTGATCGACAAGTTTTAGATTACAATGAATGAATAGTGACGATCGGCTGCGGAAGCTAAAAAATTTTTAGTGAGAATTCGATTATGTCACATGCGATTTAATGTGATCGAGCGCAATCGCGATGTCGCGCAAATTGTTGCAGCTAAATTTCATATTTTGTCAGTTTTTCATTCATCGGTAATATGTATAATTCATATTTATCAAACTCGTGCACAATAAAATACTTAGGTGATATCTTTTAGACACGAAATATTGTACATAATTATTTTTAATTCTGGATTTTTAAAGGAAAATAACAAAATACAAATTCGTTTGGGTTAAATACGTAAGTATAAAAAAAAAATTATTTTAAACTTAAAAAAATTACTTCCCATACCGGGAATCGAACCCGGGCCTTCTGGGTGAAAGCCAGATATCCTAGCCACTAGACCATATGGGATATATAGACTGAGGTGTCTAAAGCGGCATATCAGCTCACTGTAAGCAAAATGTTCAAGGCTATGTTAAGCTAACAGCTAACATTCGCTGTATTATTGTGAACTAACACATATGTATTAAAGAGGCTATATGTATTACAACATTGTCAACACATTATTGTGAACTTTTATTGAGTTTACTCACCATAATAATACCCACGAAGTGTACTCACCATGCATAGAGCAATGTTGCGATGCCTTTAACACATTAACGGCTGTGTTTTTTGCGAACATATGGGGAATTTCTCGTTTATTTGTTCATATGTATATATGTAACATTATCGTTTAGTGATGCCAAATTTTCTTAATCAATATTATTCCGGAATTTTTTTCACTTGGATTATTTTTATTCCCTCGGTAAAATACCTCAAATTCCTTCCTCTAGGAAGATGTATTATTGAAGAAACCGAATTTCAAATATTGTAAGCCATGTACTGTGGCAAATGACAAAATATTTCGAAATTTTGAATTATTTTTTAATTATTTAATTAGTGGAATATTTTTTTTTATTCATATTAGGAGGAGTGTGAGAGAAAGCCAAATACGTTCGGAATTTAATAATAGGGCGATTATAATCAAATTCCGAAATTAGGCGCATAAAAAAAAAACTCTGACAGAGCTTGATTTTGAATCAAATTCTAAAGTAGAGTGCTGTAAAAAATCTAGATCAGTGCCTCATCCTAATAGGCGTATTTTGAAATATTTTTAAATTATTTAATTAGTTGAACTTTTTTTATTCATATTAGGAAGAGTGTGATAGAAAGCAAAATCCTTTCAGAATTAAATATTAATAGGGCGATTATAATCAAATTTCGAAATAAGGCCATAAAGAAAAAAAAACTCTGACAGAGGTTGCTTTTTAATCAAACTCTTAAATAAACTGTCCTAATGGCCGTATTTTGTAAGAATTCACTTCAGGTGAATGCATTTTCGAACACATATAAGAGACCAATGAAAAGCAATACTAAATCACCCGATTGTATGGAAGGTTGTTGAAACGAAAAAAAACACAATAATTGCTATTTTTTAAATTGCCTTTTATGCGTATTCAAAAATCCATTCACCATAAGTATCAATTGATAAATAAACTTCATGAAATTAAATTCGAGCTTGTCTTCAACAACAAATTATTATAATTATTATTTTTTTTTTTTAACCTAAAAACTGGAAAAAATTAGGATAAGCAGCTTCAAAACTATAAAAATCAAAAAATTCCATACAAAAATGTCAAAATTTTGCTGAAAATTTGTCGAGTTATTCTAAACCTTGCATCGTATTTGAAAAAAATATTTTTTGCGTATATTTTCATAAGAAATTAGCTAAATTTTCTAAATGATATAGAGGCCAACTCTAAAAAAATTTTACTGTGAAAATCTTCACCTTTTCATACATTTTTGGTCACAAATTATATGAGAGGAGGAAAATCCGCAAATTGAATAATTATTTAATTGAATAATTATTTAGAATTGGCCTGATCATTTTTGGGGGAAATTGATATTTTATGGTGTACACTTTCTTTCGCCAATAATTGTACATGTAGGTAAGAGTACTTGTTTTATTTCGGCACTTACAGCGCTGTATGTGTTAAAATTGTAAACGATGTTGCCTGTTAACTTTTACCTCTAAATCGTTGCTTTGCTTATGTACGTCATTTGACAACTGGCCGCCAAGTGTCAGGATGGCCGAGCGGTCTAAGGCGCCAGACTCAAGTGCAAACTTGCCTACCATTTCAAATGGTGGGTTTCTATGGAGCGTTCTGGTCCTCTCTGAGGGCGTGGGTTCGAATCCCACTTCTGACAAGAATTTTTTTTGTATTTGTTTTGTTTAATTTTTTTAACATACAAACCAACTAAAATTTCTCCCCTTTTATTTAGTTCTAATAAATATTTAACCTTTCAAAAATCACATATTGGGTTCCTAATTTGTGTATGTGTATGTTCTTCATTCAAACACTGCTGACTCATTTATGGTACATATGTATTAATTTTTTTCTACCTACGTAATACATACCAAATACATACAAACATATTCCATTCCGCTATTTTTAGGTTATTTCACCACAAACTAAGTGTTCCATTGAGAATGTTCATTGGGTGTTGTCTCTGCTAACAGTGGGGTACTTAGTAGTTTCATACCGTTGACGTTAGATGCCGCAAGCGCTAGTAAGTGTGGCAAGGTATTGTGAAATTTTGCATGCATCTTTGGAAAAATAAATAAATAATTTTTATTAAAATTTCGTTGTAAAATATATTTCTATTCTGGAAGAAATATTTTAAACAATTATTTCAACTTTTTGAGATACGACCCTGTTGAAATGTGCACATTGCCAAGAAACCGTTAAGTGTCAGGATGGCCGAGCGGTCTAAGGCGCCAGACTCAAGTGCAAACTTGCTTACCATTTCAAATGGTGAGCTTCTATGGAGCGTTCTGGTCCTCTCTGAGGGCGTGGGTTCGAATCCCACTTCTGACAAGAATTTTTTTATTTCTTGTTTTTTGTTTTCAATAAAAGTTTTCGTTTTATTTCGCAGGTAACATATGGTAAACGAAAAAAGAAAGTGGTAGGCGGCAAGTTATGGCAAATCGAAAATATTTCCATGTAAAATTGACCTTGTTGCATGAGTGTTCAGTAGGGTGTCCGTAGTGTACAGATTAATAAAACCACAGCAGAGGGCTGAGTATTCGTGTAAATTTTCGTACGCTGATACCGTTAAGCCAGTGCCGTAGTCGATACCCTGCAGCGAAACCTCAAACTAGTTAGAAAAATACTAGTATACAACTATAATTTTCTGGCAGAACTCATACTAGTCAGGAAATATCCATTTCATACCAGTATACAACTAGAATTTTCTGGCTGAACTCATACTAGTCAGGAAATATCCATTTCATACCAGTATACAACTAGATTTTTCTGGATGAAATTATACTAGTTAAAAAATACAAATTTCTTTCGTTTCGTTTTCTCTTATAATTCATAGATGCGTTTTCGTGATATGGTAAATACAAATAGCCGCTGCTTTCTTAAGAATAAACATGAAAATAAAGTCAAATGATAAAGTAAAGGGCAAGCCAGCAGAATTCTGGTTGAAATCATACTAGTCCAGGTTCAATGATTTTTGGACTAGTATGTGGACTATTTCATTTTATGGAAATTATACTAGTCCAGGTCGAACTAGTATGGAACTGGTATTTTACATCTAGTATGGAACTGGTATTTCCTGACGAGTAGATAGCTAGTATATTCTGGTCGAAATCTGACAATTGACATCTCGTAGGACATCAACACGTAAAAAATAGCAGTTGCTTATATGGAAAAAAGACAGAACACTGACTAGTTGGGCCCGGGCACCAACTAGCTGTAAAGTAGTTTTCAACTAGTTGCTTTCGCTGCAGGATATCAACGCAATAACGCAACTCGCTGCATTACATAGGCCTTGAGAGCAAGAGAGCTCTATGTTTTTTGATACATTTTTATTTATTAATTGTTGAGGGAATTTGTACTTTTCACTTCATCAAGCTTATAATACATTTACACTGCACCAAATGCGTCGTTTTTGGCGAAGTTATTTCGAGAATGTTTGTCCGCAGAATGAATTTTTTTGCCAAATTAGACGAATTTTATTTAATTTGACCTAAATTGGTGATCAATTTCAATCTGCGGATGAACGCTCTCGAAAAAACTTAGACAAAAGTGACGCATTTGGTGCGGTGAAAATTAATAAAAAAATATGGAATGCTCTTAAATGTTTACATATTTAATCAAGAGAGCATACTTTGAGGATTTTTTTGATATTTTTTGCTCAATCATATATGGCTATAGCCATATTAAACAATAGGGCATATTCATAGTCGAAATAAAGTAGGTACTAAAGATGCCGTTATCTGTCTGATTCATTCTCCAACTGCCTATCCCAGCAAACACAGAATCTAAATTTTTGTCTTGTACATTAGAAACGAGTGTAGTTCTCGAGTCGAAATAAATGTTAGAAAACTAGACTAGAAATTGACTCGAGAACGATTAGAGAACTAACGTGAACTCGAGCATATTTCTCTAAACTCTATTTTAATTTGACTATTGAAAATATTGAATTTCCATTGATATTATATAATAGAAAAAGAGAAGTTGCCTAAATTGTGTTTACTTTTTTTGTCTTCATTTATAGAGGTTCATTTTTTATAGTCCTGCCAGATGATAAAAAACATAAATTTGTTATTAACAATTTTTTTTTTAAAAAGACTTGAATATTTTTAGAATTTTTATTGAGCTATCAACCTTTGAAATCTTTTACACATCCGAGAGACCACTCTAATATTCACACACCCCCACTTTGTATATTTTCCAAATCTTATTTTAATTGTTTCTTAACTATGTACAAATGTTTTTTTTTTTTTTTTTTTTGTACATTGAATATTTATTTAAATATTTTTCATCTACAAAACATACGTGGAAACATATTTACAAAAGTATTTTTCATTTTGGCATTATCTTTTTTATTTCAATGTCTGGCTGTGTTTAACGCTGAGTATCGTTGCTGACTGCCAGTCAGCCGGCTAACTGATTGACCACCAGCCGCTTGTGTGGAGGAAGTGATGGTCGCGCATCACAGTGCCGTTTTTGAGGCACTTGCCGCCGAGGAGAGCACATACGACGTATTCCTAGCGCTTTGTTGTTAATGGCCTTTGGTGACGCCAATCAATTGTGTTATAGCATTTTTGAGAATATTATTAAAATTTGTTGGGTGGGAAAAGTGTTTTGTGTGAGTTGTTTGAGTATCTCAAACGTTCGCTTAGTTCAAAGATTAAAAAAAAAAAAATTAATAAAAATTTTGTTTTTGGTTGTAAAAAGTTTCTCGAACGTGAAAATCTGTACATTGTCAAGATGTGCAAGTAAACAGTGAGTTGTCAGTCTGTTTGGCGCGAAAAGTTCATCAAATATTGTTTTGCGTGTATTGATTCAGTGACGCTGTGGATTCAATCAGCTGCCTCTAGTTAGGTGAGTGTCAAAAATAAACCACATTTTATAGCTAGTGGATAATAAAATCGTATTAAGTGCTTAAGTTCATTGTTTTCTGTCAGCATTTATTATGATTGATACATACTTAAGCCTTTGAAATGCTAAATATTGTGTTTTGGAAGCAGACAGCTAAGGTAAACAAATAAATTCAAAAGAAAAACGAATTTTGAATAGAATTTTATTAGCCGAAAATGTTGAAAACTTTATAGGTTGGTATATTGTTAAGCTCATGTTTTAATTAAAATTTTTACTAAACTTGAAAAGTAATATTGACTATGATTGAGTCTACAAAGATTTTAGCTTTTAGGTATTTTATTTTATTTCATTTTATCTTATTCTATTTTAATATTCTCCGTCATCAGTAGAATTCTACGTAGATTGAAACCATGGTTTGTTTTGAGCTTAAGTAAGTTACTTCGGAAGGACTTTTTCTACGAAAGTTACAAAAAGAACTATAAATACGGGTTTTCGCATATCTTGACCCAGCATCACCTAGCGGACTTATATTTTGTAGCTTCTTGTTTCTCCAGCTCGAGATCAATTTGATTGAAAAAATAAAACACAGGCAGAGAACGTTGATATGATGAGAAGGTCCAACAACGAATTTCCGTGTGAACTGTCAAATCTTGTCAAACCACGGGTAAGGAATTCGCTGCGGGCTGGCTGGTTGGGCATGTTAAGTTAACAGAATTTAGTGAATAAATTTTAACTTTTATAGAAATAAATGTTATGAAAGTTGACTTAACAGCATTGAATGTTAGAAAATCTGTACGAATGCTGGATTTCTTTTGGTTTCATCATGTGAAATATGCAAAAGGAATTTGCACGTATCACATGATTTTATACAAAAGAGATTTGTATGCTTAGGTAGTACAAAATCTATTAAAGTTTTCAAAATTAATAAATTAATGTAATAAACAGTAAAATGTACCTATGTCCCTTTTAAATGTCCATTGCATATTTTCTAAAATATTTACATATTTATAAAATTTATAAAAATATGTGAAATGACTAATAGCGTTTTGCCGACGGCAATTAACAAAATGCACCTTTGTATGAATATAGGTATGAAATTAAATACAAGTTGGTAGAACTTATATTTTAGGATATAAAATGCATATATGTAATAAATAAATGGTTTCATATGAATTTTAATAAAAATGTTTTTGCATGTTTTATTTTTGAATAAATTGTTAATAGTCGAAGACCACCTTAATTTTGATTCAATCCAAATCCACCTTAGCATCAATAATGCACCTTAAGTACATATTGCTGAATATGAAAAACTAATTTTCCTGACCTTTGTAACTTTAAAAAAAAAATTATAATATGTAATAAAAAAAAAAAAAAAATTTGCGAGTCTAACGATTCGAACCAACAACCCCAAGCTTTGAAGGTGGAACACTCATCACCTGGGCTATTCCGAGCTTGCTAATATAATCGCAAATGGTGCATTTAACATTAACTAACGTACATATGCACACGACACGCAATAGCAACAACTTCAATTATGTCGCGACAACCAACATATGGCGCTATGTGATTGGTCAATATAATTGCAACCCTACAAATGGGGAATACGAACACATTTTTCATATATATTTATATGGCGATCATGTTGAAGCTGTTGAAAGAAGACTTTTTCATATTTTAGCGACAATGAGGAAAGTGTTGCCGTTTTGAAATACACAAGATAAGGGGGAAATTACTAAATCAATATTAAATTAAATATTCTTAATATTTCCATGTATATCTCTGTGTGCCTCTAATGGATTATTACATGTTCCTTGTTTTTACTTTTCTTTATTATTTTGGCTCAAAATTTGTACAAAAACGCATAATTCAACAAGAAAAACTAAATTTTGCAACTAGTTTGTCTATGGAATTTGGGGCCCAAAAGGGGTAAATACGGCCACTTTAGTGAACAACGGCAGCATTTCGTATTAAATCAAAGCTGCTCTGCTACTGCGATCTACTTTTGGGCAGCGAATTACGAATTGTTCTTCTTCTTCAGAAAGTAAAAACGCGTCCACCGTCGTCATCTAAGATTGCAAATCTGCAAAAAACGTAAACTGCGCAAATTGGCTTGGAACCTGTACAAATTTATATGAAAAATGCATTTCAGCTTATATTAGGATAATTCTTTTTAAGCATTATGTCTATATATGACTGGAACTTTAGTTTCTGCCCAAAGCTTGTTCTTTTTTGTTTAAATTTTTGTAAAATTTTTCCTATATATTTTACCTATATATGCTTATAATTGTTTAGGTAACTTGTTTCGGTAGTTGGATGTGGGACCTTCGGTAACGTGGGTCAGCATTCAATCCAACATACAACACATGTTGTCTTGAAAAGTACCTAAATGCAGCTAAATGTGTAGTTTTTAAATAAAATAGATTGCGCAATTTAGCGAGTTGTACGTCACTTTACACTTTCCTAAAAAAACGAATACCCCTAAAATGATTGAAGTTGGAAATCAAGATTTTGTTAAATTTTAATTTTTGTCGATTTGTTGGAGAGCTATGTTGCCAAATTTCATTTCAACTCCATCGACAAAAATTTATGAATGAATTTGTTATTGTTGCATTTAAGAAGGTAGATTTGTATGACATATTTCGCGCGTGTGTATGTAGGAATAGTTTTGTCAGTACATCAGCAAAGGGGTTAGCGCGGAGATGTATGGGGAGATGTATGAAGTTGTATGGTTGTGTGGTTGTGCGCGTTTTGTTTGTTTTGAAGCTTTTGGATAGTACGAGCAGCAAAGGGGTTAGCGCGGTGCTGTATGGGTAGGAGTACGGTGTTATGTATGGTTGTGTGGTTGTGCAGAGAAGTTAGACAGCAAAGGGGTTAGCGCGGAGATGTATGGTTTTGTACGAATATATGGTTGTGTGGTTGTGTGCATGGTTTTGTTTGTTTTGATGCTTGGAGGCCTTTTAGTAAAATTTCTTGCATTTTTATTTATTCAAAGGTAGGTACCTAATATCCCTGATCGTATTTCCAGGTACCTACGTATGTAGTTCAGAAAATAGCCCCGAATTTACCTAAAAGAGTCCAGAAATGTTCGAATAAAAATCGAAATTTTATTCGTTAGTTTTTTTTTTAAATAATTAGGTATGTATAAAATATGTACATATATACCTATGTGCAAGTGGGGTGGTAGTTGGCATACTTTTGAAAGAGTTATGTAGGTACATTTGTATGAAAATACATAAAATGTCTTCAAGAACTCAAATTCCATTAGCATAAAAAATAAGAAGGGCATCAGATGAGATATTTCCTACATAACCAGTAAAAACCAAAATTTATTAATTTTATTTATTTATGAATTTCTAATTAAGTTTTTAAAAAATTAATTATTAAATATGTGTATATTATTTTTTTTTCATCATTTTGAAATTTTACTATCATATCATTAATATCATACATATGATATCACGAAATGTTAGTAAAATAATTCAGAGATGGTTTCCCATGTTAGTACAACAATTCCATATGTGAGCACAAGAAATCTGTTATTTACGCTGATTCCCTATGCACGTACAAGAGCTCTGTTAACGTGCTGTTGAATAAAAATATCTCGGCGAATTCCTTACCCGTGGTTTGACAGTCTACTGGTTCACACTGCTTCGCGTGTTGGTGCTTCTCTACATATCAACGTTCTCTGACACAGGCATTTTTTCTTTAAAAATCTTCAGGGTAAAAAATTTATATTCATGTCTGCCCTGTGTGACGGCTTATTTTTTTGTAATAAAGTTTTTGACTATAAATATAATAAAACTCTAGAACAGTCGTGTGAATATTGAATATACGTTGAAAAAATGACTGAAAGTTACGTTTGGAGTTAATTTGAACTATTTTTAGAACTTTTTTTTCCTGAAAAACCAATTAATTGATTCTTCTGCGACTTTCACTACTGGACGGCTTGTGGCTCAGGAAGATACTTCCCCTTTATTTTATTGAAATCGCTTGAGAAACAAAAGAGATCGTAGTGAGGTGCCCATAGAAAAACTTCCATTGAATCCTGCTGGTCAGACAATTGCAACAAAATCGGATCAGCGTTGAAAATATCCATATGGCCTATGTCGACCGAGCTTATCCAAAGTCCAACTCCAAACCTACTACAAATTTATATGTTAAGATTTTGAATACTAATCGATTCTGCTATTCCAAAGCACTTTTTACTGTTATCTGTTTCACGAATAACCCCCTCACAATAATTATAATCAATAATTATTGAAACAACTAATTTGATTTAACGTGAAAATAATTTCATTCATCAATTTGATACCTAAATAAACATCGTTCTTCCAAAGTAAAAAATTGTAGGCATTTAATATTCAATTAGTTGTTTATTGCTTATTCTTCAACACTTAAAGTCATATTTAATTGATTTTGGAGGCACACACGCGATAGAATAAAAAAGAAATCAACGCCGCCTGCTGTTTTACTCCAAAATTCGAACGCTTTCGTGAAATCGAATTTTCTACTTTTTAGAATATTTATTTTCCCTGTTTGACTCCAATGTCTGTGCGCGTATTTAAAATATTTAATATTGAAATTCATTGCCGTCGCACTTTTTATACCCACGCCGAATGATCTTTTCTCACGCGTCACATGCCCATCATCCAATCATGCTCATGTCCATCAAAACTTGTTCTCAAATGTTTTTGTTAAGAGCACCAAGAGATTTTTCCGTATATTCTATCAACTCATTGTATAAGAGTCAAAATTTCATTATTTTCTTTTTTAGAAAACATTCAATTTCATGTTCGTATGCATATTCAAACTAGATACTTAAATTTTTATTAAGTTCTAAAATTTATTTCTTTAATTTTACGCTCATCGTCATAGCAATCTGGTTTCGTACCGAGCAAAAGAGCAACTGAAGTGTATTAAAGATTTATTGCGCTATTCTGCTGCCGTGCTTGTTATTAGTTGTTTGTTTTGGATAAATAAAAATAATAAACAGTAATTAGTTGATAATGACCAACTATAAAAATATAAAAATATTTAAAAATAGCTTAACAACCGACGAGTCGAAAAATTTAATCGTACAACCAGAGAAGATATGGCAATTGTATTGAAAGCTAAAAGTGTAGGTAAATAAAAATAGAACTTACACTATTTTCAAAATTTGTTTTAAACATAAAATAGCAACTAAAAACAAATTAAAAAAAAATTATATATTTTCGTCATCGTTTCTTGTTTTATTTTTTCTTTTTATCTTTGCATCATTTGAAAACATTCCACTGTTCCACAAAACACTATGGTGAATGAGTCATTTGCTTGCTCACAAAAATTTTACGCTCATCTTAAATAAGCACTTTGCCACCACGCAACCAAGTGTCAGGATGGCCGAGCGGTCTAAGGCGCCAGACTCAAGTGCAAGCTTGCTTACCATTTCAGTGGTGAGTTTCTATGGAGCGTTCTGGTCCTCTCTGAGGGCGTGGGTTCGAATCCCACTTCTGACAACAATTTTTTTTGTAACTTTTTTTTTAAATTAATTTATTTTAAACAATTTTCACATAAGTTTTTTAAATTTTTCTTAGCTCTTTTGAAAGTTTTTAAGTCATCGCTCTTTTTCCTCTCAATTGTAAAAGAAAGATGTTAGGTATTAGTGTCCGACCGAAGCAGTACCCGAGTACGAAAAAAATAGTCTTACATAAGTAGGTACTTGCATATTAAATATATAATTAGCATAAGTTGTAGTGCGGGATATTAGGCCTGTTAAATAATAAACATTTTTTTTTTTGGGAAGTTGGAGTTCTGTCATCTACAATGTAAAAAAAATCGTTAATTGCAGTAGAAATTTTCTATTTTCAGCCAAAGGCCGAAGCCGTAGCCGAATATAAATTACTAGCCGGACTATGGTCCGAAAGCCGACGCTTGGCGAACCTACTGTCTGTATGTTTGTTCGTGCATCACTTAAATACCGCTGCATGAATTTCAACGCAATTTACAGCGATGTACATATATAGGGGTAGGACTATTCGAATAAAAATTATTCGAATAAAAAATTATTTTATTAGACGGGTATACAAATTCGAATGCAAAATATTTATTTGGGACAATTTGGAATCATTTTGGGGTTATCTTATGATCATTTTGGGATAATTTTTGGGTCAATTTGGGACTATTTTAGGATCGTTTTAGGACAATGTTGGGGTAATTTTTGGACCATTTTGGAATCATATAAGGATCGTTTTAGGGCCATTTTGGAATAATTTTGGGACCAGTTTTGGGTCAATTTGGGACCATTTTGGAATTATTTTGTGGTCGTTTTGGGATAATTTTGGGATAATTTTGTCGTCATATTGGGATCATTTTGCGATCGTTTTGGGTTAATTTTTGCGTCATTTTGGGATCATTTTGAAATCATTTTGGAATCTTTTTGGAATCATTTTGGAATAATTTTGGGATCGTTTTGCGATTATTTCGGGGTCGTTTTGGGATCATTTTGGGGTGATTTTAGGATCATTTTTGGCTCCTTTTGGGACCATTTTAGGATCATTGTGCGATCGGTTTGAGTTAATTTTTGGGTTTATTTGTGGGACCAGTTTCGAATCAATTTGGGACCATTTTGGAATTATTTTGTGGTCGTTTTGGGATCATTTTGGGATAATTTTGGGGCCATTTTAGGACCATTTTGGTATCATTTTAGGATCATTTTGGAGTTATTTTGGGATGATTTTGGGACCATTTTGCGATCGTTTTGGGACTATTTTAGGATCATTTTGCCATCATTTTGGGGTCATTTTGGGATCATTTTGTGATCGTTTTGGGTTAATTTTTGCGTCATTTTGGAATCATTTTGAAATCATTTTGGAATCTTTTTGGAATCATTTTGGAATCATTTTGGGATCGTTTTGCGATTATTTCGGGGTCGTTTTGGGATCATTTTGGGGTAATTTTAGGATCATTTTTGGCTCCTTTTGGGACCATTTTAGGATCCTTTTGAAGTAATTTCGCGTTCATTTTGTTTGTATTTAGGATTATTTTGATGATTCCAAAACTACCCCAAATTGACCCCAAAATCCAAAATTATCCCATGGGATGCAAATTTATGCAAAATTGTAATCTTATGATTATCTTATAAAAAAGCATTTTAAATTTATTTTAATTTTTATTAATTTATGTAATTTTATTTATTTTTTTGTTGCATCTTATTTTAATTTCTTTTATTTTTAATTTAAAAAAATTTTTTTAGTTTTACTTTTTTTAATATTTTTTTAATTTTATCTTATTTTTGTTTGTTTAACTTTATTTTATTTTATAGTAATTATTTTTTTTTATTTTATATAATTTTTTTTTCTTGACCTGCCAATTTTGCTTAGCCAGGTGAAAGACCAAAAGTATCACTTGTCGTTCGCAGATTAAAATTTTAAAAATTTCTATCATCGCTGTCATAAACTGACAATCGACTGATTTGCAACTACACAAAAGTGATATAGTTTGGACAGCTTGCTATCTGCTACATGAAAAATAAAAACAATTTTATATAAAACAATTATCGATATAGGCAGAAAAAAGGAAAAAAAAAATGAATACACAAAAAAACTATCTATACAAAAAATGCATAACGAGTTGAAAAATTTACAATCGTATTAACATTGTCAAAAAATTGATGTTCTTCTGCCAATTATCAAATATCACCCAACCTTTGTATGCAGAACTCGCCTACTTTTTGCAATATAAACAAATAATAAAAAAAAATGTTTGGTTATACGAAAATGATAAAACATTCAATAGATATAACAAAATGCTTACTACTTACTACTATTCAATATTATAAAATTTTAATGTCATATGCGTTGATCTGCACAAATAAAGCAAATTATCTGTTTTGACGGGTTTTTGTCGTGGGGTTTGGTTTGGGTCATAAAAATTCTACAAAATTATAAGCAGACAAATCAAAATATGATGGTTGTATTTTTGAGGTGTGTGAAAAGTATTAGATTTTCAAGTGTATGTATACATATAAGGGCTAGTCAATCAAAATGGGGTAATGGAAAAAACATCAACCTTCATCAAGTTCATTTAACTATTGAACTTTAAAGACTGAAGACAGTGAAAAAATGAAGATTGGTTAATTATAGTTTTTTTTTTTTAAGAGAATTGGAGTGCGTGATAGTGTTTAAGTTTGAAAGAGGCTAGCGAAGAGTTAGGCTAGTTTTTGAAGACATTTTTTGAAGTTATAAGATTAATTGAAAAAAAAAAACTACATCTACAGATCAAAGGAAGAAAGATCGCTATATCAATAAAAAAATGGCGGATTATATGGATGAAAATAATGAGAGTTTCAAGTTTTACGATAAAAATTTCAAACTTGGGCAAGTTTTATTAGAACATAACTTTATACTAGTTTTTTTTCACAAAAACAACGTGAAACTTTCTAAAAATAGTGCAATCTTTCTGATTCGGCAAAGTGATTTGTTATAAGAGAAAAACTAGCTACATATGGGTCATTCCATGCCAAATCGACAAATTTTTTACCTGACCCCCTTCGATTTCGCTAAAAATTTGCTATCTTTTTCTACCCCCCGAAAGACATTTTTGAGAATTTTTAAAAATTTTTTTCCCCAAATCAAAAGAAGTAATGAACTTTTAAAAAAATGTTTAAGATAATTTTTTTTTTAATTTTTGTTTTTATATGTAGTTTTCGGAAAAAAAATAAAAAAATTTTTAAAACCCCAGATATATCAATTTTTTTCGAAAAAAAGTCCGACCCT
>CAXKVI010000004.1:6781215-6788715 GCA_964058755.1 Campiglossa producta | reverse complement strand
CGTATTTTTTATGTTTATATTTTTAAATAGTATAAATGAGTATAATTTTAAATGTTTTTAAGTATGCAGTAGTGTATTTATGTAAGTAAAGTCATAGAAATAATAAAAAAAATAACAAACAAATTATTTAATTTTTTATTTTTATTAGTATGTATTTATATAAATATATATATATATATGTTTTTTTTACCTAAAAATTGTTTTACTTTGCTTATTTATACCTCAAACTGACGCCTGCCTATCCTTTGTAAATTAAAAATATTTTATTTATTTTCATTTAACGCATGAATCATTTCTGACGTCAGTAAAATGTTCACATTTTTGTGCTGCATTCCAAAAACATTCCAACGTACTCATATCTACATACATTTGTTTGTATTGACCAGTGGCCACTGACCGCTTTCAATTGGATGGTGTTGACAATATTGCGACATTGTAACCAGGGCTGCCTTTGCTTTGGTACGTTTAGGCCAAATTTTGTCATTTTTGTCTTAATAAAAAAATAAGAAAACAGAAAAAATATATTTATGTATACAAAAAATTATATATACAAAAAAAAACATAAAATAAAATAAAATAAAAAAGAATAAAATTCAAGTTAACTAAAAAAAATAATAAAATAAAAAAAGAATAAAATAAAATAAAATAAAATAAAATAAAATAAAATAAAATAAAATAAAATAAAATAAAATAAAATAAAATAAAATAAAATAAAATAAAATAAAATAAAATAAAATAAAATAAAATAAAATAAAATAAAATAAAATAAAATAAAATAAAATAAAATAAAATAAAATAAAATGAAATAAAATAAAATAAAATAAAATAAAATAAAATAAAATAAAATAAAATAAAATAAAATAAAATAAAATAAAATAAAACAAAATAAAATAAAATAAAATAAAATAAAATAAAATAAAATAAAATAAAATAAAATAAAATAAAATAAAATAAAATAAAATACAATAAAATAATAAAGTACAAAAAAAATAAAAAAAAAAATAAAATAAAAAAATAAATAAATACAAAAAAAAAATAAAAAAATTTAAATAAAATAAAATAAACTAAAATAAAATAAAATAAAAAATAAAATAAAATGTAAAAACATAAAATAAATAAAAATTTTAAAAAATAATAATAAAATAAAATTAAATTAAATTAAATAAAATAAAACATAAAATAAAGCCGAATAGAATAAAAAAGTAATATAAAGTAAAGTAAAATATAATAAATAAAAGAAAAAAAAATAATGTGGAATAAAAAAAATAAAATAAAATGTAATAAATAAAATAAAAAAATAAAAGAAATAAAATAAGAAAAAAAATTAAAAATAAAATCTCGGTTTTTTGTTGCAAGAAATTTTGGTAAAAAACACATGGCGAGGGCAACCATAAATGCTACTTGTTGCGAATTTTATGAAGTACACATACAATGCACTGAATTATTTATTTAAGCAAATTTTTTTGTCGACAGTTGTCCTTGCATATTTACAGTTGCTGTTCTTGTGGTGCATGCTTGCGATTTTTTGCTATTTTTTTTTGCTTTCAAATTGTTTTTATTGTTAGCTTTTGGGCAGTAGAATTAAAACACGTTGAGTCAGGTAAACGGTTCACAATTTATTAAGCAATAGAATAATCCATATATTGGTACACACCATAAATCGTATGATATAAGAATGAATATGTAAAGCAATTAACAACTAAAGAGAGTAGTGAACCAGGGTTGCATATTTAAGTACATAATCTAACAAACTCCACCTCAACCAAGGTTCACGTATTACTTAAATGTAGCTTGCAAAGTTTTTGTAAATAAATGTTTACAAAATATATTATGCTTGACTTTACTTAAGTTTTTGGTAAAGCCATCAGCTACATTATTTGATGTGGAAACATATTCAATTTTAATTTCATTTAAATTACATTTCTCTCTAATAAAATGGTACTTAATATCTATGTGTTTGCTTCTCTTCTTTGTGGTCTCATTTTTAGCCAGAAAAGCAGCCCCTTGATTATCACAATAGATATTAACTGGCAACTTAGTATAAAGTTTAAATCCGATTTCATTAAGGAGATTTCTAAGAAACATAACTTCTTTTGCGGCTTGAGACATAGCAATGTACTCAGCCTCGGTTGAACTGAGAGCTATAACGTTTTGTTTTTTGGACTCCCATTGTATTAGCCCTTGACCAAACATTAGCACAAACCCAGTATACGACTTCCTATCGGACGCATCAGATGCCCAGTCGGAATCTGTATAGCACTTAAATTCGTTGGCGTTAGAGTACAGTAAACACTCGTCACTCGTGCCCTTCAAATATCGCAAAATGTGCTTGGCCATAACAAAGTGTTCTTGATGAGCGTGACTACAAAATTGTGACAACTTAGAAACAGCAAATGAAATATCAGGCCTTGAGATCGTTGATAAATAAGTTAAGGCACCCATTAACGATTGAAACTGTTTTGTTGTTTCCCCTTCACAACCGGCCTCGTCACATTTTTGTACATAGTACCCACTAGGAATAGGAGTATTCGCAGGCTTACACTCAGTCATCCCCCAATCATCAAGTAACTTTGTGATGTACGACTTCTGGTGAACTCTTATTTCACCACGACTGCCGTCTCTTTCGATCTGCATTCCAAGATAATGCTGAATAGGACCTCTATCAACTGCTCGTACACTTTCATTCAACTTATTCAAAAATCGAACAATTAAGTAGTTCGAGCTGCAGGCGACTACTAAATCATCAACATAGACGCCTATTAAGTTGATCTCATTAGAGTCTATTTTATAAAATACACAACAATCTGACTTTGAACGCTGAAAACCTATTTTCAGTAAAATGTCAGTAATCTTATCGGACCAGTCTCTACCAGCTTGCTTCAAGCCGTATATGGACTTCTTTAAGCGACAAACGCTTTGTGGTCTTTCTTTCAAACAATTCTGGTTGGCGCATAAATAATTCTTCTTTTAACTCGCCATTTAGATAAGCTGCGGCTATATCGAAATGATGCACCAAAAGCTTATGTTTGACTGAAAGTGCCAATATTAGACGAATAGTTGCATGTCTCACAACTGGTGAGTATGTATCAAAATAATCTATGTTCTCTCTTTGAGAACAACCTTGCGCAACGAGACGCGCTTTGTATTTCTCCACACTGCCGTCTGGTCGTCTCTTTGTGGCAAAAACCCATTTACAGCCTATTATGGCTTTATGCTGTGGTGGATCTACTAGATCCCAAGTAGCATTATCAGCCAACGTCAACATTTCAGCTTCCATAGCATTTTTCCAATGCTCAGCATCTTCGCAGCCCAAAGCTTCTTTAACACTGATCGGGTCTCGCTTGGCACACTCAATTGAATTTAAAACATTTTCAGGTGGCTCAACAACATATAACTTACGTGGCCTACCTACAGTGCCATTTCTTAAAATTTTAGGCCTCCCCCTTTTGATTCTACCTTGAGCATTGACGATTTGCTCAGTTTCGGAATCACTACAAATATTTTCAATCAGGCCTTGTCTCTGATTTTCCGACCCATCATCTTCAGAATTTACATTCTCTGTTAAAGTTTCACTCTCACTGAAAATACCCACATCTTGCTCATTAAGTAATGGCAAAATGTCATTTTGTCTTTGCTCGCTACGTCCGTCTAATTGAGCTTTAACATTTGTTATTGTCTTTTCAAAAAATATAGCATCTCTTGCTACTTTAATAGACTTAGTGGGAGTATCGTAGAACCTGTATGCCTTACAGTCTCTCGCATACCCAACGAATTTCACCATGTCACCTTTTCGGTCAAACTTGGATTTTCCACCCCTCTTATCTAATATTACAGCGTCACAGCCGAACACCTTCATGTCGCCAACGTATGGCTTGCGCCCAACCCAACGCTCAAATGGAGTGCTATTCTTTAAACTCTTTGATGGCGATCGGTTACGTATATAGGTGGCTGTATTGACTGCCTCAGACCACAGACTATGCGGTAGCTGCGCTTGCTCTAACAAACAACGAGCCATCTCAACGACAGTTCTGTTGAAGCGCTCTGCTACGCCGTTCTGCTCCGGCGTATATGGGGTCGTAGTTTGGTGAGTAATACCTTTCGTGCTCAAATATGTTTTCATCTCTTGATTAACGTACTCCCTGCCGTTATCACTCCTGAGTACTTTCAAGCGTTTACCTGTTTGATTCTCAGTCCGGCTCACGAAATCTTTCAAACACTCAAGTGATTCAGATTTATGCTTTATAAAATAAACATGCGCATATCTAGTGTAATCGTCTATAAACGACATAAAATAAAGAGAACCACTTTCTGACCTAACTCTCATGGGACCACAAAGATCCGAGTGAACAATTTCTAACGGCTGATTTGACAGAATTCTCTTATAGCTACCGAAGCTATTTTTCTTAATTTTACACAGAGCACAAACACTACAATCAAAACAGTCTACTTTGTTAAGCTTCTCTTCGCTTCTTATCATATTATCATTAAAGAGCTTAACTAAATCTCCATAATTCAGGTGACCAAACCTCTGATGCCATAGCTTAATTTTTTCGCATCTCTTTTCAATATTTACATTCATGGCAACATTCTCTTTTTTCTTATATACATCGGCTACATATATATTACAATTCAAAGGTGCGTTAAATAATACATGATTATATTTATTTTTAACCACGGCTTTATCATTTAAAAATATTACTTTGTTGCCTCTCTCAACTATTTTTGCAACTGACAAAAAATTAGAGTTTAATTTTGGAACATAAAAAACATCTATTAAAGTAATGTCAGAAAATTCTGATTTTATATTTACACTACCAATAGCATGAACTTTTACCTTTTCGCCGGTGGCCAACATTACCTCATCATCGCATTCATTTATTTCAGTAAATAAATGTTTTTCACAACACATGTGACTAGATGCACCACTATCGAGAATGAATTGGTCCCTTTTGTTGTTGCTCGATATTCCCAAAACCGCATTACTTACTTGATCACTTCGATTCTTCTTGTTTTTGCATTGCGTACTTATGTGTCCCTTCGCACCGCATGTATAACACGTACGCCTCTCATGACCTTTCTTTGACTTACTCTTGGTTGAATTTATGGACAGCACACGTTCAGCATCTGAGCTATTTCCAGCAGTAACGTTGGAAGATCGGCGATGCTCTTCTTCCAGCAATTTACTTTTAAGCTGTACCAATGATGGAAGAACATCTCTCGACTCGATAGCGACTACGAAATTTTCCATCTCGTCCGGCAGAGCACAAAGCAACAATATGGACAAGAGATCATCTGGTATAGCAATTTGAAGCTCACGTAGGCTTTCAACAATACTACAAAATTGATTTATTTGTGCGGAAAATTTATCGCTACGTCGAATTTGAAAACGAACCAAGCTCTTGAACAATGACACTTTTCTTGCAGGTCCACGTGCGTTGTAAATTTCATCTAATCTTTCCCATGCCGTTTTTGACAATGCACAACTCTTAATATGCAGAAGTTCGGAGCTTTTCACATTTAACGTAATTAGGGCCAATGCCTTTTTATCTGCTTTAACAAAAGCTGCTTTCTCTAGCGCAGTCCAGTCTTCCTGACATATGGTTTCAACAGGATACCAGCAATCCAGAGTTATCAACAAACTCTTCATCTGGACACACCAAGATGAATAATTTTCACCATCAAGCTTTTCGATGCTTATACCGTTCATTATGATTCACAAAGAATTCACACAATAAATTGACTAATTTGACAACAACGTTTACTAGTTTTAACTTTTAACAAATTTACAGCGACACACACTGGGCACATAACCCTGTTAGCTTTTGGGCAGTAGAATTAAAACACGTTGAGTCAGGTAAACGGTTCACAATTTATTAAGCAATAGAATAATCCATATATTGGTACACACCATAAATCGTATGATATAAGAATGAATATGTAAAGCAATTAACAACTAAAGAGAGTAGTGAACCAGGGTTGCATATTTAAGTACATAATCTAACATTTATTTTGCATACAAATTTTTTTGTATTAATATTTTGATTGCAAGTATTTTGCTGCACTCAATGTTGACATTTTATTATTTACAAATAATAATTGAAAAATACTCCAATATAAATATTGTTGTGCCATATATGAGGGTACATGAAGTTATTAAAAAATGTGTTTTTGGCATAATAATATTATGGTAATGGCATGGCAGTACGAACTGTTCCTTCTCGAGAAGAGTAAAGAAGGGTATGAAAAATTTTGAGTGTTTCAAGAATAAATTCGCAACAAAAATATTTTTTTTAATATTCACTTCTTTTCTCTGCTTAAAAATCGTAAAACTGCCTTGCGCCACATTCTCCTTGGCACCTTTACACAAACCAAAATCCAGCAGACAGCGAAAAAGCCAACACTAAATCCATTCATCAGCACACTCAACTTGTAAGCTCATTTCACTGTCTATTTATCTGTGTCTGTTTGTCTGCTGATGACTGACTGTCTTAGCTTAGTAAAGTTTTTTCAAGTTTATTCTTAAATTTTTTATATTCTGGTTTTCTTTCTCACTTATTATTACATTTTTCTGTTATTATTTAGCAGACCAACTTTCTTTTACTTACTAGTTTTTAAACTTCTTAAGTCAAGTTATCTGCGCATTACATCGTTGCACGTGATGAGAGCGCGGCTTTACGCTATTTTCGACATTGACTTTGCACTTTCGCACCTTTCGCACAACATACATGCAGGTGCACATGCAGCAACAACCAGCAGTGATGAGCGATTAGTGTTATACAGACAATGCATTGTTGCATTTGAGGTTGCTGCGGCGACCCATGGGTTGGTGTAAGTCAGAGGTCGGAAAAATGAAAACGAGGGTGTGTTAGTGAATGGGGGATGCTACAGAAAAAAATAAAATAAAATAAAATAAATTACAACAAAATGAAGTGAAATAAAACAAAAAAAAAGTAAAGTAAAATAAAATAAAAAAATAAAATAAAATAAAATAAAATAAAATAAAATAAAATAAAATAAAATAAAATAAAATAAAATAAAATAAAATAAAATAAAATAAAATAAAACAAAATAAAATAAAATAAAATAAAATAAAATAAAATAAAATAAAATAAAATAAAATAAAATAAAATAAAATAAAATAAAATAAAATAAAATAAAATAAAATAAAATAAAATAAAATAAAATAAAATAAAATAAAATAAAATAAAATAAAATAAAATAAAATAAAATAAAATAAAATAAAATAAAATAAATAAAATAAAATAAAATAAAATAAAATAAAATAAAATAAAATAAAATAAAATAAAATAAAATAAAATAAAATAAAATAAAATAAAAATAAAAATAAAATAAAATAAAATAAAATAAAATAAAATAAAATAAAATAAAATAAAATAAAATAAAATAAAATAAAATAAAAATAAAAAAAAGTAAAATAAAATAAAAAAGCTAAAATTAAATAATATGAAATAAAACAAAATAAAATAAAATAAATAAGCA
>CAXKVI010000004.1:6751215-6776215 GCA_964058755.1 Campiglossa producta | reverse complement strand
AAAATAAAATAAAATAAAATAAAATAAAATAAAATACAATAAAATAAAATAAAATAAAATAAAATAAAATAAAATAAAATAAAATAAAATAAAATAAAATAAAATAAAATAAAATAAAATAAAATACAATAAAATAAAATAAAATAAAATACAATAAAATAAAATAAAATAAAATAAAATAAAATAAAATAAAATAAAATAAAATAAAATAAAATAAAATAAAATAAAATAAAATAAAATAAAATAAAATAAAATAAAATAAAATAAATAAAATAAAATAAAATAAAATAAAATAAAATAAAATAAAATAAAATAAAATAAAATAAAATAAAATAAAATAAAATAAAATAAAATAAAATAAAATAAAATAAAATAAAATAAAATAAAATAAAATAAAATAAAATAAAATAAAATAAAATAAAATAAAATAAAATAAAATAAAATAAAATAAAATAAAATAAAATAAAATAAAATAAAATAAAATAAAATAAAATAAAATAAAATAAAATAAAATAAAATAAAATAAAATAAAATAAAATAAAATAAAATAAAATAAAATAAAATATAATAAAATAAAATAAAATAAAATAAAATAAAATAAAATAAAATAAAATAAAATAAAATAAAATAAAATAAAATAAAATAAAATAAAATAAAATAAAATAAAATAAAATAAAATAAAATAAAATAAAATAAAATAAAATAAAATAAAATAAAATAAAATAAAATAAAATAAAATAAAATAAAATAAAATAAAATAAAATAAAATAAAATAAAATAAAATAAAATAAAATAAAATAAAATTAAAAAAGAAATAAAAAAAAATAAAAAATAAAGGAAAATAAAGGAAAATAATAAAATAAAATAAAATAAATTTCAATAAAATCGAAATCATCATTGCTATATAATTGTAACAAACTATTCACAAACTAAAATATTTGTTTGCGATGTCTGAAGAGCTAAACAAAGAATTTCCAACCACAAAAAGCCATACCAAACCTCCAATCAATACAATTTTCGAAGAAAAAAAGTTATAAAAATTGAACACCCTAATGTACATATATGTACACATAAAATGTTATAATTTACGATTATGTATTTAATATTCATTCACATAAGCCATAAAGCGATAACAAGCTACCTAATTTGGAATTCTAAGAACAAATTAAGGCACTGATGGTAATGAATCGTTTGATGCTGATAAAAAAATTTGAAATATTAAAATTAACACACAGAAAATTTAATAAAAACAAACTAAAATAGTTATTTCAAACATATGAGCTGGATATTACAAAGCTAACAAATTTAATTTTAGTATACTACATAGGTACATGCATACATACATATTTTACTCGCTTGGCACATCGCAATTTGCTTAAGCGGCGATAAATATTCACAGTTGAGTATTTCATTCATCCCCTAAAGCAAATAAAAAGTAGCAGCACTAGCGCGCGCTCGTATTGCGCATTTGACACAGCTCTCAACACAAGCAGAGTGGCGCAGTGGAAGCGTGCTGGGCCCATAACCCAGAGGTCCGAGGATCGAAACCTTGCTCTGCTACAAATATAGTTTGAGTTAGTTTTTTTTATAATTTTTTTAAAATCAAATAAATAAAGATTTTTTAAATTAGAATAATTTTTTTCCTTTCATAGAGCGATTCTTGTGTCTTTTTAAGAAATTTTGTAATTTTTTTTTTTTGCTTTTATTTTTTCTTCGGTGTTACTGTTTTTCTTTCTACGGGATGAAAAATAAAAACCCGAACCAGTTTTTTTAGTACAAGTTTACATTTCAATTTATTTTTAACCCATTCCATCGGTACAATTTAATTTCTTTTTCATTGTGACTTCCTGTTTAACACATTCATAATCTCTCTCGTATCTGTTTTAGTGGTGTTTGACCCAAAGGGAGCTGTAATGAACGCGTGAACAAAAGCGAAAAGTTTCATATCCGTTTAAAAATTATGAAAAAATTACATATGAAATGTAGGCTTAGTTCTTACACACCTTGGGGAGGCGGGTTCAGTGTACGCCCTTTGACATACTTAAGCGGGAGAGATATATATAACGAAAAGAAATTAAAAAATAATAATTAAATTTAAAAGCTTTTAGTTTGAATGGTAAACACTGACACAGGAAATGGGATTAGCATTCATGCGTGTTTTTGGTGAGTGGGAAAAGGAAGACAGTGGCGTAGTGAGGGATAAAAAAAAAATAAATAAAAAATAAAATAAAATGAACTAAAAAGATATATGTAAAATCGAAAAAAATGAGAAAAAAAATTAAATAGACTAAAATAAGTAAAATAAAAAAAAAATAATAATAAAAGGAAAAAGAAAAAAAAAAATAAATAAAAAATAAATAAAATAAAATAAAAAATATAAAATAAAATAAAATAAAATAAAATAAAATAAAGTAAAATAAAATAAAATAAAATAAAACAAAATAAAATTAAATAAATAAATAAAATAAAATAAAATAAAATAAAATAAAATAAAATAAAATAAAATAAAATAAAATAAAATAAAATAAAGTAAAATAAAATAAAATAAAATAAAATAAAATAAAATAAAATAAAATAAAATAAAATAAAATAAAATAAAATAAAATAAAATAAAATAAAATAAAATAAAATAAAATAAAATAAAATAAAATAAAATAAAATAAAATAAAATAAAATAAAATAAAATAAAATAAAATAAAATAAAATAAAATAAAATAAAATAAAATAAAATAAAATAAAATAAAATAAAATAAAATAAAATAAAATAAAATAAAATAAAGGGAAATGATTTAAAATAAAGTAAAATAAAATAAAATAAAATAAAATAAAATAAAATAAAGTGAAATAAAAAATAAAAATTAAATTATAAAAAAAAATAAAAGGTAATATAGGAAAAGGGATGGAGATAAAAAGACGACATGGAAGAGAAAGGTGGAAAACAGAATAGAAAAGGTTTGATGAGCAGGGAAACTACAAGGTTTACCTTTTTTTGAAGCTGTCTCCAAGCTCATTAAATTTTTTTATACAATAAAACTTTAAATAAAAAATGGTGCGTTACAAAGGCCTTTAGGACCTCCCCTCTCTATTGTAAATAATCTATGCCACTGCGGTTGCAGAAACGTTTTTTTTTCAAATTTTTTCGCATGCCTTCAAGGTGCTACTGACAGCGAACAAGTGGCGACAATTAGGGCAAACACTACCACAATTGAAAGTAAAGGGAGAAAAACCGCATACTGAAAAATATTACAATAATGACAAAAGCGGAAAATTAAAAAAGGCGCACGAAAAAAAAAAACAACAAAAAAATATCTGAGATCTCGACAACAAAAAATGTCAAGACAAAAACCATAAAAAAATACTGAAACGGCGAGCAAAGAAAAAGGAACCACAGTTAAGGAAAATAGCAACAGCAGGTGGGTGAACAACAACAAAAATAAACAAAAAAACCAGCCACAAAGTTGCCTCTCAGCACAAACAAATATCACATCAACACCGAACAGCTTGCAACACTTTGTCATATTTTCTAATTTATTTAAATGAAGTTTCAGGCAGCATCATTGTCGTGCTTTCTCACGCGCTCTCCGCACTTAACCCACAACACGCTATTTACCCTCACTGAATTTTGTCAACACTTTAGATTTTGCATAATTGTTGTCGCTCGCTCACCTGCCTGCCTGGCTGCTTTTGTTGGGTTGTTGCTGTTGTTTCTCTCTCGCTCTTCGTTCAGCATTTTCAAATATTTTGTTGCTTTTGTTGTTTATTGTTAACTTTTACTGCTGCATTTTGGGGTTAAAATTAGAAAACCGGAAGCGCGTCAAAATAATAATTGCGTGCAACCTGCTGTGATTGTTGATGGTTTGCTGATGCTGTGCGAACTCCACACCTTTCTCCATCTCATTGTTGTTCTATTTCTATAACTGTTGTTTGTTCATAAATGCCGTTATTTTGCTAACGCTGAAAAGTGTTTTTTTATTGTTTGGGGTGAGTGCCAGCTGTCGGCCGGGTTGACTTTTTCAAGCACTCTTTGTGCCTCCACCTAAGTTTGTTATTCTTAACTAAGGTTGCTCCAACATTACAAATGACAAATACAATTAAGTTAATGTAGTATGGTACTCTCCCTCCTCACTCTGATTCAAATATTTGCATATTCACGTATGCTTTTCACTAATGCAACCCCAAATCCTTTTCACACATTGTTTTGTGGCTTTTAACGCTAACGAGTGTTGCCACCCTAAAGTAGTTTTGCCTCATGCCGTTGCTGCTGCTATTATTGCCATTGTTGTTGTTTATGTTGTTGTTGCATTAGCAAAACAATATTGTTTTCGTTTATAATTTGTTGTGAAATTAAATGAGTTGCGCACAAATTGAAAAACATTAAATGTAATTAATTTTGCGACATACGTTGATGGAGGTAAACGCACATTAGCTGAAGTAGGGTAAGTGGTACAGTCATCGGAAACGACTTAATTTTTATTGACACACTACAAGTTCGAAATAAAATTTTTTTTCTAAAAAAATCCAGCAAATGGAATCAATCGGCCTTACTAAAGAACTTTCGAATTCCAGCGCCATCCAGCGGAAAAGATATAGCCGATGTTCACTGGCCAAATTTTGCAAAAATCTCTTCATTTCTTCAAACAAAAACTCCCTAGAATTTACCCCTCACTCAGAAAAAACATTCCCTGAAGCTTGGAAAAAATAATTTATTCTAAAGATATGGTTCCCTTAACATAAGTGAAATATTTGAAACAGTTTACGGATGACTCAATTAAAAAATTACGCTAACAAGTTGACAATGGAAATTTTTTTTGAAAATATTGAAGCACTGAAAAAAAATTCATGTTCAGAAACTTTCCTTCCTGATAAAAAAAATTAAGTACCCGGTGAATGGCGCATCTGCCCTGTGGTGGTAAAACAGCGAACACAAGCCCGATATCAGCAACATTTTGCTATTAACTTTATTACAAAATGTAATAGATTTTCGCACTTTCGCACCACAAGTGCATTAATAGATTTAACTTCATGTAACTCAGTGGCGGATCCAAGGGGGGTTTCCGGTTTAGGGATCCAAAAAGTCATAGCTTTCACAGTAATTCACAGCAAAAAATATACTAAAATTTACGAAAAAAATATGGTAAAATTTATAAAAAAGGTAGTAAAATTTACACAAAAAATATAGTAAAAATTATTCAAAAAAGTAAAATTTACACAAAAAATATAGTAAAAATTAAGCAAAAAATATAGTAAAAATTATACAAAAAGGATAGTAAAATTTTCACAAAAAATATAGTAAAAATTACGTATAAAATATAGTAAAAGTTATGACAAAATATAGTAAAAATTATACAAAAAGATAGTAAAATTTACAAAAAAAATATATTAAAAATTTTTCAAAAAAGATAGTAAAATTTACATAAAAAATATAGTAAAAATTAAAAAAAAATATGGTAAAAATTATACAAAAAAGATAGTAAAATTTACAAAAAAAAATATTAAAAATTATTCAAAAAGATAGTAAAATTTACATAAAAAATATAGTAAAAATTAAGAAAAAAATATGGTAAAAATTATACAAAAAAGATAGTAAAATTTACACAAAAAATATAGTAAAAATTATTCAAAAAAGATAGTGAAATTTATACAAAAAAATAAAGTAAAAATTACGTAAAAATTAAGCAAAAATAAAGTAAAAATTATTTAAAAAAGATAGTGAAATTTACACAAAAAATATAGTAAAATTTTTATAAAGATATAGTAAAAATTACACAAAAAATTTAGTAAAAACTACAAAAAAATATAGTAACAATTAAGCAAAAAATATAGTAAAAATTTTATAAAGATTTAGTAAAAATTACACAAAAAATGTAGTAAAAAAATTTTGTAAAAATTACGCAAAAATTTTTTTCATTAGAAAACACAATACATTTACACAGTATTGTCAAAATTTGAAAATTTTTTTCAAATTTTCTTTCGTGCAGCATCAAAATAAATATTTTTTAAAAAAATTTAGAGAGAATAAACCCTATAGTAAAACTGCCTTGAATTTGTTACTTATCATACCAACAAATGTAGGTATAATTTTTTTTTTGGAAGACAAGCATAAAAGGCAGTTTTGAGAAACTGTGAAAGAAAAATGTCCTCGAAATTAAAAAAAAAAAAAAATTGATACGCCACTGTATTTTAATATTCAATGTATGCTCGAATTTAATAGGCTTTATGGCACATAAGTAATTAAAATAGGTTTTTGGAAATTACTCGCTTCTGTTAGCCCAGCTATTATGCAGTTTAAAATTTGATTTAACGCAAAAGCTATTCATAAACGTTTGTGACGCAGAAAATTGACGACTATTTTCAAACAAAAGCAAATTAATTGCAAAACTCGGCGCTAAATGCGAATTAATAATGGCATTTTGGTTTTATGAGGGAGGGGGAATTTTGTGTGCCTTTAAATTTAAGATATTTTAAAGAAAATAATTAATTTTTAGGCGGAAAAAAATATAATACATATGTCCATTTTTTGTTGTTAAATAAATTTATTTTTCACAGTGTAAAAAAATTTAATTAAATTTTTGAATTCTACGTGTTCTGTTTAGGTGTAAAACTACATAGAAAGAAGTGACATTGGCGAGGGTTCATTGCTACAAATGGCTGCGATTTAAGCGCCTAACGGTAACTAAGCAGAGTGGCGCAGTGGAAGCGTGCTGGGCCCATAACCCAGAGGTCCGAGGATCGAAACCTTGCTCTGCTAGCGTAGGCGGAAAAACATTTGTGATTCCAATTTTTTTTTTTTTTTTCAATTTTAAATTTTGTTGTTCAATAAATTTTAAAGCAGCTGTATAAATATTGCTAGATCTTACGAGATTCACGAAAAAACACAAAGGCAATGTCGAAGAGCGTAAAATTTAACATTTGCTATTTTCAAGGTACAAAAGCTTTCGTTTCACTTTGATGTCTGCTACTTATGTATAACAAATAAGAATTTACATATTTCTTGTACATTCCAAATTCGATCAAAATTGACATTCCTGCATAAAACCGCTTACATTTTTTTTGTTTGTTTATTTTTAGCTAAAGATAAAATGTGCAACAAATACCAGAAAACCACAAAATTTACAAATGAAAGCTTCTTAAATTAATTTATTCATTGCAATTTTTCAAAACAAAAACCACTTCAAATATTGAGATCTTCAATTGTACACTCATAGATACATACATATGTATATATAGGTAGCTATACCATGCAAACTGGGTCAAAAGTCAAACAGTCATAGACACATAGCTTCCATGGCCAAAGTCAAATGAGCTCTTATATGTACTTAACTTATTTGTTGCGCTTCGTCTGTACTGATGATGATATTAATACAAGTAGAGCAAAGTGAACATTAGGGTGTTCCATTTTTAGGCGATATTTTTTGCTTAAGCTTTTTAAGCTTTCAGCTTTAAGTTTTTATCGCTTTTGATCCTTTTCATGTCAAATCGTCAGGCAGTTGGTATCGACCCCTTTCGATTTGAGTAATTTTGGTGTGGAGTTTCCTTTTATAAAAAAATGAATTTTTTTTTTTCAAATGCAACCTCAAAATTTTACTTTTTTAATTTTTTTCCAATTTTTTTTTTTTTTTTAATTTTGGAACATTTTGCACTTCAAATAAATCTTGCCACTTTTTAAGAAGGTATAAACAAGTTATTTTAAAAACAGTTAGAAATTTCTACTTTTAAAAATTTTTTAAACTCAAAATTAAAAAAATTAAAAAATATAGGTATCTATGTAAATTTTGCACTCAAATTGTTTGTGTTATCCATCATATACATATGTATTAAGATAACCCGAAAGTTTAAGAATTGCAATTTTGATTTTTTTTTAATATGTGTATACCCTTAAAAAGTTCCAAATATTGAAAAAAAAAAAAAAAATTAAAAAATTTTAAAAAAGGAAAAAAATAAAATTTTCAATTTGCATAACTTTTGAATTTTTTTTTATTTTTAATAAAAGGAAACTCTACCAAATTCATTAAAATCGAATGAAAAGGCCTACTGAGAAATTTTGAAAAGTTCATTATTCAAATTTTCTCTAAGCTAAGGCCGAGAAAAAAAATTTTCAACTGCAAATGGAACACTCTAATTCACACCCAACCAAACGTAAGTATGTAGGTAGTTGTGAACGGTTGACAGCAAATCTATCACTTTGAACAAGAAGTGAACTTATTTAATACAGGATATGTAAAAAAGTACAGTGGGGTGCACGAAAGTATCACGGTTTTATACTTTTACAATATTTGCCATTAATTTTAAGAAAATGTAGGGATTTACTTATCTATGGGTAAAACTAACCAAGTGCTACAATTTCTCAAAAAATTCAAAGAAATAAAAAGTCTCAAAAATTGCTATAAAAATGTTCCACGTTTTCAGAAATTTTTTACAGTGCAAGTTTAAAAGTAAGAAAGGACATTAAATAAAAATTAATAAAAAAGATTAAATATAAAAGCAAATCGATATATGAAGAGAAGCAATTGTGCTATTTGTTTGGGCATCACTGTATGTAAAGGTACAAAAAAAAAAATATGAGCTAGTAAAATACATGAAAACAAATGGAAAACGTCATTAGTGTCTATTAACCTATTTCACAAACTAATTTACGAGTAGAATACTTTTTTTTGCTCGTCATTAGAGCTTGTATGGAAAATAGGGCTCAATTACACCAGAGTATACCTTTCACGTTATATTTTCAAAGTTATTTAATTTATAATTAAAAAAAAACTAAAAACAAAATTATAAAAAATCTTCACATTAGCAGAGCAAGGTTTCGATCCTCGGACCTCTGGGTTATGGGCCCAGCACGCTTCCACTGCGCCACTCTGCTTACTGTTAAACTGTCGCTTATTTTGAGTGTGGTCGTTTTGAATTCTCTTTGCGTTTCGCACACCCCTAGCGCAACTGCCCTATACTCTTTAATGTAGCACTAGATGAATGATTTGTTTGTTCTGAGAAATGTTATCTTCTCTTTTACTCAATAGCGAAACATTTTCATTTTAACAACAACAATATATGACCTGGCGAATTATTTGCAAAGGTGTCTGCTATTCGTTTTGAAAACAAGAAGGGTATTTATTTAATCTTATAAATAGGGATTCAATACGTTATATGGATTAGGAGCATTTTATTTTATTTTACTGCATTCAATTTTATATTATTTAATTTTTTATACTTTTTTATTTGACTTTAATATTCATATTTTTAAATCGTTTTTATTTATATTTATTTTTTTTTAGTTTTTTTTAATTTTATTTAAAAAAAATTGTTGAGTGTAAAGCTCTTAGGCTGCGATATTTATTTTATTTTTATCTAATTTTTTTTTTCTATTTTACCCCTTTTTTTTTTTTTTTTTTTTTATTTTTTTTTTTTAAATTAATTAATTTTTTTTATTTAAAAAAAGTACAAAATTCAGTCTCTGATCTTCTAAAACTCCATTCCTTTACCTACATAAATACCAGAGTTGCCATATAATTTATTGCACGTGCACACATTTGAAACCATTGACTAATGAAGAGCAGCACTGGTGTCTGCTTTATTAATTTCCGCTTCATTAAATGATAAATACCTACAATGGTGTATGTATAAATATTTCAGCCACATATAAGAAAACTTTTTTGCACTTAAAAGTATTATCCAAAACATAAATATGCAGCCGGACAAGAAGTGCACAAATAATAAATTGCTAGTAATTTTTTTAAGTTGATTATTCATAGCAATTATTTAAGAACTACAAAGAATAAAAAATGTTGAAGGCTTTTAAGGATAAACTAAGTAGTGGGTGTATGAAAGGATATTATTCATAGCAAATATTTCCAAACACACAAAGAGGAAATGGCACTGAAGTTAATTTAAGATAGTAATCGTTTCATTTCCACATTCTTGCTTTTTGTGTGAAGAACTTAATAATGATTATTAATACACAAAAAATATACAAAAAATTGGAATGTTGCAAGGCTGATGACAAATTGTCAATAGTCAACCCCCAAAAGTATGCAATATTTATTTATTGATAGGTTTTTTCACTTTTCCTTTATCGAATTCTGTTGTAAACTATGTCAAGTGTCAGTTGACTAATGTAGTGTTCATGCTGAGTTTCAAAAGCAGCATTTTCCATTTTCGGTCGTACATTTTGAAGATGTGTTCATGCTGCCGCATTTTGAAAAGGCGTATTTAGCTAATTTTCGAGTGCTTAAGGTGCGTTCCTACATCGCAACTCCATTTCTTTTATAAAAGTGAGTTCGTGGGTAAAGAACCCGACTTTCTAAACAAACTTGGAAACTTTTCACCTCGATAATTGCAACTTTTTAACAGGCAAAAATGATTGCTTAAGTACGTTGACTGACTTAGTGAGAAGTTATCCTAATATAAACAGCGGTTCACCCCAAAAGTATGCAACATTTTTTTGCTTTTCCTTCATACAAAGAAATTTTTGTTCGTATACGGTATCTTCGAAGATGCTAAAGCTAATGCAGAAATAAAGTAGCGTTTAGGTTTAAAAATTGTATGGAAAAAATGCTGCATTTTGGGCTAGATGCTAAAATGCAAAATGCAGGCTCAACATGAACAGCACATAAGTCTTTGGACTGCGTAATTTAATTTATTCAAAGAACTGCTAAATAACAAATTGCAATAAGAATGACCCAAAATTGGTCGCACGTTTCAGAAAAATTAAAAAAAAAGAAAGCTCGATTTTTGTCTACTTGAAGGTCATTTGAACGAAAATTTTTTTCTCAGAAAAACACACACGCATACAATCATATCATACATTAATTCTTTAGAAACATTTTTCCTTTGACCTTTTTTTTGTTTATAATACAAAAGTCTAAACTATTTAATATCAATTTATTGAGGTTAGAAAATACAAGAAGAAGAATGTAAAAATATTTCCTTTTCCACGCATCACTCTACCATTTCTAATACATTCATATCAGTGGCGGATTCAGGATTTTTGAGGAGGGGGCTAAATTTTTTTCGAACACATTTTTCATTCACAGTTTCTCAAAACTCACCTTTAGTTTTTTTTCTCAAACAAATATATATCTACATTTGTTGGTATGGGCAATGTTAAATTCAAGGTGTCACGTAATTTTAACTATATTTTTGTGTAATTTTATCACTATATTTTTTGTGTAATTTTATTACTATTTATATTTTGGGGTAATTTTTAATATATTTTTTGTGTTATTTTACTATATTTTTGTGTAATTTTTAAATATATTTTCACTATATTTTTTGTGTTAGTTTACTATATTTTTGTAAAATTTTTACTATATTTTTGTAAATTTTTACTATATATTTGCTCAGTTTTCACTATATTTTTGTAAAATTTTTACTGTATTTTTGCTCAGTTTTTACTATATTTTTGTAAAATTTTTACTGTATTTTTGCTCAGTTTTTACTATATTTTTGTAAAACTTTTACTAAATTTTTGTTCAGTTTTCACTATATTTTTGTAAAATTTTTACTGTATTTTTGCTCAGTTTTTACTATATTTTTGTAAAATTTTTACTAAATTTTTGCTCAGTTTTCACTATATTTTTGTAAAATTTTTACTGTATTTTTGCTCAGTTTTTACTATATTTTTGTAAAATTTTTACTAAATTTTTGTACAGTTTTCACTATATTTTTGTAAAATTTTTACTGTATTTTTGCTCAGTTTTTACTATATTTTTGTAAAACTTTTACTAAATTTTTGTTCAGTTTTCACTATATTTTTGTAAAATTTTTACTGTATTTTTGCTCAGTTTTTACTATATTTTTGTAAAATTTTTACTAAATTTTTGCTCAGTTTTCACTATATTTTTGTAAAATTTTTACTGTATTTTTGCTCAGTTTTTACTATATTTTTGTAAAATTTTTACTAAATTTTTGTTCAGTTTTCACTATATTTTTGTAAAATTTTTACTGTATTTTTGCTCAGTTTTTACTATATTTTTGTAAAACTTTTACTAAATTTTTGTTCAGTTTTTACTATATTTTTGTGTAATTTTTACTATATTTTTGTGTAATTTTTACTATAGTTTTGCCAAATTTTTTCTGTATTTTTATAAATTTTTTTTCTATATTTTGCTCAATTTTTACTATATCTTTGTGTAACTTTTACTATATTTCTTGTGTATTTTTACCATTTTTTTCCTGTATTACTATAAAAAATATGCATTTTTTTATTCCTAAGGGGAGGGTTTGAACCTAGAAACCACCACGCGTGGATCCGCCCCTGATTCATACCTTACATTTACCGCTATTATCTATTTGGTTTTTTATTAACCTCACTCGCTCTTGCCTGAAGTGCAATTTTTGTGTTCTATTTATTCTTCTTCTTTTTTTATTCAGGGTTAAACAGCAATTTATGTTTTTTGTTGGTCCGCACTAAATTTTTAATATCATCAAAATATTTCCATCGATTTATTTTTTCGCATTTTGCCATTGAAGTGTGAAAGTAGTTTAGTGAGGCAAGCAAAAAACGAGACCAAAAGTTGGGCCTACAAAAATTCCTTGTATACAATCAATTTAGCACAAAAGGGGCATTTAAGTAATTTTTTTTAGGTTATGTAAAAGCTTTGAGGGTGCTTTTTATGGTTTTGCAAAAGTAATTGATTTTAATATTTGGTATGCGGTTAGTGTAGGCATTTGGCCTTTTGCGCTTTTCGTTTGTCTATCATAAGTTTTTGGTGTTGTGAGTAGAAAAAAAGACAAAAACTGACTACTAAATTACTACTTTTTTTCACCTCACCAAATTTTTGTTTGAGGTTAGGTGAGGCATAAAGCTTTAAAGGTGAAAAGCTGCAATTGTTTATTAAATATTTAAGAAGAGGCCATATTGTTATCTTACGACAGTTTATGACTAAATTTAGACATCTTAATATAGGATTTTTTTAGTTCTAAGCAAAAAAGGTGTAAAACCTCACATGTCTTTTTTTTTGGCCAAAAATGGCCATATGAGGTTTTTGTAGGGCCACATCGAGCCAAAAGGGCCACTACATGGACATGCCTGGTTTCGAGTGAAGTAGGTCTGCTAAAGAGAAGACTCCACATATTAAAAGTCTAACAAAAGTTTCCAAAAAAGCCTTAAAGCGTGATTCTTCTACCATCTATACCCCCCATTATTACTTATGCCAGATAAAAAATAATGTATGTAGTCGTAACACTGATAAATGAGGCTGGGTCTGTATGCTTCTCTGTAATCATTGACCGTCATGTATGAGAATATAACGAGACATCATTATTTATTTTACCCCAAACCGCAACTGAGCAAAGAAAGCGGCACTACAATGCACCCCCTCCCTCTCCGCCTTTGATGAAAGTTATAACGAACTCGTGAAAAAATGATTAACCTGCAGCAGAGAACAAAGGCTATATACTATAGTAGAGTCACTAAGTTGATATCAACGCAGTAGATTAAGGATATTTAATCAAACCAGCCAGCCAGCCTGTTGGATTAAGGTGAGCGAAAAAATCCCAATGAAAGTGAATGAGGGAGGCTAACAAATGAGCGCTTGATAGGGAGAAATGGTCATTGATGGTAATGAGCGTTGCATGTTAATAAAATACCTCTACAATGGCTTTGTATAGTATTTTTTCCACGTTTCAACGCAACAGCCAACGTGAAATGGAGAGTGACTTATTAGTCGAGTAGGGGGAATGTGGGTTAAATACGGAGGATGCTGAAATGCTTTATTTTAAAGCCTCAATGTTGATGTGGCATGCAACAACTGCGAGTTACAAAGCAGGAACTTGCATATTCCGATACAAATGTATATTTGAATAGCAAGAACAGGAAAAACGCGCTATAATTAGAAATGGTGGTAATGTGAAAGAAGCCACAAATTTTAACCGACATTTACAAATGTATAGTCATTATTTCTCTTACTGCATGGTTAGCAGCCAAATTAAATTCACTAATACGTACCTACAAAAAATGTATTATTATTTTCCAGCTTTTGGGAGCCAACTAAAGCAAAAGCTTTCCGGACTTTCGCTGCTTTTGTTTTGGACGACATTAGGTCCGTCGCCCAATTAATGTCAACTTCTCTCATATGTATTTGCAGACTTAGAATCTAAATACACTCTGAACCAGGCATGGCCAACTAGTGGCTCTCTTGGTACGCTGCGGCCCTCAAAAACAACCCAAATTCGCGAGAAAAAATACTAAAAATCATTGCATGATTATTCTTGGAATAACTACCGTTAGCGCCGCTACGACGCACAATCGTGAGTTGCAGCTCATTTCGAATTCAGACTCAGAATTTGGCAGCAGAGGAAGGGGAGGCCTCGACTGAGTTGGAAACAACAGGTGAAGGACGACTTGAACTCCCTTAGGGTATGAAATTTCCACTATATTTTTTGGTAATCATTTTTTACTATACTTTTTGCGTAATTGTAATTTTTCCTATATTTTCTGCGTAATTTTTACTGTACTTTTTGTTAAAATTTTACAACCTTTTTTGTGTAATTCTAATTTTTTTTGGGTAATTTTTTACTATATTTTTTTAATGATTTTTATCACATTTTTTGTTTAACTTTTTCTATATTTTTTACGTAATTTTTACTATACTTTTTGGGTACTTTTTACTATAATTTTTGTGTATTTTTTTACTAAGCCCTTGCGTAATTTTTATTTACTCTATTTTTACTACATTTTTTGGTAGTTTTTACTATATTTTTTGCGTATTTTTTTACTATATTTTCTGCGTTTTTTTGTACAAAAATTTTTGCATAGTTTTTGCTATATTTTTAATGTAAATTTACTATATTTTTTGTATAACTTTTACTATATTTTTACTGTATTTTTCGAGATAATTGAAGAAGAAAACCCACCCCTGGGTCACCTTATGACCAGCTTTCCTTATAAGTTTTTATCATATAGTATACTATATACATATATATTTTTCTTATATGTACCCTGCAGCGAAAGCAACTAGTTGAAAAATACTTTACAACTAGTTGGTGCACCGGGCCCAACTAGTCAGTGTTCTGTCTTTTTTCCATATAAGCAACTGGTATTTTTTACGTGTTGATGTCCCACGAGATGATAATTGTCAGATTTCGACCCGAATATACCTATAGTTATCTACTAGTCAGGAAATACCAGTTTCATACTAGTTGTAAAATACCAGTTCCATACTAGTTCATCCTGGACTAGTATAATTTCCATAAAATGAACTCGTTCACATATTAGTCCAAAAAGGACTAGTAGGAAATATACTAGTCCCATACTAGTCCAAAAAGCATTGAACCTGGACTAGTATGATTTCAACCAGAATTTTCCTGGCTTACCCTTTATTTTATAATTTGACTTTATTTTCATGTTTATTCTTAAGAAAGCAGCGGCTATTTGTATTTACCTTATCACGAAAAAGCATCTATGAATTATAAGAGAAAACGAAACGAATGAATTTTGAATTTTTTAACTGGTATAATTTCATCCAGAAAAATCTAGTTATATACTAGTATGAAATGTATATTTCCTGACTAGTATGGGTTCAGCCAGCAAATTCTAGTTGTATACTAGTTTGAAATGGATATTCCCTGACTAGTATGAGTTCTGCCAGAAAATTATAGTTGTATACTAGTATTTTTCTGACTAGTTTGAGGTTTCGCTGCAGGGTTCTCCTTCACCTTTTTTAATTTGATTGTAGGTATGTATAAACAACTTTTTTGCTCATACGTTTAAACTTTTTAGTTAAAAACGAAGTCCTCTTTCGCCGAAGCAATCACTTCATTTACAGTTTTTCACTTCTGCCTCAACTATTTTATGGACAATGGCTATTGACTTGGCTCGGCTGACTTTTATTGGTTTGTCGTATTTTTTAGGAGTCTTTTTTTTTTCTTAGGAGTCCATGCATGTTTGTTGTCCACTATAGGTACCTTCGTATTCCTTTAATGTGTTTTGCCCATTTAATTTGAAACTCCTTCGCATTGATCTTAAAAATAAACTCGGTAGGTAATTTCGTTTAGATTTATATGATTTCGTATTTTCATCTACCGGTACTTTATCTTTATGAGCATCTGCAAGTTTTTGGCAATTTTCGATTTCTTAGTAGATATTTTGTAGCTTTTTTTTAAGTTTCTTCTACGCTACTTTGAGCTGCCACTTGAAATTGATATTGATGAGCTAATGGGTTTGCATACACTCATAGCATTTTGTTGATTTGGCAGCGCCTTTGGTAAGTACTTTTGGGATTTGATGTTCTTGTTGTTTTTGATTTTCTTGTTGTGGTTGTGTCTGGCTATAGCATAATTTATGTGCAATTTTGTGTGCAAAATTTTAATGGCATATCGTTATAGTGAGTTGGAGTAATTTTAATAAAATATTCACTTATTGATGGGCACATTAAGATAAATTGTGGCGAGAGTGGGATGATGAGTGGCTAGAAGCCGTGGGTGTGGGTGGTAGAAAAAAGGCAAGACGATAGCCGGGTTGGGGTGGCAAATTATTAAAAAAAAAATAATAATAAAAGAAACAAAAAAAATAAAGTAAAAAAAAAAAATTAAAAAAATAAAATTAAGTAAAAAACAAAATTTAAATAGAGTTAACAAAAATAAAAATTAAGAAAAATGTTTTTCTTTTCGAACTTTTTAACAATTTTAAAATCCTTACGTCCACCCACTCGGCATAGTCGCTATTTCCATACCCACCCATCAAATCTCATGGGGAAGAAACTAACTTGTCAGTCAAAAGAACAGACAAGACGGCAGTCAAGCGAGTCACGCAACTTCATCAACTAACTTGTATATAAATTTTGCCATTACAATAACAATATTGACTAATAACTACTTTGGTTGCCATTTTTGCAAGTCTGCATAACTTCCGTTTGCATAGTGAAATGGGAAGTAAGAAAAACAGCAGAAAACAAAAATATGCAAAATGCGTGCCTCGGTTGTTGCAAGTTGTAAGTGGCATGAAACATATGCAAAACTGGGTTTGTTTTTTTTATGGAAATGCGAAATGTTGCATATGAAATTCATAAGCTATAATAAATGTAATGCGAGCTAGTAAGAAATATGTATACATGTTTTTGGCCTGTGCATAGTCAGCTTAGATAAGTAGTTACACTCGCACCTTAAGAAAACTATGTTGTTGTGACTGTGGTAAATATGACTGTCAAATGTTGGAAAAGGAAAACTTTTCAAATGTCAAAACTGACAGTTTTTACGCAATGCATGGCAGTAAGTTGTTATGTTTTGTACAAAAATTGCTGAGTTTACATGCAAATATATTTATAATGCAAGTTGTTGCATAAATGTGGCATGATGTTGCATGATAAACATGTTGACTATGAAGGGAAGAAATGTGCACGCAACACTCGAAGGAGAGAGAGATGAAACTAGGTACAAGAGAGAGAAAATGGAGGAAAATATAAGCTGGTTTTGAAATTCTATAAAAAAATCACAGAAGAGATACCAAACGGTCTAACCATACCATAAGCCATAACCATTCCAGAACCATAACCATACCATAACCATACCATAACCATACCATAACCATACCATAACCATACCATAACCATACCATAACCATACCATAACCATACCATAACCATACCATAACCATACCATAACCATACCATAACCATACCATAACCATACCATAACCATACCATAACCATACCATAACCATACCATAACCATACCATAACCATACCATAACCATACCATAACCATACCATAACCATACCATAACCATACCATAACCATACCATAACCATACCATAACCATACCATAACCATACCATAACCATACCATAACCATACCATAACCATACCATAACCATACCATAACCATACCATAACCATACCATAACCATACCATAACCATACCATAACCATACCATAACCATACCATAACCATACCATAACCATACTATAACCATACCATAACCATACTATAACCATACCATAACCATAACCATACCATAGCCATACCATAACCATACCATAACCATACCATAACCATACCATAACCATACCATAACCATACCATAACCATACCATAACCATACCATAACCATACCATAACCATACCATAACCATACCATAACCATACCATAACCATACCATAACCATACCATAACCATACCATTCCCATCTCTTCTCACCCCTTTTGTAATCCATCTTTTCTTTCACGTCGCTTCAGTCTTTCCCCCACCCCTTACAACTAATTATTACTTTTTCATTGGAAATTGTTATTTGTTGCATAAATAAATGGCATGGAATTGTTTTCGGTTTGCAGATTTTTAATTGAAAAAGTTTCTTCGTCACAATTCTCACCCCCACATTTTAATTGAATTTTTCGGTTTCACAATAAGTTTTACATTCAAAGTGAGTCGAAGTTGTTGTTGTTTATTATAGTAAAGTTGCATGCAAACATTTTTGTTTTTGTTTTTTTTTTCTTTTATTTTGCAGTCCGATATTTTAGATATATGTATGCAGTTGAAATTTTTTGTTTGCTGAAATTGCAGAAATTACTTATTAAACATTATTAGCAGAGACAATGAGGAAAATCATGAAAATAATTTGGTTGCCCACTATTACTTGGCTTATTGCCAGAATTTGCATATTTTTTGTGGTGAAAATATTTTTAGATTTTGTAGTGCATTTGCCAGTTAATAAATAGTTTTAAATAATTTTGTGATAATTTTTCCTTTTAATATTTCTCATATTTCCAATGAGGACAAATACTGGATAGAAGATACCAAAATCTCAACACCAAGAACCACACGAAATTGAAAAAAATAAATGAACTACAGAACAATAACATAAAATAAAAGAAATAAATACAACATAATATAATAAAAAAAAATTAAAAAATATATGTTAATTAAAAAATAATAAAACAAAATGAAATCAATTTTTCGACCTTTTTTATTCAACAAATTCTTCTTCTTTCTTTTTTGTGAGTCAACAAGTGCCGATATATGTAAATGAGCGCAGTTATCAGTGTCAGCTTTATGATTGATTTTGTGAGTCGCTGTGTTTATTATTTTAAAACCAATTACAAAACTGACACTGATAACTGCGCTCATTTATATTGGCGCTTGTTGACAAACAAATAAGAAAGGCAGTGAACAGCTCCACGTCATACAGGAGAGACGTGTTATAAGATGTGTTTTAAATTTTTTGTTGATGTTTTTTAATGCTTTTACAAAATAATGTTTCATATGTATAGTGTACCCTGAGTACGGTAAGCGTAGCTGACCGAAATTTATTGGTGAAAAAAAAAAAAAATTAAAATTGACTAAAATAAAATAAAGTAAAATAAAATGAAATAAAATTAGAAAGATGAAAATAATGGAAAAAAATAAAAGTGGAACTAAACAAAAAAACCAAAAAAAAAAAATATAAAAAAAATTAAAAATAGAAAATAATAAAAAAAAATTAAAATAAAAATAAATCTCAAAAATTTTGTAAAATAACAAAAGTTATAGTAAAAAATTAGTCAATATTTGAAATTCGCTCATTTAATTACTGCTGCGTTTCACTTTTTGGGGGTTACATAACATTTTTTACTTTAACGACTTATCTTCTAAATGATGCCATTATTCTTAGCAACCAAGGAAAACTATATTAAGAGACCAAACAAACTTTCGACTCTTTCCCCATATCCAATCATGTATCATTCACTTTCTATGCTATCTTCAGTCGCAATAACTTATTTCTTACTACAAATTTCGAAGGCACTCAAACTTTTGCTGATAATGTCTTTCGCGCGGTTAGTTTTGATAATTTCTTTCCCCTTCCCCTTCCTTTTTTTGCTCACTAAGTATTGCTATACGTTTTGGCCAGTCATTATTATAAAAGTTTTCTTGCCTAGTTGGCTATTTTTTGCTACATCGCTTTGAAATTTCTTTACATAATTTCCCTTTCACTAATATCAAACAAGTTTTAGGTCAGCTTCCCCCTCTTCTTGATTATGGTAACAGATATGCCTAAATGTTATTGAAATTATTTCTTGCCTTATTACAATGAGTTCATCCTGTACTTCACTACTTTTATCTGTACGCATGAAGTTTTCCTTAATAACATTTTGTCCATCATTGGCATAGAAACTTTGAGCTTTTGGGTTAATCATACGCCATGGTGGCGCAATATAAATTTGTACGTTCTTATTAATAAGCACAAGTGGAAGTACTTTTTTGATTGCTTTAGGAAAGTATGGCAAGTAAAATATTCAGAAAGGAATACTGTTACCCTGTCACAAACTAAAAAGAAGTGGTAAAAGATTTTATGCAGCTTTTTGTTACGGGAGCCTTTCCAGTTTACAAAACCCAGGTATTTCCGAAACTTTCGAAAGTGGACATTGTCAAGGATTTCAAAAATAGTATAATTATCTACTAGGTCTGCTACATTTTCTATTAATACTATAAGTAATCATTAGCAATGTCAACGCCATGTTATCAGAAGCAAAATCACATTATCAACAAAATGTTTTGTATTTTCCGTTGCTTGAAAGAGCCAAAAAAAACTTTTCCTTTAACCTTTTTAACAAGAGAGTGGACGGAGCTCATGCATAAACTGCTGAGCATATTTTCTTTCAAACTCTGCATACAAAAGTTTTTTGCTATTTGGTACTTTTCTTAAGTTTGGCGCACGCTTTGTACTTAAGCTAATTTTGCTGGCAAGCAGTCTGTGACGACTGAAACTCATTACTGCTTATCGTTGTCCAACAATTTTGTTGCTGATTGGTATTTTTTGCTACCGGTTGCTGGCATAATAAGTTCTTTAAGTTTTTTCTTCTTCTTCGCTACATATAATACTAACACTATTCGTACAGCTGGTGTGCTTGTTTGAATTTTGCGCTTGTGAAGTAAAATCAGGGCGCAAAAATAATAATACTAAAAAAATTAAAAGAGTTACTTTCTCACTAAGATAAATATCTATTTCTATAAATAAAAAATAAAAAAGATAAAAGGATAATAAAAAAAAAATAAATAAATTTGAACAAAATGAAAAAAAATAAATAAAAATAATTTAAATAAAGAAAATTTAATTAAAATAAAATCAAATAAAAAATAAAATGAAATGAAATTAAAAAAAAAAAAAAAAAATAAAAATAAAAAAAAATAAAGAAAATTAAAATAAAATCAAATAAAAGAAAATACAAAAATAAAAAAATAAAAAAAAAATAAAAAAGAAATAAAAAAATTATAATAAAATGAAATAAAAAAATAAAATAAAATAAAATGAAATGAAATAAAATAAAATAAGTGAAATTAAAATAAAATAAAATGCATAAAAATAAAATAAAAAAATTTAATAAAATAAAATAAAAAAGTAAAAAAAATAAATAAAGTAAGGAAAATAAATAAAATGAATAAAAATTAAATCAAATAAAAATAAAATGAAATAAATTAAAGCAAAATAAAATAAAATAAAACAAAATAAAATAAAATAAAATAAAATAAAATAAAATAAAATAAAATAAAATAAAATAAAATAAAATAAAATAAAATAAAATAAAATAAAATAAAATAAAATAAAATAAAATAAAATAAAATAAAATAAAATAAAATAAAATAAAATAAAATAAAATAAAATAAAATAAAATAAAATAAAATAAAATAAAATAAAATAAATAAAATAAAATAAAGTAAAATAAAATAAAATAAAATAAAATAAAATAAAATAAAATAAAATAAAATAAAATAAAATAAAATAAAATAAAATAAAATAAAATAAAATAAAATAAAATAAAATAAAATAAAATAAAATAAAATAAAATAAAATAAAATAAAATAAAATAAAATAAAATAAAATAAAATAAAATAAAATAAAATAAAAAAATAAAATAAAATGAAGCCAAATAAAATAAAATAAAATAAAATAAAATAAAATAAAATAAAATAAAATAAAAAAAAATAAAATAAAATAAAATAAAATAAAATAAAAAAAAAATAAAATAAAATAAAATAAAATAAAATAAGATAAAATAAAATAAAATAAAATAAATTAAAATAAAATAAAATAAAATAAAATAAAATAAAATAAAAAAATAAAATAAAATAAAACAAAACAAAATAAAATAAAATAAAATAAAATAAAATAAAATGAAATAAAACAAAATAAAATAAAATATAATAAAAAAATAAAATAAAATAAAATAAAATAAAATAAAAAAATAGAATAAAATAAAATAAAATAAAATAAAATAAAATAAAATAAAATAAAATAAAATAAAATAAAATAAAATAAAATAAAATAAAATAAAATAAAATAAAATAAAATAAAATAAAATAAAATAAAATAAAATAAAATAAAATAAAATAAAATAAAATAAAATAAAATAAAATAAAATAAAATAAAATAAAATAAAATAAAATAAAATAAAATAAAATAAAATAAAATAAAATAAAATAAAATAAAATAAAATAAAATAAAATAAAATAAAATAAAATAAAATAAAATAAAATAAAATAAAATAAAATAAAATAAAATAAAATAAAATAAAATAAAATAAAAAAAAATAAAATAAAATAAAATAAAATACAATAAAAAAAAAAAATAAAATAAAATAACATAAAGCAAAATAAAATAAAAGAATTTAAAATCAAATAAAAATAAAATAAATTTAATTTACTGATATTTAATTAAATTATATCAAATTAAATTAAATTGAATTAAATCGCGATTTATTATTATTCGCGAATAAAATTAAATTAAAATAAATTAATGTAAATAAATTAAGCTTAATAATATTAAATGAATTGAAGTTAAACTAAACTTAATAAATTTAAATTAAATTAAAATATAAAGAGGGAGTTATCCGCACACTCTGCTCAAACTAATTATCATAGCAACAACTTTTAGGAATTGCGTATTCAAACTTTTGCTTCGAGGCGTATTGTGTGGGTGGGTGCGTAGCAAACCGCCTTATGGTTAAAGATCTTCCTCCTCTCTAGCACACGCCAGTTTTTGCCTGCATGCATTGCAAATTTAGTTTCTTCACTCAATTCACTCTAATGATCCCATAATTAAGACGTAATACTTTTTTTGTTTGATTGATTTTTGTACAGAAATTTATTATTTGTCTTGCATAACTTTCTAACTAACTTGGTCTTGTTTGTTTTTATTTCTTTTTTCTGCTGCCAATTCTTTTTGCTGATAAGATTTGTGGGTGTTTTTCATATATTTTTCGAAATCATTAGTCTTTTTGTTGTTTTGTTTTTTTCTCTTTTCGTGCGTGCTGTTAATAGGTCAAAGTTGTTAAATAATTGCTACCTCGATTATCGTTATGTTTGGATATTTGTATGCAATCATTTTATGTGTACAGCTGTCTCCAACTTTCGCCCAAATTGTGCTTGTTGGTCTTTTGTACTTTCAATTTACTTTCTCTGTTTGAACACATGTCGGCCGTTTTGTTTGACTTTCTGTAAGTTTTGTTTAATTTCCCATATTTTGTTCGATAATTGCGCAATTTGTTATTTTAGTAATAAGTTATTGATTTAATAACAAGGGAAGTGAAGAAAAAAATGGTGGACCTTTTTTTAATTGCATTCGAATTTATGGCTGGAAACTCACTGGAGTCGTCGTTGGTCCTTCTTCACAATTATAATACCAAAGGGAATAATTAAAAGTTGTTGAAAAAATTATAATAATTGGGCTAAAGCAATATAAAAAATTTGTTCGCCCCCGGGTGGGCTCGAACCACCAACCTTTCGGTTAACAGCCGAACGCGCTAGCCAATTGCGCCACGGAGGCGATGTGAAAGCGCGAGCTTCATACAGTAGATAGTTCAAAGATGCTTAAGTAGATAACAAGAATAAAGAATAAATAATGTCGCTCATTTATTTATTATGTTTACTATTGTTGTAAATATCTACTGTAGGTAATCGTTGAAGAAATTTATTAGTTTATGATCGTTGTTGGCAATGTTGCTTATACTGCAAATATAATAAATATGTGAGAACATCTATACATACTACGTATGAAGACAAATACAGACATATTTTATTATCATTTTTCATTTCATTTTATTATTTACATCACTTTATTTTATTTTTATTTTATTTTATTTTATTTTATTTTATTTTATTTTATTTTATTTTATTTTATTTTATTTTATTTATTTTATTTTATTTTATTTTATTTTATTTTATTTATTTTATTTTATTTTATTTTATTTTATTTTATTTTATTTTATTTTATTTTATTTTATTTTATTTTATTTTATTTTATTTTATTTTATTTTATTTTATTTTATTTTATTTTATTTTATTTTATTTTATTTTATTTTATTTTATTTTATTTTATTTTATTTTATTTTATTTTATTTTATTTTATTTTATTTTATTTTATTTTATTTTATTTTATTTTATTTTATTTTATTTTATTTTATTTTATTTTATTTTATTTTATTTTATTTTATTTTATTTTATTTTATTTTATTTTATTTTATTTTATTTTATTTTATTTTATTTTATTTTATTTTATTTTATTTTATTTTATTTTATTTTATTTTATTTTATTTTATTTTATTTATTTTATTTTATTTTATTTTATTTTATTTTATTTTATTTTATTTTATTTTATTTTATTTTATTTTATTTTATTTTATTTTATTTTATTTTATTTTATTTTATTTTATTTTATTTTATTTTATTTTATTTTATTTTATTTTATTTTATTTTATTTTATTTTATTTTATTTTATTTTATTTTATTTTATTTTATTTTTTTTTTATTTTATTTTATTTTATTTTATTTTATTTTATTTTATTTTATTTTATTTTATTTATTTTATTTTATTTTATTTTATTTTATTTTATTTTATTTTATATTATTTTATTTTATTTTATTTTATTTTATTTTATTTTATTTTATTTTATTTTATTTTATTTTATTTTATTTTATTTTATTTTATTTTATTTTATTTTATTTTATTTTATTTTATTTTATTTTATTTTATTTTATTTTATTTTATTTTATTTTATTTTATTTTATTTTATTTTATTTTATTTTATTTTATTTTATTT
>CAXKVI010000004.1:6746274-6751015 GCA_964058755.1 Campiglossa producta | reverse complement strand
AAAAAATAAAAGTGGAACTAAACAAAAAAACCAAAAAAAAAATAAAAAAAAAAATAAAAAAAGAAAATAATAAAAAAAAATTAAAATAAAAATAAATCTCAAAAATTTTGTAAAATAACAAAAGTTATAGTAAAAAATTAGTTAATATTTGAAATTCGCTCATTTAATTACTGCTGCGTTTCACTTTTTGGGAGTTACATAACATTTTTTACTTTAACGACTTATCTTCTAAATGATGCCATTATTCTTAGCAACCAACGTAAACTATATTAAGATTGGTCTCTTTCGAGCTTTCGACTCTTTCCCCCTATATAATCATGTATCATTCACTTTCTATGCTATCTTCAGTGGCAATAACTTATTTCTTACTACATATTTGGAAGGCACTCAAACTTTTGCTGATAATGTCTTTCGCGCGGTTAGTTTTGATCATTTCTTTTCCCTTCCCCTTCCTTTTTTTGCTCACTAGTATTGCTATACGTTTTGGCCAGTCATTATTATAAAAGTTTTCTTGCCTAGTTGGCTATTTTTTGCTACATCGCTTTGAAATTTCTTTACATAATTTCCCTTTCACTGTCCTAATATCAAACAAGTTTTAGGTCAGCTTCCCCCTCTTCTTGATTATGGTAACAGATATGCCTAAATGTTATTGAAATTATTACTTGCCTTATTACAATGAGTTCATCCTGTACTTCACTACTTTTATCTGTACGCATGAAGTTTTCCTTAATAACATTTTGTCCATCATTGGCATAGAAACTTTGAGCTTTTGGGTTAATCATACGCCATGGTGGCGCAATATAAATTTGTACGTTCTTATTAATAAGCACAAGTGGAAGTACTTTTTAGATTGTTTTAGGAAAGTATGGCAAGTAAAATATTCAGAAACTAAAAAGAAGTGGTAAAAGATTTTATGCAGCTTTTTGTTACGGTAGCCTTTCCAGTTTTCCAAACCCAGGTATTTCCGAAACTTTCGGAAGTCCATGGACATTGTCAAGGATTTCAAAAATAGTATAATTATCTACTAGGTCTGCTACATTTTCTATTAATACTATAAGTAATCATTAGCAATGTCAACGCCATGTTATCAGAAGAAAAATCACATTATCAACAAAATGTTTTGTATTTTCCGTTGCTTGAAAGAGCCAAAAAAAACTTTTCCTTTAACCTTTTCAACAAGAGAGTGGACGGAGCTCATGCATAAACTGCTGAGCATATTTTCTTTCAAACTCTGCATACAAAAGTTTTTTGCTTTTTGGTACTTTTCTTAAGTTTGGCGCACGCTTTGTACTTAAGCTAATTTTGCTGGCAAGCAGTCTGTGACGACTGAAACTCATTACTGCTTATCGTTGTTCAAAAATTTTGTTGCTGATTGTTATTTTTTGCTACCGGTTGCTGGCATAATAAGTTCTTTAAGTTTTTTCTTCTTCTTCGCTACATATAATACTTACACTATTCGTACAGCTGGTGTGCTTGTTTGAATTTTGCGCTCGTGAAGTAAAATCAGGGCGCAAAAATAATAATACTAAAAAATTAAAAGAGTTACTTTCTCACTAAGATAAATATCTATTTCTATAAATAAAAAAAAAAATTGAACAAAATGAAAAAAAAAATAAATTAAATAAAGAAAATTAAGTTAAAATAAAATGAAATAAAAAATAAAATAAAATGAAATAAAGTAAAATAAAATCAAATAAAATAAAAAATAAAATGAAATGAAAAAAATAAAAAAAATAATCAAATTAAAATAAAATGAAATAAAAAAATAAAATAAAATAAAATAAAATAAAATGAAATGAAATAAAATAAAATAAGTGAAAATAAAATAAAATAAAAAAATTTAATAAAATAAAATAAAGTAAAGAAAATAAATAAAATGAGTTGATTTGATTTTGTGTTTTTCCGACAGGGTGGATACTAGATATATATTGGAACGATTTTTCGTCATCCCTTGTCAAATTTGGTTTTGTAACAAACCGGTTTCGGCGATCTGCCATCTTCAGTGTTTGATTTTCGTTTCCAGAACGAAATCAAACACTGAAGATGGCAGATCGCCGAAACCGGTTTGTTACAAAACCAAATTTGACAAGGGGTGACGGAAAATCGTTCCAATATACAAATAAAATGAATAAAAATTAAATAAAATAAAAAATAAAATAAAATAAAATAAAATAAAATAAAATAAAATAAAATAAAATAAAATAAAATAAAATAAAATAAAATAAAATAAAATAAAATAAAATAAAATAAAATAAAATAAAATAAAATAAAGTAAAATAAAATAAAATAAAATAAAATAAAATAAAATAAAATAAAATAAAATAAAATAAAATAAAATAAAATAAAATAAAATAAAATAAAATAAAATAAAATAAAATAAAATAAAAAAATAAAATAAAATGAAGCCAAATAAAATAAAATAAAATAAAATAAAATAAAATAAAATAAAATAAAATAAAATAAAATAAAATAAAATAAAATAAAATAAAATAAAATAAAATAAAATAAAATAAAATAAAATAAAATAAAATAAAATAAAATAAAATAAAATAAAATAAAATAAAATAAAATAAAATAAAATAAAATAAAATAAAATAAAATAAAATAAAATAAAATAAAATAAAATAAAATAAAATAAAATAAAATAAAATAAAATAAAATAAAATAAAATGAAATAAAAAATAAAATAAAATAAAATAAAATAAAATAAAATAAGATAAAATAAAATAAATTAAAATAAAATAAAATAAAATAAAATAAAATAAAAAAATAAAATAAAATAAAACAAAACAAAATAAAATAAAATAAAATAAAATAAAATAAAATAAAATAAAATAAAATAAAATAAAATAAAATAAAATAAAATAAAATAAAATAAAATAAAATAAAATAAAATAAAATAAAATAAAATAAAATAAAATAAAATAAAATAAAATAAAATAAAATAAAATAAAATAAAATAAAATAAAATAAAATAAAATAAAATAAAATAAAATAAAATAAAATAAAATAAAATAAAATAAAATAAAATAAAATAAAATAAAATAAAATAAAATAAAATAAAATAAAATAAAATAAAATAAAATAAAATAAAATAAAATAAAATAAAATAAAATAAAATAAAATAAAATAAAATAAAATAAAATAAAATAAAATAAAATAAAATAAAATAAAATAAAATAAAATAAAATAAAATAAAAGAAAATAAAATAAAATAAAATAAAATAAAATAAAATAAAATAATCAAAATAAAATAAAATAAAATAAAATAAAATAAAATAAAATAAAATAAAATAAAATAAAATAAAATAAAATAAAATAAAATAAAATAAAATAAAATAAAATAAAATAAAATAAAATAAAATAAAATAAAATAAAATAAAATAAAATAAAATAAAATAAAATAAAATAAAATAAAATAAAATAAAATAAAATAAAATAAAATAAAATAAAATAAAATAAAATAAAATAAAATAAAATAAAATAAAATAAAATAAAATAAAATAAAATAAAATAAAATAAAATAACATAAAACAAAATAAAATAAAAGAATTTAAAATCAAATAAAAATAAAATAAATTTAATTTACTGATATTTAATTAAATTATATCAAATTAAATTAAATTGAATTAAATTGCGATTTATTATTATTCGCGAATAAAATTACATTAAAATAAATTAATGTAAATAAATTAAGCTTAATAATATTAAATGAAATGAAGTTAAACTGAACTTAATGAATTTAAATTAAATTAAAATATAAAGAGGGAGTTATCCGCACACTCTGCTCAAACTAATTATCATAGCACCAACTTTTAGGAATTGCGTATTCAAACTTTTGCTTCGCAATTTTCTGTAGGTGTATTGTGTGGGTGGGTGCGTAGCAAACCGCCTTATGGTTAAAGGTCTTCCTCCTCTCTAGCACACGCCAGTTTTTGCCTGCATGCATTGCAAATTTAGTTTCTTCACTCAATTCACTCTAATGATCCCATAATTAAGACGTAATACCTTTTTTGTTTGATTGATTTTTGTACAGAAAATTATTATTTGTCTTGCATAACTTTCTAACTAACTTAAGTTTGGTCTTGTTTGTTTTTATTTCTTTTTTCTGCTGCCAATTCTTTTTGCTGATAAGATTTGTGGGTGTTTTTCATATATTTTTCGAAATCATTAGTCGTTTTGTTGTTTTTTGTTCTCTTTTCGTGCGTGCTGTTAATAGGTCAAAGTTGTTAAATAATTGCTACCTCGATTATCGTTATGTTTGGATATTTGTATGCAATCATTTTATGTGTACAGCTGTCTCCAACTTTCGCCCAAATTGTGCTTGTTGGTCTTTTGTACTTTCAATTTAATTTCTCTGTTTGAACACATGTCGGCCGTTTTGTTTGACTTTCTGTAAGTTTTGTTTAATTTCCCATATTTTGTTCGATAATTGCGCAATTTGTTATTTTATTAATAAGTTATTGATTTAATAACAAGGGAAGTGAAGAAAAAAGTGGTGGACCTTTTTTTAATTGCATTCGAATTTATGGCTGGAAACTCACTGGAGTCGTCGTTGGTCCTTCTTCACAATTATAATACCAAAGGGAATAATTAAAAGTTGTTAAACAAATTATAATAATTGCTAAAGCAATATAAAAAAATTGTTCGCCCCCGGGTGGGCTCGAACCACCAACCTTTCGGTTAACAGCCGAACGCGCTAGCCAATTGCGCCACGGAGGCGATATGAAAGCGCGAGCTT